>CM060394.1:62774917-63974917 GCA_030545235.1 Helianthus tuberosus
TTAATATTTTTTACTTAAAAATCGCTACTTTTAGTAGCCAATTTTTTTTAATAACGAAATACAGCGAATTTAAAGTAAAAAATTTAAAAAAAAAATTGTGTGGTTTTTAGGTATTTTTGGTTGTGTTCATATTGATTATCGCGGTTCTAGCAATAAAGGGATGGTTCCTAACGGATCCTTCTCCCTATCTATACTTTCTATAAAAGGAGAAATCCTAATGACATAAGAAAAGCTGATGTAGTCAGCAGGAGAGGCTGTCCAACAATGTTTTTTCTTATGTCATTATTACATCATAAAGGTCTAATATATAAATCACTTTCAAATACATTTAATTTCAAAGCACTGCCTTGTGTATTCAAATGTTAAAGGTCTGGCCCACATTCCAAAGGCAAACCACTGCCCATCTACAAGAAAGTAGCAGATGGTTCCTTTGGCAAACGTATACCTAATAGCAGCAGTTGTTTGTTATCTTTGGTAATGCTTTTAGATCAAGCATATGTTTAAGGCTAATTACCGGATAATTTAAATTCAAAAATGCATGGGAATAAGTAATTAGCAATTAATGCATGTCACCTCAGAAACTCCTGTCAATCATCATATAAGGCTTTTCTTCTCATTTCCCTCTTCATATTTCATCACGCTTTTCATCTTCTCTGATTTTGAAATTTTAAATTTAATCACAATCCCGAATTCCGAATTATAATCATGTCAATATTAGTTGATAGTAAACAATCTTAGTTTTGTTAACAATTTGAATCCTGGGAAAGATATGTGGAACATGAAAGCGAGAATTATTCGAAAATGGAATCAGGGTTACAAGATGGATCTCATCTTCATTGATGAGAAGGTAATTTGTATCTCTGCTTTTCTGTTTTATTAGAGAAGGTAGTGTTGTATGCTAAGAAGATACTTTCTTTAAAATGTTCTTCAGGGTGCTAAGATTCAAGCAGGTATTAAGAGTCATCTGATACCTGTTTTTTATGGACAGCTTCAAGAAGATGATGTTGGGATTTTGTCAAAATTTTGGTGTTGGTAATGAATAAAGATTTATATAAAGTAGTAGTGGCAAGCCTTATAAAATCAACTTTTATGGATGCACAACTGTTACTCCTGTGAGAGATTGGCAAGGTGTTGAGTATGGTTTCAACTTCAGAGCTTATGAAGATATTCTTTCAAGAGAGGCGTTAAAAGCTTTGAATGTTGGTAGTGTATATTTTCGTAATCATGTCTTGCTTGTATAATATTAGACAGTTTTACTTATATTCTTGTATAATGTGATCATATAGATGTTACTGGATCTGTGATTTGTGTGGGAGATCTTGAAATCTTTGATCGACCTCCAAAGGAGACTAAGGAAGATGAATTTCGATATTGAAGACTTGGAGTAAGTTCGTTGTTTTACATGTGCAGTCATGTACTGATCATTGTTTGTATTTAATGATGTTAATAAATAAGATGAAGAATGTTGGTATTTAATGTGGGATCATGGTAATGGTAATAAATGAGATCTATAGTGTTTGTATGTAATGCTGAATCATGGTAATAAATGAGGTCTACAGTTTATTCCTTAGTCAATATGGTAGTTAATTTTTGGCTCATTTGCTACTTTAATAAATGTCATATTTTTCCTTTGATTTTCCTGTTTTTATTCATTCAATGTTGTTTTGATATTAGAGATTTTTAAAGAAATGGTCATAAATTAGTCTTTAGTATATCGTCATATGAATATTCTTTTCATGTAGGGGTAAGGTTTTGCGGTGTACTGTGTGGAATGATTATGCTCTGCAGATTAAGGACTTCATTTCTAAAATCTCACCTCATGAGCATGTGATGGCTGTTATACAGCATGGAAAGTGTAAGGAATGGAAATTTATTTTTGTTACTTTCTGCAAATCATAACTATACTGTTTATTTCTGGCAATATAAAGACAGGTATACATTAAATATCTATATACTTTTCCATGTAGGTGAAATATACTGTTCAAAGTGATAAGTTTGCAACACGAATTTTTCTGAATGAAGAAATTGATGAAGTTAATGAGCTAAGGAGGAGGTAATTTGTCAATGTAATTTCTATTGTATATACATGTTCAAGTCACATACTTGGTTTCATGTTATTTGTTTACTAATTCTAATCATTTGTGTTATTCAAAAGGCTTATACTGAAGTTTGGACAAGGGAGTGGTTCTACTTCTCAAACAATACTATAGTCTCAGAGTGTTTTTCCATTGCATAAAGAATTTGTAACTGATGGTGTGAAGAAACATGTTGATGAGATTAGTGAGATAGAAAATGTTTCACATCTTTTTATATAGTTTGGTATTTGTTTGGTTTTGTCACCTGCATGTTTTTACAGGAAGTGTCTTGTGTTTTTACAGGAAATGTCTTGTGTTATGGTTGCGACAATTAAGATTGTGCAAGAAGAGTATGGTTGGTTTTATGCTGCCTATCGTAAGTGTTTCAAGAAGGTGATGGGTAAAAGTGAATACTTGCAGAATGTTGAAAATGTTTCAGATGATATTGTTCGATTTGCCTGCGACTTCTTTGCCTTTGTCCCAAATGTCACAGTGAATGTACATCGATCACCACAACGTAAGCAATGATGATTATTTAGCGTTATATTTATATAAGTAACATTCTAAGACTGATATTTGAATATAGTTTTGCAGTTTACTTAGTTAGTTGTGTATATTTCAGGTTCAAGGTGCAAATGCGGGTGCAGGATGAGAGTGGTAGTGTTTCTTTTGTTATGTTTGATAGAGATGTTCAGAAGCTTCTTGGATTAGCGGCGAGTGACATAAGTGAGAGGCAGGTTAAGGGCCAATGATACTGGATTCCCTCATGAGATATTTCGATTGGTTGATAAGAAGGCTGCATTTAAGATTCATGTTTCAGAGTTCAATCTTAAAATGACTATCGTGTTTATACTGTGCAAAAAAAACATGTGATGATCCAGTAATAATTGCTGAGTTGGTTGGTGGAGATGGTAATGGAGATGAAAATACTGAAGAGGTAGCATATAAAATTACTCTTTCAATCTATTATTTTTCTTTTGAGTTTTAAACACTGGATTCTGCACTTTTTTATATGATATCATATATTATGATCCTTTAGGTTACTCAAGACGTAGCTGACGTTAAAGATGTTAACCTTTCAGAATCTTCCCAGGTGTCTGCTAAACGAACTTCAAGGGTGAGTATTTATTTTTAAAGTATGTTTCGTATGTTTAAAAAGAGCTCATTATTTTATTAAATGAGATCAATAGTTGTTTTGTGATCTGTTGCAAGGATGTTGTCTCTGTTACGGCCCGGACTCTTCAGCCGTTGAAGTTGAAAAGGATTCTGGATCAAGTTCCAATGGAAAGCGGATGGCTCAAGATGCTGATGTTGTCAACGTTGGTGAGCTATCCACTAATGTGAGAAGAGCCCGGAAGAAGCTGACTAAGCTTAACAATTAGATGCTTATGAAAAAACAATTTTTATAAGAGTTAAGTAGAAACCACTTATTTTTTGAAGAATCCTTGTGGTTTTTATTTATGTCTGTTAACTGTTGTTTTAACAAATTGTGGTTAAAGTTTGGTTTGTAAGGGCTACGATGATGAATATGGTATGTAATATCTAAGGTTTGAATATCAAGCAAGGTTAACCTTTTGTTTGTTATATAATATTATATTATACATTATATACATTTTTGGTGATATTGATAGACTGGATAAGTATTAGGGTTGTATATATTGTTAGATTGATGAATGAAAATTTAATCAATTGGTTAGTTGGAAAACTGTTGGGGTCTGAGATACATTAACATCTGTTAGAGGCTAAACACTATTATAGCGTGCTAACATCTGTTAACCCCAAAGCACTGTTAAAGATCTGTTAAAGGCTAAGCACTGTTATAGCGTGCTTCAAACAGACCTTATGAGCTGTTGATCATCATCTGTTAAAGATCTTATGTTATAGATCTTCTGTTGAATTGTGTAATATCTGTGTGGTGCACAGCAGAACTTAGGTTCATCATACATTTTGCTTCAACAGCAGAGGTTCTCTTTAGCAGACCTTTGCTTCAGCAGTCTTTGTCTTAACAGACCTTTTGGTTCATCAGCAGAGTTTGTTTGGCTATTGATGGACTGGATAAGTAGTAGGGTTGTATATTTGTCGCAACCCCCGCCCCCTATCTGTCCCGGGAATGGGCGGCCGCGAACTCAGTTTCGGTGGTATCGGTGTTTATTAATTTGGCAGCGGAAATTACATCAGGACCGTAGTTAGGAAATATTTTATCAGAGTAAAACACCACATTTTATATAAATAATCATAATGGGATGAAACCCAAGTTTTTATTACAAACTGATTTGTAAGGATAAATCCCATTTTATTTAATTAAAACGCCTTCTTTATTTAGGTAACTTTTATAGCCACTTTTCCAAGCCTTCAGTGCTATCCAGCTGGCTTCTAATTGGCTTTCACATTGTGTTACCTCAAACGCGTTTTAAAAACATTTGTCAGTGGGAAATACTGGTGAGTGAATCCCAATTTAATCAAGAAACATTAATTTAATTTAAACTTAAAAGTATTGAGGGCGATTACAATGTTTATATCTACCCAATTACTCATTCAGTACTGTCAATCCTGACTGGTGGGTCATATTACACATTGGCTAACTCTTTGTACAATGGTAACGTTACTCACATTTTGTATACAAAACCCCAACATACCGGCAGTAATCGTAGAATTATAAAGACTCGATCACTGCTAAATTGCATTGTAAAATAGTTAAGGTTTTGTAAAAACTGTTAACAAAAAGGAGATTACTCACATTGCTGTCTTAGATTTTCTGTAAGGGTTTCCTGCGAATAATCTATAAATTACACAAATGCACGCGTGTTAGTATAATAACCCATTTTAACATTAGTAATACCCTCCCCAAGACGGCATTCCAACGACTACGTCAGGCAGAACCACGACAGCAGTTACGGAACCCTAGATCAATCGGGCAACGTATCTAATACGTATCCAGGGGTTATAATACTTACAACGGAGCAGAACTTCGCTATTTAGGGGGTATTAGATCCGAGTATAATGCCTACTATGAGAGAATCACGTTTAAAAAGAAAGAAATGAACGAACAGACTGAAGATCCGATGCATTCTATATATAGGTGCTGAGTTTGGTTCTCTCGCGGCCCGCGTAACACAAGACCGGGGCTTACGCGGCCCGTGTCAATGCTGGTCAACAGCGTAGCCTATCCGGGTCACTGCCTAGCCTCGCTACGATGATGACACGTGTCATCACCGGGCTGCGCCACCTTCTTGATCTCACGCGGCCCGCGTAAACTAACGGGGTGGCTTACGCGGCCCGCCTAAACCCCAAAAATCAGAATTTTAATTATTTTTAATAATATTTAAGGTATTCGGGGTCCGTTTTCGCGTATGGGGTGTATTTTGGACATATTGGGATATTTTAAAATATATTAGGGTGTCGGAAAAATTCGAGGGTGTCGGTTTAGAGTTGTTATATCCTCCCCACCTTGTTTTAGAGCTCGTCCTCGAGATCTACTGGAACAAGTGTGGATATTTCCTTTGCATTTCTGATTCAAGCTCCCATGTGTACTCAGGTCCTCTTTTGGAGTCCCACTTCACTTTTACCAGAACTAATCTCTTATGCTTGAGATTCTTGACTTTCCTGTCTTCAATCTGTAGAGGCCTTTCTACAAATTTGAGTTGTTCATTTACCTCTATATCCTTAAGAGGCACTACTAGTGATTCATCAGCTAAACACTTCTTGAGATTAGATACATGAAATACATCATGTATTCCTGCCATTTCCTCTGGCAGTTGTAGCTGATAGGCTACAGGTCCTATTCTTTTAATAATCTCAAAAGGTCCAATATACCTGGGACTTAGCTTTCCTCTTTTGATGAATCTTACTACTCCTTTCCAAGGAGAGACTTTCAACAATACTTTGTCTCCTACTTGAAATTCCAATGGTTTGCGTCGGTTATCAGCATAGCTCTTCTGTCGACCTCGTGCTGTTTTCAGTCGTTCCTTCACTTGAATGATCTTGTCGGTTGTTTCTTGTACTATCTTAGGTCCAGATAGTTGCTTTTCCCCAATTTCTGCCCAACAGACTGGGGTTCGGCACTTTCGTCCATAAAGTGCTTCAAATGGTGCAGCATTGATACTAGTGTGATAACTATTATTATAAGAAAATTCTATTAAAGGTAATTGATCATCCCAATTACCTCCAAAATCAATTACACGAGCTCTAAGCATGTCCTCCATTGTCTGAATTGTCCTTTCGCTTTGTCCGTCCGTTTGAGGATGATAAGTTGTGCTTAGATTTAACTTGGTTCCCATTGCTTTTTGGAAACTTGACCAAAAATGAGAGGTAAAACGACTATCTCTGTCAGAAACAATTGATAAAGGAATTCCATGTAACGAAACTATTTCATTTACATATAATTTAGCTAGTTGTTCCATACTGAAAGTTTCTTTCATTGGTAGGAAATGAGCTGACTTGGTTAGCCTATCTACAATCACCCAGATTGTATCATTTCCTTTTCTTGTTTTCGGTAATTTGCTAACAAAATCCATTGTTATCAATTCCCATTTCCACACTGGCATTTCTAATTGTTGCAACAGACCTGAGGGTTTCTGGTGTTCAGCTTTAACTTGTGAACAGGTTAAACATTTAGAAACATAGGCTGCTATATCCTTCTTCATTCCTATCCACCGGAAATTTTTCCTTAAATCCTGGTACATTTTATCATTTCCTGGGTGCATCGTATATTTGGACTTATGGGCTTCTTCTAATATACGATGGCGCAGGTTTCCTAATTTGGGTATCCACATTCTCTTTTCATGGAATCTCCAAATTCCATCTATTCTTTGTTCTAATTCCTTAATCATACCTTTTAGTTTTTCAGTATCGTCCTTGATTACTGATTCTTGTGCTTTTCTAATTTGATCATTTAAATCTACTTGTAGATTTAATTTAAGAGAACGTACCATTTTTGGCTTTTCATGATACTTTCGGCTTAAAGCATCTGCCACTACATTTGCTTTTCCTTCATGATACTGGATATCGCAATCATAATCACTAAGCATCTCCATCCAGCGTCTTTGTCTCATATTCAACTCCTTTTGCCCGAAAACATACCTTAAACTCTTATGATCAGTGAATATGGTAAACTTACTACCATAAAGTTAATGTCTCCAAATCTTAAGAGCAAAAATTATAGCTCCCAACTCTAGATCATGGGTTGAATAATTCTCTTCATGATTCTTAAGTTGTCTAGAGGCGTAAGCTATAACCTTTTGACGTTGCATTAATACACATCCATAACCTAATTTAGAGGCATCACAATAGACTACAAAGTCTTCAGTTCCTTCTGGTAACGCTAGTATGGGTGTATGGGTTAATCTTTGCTTAAGAATTCTAAATGCTTCTTCTTGTTTTGGTCCCCATTCAAACTTAATGGATTTACAGGTTAACTTAGTTAAAAGAATAGCTATTCTAGAGAAATCTTGAATAAATCTTCTATAATAACCAGCCAATCCTAAGAAACTTCTAACCTCGGTTGGTGACTCAGGAGTTTTCCATTTGGTAATTGCCTCGATCTTTGTTGGATCCACATGAATTCCTTCATGATTAACTAAGTGTCCAAGAAACTGTACCTGTTCTAACCAAAACTCGCACTTGGAAAATTTAGCATAAAGCTTTTCCTTTCTTAATAGACTTAAAAGTGCGTGCAAATGCTTTGCATGTTCCTCTTTATTTTTAGAGTAAATTAGAATATCATCTATAAAAACAATTATGAATTTATCCAAATATGGCTTACATATTCGGTTCATCATGTCCATAAATGCGGCTGGGGCATTGGTTAGACCAAATGGCATGATAGTAAATTCATATTGACCATACCTTGTTCTAAATGTGGTTTTAGGAATGTCCTCTTCCTGTACCTTTAATTGATGATATCCTGACCTTAAATCAATTTTAGAGAAAAATCGAGCTCCTTGCAATTGATCAAACAGATCATCGATTCTTGGTAATGGATACCGATTCTTAATTGTGACCTTGTTTAATTCACGGTAGTCAATGCACATACGCATTGATCCGTCCTTTTTTTTAACAAATAAAATCGGTGCTCCCCATGGCGATGGGCTTGGTTGTATAAATCATTTCTCCAACAATTCGTCTAATTGTTTCTTTAGTTCTTGCATCTCGGCGGGTGCCAAACGGTAAGGTGCTTTGGCAATGGGTGCTGTTCCTGGCAGTAGATGAATTCTGAATTCAACTTCCCTGTCCGGCGGTAGTCCTGGTAATTCTTCTGGAAATACATCTGAAAACTGAGACACTACTGGAATGTCTTTTAATTCTTTTCCTTCAGTGTTAGTGATTACAGAAATCAAATACACTATAGATCTTTTTCTTATATAACTTGCAGTTTTCATCACAGAGATGAATTTCGTGGATCTAGAGGGTTTATCTCCTTTAATTGTGATCGTTTTACCTTTTGGTGAATTTGCTTGAATTGACTTTTGATCACATAAAATACTGGCTTTATTGGCTATTAACCAATCCATTCCTAATACAACATCAAATCCTACCAGATTCATGGGATAAAGGTTTGCCATAAAATTTTGATTTAAAATTTCTACTCTTGCTCCCTGCAAGATTTCAGAAATCCTAACCGTTTCTCCATTAGCTGTCTCTACTAGATATTCTTGTGGTAGTTTAGTTAATGATTGATTTAGAAGTTTGCAAAACGAAGTATTAATAAAACTTTGGTTTGCACCAGAGTCAAATAATACTTTAGAAAAAACATCATTAACTAAAAACATACCAGCTATCACGACTGGAATCATCTTAGCTTCATCTACAGTCAGAACGAATGCTCTAGCATTTTTAGCGTTCTTGTTGTTCGCAGCTGGAGCCAATTTCGGATAGTTTGGCTTGATATGTCCTTGTTCCCCACAGTTGTAGCATACCCTGTTGTTGGCTTTCCTCCTGCAGACTTCTTCCTTGTGTCCTGATATTTTGCAGAAATTGCAATATATGGAGCATCTTCCAGAATGCTTTATTTTGCAATACTTGCAATAAGGTGCAGAGGTAGAACCTATATTCTTACGGTTGGAATTTCCATATCGGAATTCCTGAGTAAGCCTTTGAGCTAGGTTTCTCCTCTGGTCTTCTTCTCTAGTACGGACTAATTCATCAGTCAAGGTGTTGGCTAGTTCTACAGCTTCTTCTATGGTTTGAGGTCTAGCTGCCTTGACTACATGTCTAATCTATCCAATTAATCTCCAGATGTAACGGGAGATTAATACCGGTTCAGGTGATGCAAGGGTTGGTACTATTCTAGCATATTCAAAGAATGTGGTAGTATAGCCCTTACTATCTACCCCGGTCATCCTTAAGTTCAGAAACTTATTTGCTATCTGTTCCTTTTCATTGGGAGGGCAGAATTTCCTTTCTACCATATTTTTAAATTCTTCCCATTCCATGTTATATACCCTATCACTTCCTCTTGATTGGAGGATAGTGTTCCACCATTCTAAGGCTGAGTTTTTAAATAGATTAGAAGCAAACATTATTTTGTCTTCTTCAGCACACTTGCTTATTTTTAAAACAGCCTCAGTCTTTTCTATCCTGCGTAGAGCTGCAATGGGTCCTTCATTGCCCGAGAATTCTATTGGTTTGCAGGACCAGAATTCTTTGTAAGAACAACCATAAGGCATGGTTCTTCTTCTTTTGGGAATGGGCATTTGAAGTACAGGTCCATTGTTCACGCTATGTTCTGGTTCAATTGGTCGCTTACTGCTATGTTTACTTTTATTATTCGCTTCCTGAACCGTTTGAATAATAAATGGCATTGCATCTATGATTCCTTGTGCCACTATGTGTTGGATAGCACTATTATCCATTTGCTTTCCATTGTTATTGACGCTTGGATTCTCATTAACCAAGTTAATGTTACTCTGGTTATCGTTATTCAGATTTTCTTGATTTCCTTCGTCGGCCATCTGAATTTTAAACATTTACCACGTATTAATATCACAAAATAATATTTAATATAGTCAATCACATGACACGCATTTTGGTCAAAAGCATCGATCATTACGACTTTACTCTATTCATATAGTATGCACCTATTACACACCAGTACTGAAATAAAAATTACAATACCGACTGAAATAAAATTACACTAATAATAGTAGGCATCCGTAGTTTTTTTTATAATATTATTATTATTACTATTACCGTCTCCATCATCACATTTACGGATATGGATTCATCCAGAAATCCATATTGCGCTCGTCATACTTCCAGACGAGTCGCTCTCCTACCTGTCTCATTCGTTCACTACTCTCTAAAATTTCCTCACCAAATGTCCTAAGTTCTTGTACGTTTTCTGTACTCATTGGGGGTGCAGGTTCTAGGACTGGGTTCGGAATCTGGGGTGCGGGTTCATGGTATGTGGGTATAGGTGCCTGGAATTGGTAAAGATCTTCTAAAATCTCCCTAATGTATTCATCGTGGTAATAGGGATCTAAAGGATCCAAACCTGGGTAGGCTCCTATGTTTGGCATGGGCATGTCTTCGTGTATCGGGTAACGTTGCACATAGTCCCTATTGTCATCCCACCAGGGGTCGTAATTTGGGTCTAAGGGGTTTGGTGCAGGTATCCTAGGTATTTCTTCCGGATTGAAGTCATGCATTTCTACTTGATTTTCAGGATTTTCTATCTCCATGGGTTGGTCAGGGATTGGTGGTTGTGGTTGGGGTGCTATTATTTGTTCCAGGTTAGGGTCAGCTGCAGTGGTGGCTAGGGTGTGGATTTTGGCTATACCCCTATTAATCATATCCTGGGCATATGCATCAGTTTCTCTTTTGGCTGCTGCTAGTACTCTCTGTTCTTGTAACTTTTTCATACGCTTTCTACGCTCGTGTGCCCCTCGACTGAACCATCCCTTCTTTTTCTGAGGAAATGGCTCATCGGACTGAGCCTTAAACACAAAGATTCCTTCTTCCGTATCAGCAGAGTACCCTGAGAGGGCAGGCTGAGAAGAGGAGGTGCCTTCGATTCTAGGCGAACCAGACAATTGACGATACGCGTCAGATGGTCCTTGGTCACTCATACTGTAACTAACAAATAGTCAAATAACACATAACAATAAAATACAACTATGCACGTATTTCCGTAATTTATTTACTAACAGATTGAATTTTGATGTCGGCAGAACACTTCTATGGCTGAATCAGTGGCTTAGCTCTGATACCACCTTCTGTCGCAAACCCTCGCCCCCTATCTGTCCCGAGAACGGGCGGCCGCGAACTCAGTCTCGGTGGTATCGGTGTTTATTAATTTGGCAGCGGAAATTACATCAGGACCGTAGTTAGGAAATATTTTATCAGAGTAAAACACCACATTTTATATAAATAATCATAATGGGATGAAACCCAAGTTTTTATTACAAACTGATTTGAAGGGATAAATCCTATTTTATTTAATTAAAACGCCTTCTTTATTTAGGTAACTTTTATAGCCACTTTTCCAAGCCTTCAGTGCTATCCAGCTGGCTTCTAATTGACTTTCACATTGTGTTACCTGAAACGCGTTTTAAAAACATTTGTCAGTGGGAAATACTGGTGAGTGAATCCCAATTTAATCAAGAAACATTAATTTAATTTAAACTTAACAGTATTGAGGGCGATTACAATGTTTATATCTACCCAATTACTCATTCAGTACTGTCAATCCTGACTGGTGGGTCATATTACACATTGGCTAACTCTTCGTCCAATGGTAACGTTACTCACATTTTGTATACAAAAGCCCAACATACCGGCAGTAATCGTAGAATTACAAAGACTCAATCACTGCTAAATTGCATTGTAAAATAGTTAAGGTTTTGTAAAAACTGTTAACAAAAAGGAGATTACTCACATTGTTGTCTTAGATTTTCTGTAAGGGTTTCCTGGGAATAATCTATAAATTACACAAATGCATGCGTGTTAGTATAATAACCCATTTTAACATTAGTAATACCCTCCCCGAGACGGCATTCCAACGACTACGTCGGGCAGAACCACGACAGCCATTACGGAACCCTAGATCAATCGGGCAGCGTATCTAATACGTATCCAGGGGTTATAATCCTTACAACGGAGCAGAACTTCGCTATTTAGGGGGTATTAGATCCGAGTATAATGCCTACTATGAGAGAATCACGTTTAGAAAGAAAGAAATGAACGAACAGACTGAAGATCCGATGCATTCTATATCTAGGTGCTGAGTTTGGTTCTCTCGCGGCCCGCGTAACACAAGACCGGGGTTTACGCGGCCCACGTCAACGCTGGTCAACAGCGTAGCCTATCCGGGTCACTGCCTAGCCTCGCCACGATGATGACACGTGTCATCACCGGGCTGCGCCACCTTCTTGATCTCACGCGGCCCGCGTAAACTAACGGGGTGGCTTACGCGGCCCGCCTAAACCCAAAAAATCAGAATTTTAATTATTTTTAATAATATTTAAGGTATTCGGGATCCGTTTTCGCGTATGGGGTGTATTTTTGGACATATTGGGATATTTTAAAAAGGGTGTCGGAAAAATTCGAGGGTGTCGGTTTAGAGTTGTTATAATATTATTGTTAGATTGATGAATGAAAATTTAATCAATTGGTTAGTCAGAAAACTGTTGGGGTCTAAGATACATTAACATCTGTTAGAGGCTAAGCAGTGTTATAGCGTGCTAACATCTGTTAACCCCTAAGCACTGTTAAAGATCTGTTAAAGGCTAAGCACTGTTATAGCGTGCTTCAACAGACCTTATGAGCTGTTGATCATCATCTGTTAAAGATCTTATATTATAGATCTTCTGTTGAATTGTGTAATATCTGTTGGTGCATAGCAGAACTTAGGTTCATCATACATTTTGCTTCATCAGCAGAGATTCTCTTTAGCAGACCTTTGCTTCAGCAGTCTTTGTCTTAACAGACCTTTTGGTTCATCAGCAGAGTTTGTTTGGCTTATGAGCTGAGATTGTTTGGTTTAAGTAACAGACTTTTCTTTCAACAGTGGTTGTCTTCAACAGACATTTTCGTTTGCAAAGTTTAGCGAAACAGATGTTGAGTTTGTCCCTTTGGTATGAGCAGTTTTTAAAAAAATGTTATTTGTAATTACAAGTTGTATACTATTTTATTAATTTTGAGTCTTATATTTCTTTTTGTTGAGTGACCGGGAAATGTAATGGAAAATAGTAATGTTTAGATGCAAAATATAGTAATGTTTAGTTGAAAAATATAAAAAGGTAAAACCACAAAGTTTTGAAAGTATATACTAAGACTACATAACTTCATTCTTAAGTTAGTTTCCAAAGAAGAAATTTGTCCATAAAACATGTCAACTAAAACATAAATTATTAAAGGCTGAAAAGGTGTTCAAAGACCATGTCAACAAACTTTAAAGTGTATTTTATCTCCTGTTACACTTTTTTCTTCGACTATCTCAAACCTAGGGCTGGCATATCGTGTATACCCGTACACGATAAGACACGACACGATAAGACACGATACACGAAATCATAGACACGAACACGACACGATAACTTATCGTGTCCTTTTTTTCAAACACGAACACGACACGATATACACGAAAATTACCTATTAATACCTGTTAACACGACTGTTCGACTGTTATACACGAAAATTACCTGTTAATACCTGTTAACACGAACAAAAACTAGAACACGACATGCTATCTGAGAGTTACAGAGGGAGTTTAGGGTTTTTTTTTTTTTTGAATTGAATGAGGAATGAAAATAGAAAGGAATTAAGGAACCCACATGCATATGGCTTATGAGTTTTATTTAATTTAATTTCTTATCGTGTACTAACGGGTATTAACAGGTAAACAGGTATTTAACCTGTTTATACACGAAAATTAACAGGTAATATCGTGTCTACCTGTTTGGTACACGATACCTGTTAAGGCTATACACGATACATGTTAACTTCGTGTAGGTTCGTGTCGTGTATTCGTGTAAAATTGCCAGCCCTGCTCAAACGTCAGCTTTTTCCCCACAGATATTCTCGTTTCATCCATGATACGCTGCCAGTTTGTATGCATCACTAGATGGTTGTTGTCGTCAGGTCTTCTAGGATCTCTCCTAACAACCAGCTGTACCAAAAACTTCACATGACCAAATGACAGCACAGCTCTACGGTAATCATTTAGCTGGTGTTCTCGAACAAAGTTCCTCGGTATTGCTTGTAAAGGAAAATTCTTTCTTTAGTTATTCATTCAAAACAACATATACTGTAAGTAATAACAGATAGATCCAAGATTATAAGTAAAATCAACCATATTAAAAGTAGATATGTAAATACCAGGCTGTGTGTCTCTAAAACATGGTATTCAAACTGTTTTTTATAATGTGGACGCTTTCTGCGGTGTTGGTGATTGGTACGGCTGCAGTGATGTTTTGTCTCCTCGTGAAGTCCAATCTCGTCTTTGTTAAAAACCTTCACAGTGAAGTTAAAGTCGTCTTCAGGAGTACTTCTCATCCATTGAAACAGCAGTTGGCAGCTTTCCTCAATGTCATTTTCGAAGCAAAAAGTTGTCCATCCTGGTCTCATAAAACCAGCAGCTAATCTCTTTTTGTTTTCAGGAGAGAAAACATAATGCACATCAACTTTACTACTCTGCTTTGTTCCATGTACTTTTGCAACCAAATTATCAATTTTTAATCTCGTCTGCGACAACAGCTTCAGCAAATCGTGTGGTAAATGCTATAATTTTCATACATTTCAGAAATGTCATATTAGATTTTATATAGGATACAAAATATAAATTAGAAGTTTTTCTAACAGTCCTAAAGATACACTGGCAATATATAAAAATAAGGTAGCAATTTTTAACCTGCTTGCAGTATGTTTCTTCTTCAGCCTGTATCAAGCAACCATGAACATAATCTCTGTTCGAGCCATCATTTCTAATCTCTAATCCCTCATTGTTCAAAACATTTATCTCAAATTTTGCTTCCTTCAATTTTTTTAAACACAGCTTGTCTATGTTGTTATTTCTATAAGTTTCAACAAACCGAGTCCATTCTGGCCCGTTTATCCTCTTACTTTTATAACCGATGCTCTGTACTGCAATCTTATACTTAAAACCCGTATAATCAACCAACTTTATTACTTCACACTTTCTTGGTAATTGGTTACTCATTATCCTTGGAAGTACCTATGTATATAAAATACACAACATTTAATATATCTTTAATTTTATAAATACATTTTTTTAGCATACAATTGTGATTTGAGCTAATTTTTTCTAAGAATATAGCTTACCAATCCCTCATTTAGGTCTGCCAATTCAGAGACGTTGATAATTATCATAAACTCCATCTGAAAGTAAAAAGTACAATAACAGTTAAATACTAAAACATAAAATCAATTGTATCTGAAAAGCATTCTATTTAAGGTATAAAAAAAATATCCAACACTCTGTAGGACCAAACTTATATGTTGTGCACTTCAATATGGTCCCTACAACCAAAAATAGGAATCTAACACTGTGTAAGATCAAATTTTATTCTTGTATAATAAAAAAAGTATTATATGGCAATAAAGTTTTCAAATATCCATGTTTGTGTCAACTTCAAACTTCAGTTTTTTTCAGCAGACAAGGCTATATTCACTTACAAATCAAACATATGAGTACTATAAACTGACTGCAGAATATTTTATCAAAATTAATATTGATAGAACAAATGTATCAACACTACATGGCAGTTCATACAATAATTCTAAAACCATTCGTAAAATTTACAACCAAATATTTATGAAACAATAATATTTCAGATTGTTATTTAGATGGAATGAATCAAAATGTAACTAAATAGGCTGATATAAATCTTATTATAAAATAAAGAAAACAAGCTCATATAAGTTTGTCTATTTTAACATCAATAGATTATGATTTTGATGTTTATATAATTTGAAATGAGGAAACTGAAAGGAACATGTCAAAGCATACCTGTAAAATACACAAGAGAACAAAAAAATACCTGATCTAAAACTTTAAACTTCTGATCGTCAAGTCTGAAGAAGAAGAACTGTAGAGTTTTTTAGCCGGAGAAGAAGAGGTGAGATTGTATTGGCATTGTTGAAAATAAGATATTTATCTATTAACTTATAATTGTTTATTTATTTAACTTATAATAATCTTTAATATCGGGATTTAAAAACTATTTTTAATTATATAAATATAAATATATTAAATTAATAGATAAGTTTTTCATATTTATCATTTTAAATTTATAGTCAATCAGTGGTTATTGTTGTGGAAAAATTGTCCTGTTTTAATGTAAAAGGGGGTAAAGTATAAATTTTACAAAACTTAATTTCAACCAACCAGTGTAAATGTAACATCTGTACTAACTCCATTTAATATACTTTTCATCTCCATTATTGAATATAAGCTCCAGAAAACATATTCAGAAGTTTCCTCAAATAACTTTCTTATCAAAATCGGCAAGGTTCTATTGCATAATATAGATTACACGCTATAAAATCAAGTATTGTTTCTTTGAATTTATTGTTTGTATTATATATGTTAGATTAATCATTATTTGATGTTATGAGTATGTGTTTGTCACTGACGGCGTTTCATATTCTTTCTTGAAGCAAATAATAGTTGCTGTAATCCGGTGTATTTTTATCAATTAAGTACTGCATTAACTTAAATTAAGTTACTGATAACATTCTCTGTTACAATTTGTGCATGCATCTTCGTGATGTTGTCTTCTACATTACGATTGATAAATCAACCATATAATTTTTGGTTGATGCTCATTTGCTTAACTGTTGTGAGAGATGATGATTTTCGTTCTGTGCTTTGTTTTTATAATACCTTAATTGTGTGATTATACAAATAGTCCGGTTAATATTTGGTACTTTTGTTTTTTAAATGCTGATTTAGTTTAAGAGATGTTAGTGATGTCTATTTTATAATGTTGTTTGTCTATGACTTTTGTTGGATGTTGTTCATCTTTATAACTTGTAAGTTTAAATTGTTTATTGCAGATATGAGTCTATCCAATCAAACACCATCCTTTTTACAATTCCTTAATGAAGATGATTTTATATTTTTTGTATGTTTTTTAACTTTCTTGCTACTATTAGGATTCTACATTAATTTTTGATGTAAGATGTTTGTTAACTACTGTTGCAGAATATACCACTTGATTTTCAGACTCTGTTGTGGGGCAAGGAGGTCCCGTATGGGCAAATTGTAGAGTTACTTGATGGTGACAAATCATCGTTAGTACGAGTAAGGAAGAGAGATGATCATTGGATATTTACGGATGGATGGACAAAGTTTGTTAGAGATTGTTGTTTGAAAACGAAAGATGCTGTATTGGTGAAAGCTATTGGACGTTTGTCATTTGTTGTCTCATGTTTTAAAGAAAATGTCTACGAGAACTCTTACATTTCAGCAAATATTATACCTGAAGTTGGCATGACTGTAAGTAACGATATATTATTTTGTTACTTACTATAAACATTTTTTGCTAGCTCAACAACTTCCAAACATCTGTTTGCCCTTTTAACGTCTATTTCCTTATAATCATATGTAACACCTCGTAAAATCACGACCAATATTATAAGGACACGTGTCATGGACTTTAGACGTGTAAAGAATTATTTCAGAGGGACTAAAGTTAACAAATAAAGAAAGTATGTGTGTAGAAGGATTCAAAGTGTCAACATTTGATAATTTTGCCTTTCAACAACCCTACACGATGTTTATACCCTTAAACGAATGCATCATGAATCGTATGAAACCGTTTGTGGAAGAAAGTGAAAGTTTGCAAGCCGCAAGGGTTAAATGTGTCAACATGTTCAAATTATACCTCTGAGTGACCTTTTAACGAACCTGAAGCTTTGTAACGATTAATTATGCTCCCAAGAATAAGTGATAAAAATTTCACAAGGTTTCGATATCGTATGAGGAAAATACGTTAACATTCGTAAATAAGGGGTTAAAAGCGTCAACATTGAAATTCAGGACTTTTCGGTGATCGTATAACTAACCGGGAGCTTAACAAAGTTTGTTTATGACTTAGAGTCCTTAAAAGTCAAGTTTGGGGGCTAAAAGTGCAATAAATGAAAGTTAAAACATGTTTAAAGGGAGCAGGGCCAAAAATGCAAAGTCTGAAAACTTGTTGACCGGACCTGACATCCATACCGGCCGCGTAGGCCTTGGCCAGAACTTACGCGGGCCGCGTAGGACCTGCAGATGCAGAAAAAGATGGCAGATGCCTGTTACAGCAGGTTACACCGCCTTTGCATGCTATTTTTCGAATCCAGGAGCTCAGCCAACAGTTTTTCATGCATAGGGACACCTGGGATTCATCAGAGATCAGTTGTAGAGTTATGTGGAAGGATCTTGTGAGTTTTAATGTCCTATATAAGCTCTTGTTTGCTACTAGTTCATTTGCACACTTCAAAAAAATATTCACAACTCTCCCTCTGGAACTTCCTGGAGCTCAAGCAAGATTTCTTAAGTTTCTAATTCGTGCTAAGAGCCTTTGTAAGCATTCTTAGCTTCTCTAATTCATGTTTTAGTAGTCTAATGACCGAAAGTCAAAGCTGTCGTAATTAAGCTTTGACTTAGTGATTAAACACTAATGGTCCAGTCATTTTTCGAATTGAAAGTGGCTATGAGTTGGTAATTGTGTGGGTAATAAACCCTTAAAAGGTTACCCTCTGATTTCCACTCTAACTAGGTCAATTGTCGGGTCAAACTTAATATTAAAAAGTCAACAGAAAGCTATTTTGCAAATAAACTCATAATTAACAATGTAGAAGCTATGAAACTTGTTTTAACACTTATATAACCTGGTAATTAATGTAAGAACATGTCTAAGCATGTTCAAACCGACAATTTTGAGTTTAGGCTCGGTTCGGAACCGAAAGTCGCAAAAGTAGACTTTTGCTTTGACTTTCAGTTCTGACCCGATTTAGCTTAGTTTAGATAAGACTTAGAGTTCCATTAGGACCAGGTTATGGGTTAGTATAACCCTCTGAGGTTATACAACTTGGTTCCTAATTAATCCGATTCATTTGCATGTTTCCGTTAATTGCTTAAATATTGACCATTATGCCCTTTTGACCTTAAAACGAGATTTTTGAAAATGTGAGAGGACAAAAACCTTTATTACTGATTTATAAACATGTCCTAAAAAATTTGACATCAGTTTGAGGTCTAAATTAGGAGTTATGCTCAATATCGTAATTTGAAAGCTTTTTATTAATTAAACGGCATTATTAGCATAAAGCCTATCTAAACCCAAACTTTGACACCAAAATTTTTACCCACTGATGTGATATAATATTTTGTGACTTTTGAAGATTTTTATTTATTTTTAAACTGAACATAACATAGGGTTCTTGCTTTGATTCGGTAATTGTTGGTTATACCATTTTTACTAATAAAATGAGTCTTACATAACATTTTGATACCAAATCTTTTGCTACTGATTTTATATGATAAATAAAATATTTTGAACTTTATAAACTGATCCAAAACTCAGATTTCCCAATATAACCTAAAAATCGCTTAAAACCGACTTTTTACGCGTTTTAAACACATAGTATGGATTAAAACTATTTTTGACATATAAGACTTAATACCTACTGATGTTTTAAGTAAATTTTTATACTTTAACAGTAAGAAAAAGTTTTGAACTCAGATTTCCAAATTTGATCTTTAAAGCTTATGTGAAATGACCAAAATGCCCCTACGGTGCATAGTTTGGTTATAAATGATAAATTTCACATATATGCAATACCTTACTGATATGACTTGCAAAAATAAATATTTTTACTGATCATTTAAGACCAGAACCTCAGGTTAATATTTAACCTCTTTTATAATCCTTAAAATGACCAAAATACCCCTACGGGGCTTAAATTGATTTTAAATTCGTTTTGGGCATAATGGAAGGTATCCTACTGATATCACAACATATTTAAGGCATATTAACTTAGGAAACCTGTTCATGACTCATTTGGTTACCCGTTATGCATTTATGGCGTTCGGTACGGTTTATGTAACTAGTTTGCATAAATTAACCGAAACGGGTCAAACCTTATCATTTTCACTTCAAAATCCAGAATGTGTTTAGTTTACCCATATTATACAAGTCTTCATACTTTTCGGGTCTAAACCACATTCTAATCTGGTCTTCGCTTAATCATGCGTTTTGAACCGTATACCTTTCTTTAAAACTAACCGGTCTAAGTTTAAACTTAAGTGAGACCCGTTAGGAATCTAATAGGTTATTAAAATATTCGTTCCAGATTTAGGAGCCCAATAAAAGATAGTTGCACTTGTTGATTGTATACGGCTGGGATAAACTTGTATAATTTGCTCAGGTAAATACTTTTAACTTATTTTCCCTTATACGGGCTTGGGGTATGGCATATAAAATACCGCTTGGTCGGTAATTTTTAATCATATGAAGGTTAAATCATTGAGATAACCCGTTTAATCTGTTTTGTTTGTTTTAAGCCTTTGGGGGGGTTAATAACCATGTCCTGGATATCCTCGGCTCATTCATTGAAATGGCCACAACTTAAGCACGGGGTGTAGGCATACACCTGCCGGTGCGGATGTAAAATAATGTACCCACATGTTCGAGAATAACTCTCCATGGGATATATTATGTGGTGCGTCTATTAATCTTTGACCCGGTTTTCAGCCCGGGCTACTGAATGTATAATAAACATGTAATTCTTTAACAAGTTTATTTTTAAATAATTATCCCAAGTTATAAAAGATATTTTGTGCCTTGTGCATTCAAATCAATTTTTTAAACATTTTCAAAATGAGTCGGTTAATTGTATTTACCAGTGTAAACTGACGTATTTTTCCAAAAGGCTAAGTGCAGGTACTAAGCGGAATAGGCTGGCTACTCCTAGCATCAATAAAGAGTCTTGCAAGCTTAGATGTTTATAAATCTGTTGAACAATGTTCCTTTTAACTTGATCCGCCTGTGGATCCCTTACAACCGTTTTTGTAATAATTGATATTACTTTCTTTCGGGTTGTATTGTTTTTATCTTTCGACTTCCGCTGTGTATTAAACTGTGATAAATTGTCTATGATGATATCAACTACGTCACGATACTCCCCACAGGGCCCATCGGTAATACGTGGAAATATCAGGGTGTGACAGGTTGGTATCAGAGCCAACATTGAGTGAATTAAACACTAGCCTTTTGTGTTTAATCTTAATGACACAGTTTGCACATTCCTCGACTTCCGGGTCTAGCCAAAGAACTTAGGACTAATCCTAATTCATTTTATTTTGTCCTTTATTGTTTCCTTTGTTGTCTCTTTTGTTTGTTTTGACAGGATCTACAAAATGCCACCAAGGTTCCGAAGAGGAGGACGAGGCAAGGGGCCATTCAACGCCCCCAACAATCATGAGGCCGGGCCTTCACACCGGCGAACTCCGTCAGCTACTATGAGCACAAGTCCTCAAGAAGATTGGAGGACGTATTTGGAGCCCGCGAGACAATCTGTCTCGCTTAGTTCATCACCCTCTTACCATCATTCCTTTGGGCCACAATCGGAGAATGAGCCCAATGATTCACACCACTCTTACCTACCACTGCAGCGGTCGGGGTCACACCGCGCGTTTCAAGACCCGACCCCATATTTCCAGAGCCGGTTTAACCCGGCAAATCAGATTGAAGAACCAATGGGTCATAACCCATTGGGTACTGTAGACCATTTTCATGAAGCTCAGGACATGGATATGGATGATGACCCAGATCCTGCCGAACCACCATCTGGGGCACCTACTCACCCCATCGAGATTTTGGATGGGTCGTCTTTTCATGGATCACCTTATCATGGTCCAGACAGCTATGAGGCAAGGTTTGCCCAATACGACTGGGTGTTTACTCCCTCTTACAACCCGTCTCAGCAGCAGCAACAGCAGGATCCCTCGGAGGATTCATGTTTTATAGCGGTCACTCCACCGCCGCCAAAGCAGCAACCGCCTCTGGAGCCACCGAGGCGTAGGAGATCAGGAGCACGGATGTCCGTGCGAGGGGGATTCCATTTCAGCACCCCTCAGCATTCAAGTGGCAGTCATTACCCGCCACTATATGAAGACCCACAGATGGGTGGGCCTTCAAACCCCATTTCTGAGGTGGACTCTACGCCAGTCGCACCACCACCAATGGGTTATGATAACCAGATTCCTTCATACGCCGGTACAGCGGCGTATAACTCTTTTGAGCAGCCAGCTCATACTAACTACAACTACGCCGAAGTTGACCCATACCTTGTAGCGGCAAACTACAATGCTCTTCATCCCGAGGGGCCCTATGGAGTCCCAAATCAGACTGGGCCCAACTTATGGGTACCAATACCCGTCACCTCCTCAACCTCCGTAGCATCAGCAGCCGCAGCTGCCGTAGATCCAGCCATCGCAACAACAGGAGATTCTTCAAAGGTTGAGTCAGGTGGAACGGGAGGTTCAAGAAGAGCGTAGGAGCCACCGAGGATTTCTCAAAGGTCTGGCGAATCTAATCAAGGGAAAGAAGAAAATGGATTTTTGAAGATTCCTTATTTATTTATTTATTTGTATTGTAATTTCCTTATTTCAATCAAGTCCCTGCGTGGACATCTATTTCTGTATTCAGTCCCTGCGAGGACTTGTATTTTCAGTTTAGCCCCTGGGTGGGCAAGTCATTTATGTTAAAGTCCCGTTTAGGGCAAATATATACTCTTTTAATTTTAGTGGAATGTTTAATTAAAATTTTCATTTTTGTCATTACATGCATAAATATAAAATATGAAATAAATTAAAATATCATTCCTTTTAAAAATTAATTCTGCCATTATATATTAAAGAAAATCTTGAAGACAAAACCTAGCCATGTGTCATATTAAGACAGGGCCATGATGGTAATTCCTTGTAAGATTCAAAATCCTTGTTAACATCTGAAAACATGTTAAAACTCCTGGAAAATGTGATTCGATAAAATCACGTAAGTCATCGTTATATTGGATCCTTCCAATTCCTTTCTTATATTCAACATCCATTAGTGATGTAATGCTTGCGGGCCATATTCATTGTCATATATGACAAAAGACAGTTGTAGTCTATGACTCCCTGTCAAGAAAGGTAATGAACTATGATTCAATGCCTTAATGCCTCGATCCTATAAGATCATGGCTTATAGTTTAAATTGTCCCTGTAACCTGGCCTTTTGTGCCATTATAATATATTAATAAATTATGTCTGAGGATAATTATGATAAAATCCTGAATGAATATGTTTAATAAATTAACCAATATGGTTTATTTATACCATGGTTAATAAATCATCAAGAGGACAATTCTGTTATAAACTTCTAAATAAATCATTGTCATTACTTTATGTAGCAAACAAGCTACATGGCAGAATCAGAAGAAGTCAACAGTCATCCAAGGGAGAATCATGATACTACCAGGATCAACGTAACTGGTGCGGAACTTCAAGCATTGATTGATAATGCTGTTACCAAGGCCATGGATAGGCAGTTTAATGAATCAAGTGGTACTCGGAGCAAGACCCTATCGGTACCTCATTCCAAATCACACCCTAAGACTCACTCTGTGGCTCATAGTAAGCCACCATCTAAAACTCACGAGTCAAAGAAGGATGATGGCCAGCACTCTTCAAATCAGCATAGCGTTCCATCTAAGAAGATTGTATTTGATAAGGAGCCACGAGCAAAAACCTGTTCTTATAAGTATTTCGTCTTCTGCAAGCCCAGGGATTTCACTGGGGAAAAAGGAGCCATTGATTGCATGACGTGGCTAGATGAGATGGATACGGTAGTTGATATTAGTGGATGTGCAGAGCAAGATGTTGTGAAATATGTTTCACAATCATTCAAGGGATAAGCTCTAGCTTGGTGGAGGTCCTTAATCCAAGCTACTGGAAAGATTCCGTTATATAACTTAACATGGGATCAGTTTGTTGCTTTGATCAAAGAGAATTTCTGTCCTCAACATGAAGTTGAGAAGATCGAGACCGACTTTCTGACATTGGTTATGAAGAATTTAGACTGTCAGGTGTATCTCATGAGCTTTAATACCATGTCTCGATTGGTTCCATACTTGGTGACACCGGAACCAAAGCGTATAGCCCATTTCATTGGGGGTTTAGCCCCGGAGATCAAAGCGAGTGTGAAAGCATCAAGACCTACTACCTTTAGGTCAGTAGCTGATTTGTCATTATCTCTTACCCTTGATGCAGTCAGGCAGAGATCGCTTAGGAATTCTGATGTTGGGAAGAGAAAACGTGAGGATGATAACTCACACCGTTCAGACAAGAAGCACAAAGGGAACTCTGATCACAAGAAGAGTTCAGGGTTCAAGAAAGAGGACCAACAGTCGGGTGAGAAGCCCAAATGCAAGACCTGCGAGAAGCGCCATTTGGGAAAGTGCAGGTATGAATCAAAGTCCCAATCACAGCCAAGAGCTTGTAGGATCTGTAAGTCTTCTGAGCATAAGACGTTGGATTGTAAAAAGATTAAGGATGCAACTTGTTACAATTGTAACGAGAAAGGGCATATCAAGTCCAACTGCCCAAAGTATGCGAAGAAACCTGAAGAAGGCAAGAAGACCAATGCCCGGGTCTTCCAAATGAATGCCCAAGAAGCGATCCAAAATGACAACGTGATAACAGGTACCTTTCTTTTCAATGATATTTATGCAAGGGTATTGTTTGATTCGGGTGCAGATAAATCATTTGTAGATAATAAGTTTTGTAAGTTATTAAATCTTCCTGTTAAAACCCTAAGTATAAAGTATGAAGTAGAATTGGTCGATGGTACCATAGAAACTGCTTCAACCGTGTTAGATGGATGTTTCATATCCATTAGGAACCACTCTTTTCCATTGTCTTTGCTTCCTTTGAAACTAGCTGGATTCGACATAGTAATAGGCATGGATTGGTTATCTCGTAACCAAGCTCGGATAGTTTGTGATAAGAAGAAAGTGGTTATTAAAACACCTTATGGTGAGCCGTTGACAATTCAGGGAGACACTCAACATGGGCTGCCTAAGCAAGTGTCTATGCTTAAGGCATCAAAGTGTATGAAGAAAGGTTGTGTCATCTATATGGCACAAGTGACTATTGATGAACCAAAGCCCAAGATCGAAGACATCCCTATCATTTCTGAATACCCTGATGTATTTCCTGAAGAACTACCTGGTTTACCCCCAGATAGGCAAGTAGAGTTTAGAATCGACATTATACCTGGAGTAGCACCTGTTGCAAGAGCACCTTACCGATTGGCCCCAACTGAGATGAAAGAGTTGAGAACTCAGTTGGATGATTTGTTGGCAAAAGGATTTATTAGGCCTAGCTCATCTCCTTGGGGAGCACCGATCCTGTTTGTGAAGAAAAAGGATGGATCAATGCGTTTATGCATTGATTATCGAGAGCTGAACAAGGTTACAATCAAGAATAGATATCCATCGCCCAGGATCGACGATCTATTCGATCAGCTTCAAGGAGCCAGTTACTTCTCCAAGATCGACTTGAGATCAGGATATCATCAGCTGAAGGTTAGAGATGAAGATGTGCACAAGACTGCATTCAGAACTCGCTATGGTCACTACAAGTTCTTAGTGATGCCGTTCGGACTCACTAATGCACCAGTAGCGTTCATGGATCTCATGAATCGCGTTTGCAAACCCTACTTGGAAAAGTTTGTCATTGTCTTCATTGATGACATTCTTATTTATTCGAAGAATCAGGCTGATCATGAGAAGCATCTTCGTTGTATTCTTAAACTTCTTCAACAAGAAAAGCTCTACGCCAAGTTTTCAAAATGTGAATTTTGGCTTTTTGAAGTCCAATTCCTTGGACATGTGGTTAGTGAGCGTGGTATCCAGGTGGATCCCGCTAAGATTGAAGCTATCATGAATTGGCAAGATCCGAAGACGCCCACAGAGATTCGCAGCTTCTTAGGTCTGTTTTATTGAAAATTTCTCAAGGATTGCAGCACCCCTAACTTCATTAACTCTAAATAATATCAAGTTTGATTGGGGTCCTAAGCAACAAGAATCCTTCGAGATTCTTAAGCAAAAATTGAGCAATGCTCCTGTGTTGACATTGCCTGAAGGGATCGAAGAATTTGTGGTTTACTACGACGCCTCACACACAGGTATGGGATGTGTGCTCATGCAGAAGGGCAAAGTTATTGCCTATGCTTCCCGACAATTAAAAGTGCACGAAAAGAATTACACCATCCATGATTTGGAGTTGGGTGCCGTTGTATTTGCACTGAAGCTTTGGAAGCATTATCTGTATGGGACTAAGTGTGTGATCTATTCTGATCATAAAAGCCTTCAACACTTGTTCAACCAGAAGGATCTGAACATGAGACAGCGTCGATGGATGGAGACACTGAATGATTATGATTGTGAAATCCGATACCATCCAGGTAAGGCGAATATGGTCGCCGATGCTTTGACCAGAAAGGAAAGGGTTAAGCCCATTAGAATCAATACCAAGAGCATTGAATTGAAGAACAGTTTGAATGAAAGATTGTTAGCCGTTCAGAAGGAAGCTGTATTAGAAGCTAACTATCCAAATGAAAAGTTGGGTGTAACTACTGAACAGTTATCATATGGCAAGGATTGAATCCTAAGATTGAATGGACGAATATGGGTTCCACTTTATGGAGGACTTAGGGATGTGATTCTTCAAGAAGCCCATAACTCCAAGTATTCTGTTCATCCTGGAAGTGATAAGATGTACCAGGATTTGAAGGCAAATTATTGGTGGATAGGATTGAAGAAGTCTATAGCCACTTATGTGGCCAAATGTCTGACGTGTGCTCAAGTTAAAGTAGAACACCAGAAACCGTCAGGTTTGCTGCAACAGCCTGAACTTCCCACCTGGAAGTGGGAAATGGTAACTATGGATTTCATCACAAAGTTACCAAAGACAAAGTGAGGAAATGATACTATTTGGGTTATAGTCGACAGGTTGTCCAAGTCAGCCCACTTCCTACCTATTAAGGAAACACACAGCTTAGATAAGTTAGTTCAACTGTACATGGACGAGATTGTATCTCTTCACGGAGTACCAGTGTCTATCATCTCTGATAGGGATACGAGATATACGTCTTACTTTTGGAAAAGCTTTCAGCAATCATTGGGTACTCAATTAAACTTCAGCACTGCATATTATCCTCAGACGGATGGTCAGAGCGAGCGTACAATTCAAACTCTGGAGGATATGTTAAGAGCTTGTGTTATTGATTTAGGTGGAAGTTGGGATGATCATCTTCCGTTGATCGAATTTTCGTACAATAATAGCTATCACTCGAGTATTCAAGTTGCACCTTTTGAAGCTTTGTATGGAAGGAAGTGCAGGACGCCTGTTTGTTGGGCAGAAGTTAGAGATGTCCAACTAACAGGACCTGATATAGTCCTGGTGATGACAGATAAGATTGTGCAGATACGCGATCGTCTCAAAGCTGCCAGGGATAGGCAGAAAAGCTACGCAGATAAAAGGCGTAAACCTCTGAAATTTGAGGTAGGTGACAAAGTTCTACTTAAGGTATCACCCTGGAAAGGGGTAATGCGATTTGGCAAGAAAGGCAAGTTAAGCCCAAGATACATAGGACCATTCGAGATCATCGAATGTGTCAGAACTGTGGCTTATAAGTTAAACCTGCCTGAAGAACTCAGGGGAATTCATAATGTGCTTCATATCTGCAATCTGAAGAAATGTCTAGCAGATGAATCACTAGTCATGCCACATACGGATGTGCATATAGATGAGAGCTTGAAGTTTAACCTTTGTCGATTGAGGACCGACAGGTTAAGAAGCTTCGAAAGAAGCATGTACCGATTGTGAAGGTTAAATGGGATGCCCGTAGAGGTCCTGAATACACGTGGGAGGTTGAATCCACAATAAAACAGAAGTACCCTCATTTATTTTAGTAAATCTCGAGGTCGAGATTTCTTTTAAGGGGGTGAGGATGTAACACCTCGTAAAATCACGACCAATATTATAAGGACACGTGTCATGGACTTTAGACGTGTAAAGAATTATTTCAGAGGGACTAAAGTTGACAAATAAAGAAAGTATGTGTGTAGAAGGATTCAAAGTGTCAAGATTTGATAATTTTGCCTTTCAATAACCCTACACGATGTTTATACCCTTAAATGAATGAATCATGAATCGTATGAAACCGTTTGTGAAAGAAAGTGAAAGTTTGCAAGCCGCAACGGTTAAATGTGTCAACATGTTTAAATTATACCTCTGATTGACCTTTTAACGAACCCGAAGCTTTGTAACTATTAATTATGCTCCCGAGAATAAGTGATAAAAATTTCACAAGGTTTCGATATCGTATGAGGAAAATACGTTAACATTCGTAAATAAGGGGTTAAAAGCGTCAACGTTGAAATTCAGGACTTTTCGATGATCGTATAACTAATTGGGAGCTTAACAAAGTTTGTTTATGACTTAGAGTCCTTAAAAGTCAAGTTTGGGGGTTAAAAGTGCAATAAATGAAAGTTAAAACATGTTTAGAGGAACCAGGGACCAAAAATGCAAAGTCTGAAAACTTGTTGACCGGACCTGACATCCATACCGGCCAAATAGGCCTTGGCCAGAACTTACGCGGGCCGCGTAGGACCTGCAGATGCAGAAAAAGATGGCAGATGCCTGTTACAGCAGGTTACACCGCCTTTGCATGCTATTTTTCGAATCCAGGAGCTCAGCCAACAGTTTTTCATGCATAGGGACACCTGGGATTCATCAGAGATCAGTTGTAGAGTTATGTGGAAGGATCTTGTGAGTTTTAATGTCCTATATAAGCTCTTGTTTGCTACTAGTTCATTTGCACACTTCAAAAAATATTCACAACTCTCCCTCTGGAACTTCCTGGAGCTCAAGCAAGATTTCTTAAGCTTCTAATTCGTGCTAAGAGCCTTTATAAGCATTCTTAGCTTCTCTAATTCATGTTTTAGTAGTCTAATGACCGAAAGTCAAAGCCGTCGTAATTAAGCTTTGACTTAGTGATTAAACACTAATGGTCCAGTCATTTTTCGAATTGAAAGTGGCTATGAGTTGGTAATTATGTGGGTAATAAACCCTTAAAAGGGTACCCTCTGATTCTCACTCTAACTAGGTCAATTGTCGGGTCAAACTTAATATTAAAAAGTCAACAGAAAGCTATTTTGCAAATAAACTCATAATTAACAATGTAGAAGCTATGAAACCTGTTTTAACACTTATATAACTTGGTAATTAATGTAAGAACATGTCTAAGCATGTTCAACCCGACAATTTTGAGTTTAGCCTCGGTTCGGAACCGAAAGTCGTAAAAGTAGGCTTTTGCTTTGACTTTCAGTTCTGACCCAATTTTGCTTAGTTTAGATATGCCTTAGAGTTCCATTAGGACCAGGTTATAGGTTAGTATAACCCTATGCGGTTATACAACTTGGTTCCTAATTAATCCGATTCATTTGCATGTTTCAGTTAATTACTTAAATATTGACCATTATGCCCTTTTGACCTTAAAACGAGATTTTTGAAAATGTGAGAGGACAAAAACTTTTATTACCTATTTATAAACATGTCCTAAAAAATTTGACATCAGTTTGAGGTCTAAATTAGGAGTTATGCTCAATATCGTAATTTGAAAGTTTTTTATTAATTAAACGACATTATTAGCATAAAGCCTATCTAAACCCAAACTTTGGCATGAAAATTTTTACCCACTGATGTGATATAATATTTTAAGATTTTTGAAGATTTTTATTTATTTTTAAACTGAACATAACATAGGGTTCTTGCTTTGATTCGGCAATTGTCGGTTATACCCTTTTTACTAATAAAATGAGTCTTACATAACATTTTGATACCAAATATTTTGCTACTAATTTTATATAATAAATAAAATATTTTGAACTTTATAAACTGATCAAAAACTCAGATTTCCCTATAAAACCTGAAAATCGCTTAAAACCGACTTTTTACGCGTTTTAAACGCATAGTATGGATTAAAACTATTTTTGACATATAAGACATAATACCTACTGATGTTTTAAGTAAATTTTTATAATTTAACAGTAAGCAAAAGTTTTGAACTCAGATTTCCAAATTTGCCCTTTAAAGCTTATGTGAAATGACCAAAATGCCCTTACAGTGCATAGTTTGGTTATAAATGGTAAATTTCACATATATGCAATACCTTACTGATATGAGTTGCAAAAATAAATATTTTTACTGATCATTTAAGGCCAGAACCTCAGGTTAATATTTAACCTCTTTTATAATCCTTAAAATGACCAAAATACCCCTACGGGGCTTAAATTGATTTTAAATTCGTTTTGGGCATAATGGAAGGTATCCTAGTGATATCACAACATATTTAAGGCATATTAACTTAGGAAACCTTTTCATGACTCATTTGGTTACCCGTTATGCATTTATCGCGTTCGGTACGGTTTATGTAACTAGTTTGCATAAATTAACCGAAACGGATCAAAACTTATCATTTTCACTTCAAAATCCAGAATGTGTTTATTTTACCCATATTATACAAGTCTTCATACTTGTCGGGTCTAAACCACATTCTAATCCGGTCTTCGCTTAATCATGCGTTTTGAACCGTATACATTTCTTTAAAACTAACCGGTCTAAGTTTAAACTTAAGTGAGACCCGTTAGGAATCTAATAGGTTATTAAAACCTTTGTTCCAGATTTAGGAGCCCAGTAAAAGATAGTTGCAATTGTTGATTGTATACGGCTGGGATAAATTTGTATAATTTGCTCAGGTAAATACTTTTAACTTATTTTCCCTTATACGGGCTTGGGGTACGGTATATAAAATACCGCTTGGTCGGGTATTGAATTTTTAATCGTATGAAGGTTAAATCATTGAGATAACCTTAATCTGTTTTGTTTGTTTTAAGCCTTTGGGGAGGGTTAATGACCATGTCCTGGATATCCTCGGCTCATTCATTGAAATGGCCACGACTTAAGCACGGGGTGTAGGCATACACCTGCCGGTGCGGATGTAAAATAATGTACCCACCTGTTTGAGAATAACTCGTTGTGGGATGTATTATGTGGTGCATCTATTAATCTTTAACCCGGTTTTCATCCCGGGCTACTGAACGTATAATAAACATGTAATTCTTTAACAAGTTTATTTTTAAATAATTATCCCAAGTTATAAAAGATATTTTATGCCTTGTGCATTCAAATCAATTTTTTTAAACATTTTCAAAATGAGTCGGTTAATTGTATTTACCAGTGTAAACTGACGTATTTTTCCAAAAGGCTAAGTGCAGGTACTAGGCGGAATAGGCTGGCTACTCCTAGCATCAATAAAGAGTCTTGCAAGCTTAGATGTTTACAAATCTGTTGAACAATGTTCCTTTTAACTTGATCCGTCTGTGGATCCCTTACAACCGTTTTTGTAATAATTGATATTACTTTCTTTCGGGTTGTAATGTTTTTATCTTTCGACTTCCGCTGTGTATTAAACTGTGATAAATTGTCTATGATGATATCAACTACGTCACGATACTCCCCACCGGGCCCACCGGTAATACGTGGAAATATCGGGGTGTGACATCTTAACATCTGTTGACTAACCTTTTTAACATCTGTTGACTAAGTCTTTTAACCTCGGTTGACTAACATCTGATATTTAAGATGTGTCCACGTTGCAACCTCTATTGGACATAATGGATGACAGTTGTTACGAAACCTTTGTTGGATAGCAATAGAGGTATGTAATAGTTGATAGCCAAACAGTGGTTAGGTTGTGTGTAAATACTGTAACTACTGTTGAGTAACCCTGTTGAGTAATTCTCATTTTAACTTTTGTTGACTAATCTGTTGTAACTTCTGTTGCTCATTAGTTCATATCAAATTTGTAAGTCTGCACTAATATTCCTTTGCTTCTTTTATAGCTAATTGCTGACAAATTTTGGAAACAATTCTATGGTAAAAATTACGAGTATGGGATGGCAACTATCTATGTTGGCGAAAGGTTTTGGAATGTGATGATGAAAGGATGGACTGATGGATGCGGATTTACTGATGGATGGTCAAAATTGATTGAAGAAGTTCCCATACCAGTTGAATCTTGGTCGGTTTTCACCATGATTGCATCTAAAACGTTTGAGCTTTCTGTTTTCCATTCCGAGACTGGAAATCTCATTTTGTAGGCTAAACACAAACAGCTTCTGGATTCCGGGGAAGTTTCTTTGGATGATGAGGATACTGGAGCTTTGGTTAGTAATTCTAAGCAGTTTACGAGTTTTGAGGATATTTTTAATGTATATATACACATGTAATATTTATATTTTATTATGATTTAAAATATGGTTTCTTATATATGATTCTTCTTATAAATATAGTTTGCTGATGATGGGCTATTTGATTCAAAGATTGCACGTCTGGTTAATGAGTCAGATGTTAAAAATGTTGTAAATTTATAATTTTCTACGCATATATTTTATTGTATAATAAGTATAAGAAGTTTTTTTTTTTAATTTTGTTGTAGCCTGAAGATCATTATGTAAAAATAGCTGATGATGTTAATGATCCTCAACTACAGTCTAAAGATTTTCCTGTTCGTGACATTTCTGCCTCTTCAAGTGTTGTATCTAATGTAAGTGTTTATTAGTTTTATACTGTCTATTTTATTATTGTCTCAATATATTGATATTCTTCTGTATGATTGAGTCTTAAACTTCAAAGCTGAGTTGAGAAGATAGTTTGTGTTGATAAAGAAAGTTATAAAATTTCAAGAATTTAGAGTTGTTATATTCTAAATTAATTTACTTAGGTTGAAAAGATGCACAAACTTCGTGGCAAGACAATTGTAGAGGATAATGAAGCTGTTGATAGACCGTGTAAAGTTCGAAAGGTTCGTTTAGTATCATCCACTTCAGAATCAGTCTTACACTTCACCACACATGCTGAAGACAGACTTGTTAGCTTTTGCAGTCGTTGCTTTGTTTCGTTATTTCAACAATTTCAATTATATATCAATATTTTATAAAATTCACTATTCAATTTTCTGTTTTTTAGCATCTGCCATCAGATGTATCTTCTGCGTTGGATGTGCATACTGATAATCCTAAGCCTATCAAGATCCAGAATCTCAAATGTGAAGTCCAGGAACTGTTTACAACATCTCAAAAGACCAATACTAGATTCAACTACGCTGTTGTTGGATGGTCTTCTTATCTGAGATCTTGCAATATTGCTTTTGGTGATGAACTTTCGTTAGAGTTTCACAAGTCTACTCAATTGCTGAAGTTAAAAAAAGTTGTGCATACGGTGACAAAGATAAAGTGCTCTTAGTTTCATGTCATGATTGTTTGTGGTTGTACATTTGGTTCGTTGGTGGTACTAATTTTGCTTCTTAGACATGTTCTATATGTAGTTATGTCTATAAACAGGTTTCATTGTCAATTGGTGGGTGCTACTTTTTTTTGTGGATAACACAATGGAAATACTTAAATGTATCCTATATATTAACTGATAATGCATGTATATAGTTGTCTTTTAGCTATAATAGATAACACGTTTTGGTACAATATCTATACACATATGTATATGTTCTATCAATATGTGTTATGTATGGTTTTCTAAGAAACGACCCGTGTTTGCACACAGGTCTTACCGCTAGTATATATATATAAAACAAAACAGTATTGTGAAACACCAATCCTAATTTCAGTAACAGTTTCGTTTGTGCTTTGTTATTTCATGTCATTGCTATATATTAATCAAACAACTAAATAACCACTACCTTTCTATGATAACCAACATAATTATCTATTGGTTGAAGATTAGATGACTATATGCAATGCATAAAAGGCACGTGTCGTCTCCCATGAGTAGGTGGCAGCATAGGATGGAAAACACGACACCTGTGCTAGCAGCCTATTAGCCCGACACAACGTTGGTAAAAAAAAAATTTGTAACGAACAACTAAATTACCGGATAAGCATTCTGGAATGTCCTCAATCGAGTAAATGCATCCCGTCCTTCATAACAATCAGAGTTAAATACATACTCGAGTCACCAAGTCACCAGTTCCAGTACATCTTGTTATCCATTTGTGATTTATCGTGACATATGGGCCCGACCAATTCTTGAAAAGAACAACTTATATTCATGGTAACCCATATTTCTAAACAATAATGCCTTCAAGTTAATTATTTTATTTCGTTTTTATATAAGTACTGATATCCTCACAACTTTGACTACTTATTTAATAATAATAGTATAGTATTAGGTATTTTTTTAAATACAATAAAAGAATCTAACATGATAGGTTACTTGTTTTAGGTTACTTATTGTCTTCATTTGGTTTTAGAATGAAGCTTTAAGAGGGCTACTGATGTTAGTCTCTTTGAGATCCATGTTAAAGAAATTATAAAATTATGTTAGGGTGGACGGAGTGGCTTTCCCGGACACATCGGGGACTCACGGGCAGGAGAGCGAATACCGCCCCATGTGTTGCAGGGTGTGCCAAAATTTTCCCAAGCGGCCGACATCCCTCCAGATTCTCCCGTTCATATTTCACCAAAATTAATCTTCCCCTCTTTAATTTAACCAATCAAAACTTGACAACAAAGCAAACTCTTGTTTGATTTTAATTGTTTAAAAAAAGTTAGGGAAGTCCAGGGGAAAATGAGGTTGCATGCACTGATTGATGGTTGGTTAGGGGAGGTGAGCTGGCTTGGTTTTTATTCGAGCTGAGCCTGAGTTTGCCCTAGCTCGGCTCGACTCGACTCGGTGATATGGACACGGAAGCATGGATTCCTTGTCTGACCCTTGTATAATAGTTATTTTGAATTCTGATATCTTGTACCAATGTCTTTATGATTTGGTTACTTATTCAGACGATAATAAGTGAAAATACTGTATGGAAAAAGATTGGTTCCTTATTCAAATGATGATACGTGAAAAAACCACATGAAAAAAGATTGGATGTGTGGACTATAATCAAAGAAAAGACATAATGTATATTTAGGGGCTGTTTGGTAGCCTCTGAATGGTCATTAAGAGGCTACCATTCAGAGAAAGTAGAAGAATGTGACATGTGATGATTTACCATTCAGAGGTTACCACTTAACCATTCAGACTTGAGGTTACCTCTTATTCATTCAGAGGTTTTAAACCATTAAAAGGTAGCATCTGAATGGTAATTAAGATGCTACCAAACTTTGAGGGAAGGATTAATATTAGACCTGGCAAACGGGTCGGGTCGGGTTGGGTCGGGTCATGGGTCAAAACGGGTTCGGGTCAAAACGGGTCAATTATAAAAAGGGTTGATTTGGTTTGGGTCGAAACGGGTCCGGGTCAGAACGGGTCCGGGTCAGAACGGGTTTCGGGTCGGGCCGGGTCCGGGTCAGAACGGGTTTCGGGTCGGGCCGGGTCCGGGTCAGAACGGGTTTCGGATCGGATCGGGTCATTTTTTTTTTGAAGCTTATTGTTGCGTCACAACACTATAAGCAGTGTTGATATGCTGTCTAAAACACCTCCCAAATTATCATTGGATCGCACTCGAAGCAATCCGCTATCGTTAACCTTTTTCTCTTTTCTGTTGATAGTCCGATAACACCCGGTAACCCCACTAGTGCATCCTTTATTGGGTTTAGTTCCACAAGGTCCATAACCTCATCAACAAACATCTGTATAACAAAACCATTCACTCATTCAGTGGCTATTTCTGTGGCTGGTGATTTGAACGGCAGTCGTGCCCTACTTGGTCCAATTAACATCAATTAATTGTTCAAATCACGAATCAAGAAGTGGGTTGTTTAGGTCGGACCCTAATTCAAGAGCCTTATAACCCAATTGAAAAGAAAAGAAATCCCCAACTAACCTGATGATTGACGGTGGTAGCGGCCAGATGAAGTCGAGGGTGTTCGTCTTCAGAATTGATGATGAAGTCGCTGATGTGAGTGATGAATTGATGATGAAGTCGCTGGTAGATCCAATTCAAGCCTCCCTCAACTGTAACCTAATCAGCGCATACTACGATTGATGTATGAATTTTTACGGTGCTGAAGCGTATGAATGTAAGGAGGAACATCGATGATAAACGATTAAGTACCGGAGAATGAAGATGATGAAGATGAACGTCGATGATGAAGATGATGTTCAGACGTTCAGTGTTTGACCCGTGGTTTCTTCTATCGAAAACCCTAATGACCCGTATCAACCCGTTGTTCTAATTCTATCAACCCAAGTGGACCCGTGAATATCTTTTAAAGTTTTAGAATAACCCAATTGGACCCATTAATCATTAAAAGAAAACCCAAATTGACCCATAGTAAATTAAAAATGACCCAAATCAACCCATATTTATTCATACGGGTCATGATTGCCCCCTCTAATTAATATATATAATCTTAGTCTCATATTAATATAGGGGAGCGCTAAAATGAAAATCACCATCAGTTGTAAGAATCGAGAGAACCACTTTTCAACCATTAGATCTTCAAGATCAATGGATGAGACTAAAAGTAATTAAAAATTATTATTAAATATTTTTTGTCTTATTGTGTCTTTAATATTTTAATCCAAAAGGTTAGTTTAATAAATTTACTCAATTTTGTCTTTTTGTCTTTATTGTTTTTATTACTATTTTTGAATTATTATATTATTTTTTAACAATTCAGATTTTAAATTCAGACTTTTTAACAAAACAATTTTTTTTGCGCGCCGTTTTTACGATCGGCTTTTTCATGCGTCGTTTTTTTAACGCGCCGTTTTTTACGCACCGTTTTTTACGTTTTACAATTTACATAAAAAAGTTTTACGTTTTATGTTAAAAAGTTTACGTTTTAGGTTAAAAAGTTTACGTTTTAGGTTAAAAAGTTTACGTTTTACGTTAAAAAATTTACGTTTTATGTTAAAAACTTTACGTTTTTACATTAAAAAGTTTACGTTCTACGTTAAAAAGTTTACGTTCTACGTTAAAAAATTTACGTTTTACGTTAAAAAAATTACGTTTTACGTTAAAAAGTTTACGTTTTAAGTTAAAAAGTTTACGTTTTACTTTAAAAAGTTTTCGTTTTACGTTAAAATTTGTACGTTTTACGTTAAAAACTTTACGTTTTTACATTAAAAAGTTTACGTTTTACGTTAAAAAATTTACGTTTTACCTTAAAAAGTTTACGTTCTACGTTAAAAAATTTACGTTTTACGTTAAAAACTTTACGTTACACTTTTTACGTGTCCTTTGTTTTTTGGACGATCCCGACAACTAAGTATCGATATATTTTCCAAAAATTCAATCAATTTTCAACAATATAACCACTATATATAAAATTTCTCGTTAAATATATCTAAACGTAAGCTAGTATCTAGTCGAATCAAGTCGAGCTCGGTCGCGTAACTAACTAAAATCTAAAACTATATAACTAGAAATTTTCGCGCCGTTAAATGTTACCGGGTCTTTGAGTCGACTGTTTTGACTGCCATTGCCCGAGTTTGACTCGGGTGTTTACCGAGTTGACTGAACCCGTTTTGTGGTGAGTTGCCCCGAATCGAAACTTGAACTCGAACAAAACCTTGTGTCAAACAAACCTAATCTGAGTTGTATAACACCGCCACCAATGTTGTTAACCCAACCCGAACCACGTCGGACCTGAGACTGAATCGAGACCCACTGAATCGAACCATATCTATGTCGCACACGAACTAGTCTGATGCGAACCTATAATCCGATCTTCTGTTGACCGAACCGAGCCGAACAAAACTGAACCAAGTCCACCACCCAACCACCTGAAACGAAAGGTACTAACCGGAGAAAAACGAAATCTGAGAAGGTTTAAAGAAATGAGGAGTTAGGGGGTTTACCGTAACGTTTCGTCGGAAAGTGAAGCACCACCGCCGCTGCTGATGTTTCTGTCGTCGTCGGCTCCTCCCATGGCGGTGTCGCCATCACCACTTTGGCCGGAAATTTCTTTCTCTCTCCCCAAATCTCTCTCTGTCTCTCTTGCTGTCGCCGCCGTACGATGGTGGCCGGCCGTTTTACCCGAGAAATGGAAGGAAGAGGGGGTGCTGGAGACGAAAAGGAGGTGGTGGTTTGTTTGAGTTGTGATTTGGGAAGATTTCGCACAGGATGAGAGGAGAGATGATGGTGAAGGATTTTAATAGAGAGAGAGAGAGATGAGAGATGGGGTCTTAAGAGAGAGAAATGTCTGCAACTTTAAAGACAGACATAGGAGAGAGGAGAGAAGATAGATGAGAGATTGGACATTTAAAGGAAATGACCAAACTACCCCTTTTTCTGATTGGTTGAGAGTGGTTCTCGCGGTTCTTACAACTGGAGGTAGTTTTCATTTTAGCGCTCCCCTATTAATATATATATATATATATATATATGGTAAGGTGCATTTGAGAACCACCTTTATTGTGAGAACCAAACCCCCCAAAAAACCTTAAAAAAACATAATTTTTTTAAATATTTTTTACATTAAAATCGCTACTTTTAGTAGCAAAATTTTCTTTTTTTTTATTTTTAATTTTTTTGGTAACGAAATATAGCGATTTTTTTTTTTAAATAGTAAAAAAAATTGTGTGTTTTTTAGCTATTTTTAGGTATTTTTTGTTGTGTTCACATTGGTTCTCGCGGTTCTCGCAATAAAGGGTGGTTTCTAACGGATCCTTCTCATATATATATATATATATATATATATATATATATATAGGGGACCGCTAAAATAAAAACCACCTCTAGTTGTGAGAACCATGAGAACCACTTATTAGCCCTTAGATCAACTTAATGGATGGATGAGATTAAAAGTAAAAAAATTAATATTAAATGGTTTTTGTCTTATTATGTCTTCAATATTATAATCCAAAAGAGTATTTAAGTAATTTTGTTTTTTTTTTCTTATTAACTTTATTGTTTTTTATTACAATTTTGTCCTATTACATTAATTATTTTTTATCTAAAATCAGATTTCTTTATTAAACAAATATTTTGAAATCAGATTTTTTATATAAAAAAATTTTATGCGCGTTTTTTTAGCACCCGTTTTTTACGCGCGTTTTTTTTACGACCCGTTTTAGGCTCTGTTTTTTCACGCCGATTTTACGACCGTAGTTTTTAAGTGCCGGTTTTAGGCGCCGTTTTTTGCCGCGCCATTTTTTACGTCCCGTTTTTTACAAGCCGTTTTTGCGACCCATTTTTTACGTCCCGTTTTACGCGCCGTTTTAGCGTCCCGTTTTTATGTCCCATTTTTATGCGCCGTTTATACGGCCCGTTTTACGCGCCGTTTATACGGCCCGATTTACGCCCCGTTTTTTCACGCCGTTTTTTGCTTCCGGGTTTTTACGTGCGGTTTTTTATTCCCGGTTTTACGCGCCGATTTTACACTTTTTACGTTTTACGTTAACCTTTTTAGACTTTTTACATTTTAAGTTTTACGTTAAAATTTTTACGTTTTACGTTAAAATTTTTACGTTTTACGTTAAAACTTTTTACTTTTTACGTAAAACTTTTTACTTTTTACGTAAACCTTTTTACTTTTTACGTTAAAACTTTTTACGGTTTACATTAAAGCTTTTTACGTTTTACGTAAAACCTTTTACGATTTACGTTTTTTAACGCGCCGTTTTTTACACGTTTTTTACGCGTCGTTTTTCCCACATTTTTTAACGCGATGATTTTTTCACGTTTTACGTAACACTTTTTACGTTTTACGTTTTAGGTAAAACTTTTTACGGTTTACGTAAAACTTTTTACGTTTTACGACTAACGCAAAACTTTTTACGTGTTGCGTAAACCTTTTAACTTTTTACGTAAAACCTTTTACGTTTTACGTAAAACCTTTTACGTTTTACGTGCCGGTTTTTTACGTTAACGGTTTTTTTTACGTTAACGGTTTTTACGTTAACGGTTTTTTACGTTAACGTTTTTTTTTCGTTTTAGTAAAAAAAAATTACATTTTTACGTTTAACTAAAACTTTTTACGTTTTACGTTAAAAAGTTTACGGTTGACGTAAAAAAGTTTACGGTTTAATTTTTTTTTACAAAAACTTTTTTACGCAAAAACGAACGCACCCAGAAATCGCAAACTCGGTGAAGCGTCTCAGATATATTGTTATCATCATCGACGCCTAGAATTAAAAAAAAACCCAACAAACAAAAATCAAAAGAACGAGTGGATTCTAGAAAAAAACGAAGTTTTGCCTCAGATTTTCCGATAATCAGAGGCTGCAAAATGGGGTTGCAGGTTCAAAAACCTACCCTCCGCCGTCCTTGCCGCGCCATTGTCTATTGTTTTTTTTTACATCATCACTGCCGATTCAAATGAAGCACCATATTCAACTGATTTAAACATTCAAAAAGGGACAAGAACATTATTCAAACATATTTCAAACCCAGATTCAACATTCAAACATATTCAAACGATTTGAACATTCAAAAGGGACAAGAACATCATTCAAACATATTCAAACGATTTGAACATTCAAAAGGAAACAAGAACATCATTCAAACATATTTCAAACCCAGATTCAACATGAAACCCAGATTCAACATCAAACCCATATTCAAACATCAAACCCAGATTCAACATGAAACCCAGATTCAACATGAAACCCAGATTCAACATCAAACCCAGATTCAAACATCAAACCCAGATTCAACATCAAACCCAGATTCAACATCAAACCCATATTCAAACATCAAACCCATATTCAAACCCATATTCAACATCAAACCCACCAAAATAATCAAAAAACCCAAACTTTTTGAATCAAATAACCCAATCAAAACAGAAACAACAAATCAAAAGAACCCAATCAAACCAACAATCAACAACCGAAAAACAAACCTGACCCCGTTTAAACCAACAAATCAACCACCGATAGCCATCACTCAAACACCGGCACCACCTCTAGCCACCACTCAAACACTGGCACCACCGACGTCGCACCACCGGCACCACCAACAAACTCTGGCACCACCGACATCATCATCGCCATTAATTTCTCAGATGAAGAACAAGGCTGATGTGTGGGTTTCCACATCATCATCGCCATTAATCTCTCGGATGACGGCGGCACGGTGTCTCAGCGGCGGTGTTTGGCGGCTGCAACATTGACAGACGTAGATGAAGGAGAACATTGACAGCGGCGGTGTTTGGCGGGTGCACGGTGTCTCAGCGGCGGTGTTCGGCGGCTGCACGGTGTCTTATCAAGCAGGGGGAGGGCTTGTGGGTGTCACTAATGTTGTTTATGGCTGGGTCTTGAAGATGTTACTTGGAGAAGATGAAGAGTAAATGAGAGAGGAGAGATGGCATATTAAAGAAAAGAAAGTCTGCAACATATTTAATGAGAGAGGAGAGAGAGGATATATTAGACATTTAAAGGAAATGACCAAACTACCTTTTTCTGTGATTGGTTGAGAGTGGTTCTCGCGGTTCTTATAACTGGAGGTGGTTCTTATTTTAGCGGCTCCATATATATATATATATATATAGGATAAGGATCCGTTAGGAACCACCCTTTATTGCGAGAACCGCGAGAACCAGTGTAAACACATGGCATTTTTGTAATTATCTTATGTTTATACCAAAACACGCGTTCTTTTTTTTCTCCTATGTCACTGTTATCTCCATTCTAGGGTTTCAGAAGTTCACCAGAAGTTCACCAGTTCATGGTCTTCATACTCTTCTGAGATGCATTCACGGCGGCGAAGAGCCATGTACGGTGGTTTTCACGGCATATAGATAGTCGGCGTTCACGTATTTCACGGCGATTGCAGTTTACACGGTGTTTACAGTGACATATGGCGTCTCCTGATTCATCACTTGTATATCCTCGTATATCTGATGATCCTCTTAATTCATTGTCTGAATATCATCCTCATACAACATCTGATGCCGACTTTGGTGGTCCATCTGCTGTTAATCCCGTTGATAGTCACAGATTTATGTCTAAAACTGTTGTAAGTCAACATACCATTCATGGCTTTGAAATTCAGACTCTTGAATCTTTGTCTACATCAGACAATGTTGTCTTATAATCAATGTATCTGATCATTCATTATCTTTTGACACTACTTCGACTGGTATAGCACCTACAAATACAGAACATCAAGAGTTGCAATTCATTCGATTTGTGACTACAGGTATTATGTTACTGCAAATTATGTATATACTTTGTAAATGATATTATATTATAATTATATGCACATGTGCATTATATTTACTGTAAATGATGTTGTATTAAATTATATGCACATGTGCATTATGTTGATTGTAAATGATATTGTATTAAATTATATGCACATGTGCATTATGTTGAAAATTAGATTATGTCGTTGATGTATATTTTATGAACAAGTGCCTTATGGATGACCATCCAATTATGTATAGGATGGCAGCAAACAAATGGGCTTGGGTGGCGGACAACTACAAAAAAGGGAGGTGACTGTGTGGGATTGGCAATGGAATAGGAATCCAACAACCGGGGAGACACGGGTGGAGTTTATGTAGCTTTTGGCGCTGCTGAGAGACACCATAATGAAGACGGGTCAATATGGGTGGGGTTTGCACTCGGAAAAATAAGTCGACTTTCAATGTTAAAACCGTTAGAGAGGATTTGTGTGTCCATAAGCGACATACTTAGTTGATACAGCTATTGCATCTTCTTCCATTTTTTGTTTCTGCAACTGTCATATGGCTTCTGTTTGAGAGGATAGGCTACCATCTTCTTTCATTTTTTGTGCCACTTTCTAATACTTACTCTGGCCATATTGTTCTTGTGATCCAATTTGTCTTCTTTTGTTAACAGGTGAGTTGATCACCTTGGTATCTATAGCTCCATATCCAGGCTGACCAATTGTTTCCTGACAAATTAAAATTTCAATATTCTTGTTTGATTTACCTTTAATTTTGATAGGTCTCCTCTAAAGTTTCATGATATTACATTGTCCCTATAAATTTGTGATGCTATTGCTCTCTTTGTGATGGACCAGATCTAGGCCTGCTTGTAATTAATGGAAATGACTACTGGGAGAGACTTGAAAAGATTTATGAGTTTGGTGTTTGAGCACGTCGGGAGACTTTTCTGTTCGGAGTTTGAAGTCTATGATATAAACACATAATAAGGAGGTTCCCGAGCAGGTATTTGTTTGGAATAATTGGACACCTAAAAAAGTTGGTTTGGTCGGGTGGATAACCTTAGTCGAGAGACTCCCAACGAAGGTGGCACTTAACGCAACAGTCATCCAAACACAGTCAAACTGCTACGTTTTCTGCAGCGATTCCCCAGAAACATGTGAACATATTTCCGTTTCATGTTAGTTTGCTCAAACAGTTTGGTCCGTAATAACTCACTGGTGCAAAGGCCCGGCTGCATTTATTTTCAGTCTCAAAGATTTGCTGGAATATCATAATATTGTCCAAGGGTCTGCAAAAAAGAAAAAGGCAATTTATGCGGTGTCCCTTATCTACCTCTGGAGCGTTTGGCGAATGAGGAACAATATGGTTTTTAATCAAATTCAATTGTCGGTGCAGAAGGTAGTCGAGGAGATCAAGAACATTAGTTAGTTATGGGTAAGAATAGATCGAAGGAGGTGAGTTTAACTTGGGCGGCCTGAAACAATTTTGATGTATTTCCAGTATAGTATTTTGTTTGTTTTTTTGTTGTATGAGTTTTCCTTCTGTTGGTGGATGTAATTGTGGTGTAGCACCTTGCTAAATGTTATGAATAATTTTATATAAGTAACATCTACAAATTTAGATCAACAAGAGTTGCAATTCATACGCTTTGAGATTAAAGGCATTATACATTTATATGTGTTTCGAAGTTTACACTCACATGATTCATTTTTATATCCTTAAAGTGTTTTTTTATAGTTTACTCTTACATGCTTCATTATTCTCTCATCAAGTAAATCACATTTATTTACAATCATACCATAATAATGCACATGTGCATTATTTTGCCAATACACCATAATCCATGTTTAATTATTAATCCTTTTCTTTTTTTTATCATTAAACATTAAACAAACAATTGGTTTATTACATAAGTTACTTATATTTTCATACATCATGTAATCCTGCACATGTGCATTATGTTGCCAACCATCTTCCTGCACATGTGCATTATGTTGCCAACCATCACAAATAAACTGTTAACCATCAGTACATAATGTTATGCACATATGCATCACATTACCAATGCCCCGTAATCATCACCGAATAAATGTTGAACAAGTGCGTAAACACGCCATATACCTTATTAATTAGAATGTTATATGTTTTACTTTTTATGTATGCATGAACAATTACAAGTGTTGTACATTCTACACTACAAGAACAACTACAACTATTGTACATTCTACACCTAATGGCATGCTATATTGGATACCCTATGTTGAATATGTTGAATCTGAATACAACCATATGATCATCAGTATCAACCGTCGTCGTTACCGTTGATCTTGCCAACTTCTTGTTCTTTACCGCACGCACTTCGTCACCTCCTTTTTTATGTTTCATCACGTAACCTCCTTTTTTGAGGTTTCATCACGAGTTCGCTTAATTGTCCGCCTTTTTTGTGTTTATTTCTTCTTGCGCACCTGCGTACATTATGTTGCCAACCATCTGTAATCATCAAAAAAAATAAACTGTTAACCAACCGTACATAATTATGCACATGTGCATCACATTATTAACACCCAATAATCATCAATAATAAACATTAAACAAATAACTGTTATTTTTTACATTCATTACTTTTATTTTCATATATTACATAATCATGCACATGTGCATTATGTTGATACCAATCCATGATCATCACAAATAAACTGTTAACCATCAGTACATAATGTTACGCACATGTGCATCACATTACCAACGCCCCGTAATCATCGCCGAATAAATGTTGAACACGTGCGTAAACACGCCATATGCCTTATTAATTAGAATGTCATATGTTTTACTTTTTATGTATACATGAACAATTAAAAGTGTTGTACATTCTACACTACAGGAACAATTACAACTATTGTACATTCTACACCTAATGGCACGCTATATTAGATACCTTATGTTGAATCTGAATACAACCATATGGTCATCAGTATCAACTGTCGCAATTACCGTTGATCTTGCCAACTTCTTGTTCTTTACCGCACGCACTCCGTCACCTCCTTTTTTGTGTTTCATCACGTAACCTTCTTTTTTTGAGGTTTCATCATGAGTTCGCTTAATTTCCTGCCTTTTTGTGTTTATTTCTTCTTGCGCACCTGCACGATATATTTAATGTGTTTACATAAATGATATCATTTAACATGAATTTAATAAAGGGATGCACATGTGCATAAACTCCCATCTGGATCAACAAACATTAATCAACCTTTTTTACCTTTTTGTTTAACCGCCGCGTAATCATATTCCATTCCATCCGGCATTTTAATTGACCTTTCATCCCTTGGTTTCAAAAAAAGAAATAAACATAACTTATCAATGAATATGTGCATTAACATTAACTTTATCATCACCATATACAATATGCACATGTGCATCAACATAAACGACCTTATTAATATATTCTGGCAAATTATGCACATGTGCATAGTGCATAATTATGCACATGTACATCAGCATGAATGATCTTAATAACCCATTCTGTCAAAGTATACAGATGTACATAACTATGCACATTTGCATCCATTTGCATACCCTTATTAACTTAATCTAGCAAACCATACATGTGTGCATAACTATGCACATGTGCATTAACATGACTCACCTTATCAGCAAGCTTGCTTCAATAATAAACCTTAACCTGTACCAAATCAAAATTCGTAAGCTTGCTTCAATAATAAACCTTAACCTGTACCAAATCAAAATCCGTATTATCACTAACCATATATAACATTAATCATTAACAAATCTATTATGGTAAGATATGCACATGTGCATAACTATACATATGTACACCTAATACCGACAGCGATTGATTCCCGACGATACCATCGTAGTGACACACTCATTGAACAATCTATTCTTATAATCACGTTGGCACGTTGCCCTAATTACGAACGGATTAAAAATCCACAATGTTGCCCTAATTATTATGTTTCTAATATAGATTATACGACTAAATTTGTACAAATTTTGGGAACTAACCTCGATTATATGACGAAATATGAAATATCTGCTAGTAAAATCTCAAATCTGAGATAAAATCTCAATCCAGATGCTTCGATATGGTGAACTGATGATGGCGAACTGATGATGTATTCGAGACGATTATGTAACCAATTGTAATCGACGATGATGATGGCGAACTGGAGATGTATTCGAGAAGATTATGTAATCGATTGTAATCGACGAATTGCTGAGATAATCAGGTTAAGAAATGTGGAAAGATTTGGATGTGATCGAGTTCTGAGTGTAGAGTTCTGAGTGTAGAGTTATGAGTGTGGACGTGAAAGTGTTTATTAAGTGTAATTTAATTTATGTTTGAAGTCCGATAGTGGAGGAAGATATTTTAAAAGTTGTTTGGTATTTACAAAATTGCCCCCTGTTCACATTGGTTCTCGCGGTTCTCGCAATAAGGGTGGTTCTCGCATGAACCCTACCCTATATATATATATATATGTAGTGGAGAGTTCAAATGAGAAGAATCATAAATTAAGAATAAAAAGAATAAAAGGGTACAAAGGTAATTTAAACCAATCATTTAATTAGTCTATCCTTTATTTTTGCTATTTAAATTAATAAACCCTAATCATTTAATGAGTCTATCCTATAAAATAGTTGTGCACCTTACACAATAAAAACATTCATGCACATGATCCTACATATTCAACGTTTTCTACACCATAATAACAACGTTTCCTACACCAAGAAAACAATGTTTTGGTGTAGGGTACAGAATGTGTAGGTTCTCAACACTTTTAAATAATTTTACGACATATAATAATATATGTGTAGGACACAACACTTTTAAATAATTTAGTCACTCCTTATAAAATTGGTGTAGGACCCAACACATTAATGATGGTGAATGAGAAAATTATGGTGCCATTAATGAGACTTGAGTAACCCTTTATAATATTTAATAGTGTTATACATCAAATTGTCTATTCTACCCTTATTAATTAAGACATTTATTGAAAGTGGACAACAATAATATCTTGATTCACAACTATTGATGAATGTAACACGTGTTACACCAAAACTTGTTTAAAAAATATTTTTTTAAAACCATTGCACCCACTTCTTTTGGCATGTACTATATATTATTATTTATTAGTGTTTTGGTATATGTTATTATTTTATCTTGTTTTATGTTCTAAATACTAGAAGTGTTTTTGCAAAACATGCGTGCTTCATTACTTGATGAGTACTTCTTTATATTTCGTCTCAGGGATTAACAACCCTACCTATAGTCTCGAAACAACTCACATGTAATATTGGGTATATTTTGTTGATTACTATTGGGTTTGCGAAGGCTTTGGGCTTGGGCTCAGGTTCACGAGTCACGACAAGGAAAACAAAACCAGTTTCATTAAAGAGGGCCCATATTTGCTCAAAACCGAGTACCAATGGATAATGGATGTAGTTTTACATCAAAACTGAACCACATAAAATTTTGTGTTGGTTATTTTCGTTTTCGCATTTATCTCGTTTGTGCGTGTGTTGATTGTTTCCGCGTATCACTTCCCTAAAAATTGCAATGTTAGATGGTATGGTTAGTTGACTTAGTTGTATTACTAGTTGTACCTTTAATAAGCACATACGGTTTTATGTACACATGTATTATTATGTTTAGGTTGATTTAGGCCGGGTTTAGACCCAACTTGTATAGGCCCATAGATAGAGGTGCACAAAAAAAGCTGGTATTATAACTCATCCGAAAAAAAACCCCGAAATGTCCATACCCAATCATACTCGACGAGTATTTACCGGGTCCATACCCTATTTTATGAAATCGGGTCCAACTCGGGTATACCCAACCCTACCCGATCAAAACCTGCAAAAAACCGAGAACCGGGACAATAAAAAAGCCAATCACTTTCTCTCCAAAATCCGGTTCCATACCCGACCAAAGTATTGCAGTACCTGGTTTTTGACTTTGTTGACAATACCGGGAACTGGATATGTAAAAGACCCGAAATGTGCACCTCTACCCGTAGATTCCGGTTCAAAACGAGTTGTGTCGGTTTTGTACAAATTTTCCAGAATCTGCAGAACATGTCTTTAACTCGTGTCACTTAAGGCAGACGGTTTGGCATCTTGTGTCTCAATGGTGCAAGGTGCGCCCATATATGCGTATAGAGTGAGGGATCTCCTTGAGCTTCACAAGGCGGTAAATGGGTCGAAGAAAGTAATAAAGGTATTCAATGGGATTGTGCAAACGGTGTTTTGGTGCATTTCGAAGACAAGGAACGAGGCTTTTTTTTCGAGAACAAGCAGGCAGCGGTGACAAGCATCATTGAGGAGGTGAAAGTGATGAGCTTTTTATGGATCAAACATCGTTCGGGTGCAAGAGCTTTATTACTTGTAATATTATTCTCTTAAATTTATAAAACTTTTACCGGGTGCGGAAGCTTTTTAAAATTTCAACTAGATTAACTATTGCTAGACTCGTCGGAATATTATTTCATCAAGAAACTATATTTGGTGTTTGATCACACCCTTTTTAAGTACTTACATTAACAAATCAAAACGTTATAAATTATGCAATATCTAGAAAAGTGCATTTAAATTAGTATTAGTATACAGTCATATAATCTAAACTCACACACAAATTAAAAGATACTCTTTAATTACCTTCTCTATTTATAGAGTTTTGAAAAGGTGGTTGTTGAGTTGCATCTTTACCTCTTGAAGATGAACCTTCTTCCACCATTGATAACTGCGCGGTGGGGCTTCTATTATCGTCAGAAAGCCCACGACGGCCCAGGGTCAAGGAGGAGCTATGGTGGACCGGAGAACCAGTGCCCGGTCGACCGGGCTCCTGCCCAGGTTTCTTGTAAAACTTATCTTCCACAATATCATAAGAGTTACCTGTTCGAACTTCTTGAGCCAGAGAACACCAACAACAGAAAAGCCATAATGCACAATCGGTAACCGCGGGTTTACCACAACACGCGCTAGATGGTGGTAGATTATATCTTTTCCTCATTTGAATCCTCCAAAAACCACCATAAAGTAAGCCAAAAACACACAGAAAGAGTCCGGTAGTCCCTAAAGCTTCCCTTATAGTCTCGTTACTAATGTTGATAGCCGCCATGGTGAAGATCCAAAACGGGGCCAAACATACTAGAAGAAACGTAGCCGTATGCACGTACATGTTCCCAAACCCGAGTCTTTCCATATTCCACCCGAAAACACAACAGCTAAAAAACAATGAGAGGTATGCAATGGAAATATCATTCCAAAAATCAAGTATGCCTCCACTCCATTTCGGACTAGTTTCACTAGTTGAAAGTGAAAAAGACAATCTTTTTTCCAACGATTTCACTCTTTTAACATCATGGTTGTGAATTTGGGATTCTTCATCGGAACCCAAATCGTAATCTTTCCCTAACGGGCTAACAATGGTGTACACACCAGCAATTGCAGGGGCGGCGATTGCTACAGAAATAGTAATCGCCACCCCAATTGCTGGCCTTTTTGATCTAGTGTAGCCAACATTTAAAGCACACAACGCGTATTGTGCAAAACAATTGAGGTTAAGTAACAAGACCACGATAAGCATATGCATCCTCTCATTGGGTTTATAAGTTCCATTTTTGCAATATTCTTTCCTCAACCTGTGAACATCTTCCGATCTCCATCTTAAAAGGAGCACGAGATGGTGTATCCTACGAGGGTGATGGTATAAACATATGAGCGTAAATAACGCATTGAGAATCTGATTATTCACCTCAAACCAAGCTTCTCGTTGGTACTTTTTAGGAAGCGCGTTATTTAACATGCCGGTCATGACCAGGAAGAGAATCGCACCCGAGATCGTGACACATAGGATCCAGATCAACAAGACCATATTCATCGGGTTTCTTATCCATTCTTTACCCGTTTTCTTAAGGCAATCCCAATCGAGTTTCCTACGAAACTGATGGAATCTCGACGTTGTATTGTTTACCGAACCATGGCTGCCATTCACTTGATGATCTTCATTGTTAGACGCTTTGATTTCCAGAGGAATATTAGTTTTGCCTTTACTTTCATTAGATTCTTGGCCTTCAATTCCACCATTTTCACTAGACAACATGATATTGTATGAATTCTATATAGGTAATCTCTAAGTTCCTCTAGATTCCACCACTAGAACATATAGATATCATCATTATAATATGATTTCTGCAGTTGAAAAATGAAAATCAATAGTTTGACCAAAAAAAAAGTCAAGGCGAAAATGTGGGAAAACAATTCTTTAATCATCAATTGCCCTGAATACATCAATTATGTTTTGTTGAATATAAATATATTGTTAGACCCCCGTAGTGGGGCGCTTTTTTTAAAAAAAAATCAAAAATAACGCCCAAAAACGCCCGGAACCCATTACATGGGGCGTTTTTTAGCGTTTTTTTTTTTAAATTGATTCAGCGTTTTTTAAACCACGTCTTGCCCCCTTCTCCTTGTCCAATCATCTTTCATCTCCCTTTTTGTTATCCAATAAGATTTTTTAAGTGTTTTTGTTTTATTTAATTATTTTACATCTCATTTAACATAATGCCCTAATCCCCACTACACCCATTTTGCAATAATGCCTCATGCTGACTGGACTGCCAGGTGTCGCAAAACGCCCCATGATGACGGCATTATTGAGCTAAACCACTACACATGGTCTTAGGCATGAACTTAAATTCTAGACTAAAGATATTATAGACCCTAAAAAATGATCCAAAAGATGAACTTCAAATATGAAAAAATGGTAACCTTAATAATAATAATAAGACATGATGCAAATAATCTAAGAAAGAAGAAAAACAAACACAGACCTGTAATTGAAGATTAGTTGAGGTTCATGGTGTTACTGTTCATTGTTGAAGATTCTTTGTTTGTGATGTGAAAAGAGGAGCAAATGGTTAAAAGTGTTGTGGGAGGGAGAGGTGGAATGCTTTTTCTCTGTTTGTTTGCTTTAAAAAGGTGGTACTTTCGTCGAATCAGGGGAGAAGTTGTGATAATGGTCCTTCAAAGATTCTCTTCTTAAGTCTTAACAACCCGAATGAACACGAATAAAAACTTGTTTGTGTTTTTTTGTTAAAAAATATATGTGTTCATAAATACTTTTCGAACGAGATTTTATGTTAGTGTTCGTTTGTTAAGGAAATGAATTTGTTCGTGTTTGTTTGTTAATTTTAGGCTATGAACATAAATGAGCATAAACTAATGTTAATAAACATAAATGAAAATAAACAAACACAAACAAGTGTTTATGAACAAAATATATAATACTCTGACACAGTCAAATATTTTATTTGTTGGAATTTTAAATTATTTAAATAAAATATAAAAACTAAAAAGATTAATGAACCATCGAACACAAACAAAACGTTACTGAATGTTCACGAACATAAATGAATGAACGCAGCCTCTGTTCATGTTTGTTCATTTAACTAAACGAACGAAATTTCTTGTTCGTATTCGTTTGTTTAATAAACAAACAAACACAAACGAACTTCCGGTCGAACAGCTCACGAATTATTCGCCGAACGTTTGGTTTATTTGCAACCCTATTTTTATGATCATGTTAGAATAACTGTGTGACATATTTTTTTTAGAAGGGCTTACTTCAATTTCTTTTAAAATGATGGTTTAGAAAGGATTACTTCTGTTTCTTTTAAAATGACGGGTAATTTATAAAAAAAAAAAAAATTAACGAGATGCTAATCAAAAGCAAATATTAAAAGTATATATCATTTCAATCTAAAAGATGACGTTTCGTCCTGCTTTTATCATCCATACGAATGACTTTGCTTTTATCTCTTCAACTTTATGCACTAGGGCTTGGTGGTTCTTGAAAATTCTCTCATTCTCATTTTCCACATGGACCACAACGATGACGCCAAAATTGCATGATTTTTTTTTTTTTTAGTAAACTGCCATTTTGGTCCCCGTGGTTTGGCCAGTTTTGGCACTTTAGTCCAAATCTCAAACTTATTACATCTGGGTCCCTGTGGTTTGCATTTTGTTGCCATTTTAGTCCAAAACTCAAAATATCTCATTTTTAACTGTTTTAAGGTCCCCTTTTTTGTCCTTTAGTGCAGGGGTAGTTTGGTCATTTTAATTTATTCTTTTAATAAATTAAAACAAAATTAATTATATATTATATATATACATATACAGACATTCACAACCACTCATCTCCTCCCTCATCTACAAAACCGACACCCACAACCACTCATCTCCTCCCTCATCTACACCCCCACCCCCACCACCGGATCTACAGCCCGCCGCCACATGCACCACCACCACCGCCACCTCCTCCCCCTTCTCACCACCGCCACCATCACCAACCTCTCTCTCTTTCTCTCTCTCTCTCTCTCTCTACACCACCGCCGCCACAACCTGTCTTTCAGTGATGGAGGATTCCGATCACTTGCAAAAAATGGTGAACACCAGAAGCAAAATCAGGAAAACCCAAAACCAAAACACCCCTACAACCTGTCTTTCAGTGATGGAGGATTCCGATCAGAAATCGACTCAATCTGGATCATTGATTGGGTCCAACGATGACCTTTTAACTGAGATTCTTCTCCGCCTCCCTGTTACCTCCATCCTTCGCTTCAAATCTGTTTCCTCAAATCTGTTTCTAAACACTGGCGTTTGCTTTTGACTCACAGCCATCTCACCCAAAGGTATGATAAGCTTTCAAAATCCCCTGGTTTTTTTGCCAGCAATAAATATGCTCCCTTTGTGGGTGTTTGTTGTTAGGTTTTAGGTTAAATGATGATGATTTGATCTGTAACAGCGGTGGTTCTCTCTCTCTGTCTTGCCGCTGTGTCGCCGTCGCCGGACCACCCTGGACGGTGGCCGGCCTTCATTTGCTTGCCGGTGAGGGTGGTCGGAGCCACCGGCTCTGCTTCTTGTTGTTGGGTTACAAGGTAACCGAGAGGGGGTGTGGGTGTTTGGCTTTGTGTTGAGTGAGATCAAGAGAGGAATGAGGGGGAATGATGATTTGTGTGTTGTCTGTATGTGTGTGAATGTCTGTATGTATGTGTATATATATATAATACATAATTAATTTTGTGTTAATTTATTAAAAGAGTAAAGGAGGGTGGGGTGGGGTGAGTAGTTGGGCAGGCAAAATGACCAAAATGCCCCTTCAGAAAAAGACAAAAAACAGGTTGCAACAGTGAAAAATTGGGTTTTTTGAATTTTGGACTAAAATGACAACAAAATGCAAACCACAGGGACCCAGATGTAATAAGTTTGAGATTTGGACTAAAGTGGCAAAACTGGTCAAACCACAGGAACCAAAATGGCAGTTTACTCCTTTTTTTTTGAATCACTACTTAAAAATTTCGAAATTCGACTCGATTTGAATTCGATTATCAAGGTACATATTTGTTTTTTAAAAATTCAAAATTGAATCGAATACAAATATATGATTTTCAGTTCAACTCGAAATTCAAATTCACAGTATACATATTCTTAACTATATGTATACACACACAAATGAAAAAAAAACCTTTTAATTTTGGATCAAAATCTAAATTACATCTATAAGTTCATTATCCATACCATCACCAAGCTTAATAGTGAATAGCCCATAAGTTCATTCTAATCTCTAACCTCACCTAGTAGCATCGGTCGACCATTGACCTAACTTATCACGCCATCACAGCCTAGTAGTTGCGGGAACCTAATCAGAAGTCGGACGCTAACCATGGCCGCGGATGCCAGGTGCTGGTTCTTCATGAGTTCACGATAAGGGTTTAATTCCACGAAAGGGTTTAGTTCACAAATTGTTCTACAAAAATAGAAGTTTCATATTCAATTTTATAGTTCCATATCCAGCTTTTGGATTTTTAATTCACTGTCCAAGTTTATTCACAGATTGAACGGTATTTTGGGTAAATTAGAATTCATTCAAATTCAAGTCTCAAATACGAATCGTATTGAATTTCAAACTAGGCATGAACTTCGAATTCGTATCAAATATGTGGCAACCCGAAATTTCAAGGTCTTTCCTCTACGCATCACTTGTTTCACGATTCATTTTACGTCGTATCTTGTGCATGATAAGTATTGTTATGTTTGGGTGTTACATGAAAACTTAAGTATTGTGTAATGTTTAGTCATAACATATTTATGTTTAACTCTGATTGAGTAACTCACTTGACGAAGAACTAGGGTTCTTCGTCACAACCACCCCTCGACGAAGAATAGGTCTTCGTCACAGCCACTCTCGACGAAGAAGTGGGTTCTTCATCACAACACTCTTGGGCGAAGAAGGATTCTTCGCCAAGAGGTACTTCGTCAAACAGGGCCCTCGGCCCAGGTTATTCGAGGCCCAGAATGGTCTGATTGTTATTTTATGCGTATAATCATTCATAACCTAAAATCGCAATATCAAACCCTAAAACTTTCTCCCTTTCCTCTCCCCTTGTGTGACGGCATTTGTGAGTCTCGAAGCCTCCCCATCTCGAGCAAACTAATCAGTCCGGTGTTTCGGTTAGTGTCTTGTTCTCGTTTATTGGATTAATATACGATACGTGATTTTGTGTAATGATGATTTTGTATGAGTATGTAGGACCTTGTGTGTATAATATCTTATTGTTATTGGCTGCATGAAAGTTGATTTCGTAATTAGGGTTTGTATGATGAAAGTATTGTTGATTCTTGTGTGCTTCGATGATTATTGTCCTGTTTGGATTGATGTTGATTTGTATTGAGAAACTAATGGCTCTGGTGGTACATGTTTAGCATGCGATTATGGTCAATGATTGTTAGAATGATTTGTATGTTAAGTGGAAACTGTTACGTTTTGAGTAGTTGATGATTGTTCATAATTAGGGTGTATAATCATGGTTAAAACTGTCGATTAATCTGATATGGGAAACTGTCAAACTTGTTAACTGTTGTTACGAAATCAAAGGAACTGTAACTGTCTGATGAGTTCGACGAAGAATAGGTTCGACGAAGAACCTAGTTCGGCGAAGAACCTAGTTCGACGAAGAACCTAGTTCGACGAAGAATGGGTTCTTCGTTAACTGATTTCTTGGCGAACCTCTATAGTTCTTCGCCACACTCAATCTTGACAAAGAATAGTCCTTCGTCAAGATGATTCTTCACCGCAACACTACTAGACGGAGAATAGTTCTTTACCAGAGGAATCTTCGCCCAGGGAAGCATCCCACGAAGAATAGGTTCTTCGTGGAGATGCTGCATGTGTGTAACAAACAGAACAGTTTATGATGTATATGATGATGGATATTTGTGCTTATAAGATATATTTGTTGCATAGAATGAGAAGCCTGGTTTGACATGTGAGAGTAGCAAACCCACCTTTTATGTGTTGTTATGTGACATGCACATGAGATGTGGACTTGTATGAGATTTGAATACTTGCTATGTGTTACACAGTGATCTTTGCGGCAAACACAATCTGTGAAAATACGTGATTCATGTGTATACGAAACTGATTTGTCATTGGTAACCACACTAGGATTTGGTTGATTAATTTGGAATAAGTAACATTACATACCGAGCAATCAAAGGTGAGTTCACTTCTCTCAATACAAGCATGCGTCCGGTGGGGACAATCAAACAGGCAAACAAACAAATAGATTTTTATAAACCCATATCCTTGTAGGGGATATGAGGCAGTTTTCAGTAACGAACAGTCTTTCACAAACCCATATCCTTGTAGGGGATATGAGGCGGTTTTCAGTAAATGTTGATGTTGGATAATACACTCACTTTCTATCACTTAAGTCCCATCATACTACCGAACAAGTTGCTTGTAGGGTAACGGGGTTATTAGTTGATAGCGCTATTAGGTTTGGCACCCTCACGACGTACCTGGATAGGACAGGCGTGAACTAATAACTTTAAAATCATGACCAATGTTTGATAGAGCATTGGAGAAGGGCAAAAAGGAGCCGTCTGCGGTATCGAGTTATTATCAACATAACATAAGTCAATACTTGGTATCAAACGGTTAAACAAACTGTGAACTCACCAGCGTTGGCTGATACACTTTTTTGCATGCTTGCAGGTCGTTAGGTACACTGTCATGGAACTTGTTGTCTGGGAAGCTGGAGTGGGCATGGGTCGTGACATTTGGAAACGCTTCTCGCTGTTGCATTGTTTTGAACATTTTCATTTAAACTTATTGAACAACTTATTATGCTTCCGCTGAACATGTTTAATTTTCTACACTGGTGTTTGAATTATACTATTTCGTTTAATGGAAAGTTTATTTTATATATGGTTCACTATGATTAGTGGCTAGATCCTGGTATGTCACACGCCTCGCGGAGGTTTCCGCTTGTGGTAATTTTTGGGGGTGTGACAGTTTGGTATCAAAGCCACTGGTTATTGTGAACTAGGTTTTAAAACGTTTTCATAAAACCAGACTATAACCAAACAGTATCGAAAACGACCATGACACTCAGCTCCAGATCGCAAGATTCGTCCTCTGTTTACTTTATGCATTACTTACCTAGTAGCTACACACCCACGACTTGCATGAGACTACATACTGGATACCATGATGTGATTACCTGTGCTGCATGTTTTAGTGATGCTTGATAGTGTGACACTACCCTTCGACTTTTGTGATTCCTAGTTTTTTAATATCCTTCGTTTTGTTATTTGAGTTTGGGGAACCTTTTAGCGCGAGTTAAGAGGCACTGAGATAAGCATGCAAATTGCCTTATTATTATGGGTGCACACATAATAATGATGTGAGGTGCATGTGAATCCCAGTGAGGCTTAATAAGTGTGAAAAGGGTTCTATTCCACTATCCGTATAATATTAGAGTTTCTCAAATCCATGGAAGTCATGGTGATGATTGACTTCAACTCAATTGCGATCCTTATCTTTTCCACTCTTCTTGTATAGAATCATGAGCGGACGTGGTGAACATAATGGTGGACGTGGAGGTGGCCGCGGCGGTGGACGTGGCAACATCGTCATGACTCAAGCATAGTTGACTGACCTGATTAACACACGCGTAGCTGAGGCTTGGGCAGCTCAACAAGCTGGTACGATATATATATACCAGACAAAGCATAGTCTTCGGTCATTTCACTCGATTCTTATTTGTGCGTACTTTCTTTTTGTTTTAGGTCAACCTGTGAACCAAAACCCGAACAATCCACCTGTGTGTACGTTCAAAACGTTCATAGATTGCAAGCCTCAAACTATCAGTGGAGCTGAGGGTCCGGTGGGACTGCTCCGTTAGTTCGAGAAAGCCGAATTCGTCTTTGCTATGTGTAACTGTCTCGCTGGGGACAGGGTGAAGTTTGCTTCAGGCACCTTAGAGGATGGTTCCTTGACGTGGTGGAATGCTCAGGTGCAGATACTGGCCATTGAAATGGCAAACGCGACTACATGCGAAGATTTTAAGGAACTGATGAGACAGGAGTACTGTCCTCGTGATGAAGTGCAAAAGTTAGAGAACGAGTACTAAAACTTGAAAATGGTGGGGTCTGAGATTGAGGCTTATACGAAACGGTCCCACGAGCTAGCGAACATGTGCCCTAACTGTCACGGCCCCAGCCCCGGTTTGACCCGGTCAGGAGCCGCGGGACAGGAACCCGTGGTATCTAATTGATGCGACAGCGGAAGATTTTATAGGATCTTTTTAACACTCGAAAATGCCTGTTTATTTTATTTCATAATTCGGGATAAACCCCGTAATTTACAATAGAGGAATTTAACTAGGAAATTCCCTGATTTTTCAAAACATGTTTATTCATTTTATTGAGCCACCTCTTCAAGCTTGTTAGTGCTCCGTAGCACGTTTTTCTTGATTTACAGCAGGTCGCCTGAAACATGTTTTAAAAATATTTTGTCAGCGGGGAAATACTGGTGAATCATTCATTTTGTACAAAATGACACACAATTATAAATTACAGCAAAAGAGCAATTACAATGGCTTTTATCTTATTTTTATCTGGCGCCGTGTCACCTGGTGACGATGGTCATACCACTATTGGGTCCTTCCCCAAGTAGTGACGTTTATCACTGTTAGGATTTATTAGCCTAACAGTGAGAAATTAGTAATGTGCACAATACCCAACTAGCCAGTGATTCAAGATAACCACGACTTAATCCCTGTAATTATAACTTTTGAAAATGGAGTATTGTAAAATACTTTTTGATAAAAGAGAATGACTCACATTGCAGATTTATACGGGCAGAGTTTTGCCTACTAATTAGCCTTGTAACCTAATTTAAATAACAATGCACACGAACTAGGTCAGTAACTAATACAGCATTTACGATAACTCACGAGATAAAAACCCTCACAACGAATGACAAAGTGCTATACTTAAACATCCGTCGAATTCACGACTAATGACAAAGTATGGCCCTAATGTGGGCAACACTTAAACATCCATCGGATAGTTTTACATCAATCGGACATTGAATCGTAGCAGCGATCGAGTTAATACCCGGTATCGTAGCAGTGCCTCGCTATACTAATTGAAAATTCGACTTTAGAGCAGTGAGAATTCATTTTTGAAAGTTGGTTTCGACACAGAATGAAAGCTCCTGAGCTAAGCTATTTATAGGTGAAATTGGAGTCTGCCGCAGCCCGCGTGAACCTCCGGCCGATCTTTACGCGGCCCGCGTGAGGAAGCTAAACGTAGACTAGGGCTACGGTGTCAGCACTAGACTTGCCACGCGTGCAACACGTGGACCTGGACGCTTATCCGGTCAACCTTTACTTTGACGCGGCCCGCGTAAGACTAAGCCAACTCTTACGCGGCCCGCCTGAAACTCAGAAACTTGGTTTTCTTAGTTTTTTATGTATAGTAGAGTTTCAGGGGTCCAGGTTTGTACTTACGATTCAGTTTAGGACACTTTTGAGAGTCCTTACATCCTCCCCACCTTATTTAAAATCTCGTCCTCGAGATTTACCGAAATAAGTAAGGATGCTTTCGCTTCATTTCCGATTCCAGCTCCCAGGTGCATTCGGGTCCTCTTTTTGAATCCCATTTGACTTTGACCAGCACTAGTCGCTTGTGCTTGAGAAACTTGATCTTTCTGTCTTCTATCTGAAGAGGTTTCTCAACAAATTTTAACTTTTCGTTTACCTCCACATCTTGAAGAGGTACTACCAAAGATTCGTTAGATAGACATTTCTTGAAGTTGGATACATGAAATACATCATGTACTCCAGCTATTTTTTCTGGTAGTTGTAAGCGATAAGCGACTGGTCCTATACGTTGGATTACTGGAAATGGTCCTACGTATCTTGGACTTAGCTTTCCTTTCTTACCAAATCTAACTACTCATTTGCAAGGAGAAACTTTCAACAGTACTCTGTCTCCAACTTGGAATTCTAACGGCTTGCGTCGATTGTCAGCATAACTCTTCTAGCGATCTCGAGTCGTCTTTAGTCTTTCCTTGATTTGAGTAATCTTGTCAGTAGTTTCTTGTACTATTTCAGGACCTGATAATTGGCTTTCTCCTATTTCTGCCCAGCAGACTGGAGTTCTACACTTACGTCCGTACAGTGCTTCAAATGGGGCAGCTTCGATGCTTGAATGATAACTATTATTATAGGAGAATTCAGTTAAGGGTAAATGGTTGTCCCAGTTCCCACCAAAATCTATCACACATGCCCTGAGCATGTCTTCCAAGGTTTGGATCATCCTTTCACTTTGTCCGTCTGTCTGAGGATGATATGTAGTGTTTAGATTTAGTCGGGTTCCCATTGCTTCCTGGAAACTTGTCCAGAAATGGGAAGTGAAACGACTATCCCTATCCGATACAATGGAGAGTGGGACTCCATGTAAAGATACTACTTCATCTACATACAACTTGGCTAACCTTTCCATGCTAAAGGTTTCTTTCATGGGTAGAAAATGAGCTGATTTGGTTAATCGATCCACAATTACCCCAATCGCATCATTACCTTTTCTGGTTTTGGGCAACTTAGTAACAAAATCCATTGTTATGAGTTCCCATTTCCATACAGGCATTTCTAATTGTTGTAGTAGACCTGAGGGTTTCTGGTGTTCTGCCTTAACTTGTGAACAAGTAAGACACTTAGAAACATATCTAGCTATGTCCTTTTTCATTCCTATCCACCAGAAATTATTCTTTAAATCTTGGTACATCTTATTGTTACCAGGATGCATGGTATACCTAGATTTATGGGCTTCCTCTAAAATCTTATTTCTTAATTCTCCTTACTTAGGTACCCAAATCCTTTTCTTGTGGAATCTCCAAATTCCATCACTTCCTTGTTCTAATTCTTTTATTCTTCCTTTCATTCCTTCAGCATCATCCTTGATTGTTGTTTCTTGAATGTTCTTCAGTTGCTCCATTAAATCTAATTGTAAATTTAATCTGAGAGCACGAACTTGCTTTTGCTTTTCATGATACTTACGACTTAAAGCATCAGCAACTACGTTTGCTTTTCCTTCATGATATTGAATATCACAGTCGTAGTCACTTAGGATTTCCATCCATCTCCTTGGCCTCATGTTTAATTCTTTTTGCTCAAATATATATTTTAAACTCTTATGATCTGTATAGACAGTAAACTTACTTCCGTACAGATAATGTCTCCAAATCTTAAGGGCAAAAATTATGGCTCCTAACTCTAAATCGTGAGTCGTATAATTTTCCTCGTGTGTTTTCAATTGCCTTGATGCATATGCAATTACGTTCTTGCGTTGCATTAGCACACATCCTAATCCTAGCTTTGAAGCATCACAATATACTTCAAAATCTTTTGTTCCTTCTGGTAAGGCTAGAATTGGAGCATTTGTTAGCTTTTGCTTTAAAATCCTAAAGGCTTCTTCTTGCTTAGGTCCCCATTCAAACTTAACTTATTTACAGGTTAGCTTAGTTAATGGTACAGCTATTTTGGAAAAATCCTTAATAAATCGTCTATAGTAACCAGCTAATCCTAGAAAACTTCTAATTTCCATAGCTGATTGCAGAACCTTCCATTTGGTTATCGCTTCTATCTTAGCAGGATCTACGTGAATTCCTTCGTGATTCACCAAGTGTCCTAAAAATTGCACTTCTTGTAGCCAAAATTCACACTTCGAGAATTTGGCATAAAGTTTCTCTTTTCTTAACAATGTTAAGAGTGCATGCAGGTGCTCACAATGCTCCTCCTTGCTTTTGGAATAAATAAGTATATCGTCGATAAAGACAATTATGAATTTATCAAAGTACGGTTTACAGATTCTATTCATCATGTCCATAAATGTTGCTGGAGCATTTGTTAACCCAAAAGGCATGCCTGTAAACTCGTAATGACCATACCTAGTTCTGAAAGCAGTTTTAGGTATGTCTTCTTCTTGTACCTTCAATTGATGATATCCGGAGCGTAAGTCCATCTTAGAAAAGTATCTAGCTCCTTGAAGTTTATCGAATAGATCATCAATTCTAGGTAATGGGTATCGATTCTTAATTGTAACCTTATTTAATTCCCTATAATCGATACACATTCACATCGAACCATCCTTTTTCTTTACAAACAACACTGGTGCTCCCCAAGGGGATGAACTAGGTTGTATGAATCCTTCGTTCAGTAATTCATCTAATTGCTTTTTCGATTCTAGCATTTCTGTGGGTGCTAACCGATAAGGTGTCTTGGCTATCGGTGTAGTTCCAGGAATTAGATGAATTCTAAATTCTACTTCCCTATCAGGTGGTAATCCAGGTAGTTCTTCTGGGAATACCTCTGGGTATTCTGATACTATTGGAATTTCCTTAAGTTCCTTACTCTTAGTGTTAATGATTACCGAAATCATATACACCATTTCTTGTTTTCTTGAATAACTGGCCAATTTCATTACTGAAATGAATTTCATTGGCTTTCGTGGCTTATCTCCTGTAATCACCACTAATTCTCCTAAGGGTGTATGAATTTCTATGGAATTCTTATCACAAAGAATTCAAGCATGATTGGCTACTAGCCAATCCATTCCTAACACAACATCAAATCCGGCTAAATTCACAGGTAACAGGTTTGCCGAAAATTTATGACCTAAAAGTTCTATATTTCCTTCTCGCACAACCTTATCTATGTTAACAGAATTCCCATCTGCTATTTCGACTGTAAAAATCTGCCTAAGGTTGGTTAAGGGTAAATTAAGAGCTTGGCAGAATGAAGTATTTATAAAACTTTGGTTTGCACCAGAGTCAAATAATACTTTTGCATAGACGTTGTGAACTAAGAACGTGCCAGCTATCACGTCAGGAATTAGTTCTGCTTCCTGAGTAGTCAACTGGAAGGCTCTTGCATTCTTCTTGGTAGCTCCTTCTGCAGGTTTGGCTTTGTTATCAGCTGGTTTGGCCAATTTAGGACAGTCTGGCCTAAAATGTCCATCTTCTCCGCAGTTGTAGCAGACTGTTGCTTTCTTCTTCCTGCAATCTTCTTCTTGGTGCCCTGGGATTTTGCAGAAATTGCAATACCCCTTGCATCTTCCAAAATGCTTTCTTTTACAAGTATTGCAAAATGGAACAGTGGAAGATTGCCCCGTTCCCTTCCTCTTGAAATTACTACGATTACCCATACGGAATCCTTGGGTAATCTTTTGAGCTACTTCCTTTTTACGGGTTTCTTCTCTTGTAAGTATCAGTCTGTCAGTTAGGGTATTAGCTAATTCCACAGCATCGTCAATAGTGCGAGGTCTCGCAGCATTGACGATATCTCGAATTTCGCCAATTAATCCCCAAATATAGCGGGAAATAAGCACCGGTTCTGGCGAAGCCAGGGTTGGCACTACTCTCGCATATTCAAAGAATGTCGAAGTATACCCCCGACAGTCTACATCCACCATCCGGTGGTTCAGAAATTTATTTGTCATTTGTTCCTTTTCATACTCGGGACAAAATTTTCTTTCTACTAGCTGCTTAAATTATTCCCAACTCATGGCATAGGCCATATTTCTTCCTTTAGCTTGAAGTACCGTATTCCACCATTCTAGTGCCCCTTCTTTAAAAAGATGCGACGCGTACATGACCTTGTCTTCCTCGACACATTTGCTTATTGTAATGACTGCTTCGGTTTTCTCTAACCAACGCAGTGCAGCAGTTTCCCCTTCGTTACCTGCAAACTCAACCGGTTTACAGGCAAGAAACTCCTTGTACGTGCAACCAGGTGTTGCAGCTTTCATTTTCTTAAGGAGTGGAGCTTGCATCCCATCGTTGTTGTTATTAGGATGGTTGCCGCTTCCATTTATACTATTACTGAAGTTATCTTCCTGAGTACGTTTACTAGGAATAATTTGTTGAGGTTCAACTGGGTTTCTAGCAGCAGCAAGTATTGCTGGAATAGCATTGGCTATTCCATGAGCAACGATATTCTCGATATCTTGCCTATTCAGAAATTGATCCTCATTGTTATGCACAGACTGATTAACTTCATTATCGGGTTCATTACCAGTGTTTGCCATCTGGTAATTAATTTAGATAAGTAATTAGTATAAAATAATTAATAACCAAATATAACAAAAATAATTGCACATTATCATATTAACACGTATAGCCAAAATTGTCGATCTTTCGACTTTAGATATTTTATATATTATAGGCATCCGTACAAACTGCTTATCTTACAAAAGTTTTATTTTTAGGTTATTTTACATAGTTTATATTTTTTATTACTATTATTATTATACAATCACAGCTTCACAACCACACTATCTCACATCAGTTGGCACCTCAAAAGCGACGTTCCCTTTCGTCGTACTTCAAGGAGATTTGTTCTCCCACCTCCCAGATTCTATTCCCTGCATCCATCAGCTCCTCGCCAAAATGGCGGAGTTCAGCCAGGTTCTCATTACTCATTGGTGGGTTTGGTGCAGGTTCTGGGTCGAACTGAGGGAAAAAGGTATAGGGGTTATTGAGAAGGTTTTGAAACTGCCAGTCATTGGTCCACCATTCTTCCATTTCACCTAGAGGTTGGGTATTAACAAGGGGATCTGGGATGGCTGGTTCCAAGTTTATTGGAAGTTGGGTTTCAGCAGGATAAGTAAAAAGGTTTTCATTGACAGGCTTAAGGGTATCACAGCTTGCCAGTATGAAATCTAACTCTTCCTGTAACGTCATTTCTTCGGTCTGCATAGAACTTTCCCTAATTTCTTGCTTGGAGTTTTCTCCAATCTCTATTCCTTTTCCTTTATTAATGGGATTTTCTATCTTGGGAATTTTCCTAGTTGTTGGTTTCCTTCTGCGCACACGCCTCCAACCTACAATTCTTCTCCTTTTCTTTGGTTTGGGTTTCTCCGGTGGCTGAGCTTGAAATTCCATAGGCTCTTCCACGTCGGCATAATAACCAGTAAAGTCTTTGGAAACTTCCACCTTAACTGGATAGAGATTGAGATTTTCAAGAGCTTCAGATAATTCATTAATGCTGTTTTAGCATTTATGAAGAAACACACAAAATTTTAGGTTAAAATTTTTGAATTTTCACATAATCACAGATAGGCAATTTGAAAATTTTAAAATTTTATAAAACTAGGAAATATTATGATTGTATATTACAACTGAAATTATACTAAGGATAATTTATTTTGGTCCATCTTTTCTTACTAAGTTGTTTATTTAATGGACAAAGTTTCTGATTTATAGATGATATGGGTACTGATGATTTAATCAAAAGTTAGCATTTACTGCTACAGTGGCTAACATGTAGAGATCTGCCCACTGTTCATCTAACTCATCTTCCCATGGTGGGTTATTGCCTATTTTCTGAATTTTATTAGTCATCACTCCTTTTGATTGTGACTTCCTTATTTTCTCTTGACTTTTTCTAATAATCAAACGTCTTTTATTGGGGGTAAGTGGTTCCTCATACTGTGCCTTACGAACAAATATTCCCTCCTCAGTATCTACAGAGTACTTTGAGGAATTTGATTGGGATGAGGATCCCTTATCTTTTGGTGCACTATCTAATTGACGATAGATGTCCGAAAGCTTTTGCTTACCGATACTGTAACTAACAAGTAGTCAGTTAACAAAACACATAATCACAAAATAGCAATCAGGAAAATTAAGTATATTTGAATACTTAATAGGCTTAAATCAGTGGCTCTTTGAGTAGCTCTGATACCACCTTTTCCTGTCACGGCCCCAACCCCGGTTTGACCCGGTCAGGAGCCGCGGGACAGGAACCCGTGGTATCTAATTGATGCGACAGCGGAAGATTTTACAGGATCTTTTTAACACTCGAAAATGCCCGATTATTTTATTTCATAATTCGGGATAAACCCCGTAATTTACAATAGAGGAATTTAACTAGGAAATTCCCTAATTTTTCAAAACATGTTTATTCATTTTATTGAGCCACCTCTTCAAGCTTGTTAGTGCTCCGTAGCACGTTTTTCTTAATTTACAGCAGGTCGCCTGAAACATGTTTTAAAAATATTTTGTCAGCGGGGAAATACTGGTGAATCATTCATTTTTTACAAGGGTTAATGGATTTAAACACCCCCAACTATTGCCATTTGGCCGATGGCACTCTCAACTTTCACTGTGGCTCAGACCACTCCCAACTAAACACTTGGGTTGCTGTGTCACCCCGTCGTTAAATAAACACTAACTGGGTTAATTCTTTTTGCTGACATGGCTATTTTGTCCAACGTGGCATGCTGACGTGGCCTGTTTTTATCAGGTAACATGCTGATGTGTATATTTTTATTTTCAAATGTCTATTGTTATTTTCTAAAATCTGATTCAAATTGAAAGAAAAAACAAATAGATATAAATCAGCTTCTTCTAGAAGCCACTAAACAAAACAATTTCACCAAAACAAAATTTCAAACTACAAAGTCATAATCTGTTCAAATATATAATCTGAATAAAATGAGCAGCCACCACCTCCTTCCCCATATGTCACCACCGCCAACATCAACTCAGCCACCACCTCCTTCCCCCTTTCTCACCACCGTCACAATCAACCCAACCACCACCAACCTAGCCACCACCTCCTTCTCTCTTTCTCACCGCCGCCACAATCAACCCAGCCACCACCTCCTTCTCCCTTTCTCACCACCGCCACAATCAACCCAGCCACCACCTCCGTCCTCCCTTTCTCACCACTGCCACAATCAACCCAGCCACCACTGTTCCGGTTTTCTCCCAAAATCAAAAACCGACATTCAATCCTCGATCCACCAAATCCACCCAAAATCAAAACCCTAATAGGCTTCTAGATTAAGCAGTTTTGACTCCATCACCGTTTGTTTTCGATATTATATGTGGAATAGGCTTCCAGATCCAGATGAACGCTGGATGGTGGTATGGGTTAGGTGGTCGTAGTGGGTGGTGGCCAATGGTTCTTGAACAGGGGAGTATGGTCGTGGGGTGGGTGGTTGCGGAGGACGGTGGTGGGGTGGGTGGTTGTAAAGAACGATGGTGGGGTGGGTGGCTGCGAAAGACTGTGGTGGGTGGATGGCAGTATGGTGGTGTGGGGTGTCTGTGTGTGAGAGAGAGAAAGAGAGAGAGGGCGGGGGGAGGGGGTATAAACTTATTTTTATGTAATATATATATATATATATATAAGTTTTTTAATTATGTTTGTTTATTTACTAAAATGTTTTAAACTAAATAGCTAATAAGAATATGCTCTAGATCCACGTCAGCATGCCACGTTGGACAAAATGGCCATGTCAGCAAAAAGAACTAACCCAGATAGTGTTTATTTAATGACGGGGTGACACAGCAACCCAAGTGTTTAGTTGGGAGTGGTCTGAGCCAAAGTGAAAGTTGAGAGTGCCATCGGCCAAATGGCAATAGTTGAGGGTGTTTAAATCCATTAACCCTTTGTACAAAATGACACACAGTTATAAATTACAACATAAGAGCGATTACAATGGCTTTTATCTTATTTTTATCTGGCGCCGTGTCACCTGGTGACGATGGTCATACCACTATTGGGTCCTTCCCCAAGTAGTGACGTTTATCACTGTTAGGATTTATTAGCCTAACAGTGAGAAATTAGTAATGTGCACAATACCCCACTAGCCAGTGATTCAAGATAACCACGACTTAATCCCTGTAATTATAACTTTTGAAAATGGAGTATTATAAAATACTTTTTGATAAAAGAGAATGACTCACATTGCAGATTTATACGAAGAGTTTTGCCTACTGATTAGCCTTGTAACCTAATTTAAATAACAATGCACAAGAACTAGGTCAGTAACTAATAGAGCATTTACGATAACTCACGAGATAAAAACCCTCACAACGAATGAAAAAGTGCTATACTTAAACATCCGTCGAATTCACGACTAATGACAAAGTATGGCCCTAATGTGGGCATCACTTAAACATCCATCGGATAGTTTTACATCAATCGGACATTGAATCGTAGCAGGGATCGAGTTAATACCCGGTATCGTAGCAGCGCCTCGCTATACTAATTGAAATTTCGACTTTAGAGCAGTGAGAATTCGTTTTTGAAAGTTGGTTTCGACACAGAATGAAAGCTCCTGAGCTAAGCTATTTATAGGTGAAATTGGAGTCTGTCGCGGCCCGCGTGAACCTCTGGCCGATCTTTACGCGGCCCGCATGAGGAAGCTAAACGTAGACTAGGGCTACGGTGTCATCACTAGACTTGCCACGCGTGCAACACGTGGATCTGGACGCTTATCCGGTCAACCTTTACTTTGATGCGGCCCGCGTAAGACTAAGCCAACACTTACGCGGCCCGCCTGAAACTCAGAAACTTGGTTTTCTTAGTTTTTTATGTATTGTAGAGTTTCAGGGGTCCAGGTTTGTACTTACGGTTTAGTTTAGGACACTTTTGAGAGTCCTTACACTAACCTGTCCCGACCACCGCCCCGCAGAATCGAACTTTACATCAAGGGATTGGCACCACAAGTCAAAGGTTTGGTCACTGCAGCAAACCTCGATAACCTACCATGAATCATCAGGCTGGCTGATAAGATTACTGATCAGGAGGTGGAGCGTGTCTCGCTGCCGCCCCGTGTTACTGCTACCACTGTTGCCCCCACCACTGACAATAAGTGTAAATGGAATGACGCAGACAAGGCAACTAATTCGCATCAGTCGCAAAAGAAGCCTGACAACAACAACATCAGCCGCATTTTCAGTCAGTCATCCTCAGTCAACCAGAATCAGAACAACAGTCAAACTTCCGGCTCTTATGCAGGGAAACAGCCGAAGTGCAACAAGTGTGGTTTCCAGAACTATGGCCCGTGTAACCGAGCACGTCAAAGGTGTGACAAGGTGGGTCACATGGCGAAAGATTGTAGAGCTCCATATCCCAAGCAACAACAGCAACAGCCCCAACATCAGCAACAAAGACAGCAACCCCAGCAGAATCGGGGAAATCAAAAGGGATGTTACCAATGTGGCAACGAAGGACACTTCAAGAAGGATTGCCCACAATTGAATCAGAATGCCAACAACAACAATGGGTATAATTGCCAGAACAACACCAACGCGAGAAACAAAAACAATGGGAATAACGGTGGGAATGGCGCTCATGGGAGAGCGTTTACGATTGGAGCAGGTGATGCAAGGAATGATGGCAACGTCGTGACTGGTACGTTCTCTGTCAACTGTATTTTCGCTTCTGTATTATTCGACTCTGGTGCCGACTGGAGTTATGTGTCTTTGGGGTTCAGTCGTCAATTAGGGTTAACTTCAACACCTCTCGAAACCAAACACGTAGTGGAACTGGCTGATGGTAAGTCAATTGAAGCCTCACGTGTACTTTTAGGGTGTAAACTCGATCTCCTGGGTCAAATGTTTGACATTGAACTTCTTCCCATCACCCTTGGTAGCTTTGATATAGTCGTTGGTATGGACTGGTTGTCCAAGCACCGGGCCGATATACTTTGCAAGGAGAAAATTGTGCGTATACCTCTCCCTAGTGGGGGACCACTGTCAATTCAAGGTCATCGAAGCGGTGCTACTGTCAGCATCATTACATCAATGAAAGCCCAGAAGTGTTTACGGAAGGGCTATCCTGCTATTCTCGCGCTTGTTACCGATACTCAGCCTGAAGAGAAGAGAATTGAATATCTACTAGTCGTTCGTGAGTTTCCTGACGTTTTTCCCGAGGAACTTCCAGGTTTACCTCCACATCGTCAGGTGGAGTTCCAAATTGACCTTACACCATGAGTAGCTCCGATTGCTCGTGCACCTTACCTTCTTGCACCTGGAGAGTTACAAGAACTGTCTAATCAAATTCAAGAACTGTTGGATCGAGGCTTTATCCGACCCAGTTCTTCGCCTTGGGGAGCCCCAGTTTTGTTTGTGAAAAAGAAAGACGGGACTTTCCGCATGTGTATTGACTATCGTGAACTCAACAAGGTGACGGTCAAGAATCGTTATCCTTTACCTCGCATCGATGATCTGTTTGACCAGTTGCAAGGGTCAAGCTTCTACTCAAAGATTGATCTAAGGTCGGGTTATCATCAGATGAGAGTCCGAGAGGAGGATGTTCCAAAAACAGATTTTCGAATGCGGTATGGCCATTATGAGTTTCTGGTTATGCAATTCGTGTTGACGAACGCACCTACGATATTCATAGACCTCATGAATCGGGTGTGCAAACCGTAACTTGATGACTTCGTCATTGTCTTTATCGATGACATTTTGATCTATTCTAAGAGCAAGGAGGACCACGAGCAACACTTGCGTCTTATCTTGGAGCTCCTAAGGAAGGAGCAACTCTACGTGAAATTCTCTAAGTGTGATTTCTGGATTCGAGAAGTACACTTCCTTGGTCACATTGTTAATGAAATGGGGATACACGTGGATCATGCTAAGAATGATGCTATCAGAAATTGGGCAGCACCAAAGAATCCTTCGGAGGTGCGACAATTTCTTGGTCTCGCTGGGTACTATCGCAGATTTATTAAAGACTTCTCGAAGATCGCTCAACCTCTTACCTCTTTGACACAGAAAGGCGTTGTATATTCTTGGGGGACGAAGCAGGAGGATGCTTTTCAACTGTTGAAACAAAAACTTTGCAGTGCCCCAATCTTGTCTTTACCTGAAGGAACGGAGGATTTTGTGGTGTACTGTGATGCTACTATTCAGGGCCTCGGTTGCGTGCTGATGCAACGCAAGAAGGTGATAGCGTACGCTTCTCGACAGTTGAAAGTTCATGAAAAGAATTATACGACTCACGACTTGGAGCTGGGAGCTGTGGTTTTTGCACTAAAGATCTAGAGGCATTACTTGTACGGTACCAAATGCACTATTTATACCGACCACAGGAGCCTCCAGCACATCTTCGACCAAAAAGAATTGAACATGCGACAACGTCGCTGGGTGGAACTCTTAAATGACTACGATTGTGCTATCAAGTATCTTCCAGGCAAAGCTAACGTTGTAGCTGATGCCCTTAGCCGGAAGGAGAAAAAACCTAAGCGTGGAGAGATCTGACGGCATTTACTATTTTATGGAACGGGTATGGATTCCTTTGTTTGGAAATCTTAGGGAGCTTGTGATTAATGAAGTGCACAAGTCCCGATACTCTGTTCATCTGGGTTTGGATAAGATGTATCAGGATCTCAAGGTCTTATACTGGTGGCCGAAGATGAAAGCCCACGTCACAACGTATGTGAGTAAATGTTTGACTTGTGTGAAAGTCATGGTGGAGTATCAGAAACCCTCAGGCCTGCTTCAACAACCAGAAATACCTCTATGGAAATGGGAGCAAATTGCTATGGATTTCGTCACTGGTTTGCCAAGAACTCAAAACGGAAACGATACCATCTGGCTGATCGTTGACCGCCTCACGAAGTCGGCACACTTCCTAGCAATCAAGGAAACCGATAAGTTCTCACAACTTGCTGCTATTTATCTAAAGGAGGTGGTTTCTAGGCACGGGGTGCCAACCTCTATTATCTCTGATCGCGACCCGCATTTCATATCTGATTTATGACAGTCGACGCATAAATCATTCGGCCCACGTCTCGACATGAGTACTGCTTATCACCCACAGACTGATGGTCAAAGTGAACGAACTATTCAGACACTTGAAGACATGCTGCGAGCATGTGTGATCGATTTTGGTAAGGGTTGGGAGAAACACTTGCCTTTGATAGAGTTTTCTTATAACAACAGTTATCATTCCAGCATTCAGGAAGCTCCGTTCGAAGCATTGTACGGACGGAAATGTCGTTCTCCTATTTATTCGGCTGTGGTGGGTGACAGCTAGATCACAGGTCCGGAACTTGTACTTGAAACTTCAGAAAAGATTGTCCAGATTAGGAATCGTATGGCGGCAGCGACTGTCAGAAAAGCTACGCTGACGAGGGTAGGAAACCCTTGGAGTTCGCTGTAGGCAATCGTGTTATGTTGAAAGTCTCACCCTGGAAGGGTGTGGTGTGCTTTGGGAAGCGCGGCAAGCTTAATCCACCCTATATTGGGCCATTCTGAATCCTGGAGCGAATCGGTAAAGTGGCCTACAAGCTCGAGTTACCTGCTGAGTTGGGTAACGTTCATGATGTCTTCCATGTTTCGTAACTAAAGAAGTGTTTCTCTGATAAACACTTGTGGTACTGCTTCAAGAACTGAAAATCGACGATAAATTGCAGTTTGTCGAAGAACCCATCGAAATCATGAATCGGGAAGTTAAGGTTCATAAGCACAGTCGGAATCCAATCGTGAGAGTTCGTTGGAGCTCAAGACGTGTACCGGAGTTCATGTGGGAATGCGAGGATCAGATGAAGCTCAAGTATCCTCAATTATTCCCAACTGACCAATCTAAATCTGATGCAACTGGTGAATTTCGGGACAAAATTCCCTTTCAAGTTGGGGATGATGTGGTACCCGAGGAAAATCCACAGTCATCATGATCTAACACCGTGCGGCTTCGGGTTACTTATCAAATTTCGGGACGAAATTTCTTTCAAGTTGGGGATGATGTGACAACCCGAAATTTCAGGGTCTTTCCTCTACGCATCACTTGTTTCACGATTCATTTTGCGTTGTATCTTGTGCATGATAAGTATTGTTACGTTTGGGTGTTACATGAAAACTTAAGTATTGTGTAATGTTTAGTCATAACATATTTATGTTTAACTCTGATTGAGTAACACACTTGACGAAGAACTAGGGTTCTTTGTCACAACCACCCCTCGACGAAGAATAGGTCTTCGTCACAGCCACTCTCGACGAAGAAGTGGGTTCTTCGTCACAACACTCTTGGGCGAAGAAGGATTCTTCGCCAAGAGGTACTTCGTCAAACAGGGCCCTCGGCCCAGGTTATTCGAGGCCCAGAATGGTCTGATTGTTATTTTATGCGTATAATCATTCATAACCTAAAATCGCAATATCAAACCCTAAAACTTTCTCCCTTTCCTCTCCCCCTGTGTGACGGCATTTGTGAGTCTCGAAGCCTCCCCATCTCGAGCAACCTAATCAGTCCAGTGTTTCAGTTAGTGTCTTGTTCTCATTTATTGGATTAATATACGATATGTGATTTCGTGAAATGATGATTTTGTATGAGTATGTAGGACCTTGTGTGTATAATGTCTTATTGTTATTGGCCGCATGAAAGTTGATTTCGTAATTAGGGTTTGTATGATGAAAGTATTGTTGATTCTTGTGTGCTTTGATGATCATTGTCCTGTTTGGATTGATGTTGATTTGTATTGAGAAACTAATGGCTCTGGTGGTACATGTTTAGCATGCGATTATGGTCAATGATTGTTAGAATGATTTGTATGTTAAGTGGAAACTGTTACGTTTTGAGTAGTTGATGATTGTTCATAATTAGGGTGTATAATCATGGTTAAAACTGTCGATTAATCTGATATGGGAAACTGTCAAACTTGTTAACTGTTGTTACGAAATCAAAGGAACTGTAACTGTCTGATGAGTTCGACGAAGAATAGGTTCAACGAAGAACCTAGTTCGACGAAGAATAGGTTCGACGAAGAATCTAGTTCGACGAAGAATGGGTTCTTCGTTGACTGATTTCTTGGCGAACTGTAACTCCCCGAAAATATAAAACGTTGTATTAGAATTATAAAGTATAAAATAAAGAACAAACTAATTATGCGGTAAGGCCAATCGAAATTCTAGATCGGAAGATTAAAGACCTGCGGAATAAGAAGATTGGTCAGGTTAAGATCAAGTGGGAGCATAGAAAGGGTTCGGATATAACATGGGAATCCGAAGAGGAGATGCGGTGTCTTTACCCTACACTATTCGGTACGTACTCTGGTTTCGAGGACGAAACCTTTTTAAGGGGGTGGACTTGTAACACCCCGAAAATATAAAACGTTTTATTAGAATTATAAAGTATAAAATAAAGAACAAACTAATTGGGAATAAATAACCCAGTTCGTCATGAGTCTTGTAAATAACTTGCTAGAAGGTTAAAACACCTTAAATAAGGAACTTAATGATAATGGAGGGACCTAAAGGTGTTAAAACTAAAACTAATAATAATAAAAACAAAGTTTAAACACCAAACACACACAAATGTGTGTGTCTGGTCGATCAAACAGAAAGGGGCGACCAAGAGCTCAATCCCCCTAGTTCCTACAAGTCATTCAAATTGAAGGATTAAATTAGTTCCAAAGTGAAATCAGAGCCTAATTTAGTGATCTCCTCATCAAAGGGATCATAAGGTGTGCAAATTTTATAAGAAATCTCTACTTGAATTTCTGGATGAATTTAGAGAATTCGAAATTTGTGGTTGCATGAATGTTATATGGATAGAATAGGAATAGTATTGTGTCTAGGAGTGAACCCTAGACAATTATATGTGAAATCATGCTTAATTTCTGTGAATCCCATGAACACCAATGAAGGTGATTAGTGGGTTTTGTGGGAACTTGATAAACACTAGGATATAGGTTGTTATTCTAGTGTAACCTGATTCATAGGAATTAATTTCTGAATTATTGATGTTGAAATTGATATGTAATTGTCCAATTGATGTTAATTTCGGCTATATAACAAATCATGAACTTGATAATAAATTGTTTAAAAATCCTGCCCTTAAAGTGTTTGTAAAAATGCCTAAGAGAAGGCTAAATGATGAAATATGAACAAAACCGCATACTTGTACTAGTTGGTAAACTATGCGTTATTTGTAAAACAAAGAGTTCTAAATGTGTCGTGATTGAACTCTATAGGAAAGGAAACCGGAGCGCCGAGCGGACAAGCTGGTGGTGACGCGCGTTTGAAGGGTGTGCTTTGAAGGTATGTAACTTGTTTCGTTACAAATTTGATATTGAAATCGTTCATAGTCGTGTTCTAAAGTAAGGAATTGTATAAGTCGAAGTGATAATGGTCATCACCAAATTGAATGAATCCAATAAGCATAGAGAAACGTTTGGTAGTCATTACAAATGGTGGAATTCCATAAATGAGCCAAACGGGTCAAATAACTCTTTAATTTGTAGTAAAAGTATGTTTGAATTGCTTTTGGCGAGGATGGATCACAAGAGCGCGAAACCATAGGGTTGGTAATGAAACGTCGGTGATCATAAGCCCCGGATGTTGGGGTAAATACGCCTTGTAGTTATAAAGTTGTTAGTGGTGAAATTAATGTAAAAGCTATACGGGTCGAATAATACATTGTGCATTTATAAACTTCCAGCCCATACGTTCCATTTTTTTGACTCAATGGTTGTGATAGACGCGTCAGTAATTTTATTACGGACGCATAAGAAAAAGAATTGGCTAAAACGGACGCTTAAGTCGAAAGTTATGATAGTTTAAAGATTGATATATGAAAATAGTAATGCTGGTCAGATATGCAGCTCCATTTAATGAGATTACTGCCAAAATGGTGGCCTCGCGCTGCACCACGCCTAATCACCATCATCGTCGCGTCACGCGACGACCGTCGTGGGCCGCGAAGGCTTTGACTGGATCTGTCGCGTGGCGCGACAGACCAAAATAGCTGAAATTGTTGTTTGTTTTTGTTGTACGGCATTAGAACTTATGTAGACTTGATTTTTTGTTGTCAAAACTAACGAATTGGTGTGGTTTTGACCTTAGGTGATGATGGACTTAATCCGGATGGCGATCAAGCATCTTTTCAAGAACCGAACACAATCATTTGAAGCTTCCGTGATTAGTTAACTTTGTTAAAGACAATGTTTATATTGTAGACACTTAAATATTTGTTTTGGGGTTGTTTAAACTAGTAGTTGTTAACTAGAAGGCTAACTTTATGAAAACTTCGTTTGGTATTTAATATTATTCGAAGTTTTTGGATTAAAAATGCTTATTTTGTATTAAATTCTTATAAAAATGAGACGGGTGTTACAAGTTTGTAATCAGAGCTCAAGGTTGTCAACAAAGTGTTCGGTTCAAGCTTGATCGATCATCCGGTAAGAATTAATTATTTATTTTAGTAGATCTTATCATATATGAGAAAAAGAAATGTGAATTAATGTGCACGGGAAGAGCGTGTTAACACACTCAAACCCGGAAGTGCACTAAATGAGAACGGTCAAAGCAAGTTATGAACTTGGCTAAACCGAAGCAAATAAAGCTATGTTATAAATGAAATGTTTAATAATTGATGTAAACATTTCAGTTTCAAGATGACGGAAAGGAGTGACAATGATCCGGTGCCGATAGACATCGAACAAATGAAAGAGATAATTTCCGAAGAAGTGGGGAAGGCAATTGAGGGTAGTCTATCCGGTTTCATAGACAAAATTCAAAATACAGTGCCATCGTTAGTCGAAGAACGAGTTAAAAGGTTGGAAGACAATGTCAACCTTATGAAAGAAAAATCAGGGGAACGTAAAGGATGTTCATACAAGGAGTTTATGGCGTGTAAACCGCCAATTTACAACGGGGAGGTTGACCCTATAATATGCCAAAGATGACTAAGTGATGTCGAAAGGGTGTTTGAAAGGACCAACTGTGACATGAGCGATTGTGTGGCTTACGGAACAGGTCAGTTGAGGGGTCAAGCCAAGGACTGGTGGGATAACAAAAAGAAAGAGATTGGAGCCGAAGCGGCAAGGGTCATGACATGGGACGAGTTTAAGGTACAATTCCTTAAACATCACAGTCCCAAGGCAGTCATCAACAGGATACAGGAGGAGTTCATCCAGTTAAGGCAAAGGGGTGAAACAATTGATAAAATCACGGGTATATTCATGGATAAGCTGAGGTTCTGTGATGAGTTAGTGACTACTGAAGAGCAGAAGATATACTATTATTACAATATGCTGAGCGCTGAATACCGGGAGTTTATGACTCCCTCAAAGTATGAAACCCTCACGGAAATCAATAACACCGCCCGGGAGCGGGAGATTGAATTGAAGAAACAGATTGAGAGTGGCGAACGAAGGGCGCAAGATCTAAATCCAGGCCCTACAAAGAAGGCGAAAACATCAGAATCGACGCGAAAGGCGGATGTGAAAGGCGGGTCGCCAAGTTGTAAAGTTTGTGGAAAAGGGCACAAGGGCGAGTGCCGCTTCAAAGACAAACCGTGTCCCATATGCGGGAAAACAGGGCACATGACATCCTTATGTCCGGGTAAAGTTTCAGTTTGCTACAAGTGCTATCAGCCCGGTCACAAAAAGTCTGAATGCCCGGAATTGGTCGGGAAAAAGAACGAGAAAGACGTTCAAGTGGAGACCCAAAAGGCGAAGGCTAGATCCTTCCAATTAACTGCAGCTGAAGCAAAGTCAGAACCCGATGTGGTCTCAGGTATATTCGCAATAAACTCGATCCCTGCACGTGTATTATTTGATACGGGTGCGAATAAATCCTTTATTTCACACGGATTTACTCGACATCCTTTATTTGTATTGACAAAATTATCTGTGCCCTTAGAAGTTGAAATAGGGGATAACAAGAATTTCATAGTGTGTGATGTCTGTCAAGGCTGTAAATTGAATATCGATGACGAAAAATACTCGATAGATCTAATCCCGATGTCAATGGGAGAATTCCAAGTGGTGGTTGGAATGGATTGGCTATCCCGACACCACGCAAAGGTCGTGTGTTTCCGTAAGGAGATAAAGTTAACATCTCTGAGTGGAAAACATGTCACCATCTATGGCGAGAAAGGAGGCAATCCTATAATATGTTCGATGTTGAAAGCTCACAAGCTCATGAAGCATGGATGTAGAGCATTTATGATATACGCGAATGAGCCCGAGAAAGAATCACCGAAGATTGGAGACGTACCGATGGTACGTGACTTCGAAGATGTGTTTCTGGAAGATTTACTAGGAATACCGCCCGAACGGGAAGTAGAGTTCGGAATCGAATTGGTTCCGGGCGCGAAACCCATAGCTAAAGCACCGTACCGACTCGCGCCATCAGAGTTACAAGAACTAATGTCGCAGATTCAAGACTTGCTCGATAAAGGGTTTATAAGGCCGAGCGTGTCTCCTTGGGGTGCATCGGTACTAATCGTGAAAAAGAAAGAAGGAAGCATGCGAATGTGTATCGATTACCGGGAGTTAAACAAACTCACGGTAAAGAATCGATACCCGCTTCCGAGAATAGACGATTTATTCAACCAATTACAAGGTGCGAATTGGTTTTCAAAAATCAAACTTAGATCGGGATATCACCAATTAAAGGTCAAGGAAGAGGATGTACCGAAGACGGCTTTCCGCACGCGATACGGGCATTACGAGTTCCTCGTGATGTCATTCGGGCTGACGAATGCACCCGCGACCTTCATGGACCTCATGAACCGGGTTTACAAGCCAATGTTGGACAAATCGGTAATCATGTTTATCGACGACATTCTAGTGTATTCGAAAAGTGATGCGGATCATGCGCGTCATTTACAGGAGGTGTTAGAGACACTCAGGTGAAAGGTTGTATGCGAAATTTTCAAAGTGCACCTTTTGGTTACGAGAGGTGCAATTCTTCGGCCACATCATAAGTGCCGACGGAATATTGGTAGATCCATCAAAGATAGAGGCCGTGTCAAAATGGAGCCCTCTGAAGAATCCTTCGGAAATTAGAAGTTTCTTAGGGCTTGCGGGATACTACAGGAGATTCATTCAAGATTGCTTCCCCGTTAACCAAATTAACTCGAAAGGAGGAAAGATTCATATGGGAGATGAACAAGAAGGGGCTTTCTAAACGCTAAAGAAGAAGCTAACTCACGCTCTAGTATTAACGTTGCCGGATGGAGTCGAAGACTTGGTAGTCTACTCGGATGCGTCACAATCGGGGCTCGGATGTGTTTTGATGCAACGAGGCAAAGTGATAGCTTATGCCTCGAGACAATTAAAGATACATGAAAAGAAATATCCCACGCACGATCTCGAATTGGCGACGGTGGTGTTTGCGTTAAAAATATGGAGGCACTATTTATACGGGGTAAAGTGCACCATATTTACCGACCACAAGAGTTTAAAATACTTCTTCGATCAGAAGGAGTTAAACATGAGGCAAAGGCGATGGTTAGAAACAGCAAAAGACTATGATTGCGAGATATATTACCACCCTGGGAAGGCTAATGTTGTGGCAGATGCCTTAAGTAGGAAAACAGACTATGTCCCCATACGAGTGCGGTCGATGCAGCTTGTTGTAACCTCGGGATTACTTGAACGAATCAGAGAAGCACAAGCCGAGGCGGTGAAAGAGGAAAACTTGAAAAAGGAAAGGATAGTCGGTCAATTTAAAGACTTGGTGGATAGCAACAACGGGTGAAAGACCCGATTCGGAAGAATATGGGTCCCAAATTCATGTGGAGTCAAGACGCTTTTGCTTGACGAAGCTCATAAATTTCGTTATTCTATCCATCCGGGAGCAACCAAGATGTATAATGATCTAAAGCAAAACTATTGGTGGCCCGGAATGAAGAGGGATGTTGTAAAGTATGCAGAGAAGTGCTTGACTTGTTTACAAGTCAAGGCGGAACACCAGAAACCGTATGGAAAACTGCAACCGTTGGAAATTCCAGTTTGGAAATGGGAACATATTACCATGGACCTGTTGACCAAACTGCCTAGGACAAACCGAGGATTCGATGCTATATGGGTGGTTGTGGATAGATTGACGAAGAGTGCTCACTTTATTCCTATACGTGAGATATATACTTCGGAAAAGATGTCAGAGGTATATACAAACGAGATAGTGGCACGTCATGGGGTACCGGTATCTATTGTGTCGGACAGGGATACCCGGTTTACTTCACACTTCTGGCTAGAATTCCAGGAACAAATGGGAACAAAACTTTTTATCAGCACTGCATACCATCCTCAGACGGATGGACAGAGTGAGAGAACGATACAAACACTAGAAGACATGCAAAGAGCGTGTATTATTGATTTCGGGGGCAGTTGGGATGTGTATTTGCCGTTAGCAGATTTCTCTTATAACAACAGTTACCATGCCAACATCGGCATGGCTCCGTATGAGATGCTATATGGTAGGAAATGTAGAACCCCGGTGTGTTGGGGTGAAGTGGGTCCGCGTGAATTGGCTCATAAAGACGTAGTTCAAGCCACTAACGAGAAAATCGACGTGGTTCGGGCTCATTTGAAAGCGGCCCAAGACATAAAAAAGTCTTATGCCGACAAGAGACGGAAACCGATTGAATTTCAAGTGGACGACTTGGTTATGTTAAAAGTTTCCCCATGGAAGGGCGTTATCCGATTCAGGAAAAGAGGGAAACTAAGCTCGAGGTTTATCGGGCCATTTAAAATCATTGAACGGGTTGGCAAGGTAGCCTATCGCCTTGAGTTACCGGACGAATTGAGCGGAATTCATGGCACGTTTCATGTGTCACAACTTCGAAAGTGCTTAGCGGAGGAAACGACTTATATCCACTATGATGACATCGAGGTGGACAATAGCCTTAATTATGCGGTAAAGCCAATCGAAATTCTAGATCGGAAGATTAAAGACCTGTGGAATAAGAAGATTGGTCAGGTTAAGATCAAGTGGGAGCATAGAAAAGGTTCGGATACAACATGGGTATCCGAAGAGGAGATGCGGCGTCTTTACCCTACACTATTCGGTACGTACTCTGGTTTCGGGGACGAAACCTTTTTAAGGGGGGGGGGTGGACTTGTAACACCCCGAAAATATAAAACGTTGTATCAGAATTATAAAGTATAAAATAAAGAACAAACTAACTGGGAATAAATAACCCAGTTAGTCATGAGTCTTGTAAATAACTTGCTAGAAGGTTAAAACACCTTAAATAAGGAACTTAATGATAATGGAGGGACCTAAAGGTGTTAAAACTAATAATAATAATAAAAAAAACAAAGTTTAAACACCAAACATACACAAATGTGTGTGTCTGGTCGATCAAACAGAAGGGGGCGACCAAGAGCTCATTCCCCAAACCCTAGTTCCTACAAATCATTCAAATTGAAGGATTAAATCAGTTCCAAAGCGAAATCAGAGCCTAATTCAGTGATCTCCTCATCAAAGGGATCATAAGGTATGCAAATTTTATAAGAAATCTCTACTTGAATTTCTGGATGAATTTAGAGAATTCGAAATTCGTGGTTGCATGAATGTTATATGGATAGAATAGGAATAGTATTGTGTCTAGGAGTGAACCCTAGACAATTATATGTGAAATCATGCTTATTTTTTGTGAATCCCATGAACACCAATGAAGGTGATTAGTGGGTTTTGTGGGAACTTGATAAACACTAGGATATAGGTTGTTATTCTAGTGTAACCTGGTTCATAGGAAGTAATTTCTGAAATGTTGATGTTGAAATTTATATGTAATTGTCCGATTGATGTTAATTTCGGCTATATAACAAATCATGAACTTGATAATAAATTGTGTAAAAATCCTGCCCTTAAAGTGTTTGTAAAAATGCCTAAGAGAAGGCTAAATGATGAAATATGAACAAAAACGCATACTTGTACTAGGTGGTAAACTATGCGTTATTTGTAAAACAAAGAGTTCTAAATGTGTCGTGATTGAACTCTATAGGAAAGGAAATCAGAGCGCCGAGCGGACAAGCCGGTGGTGACGCGCGTTTGAAGGGTGTGCTTTGAAGGTATGTAACTTGTTTCGTTACATTAAGTAAATTTGATATTGAAATCGTTCATAGTCACGTTCTAGAGTAAGGAATTGTATTAGTCGAAGTGATGATGATCATCACCAAATTGAATGGATACAATAAGCATAGAGAAACGTTTGGTAGTCATTACAAATGGTGGAATTCCATAAATGAGCTAAATGGGTCAAATAACTGTTTAATTTGTAGTAAAAGTATGTTTGAATTGCTTTTGGCGAGGATGGGTCACAAGAGCGCGAAACCATAGGGTTGGTAATGAAACGCCGGTGATCATAAGCCCCGGATGTTGGGGTAAATACGCCTTGTAGTTATAAAGTTGTTAGTGGTGAAATTAATGTAAAAGCTATACGGGTCGAATAATACATTGTGCATTTATAAACTTCCAGCCCGTACATTCCATTTTTTTGACTCAATGGTTGTGATAGACGCGTCGGTAATTTTATTACGGACGCATAGGAAAAAGAATCGGCTAAAACGGACGCTTAAGTCAAAACTTATGATAGTTTAAAGATTGATATATGAAAATAGTAATGCTGGGCAGATATGCAGCTCCATTTAACGAGATTACTGCCAAAATGGTGGCCTCGCGCTGCGCCACGCCTGATCACCATCATTGTCGCGTCACGCGACGACCGTCGTGGGCCGCGAAGGCTTTGACTGGATCTGTCGCGTGGCGCGACAGACCTAAATAGCTGAAATTGTTGTTTGTTTTCGTTGTACGGCATTAGAACTTATGTACACTTGATTTTATGTTGTCAAAACTAACGAATTGGTGTGGTTTTGACCTTAGGTGATGATGGACTTAATCCGGATGGCGATAAAGCATCTTTTCAAGAACCGAACACAATCTTTTGAAGCTTCCGCGATTAGTTAACTTTGTTAAAGACAATGCTTATATTGTAGACACTTAAATATTTGTTTTGGGGTTGTTTAAACTAGTAGTTGTTAAGTAGAAGGCTAACTTTATGAAAACTTCCATTGGTATTTAATATTATTCGAAGTTTTTGGTTTAAAAATGTTTATTTTGTATTAAATTCTTATCAAAATGAGACGGGTGTTACACGAACCTGTAGGACCGGTTTTGACTCCGAAACGATTGCGAAACGAACGTGAAACGTGCGGAATCCGTACACGAACGCGACCTAAACACACATGACGTAATCTAAACGTGATTCTATTAGAAATCTGAAATCGTACAATCACTTGAATCACTTAGAGACTTTCTCTCTCTAGTTTCTCTCTCTAGAACTAGAGCTCTTCAAATCTCTAAAATGGCAAAAGTTCTAAATGAAAAACCCTAGAGATCTATTTATAGGCCAAGGGATTAATGAGGAATCTCATTAATTACAGTTATGCCACCTTGCCTTTTTGACTAACTAATTATAAAATAACAATATAACTCTCGTTTTCTTCAGTTTCTCGCTACGGCTCGGATTGACGAAGGCTATAGACATAAATGCACTAACAGACTCCCCCTTGGATATTGCCGCAGTCAATCTCGATCATTGAGTCAAACTCGTAGCATCTTCTTTTTCTCTTTTAGACTTCTTGAACAGAATCCCGGTGGATCTGTCTTCAGCTTCAGTTCTTCTCCTTTTGGTAGACTTTTTTCTTCATCAGGCTCCCCCTTTCGTCAAGCTTCCGTGCTTTGGGATCGACACCTTGCTTTTCGATTACAAGCTCCCCCTTGCTTTGAGCTCGTCTTCAGACTCCCCCTTAGACTCAGCTTCCGGGATCGTAATCTGGAATCTCATCTGCAATCACTCAAGCATTTATAAGTAACAGCATTTCAAATTTTAGCTATCCAGGAATTGTAACCTGGCTCACTAAAACATTCTAAACAAACAATTTTCATGAATTTGGCAGTTTCATCGAATCGAATCGAAAACTAGCTCTATAACAGTATAAGCATCCAAATCCCTCACAGTTAATCATCCAAGTCCAAACTAATGACCTTGGAGATATCACAAACTGTTTTTGAAAATTTTTTTAATTCAAGTTTCAAATTAATGAACTTGTTTTATTTTCAGAAACACAATCAGCTTACTTAGATTTTGAAACTCAGCACTCAGATATCGATTGTCGAAAATAAAGCAGAATCAAAAATCTTTTTGTATTTTCTGAAAATATAAAGCAGTAAAGAAATATGTACAAACATATTTACAGACAATATTTTTGTTTGAGTATGCATCAGAGGATCATATCAGTTTATGACAAGTCACAAGTACCGTTGAGCTTTTTAACACTGTAAGAATTAAACAATTCACTTAGATTGTCGATATACTGATCCACTTAAATTTTCATACAAAGTTCAACTGATTCAGGATACGAATTAGGTATTTTAAGAACTTAAACTCATTCATGTGTCCCACCTCTTGAATATACTCCCGTATCCAGAATCCCAATAATCAGTCTTACAGGTGAGTATACTACAATGATATCTGTATAAATTAGGTATGCGAGGGCCGAGGGATCTCAGATCGATACTTCCGTATACGCAGAGAGATATCAGCTTCGACTTTACGGAATGTCCCCTTTTAGAGGATCTTTTAGCTACAACAGCAGCGACTATCAATTTTATTGTTTCATCGGCATGCTGAGGGTTTATGCTATGTTTCAAGCATTTGCAGAAAGTATTATCCAAGGACTAGGTCAGAACTACCGTTCAGCAGAAGTCCCGGAATAATACCCCAGACATCATTGATTATAAAGACCTAGTATATCAGATTATGAGACCTTTCAAACGAGATTTCGGGGGTTACCTATATATCCAAGTAGTGTTCCCCACGAAACAAGCAAGTGTTTGAATTTAGGTTTATATCCCGAAAAAGTTTACTAAGTGTATAAAAATCTACCGACACATCCACGGTGAGATCGTTTAACACATTTAAACTTTCCAATTCTTTAGCGTACTGTAACTGTCTACTGATGTACTATCATTTCCTCTTTTTACACAAAAACTCAATTTTTGAATTTTATCATGTTTTTGACTTTTTCAAATTTTCAAATGTTTTTGGATTTTCTAACAACATTACTCCCCCTAAAATGCAAAATCATATAAAGAAAATTTGACAACCAACACTGATAGCTTTGTCTCGCCATCCATTTTCTGCTTCAAGTGTACTGATTTGCAGAAAATATAACGTACCCCCATGATTTACAACACATTGATATTTTACAGTTTGAAAACCGTTTTTCAATCTGATGAAAGTAATCATGTTTGTTCAGCTGTGAGGGTTTCGGCATATTCAATCAACACTCCCCCTTACAACAAACTATTTTCCCATAATGATTTCAAAACACTTAAGTTTGTTTTAATCATAATGGTTTTTCCGGAAAAATTAGTTTGTTTACCCATCTCTTATGAGTTCGGGGTCATCACATCACCTTGTTCTCTTTTAACCATTTTGTACAGATTTTAACAATATAAGATCAAACACCACAATCACTTGTAGAAAATCAAGTACAACTTAATGTCCTTGATTAACCACTTGTAAGATGAAATATCACAGTTACCATCATGTGAATTTCTCAAGAATGATGCCGATACCTGCTTCACACTTACCAACCTGGAAGCTCCGGCAAGTCAGGAATTCAACCAACAGATTTTGACACCCAAGCCTGACCAGCCTTAGGCGCATTTTGAGCTTTTCTTTTTTCTTCATAAAACTCTTTCACTCCTTTTTCCTTACCATCAACCATCTTACTAAAAATATGTTTAACATTGCTATTAAACATTTTTCCAGCATCAACACCTTTTGATTTTAGGTTTGCGGCTTGTAATGGTGGAAAATTCTCATCATTCATTAATGGAATTGTGTCTTCCTTTTTTACCTCAACTTGTGGCTCATCTGATTTTGTGGAATCAGATTCATTGCCCGAACTTGGCTTGTCTGGTTTTGATGAGCCAGATTCATCGCCAATGACTTTCTTTTTCTTCTTGTTCTCTTTTGTCCTCAGATTTGCATCTGAAGAATTCGATTTGCTTGACTTTGCCGGCGAGTGAATCGATTCATCAGAACTTTTATTCGAACCAACCGGTGAACCTGAAGACAAAATCTTCTCCAAATACTCTCTCGCCTTCTTCCTCTTTTTCCTCAGTCTGTCTCTCTGTCCCTGTGAAAGCTTTACTTTCTTATCTTCCACTTTCTGTTCTTTGGGCTTGACAGTGACTGGTTTCTTTACCATTCTCTGAGATTCAACCCTCGATCTTCCCATCGATCTCTTTGGGCAATCTCTGGCAATATGACCTCTGATTTGACAATTATAGCATCTTCTTGTCTCATAACTCCAATTCTGGCAGTTAACAGCAATGTGTCCTCTCACACCACAGGTGTAGCACACTCTGTTATCGTACCATTTACCACTTTCACACCATATGCTTAGATCATAACACTGTCTGGCTTTGCGGTAATCATTTCTCCTCTTCAATGCTGGATTTGTCTTTTGAGCACTGTGGTCAAACCTGCACCACTTATTACCATCATTTTGTGAGTTTTCATTTTTAAATTTTTGTGATTTTTGATAATGATTGGATGATTTATCTGATGAGCTTTTATTTTCAATTTTAGAATTTTTCAAATTTTTATCTTTTTGTTTCTGTTCTACACTCTTCTTAACAGGTTTTTGTTTAGAACATTCACCTGTTTCAGTAGATTGCAAAACAGTATTTTTAAATTTTTCTTGTAAATCTAAAAGTATTTTTCTTTTCTTTTCTTTTTCTATTTCATCATCAGCTTTGTCATCACAATCTTCAATTTTGACTTTGTCAAAATTTGTGACTTTGTTACTTATTGGAATAGAATTGATCGGTTTTGGACAAACATGTGATGTAGAATTCACAAAACCTTTCAATTTATTCTCAAGCTCGGTAATTTTATTACGAGCAATTTCAGCTTCATTTTCAAGCCGAATGATTTTCTGAAGATGAGAATTTATTTCAATCTGTTTTTCAAGATTATAGTTAAAAATAACAGATTTTTCATCTTCTAAAACCTTCATTTGACTTTGAAAATCTTTTTCAATTTTTAGTTTTTCATTTTTAAACTCTTTTTCTTTTTCTTTCAAAACTTTGTTTTCCAATGTCAAACTGTTCAAGTCATTTAACAGTTTAACATTTTCAGATTTAAGCTTTTCACAATTTCCCTGCAACATAAGGATCTGGTTAATATCAGCTTGTTTCTCATCCTACAACTTTTTGACTTCCAATGTCAAACTTTCTGCATCTTTCAAGAATTTCACATTATCTGCTTCAGATTTTTCACATTTTTCATTCATCTTTTCAGCATCAGCTTCTTTCTTTGTTTCCATCCTGTATGTTCCTGCACAAAAAATTTTAACAAAATCAAGAGGGTTTGCATATTCATTAATAAAACAACCTCTCTTAATATCATATTTCATGACATTTTTTGCAGCAAGACATACAGAAAATCTTTTTCTCATTTCGATGATCACTTCCAAATTTATCTTTTCTAAATCTTTCTTCATCTCATACATCAACTCTTCTTTTCTTTTTTCTTTATCAAACTTATGTAATCTAAGCTTATTGATGAATTCTCTAAATGAAAATTTTGAGAAATTTTCATTCCTTTTTAGTTCACTCAAAAATTCATCCCATTCTAGAGGTAATGCATCAGCAAATTTTGAAATTTTTTCAGCATTTGAAAACTCTATCTCATATCTATTTATCTTATCAATCAATTCATCAAAACGTCTATCCAACTGTTCCAAAGATTCATGTTTCATGCATAAGAAATTTTCGGATCTTTTAATCCAAACATCCTTCCTTTTCTTCTTATCAAACCAAGAATCAGAAATCCAATCATTTAAATCTTTAAGATTCTCGTTATCATGTTCATCAAACATTTTAGCCATCTTGAATCACCTGTCCAAACAAACAACCAATCAGTTCAAACAATATCAAATAATCGACTAAGATTGATACTCGAACTGGTAAATATTCTGTGCAGACTGAAAGTTGACACACTGTGCGAACTGCTATGACTCGGATCAAATTAAAACGACCCTTTCCAATGACCTTGCTAAACCACACAACCTGGAACGAGTTTGAATTCAAAACGCTGAACCACCTCTTGTGAACTTAAATGTATTTTCGATCAAAAACACCTACAAACAGTTGTCCTTATCATATGTATCGACAAAAACAATATTCAATGCAAATTCAAATGATCACAATCTAAGTGGCAGACAACAATGAATGGACCGAAAACTATTATTGATTCTTTAATTCTATCAGGCTGCTAAAATAAATGTCTTGGGCTAATCAATGTCTTGGGCCGATGATGATCACATGCAACTTTTTAAAGCCGACAAATATAATCACATGACCTGGTGCACCTTTTGTCAACACAACACAAACAATTACAATTGTTCAAATCAATCCGATTGGACCTCCAAGCCCACTAAATCGACAACATCAATAGTCACAATTCAATTTCACATGTAAACTGTCAATTATCTTGAATGATGTGCCAAGTACTCAAATCACATATACGTTGATTTTAATGAACCGACAATTTACTGAAACTATTCGATAATTTCAACACACTTTATTGGACCTTCAAACTAGTATGGCCGACATATCAATTACCGATCTGACAACTTCAGATGTTTTTTTTTATTTCATTTGTCCGATGAAGCTGAATTACACCGAAAAATTCTATTGAACCTCACTTGATAGTGGCCAACATCTTTTCAACACATTCAGTTTTCAATGTATATTAAAACATATATCACATGCAATTGTCAGATGTTATCACACACTTGTCTATGTAATTTTTTAAGAACCAAACAATCAGTTATGACAGATAAGCGGACCTAATGAGCGGACTGCCGAATAAGCGAACCTACCAACTTGACCTTATAAGCGGACCACCTGATGTACCTATAAGCGGACCTGAAAAGCGAACCTCAAAGTTTGAAATGTTCAAATAAGCGAACCAGGTTATGTCTGTTCGAGCGGACCAGATTATGTCTGTTCGAGCGGACCAGATATTGTCCGAATGAGCGGACCAGATATTGTCCGGATGAGCGGACCAGATAATGTCCGAATGAGCGGACCAGAAACGCGAACCTGCAATTTTTACGCGAAATCGGACTGAAAATCTTCGATTTCTCCTAAACGGTTAGGAATTTGGATATGAAACTTGGTAGGGTTATAGATCAGGTGTATACGCACAACATATCAAAAAATCAGCCGATTCGGACCATAAAATCCCGTTCAATTTAACTAAAAACAGTGAAAAACGTGAAAATATGAAAAATATGAAGAAGTAGATGAAATTCGGATCTGAATCTGATGAAATCACGATCAGAAATGTGTGTTGGATCAGTGCAATCGAGCTCCTGCTCTGATACCACTTGTAGGACCGGTTTTGACTCCGAAACGATTGCGAAACGAACGTGAAACGTGCGGAATCCGTACACGAACGCGACCTAAACACACATGACGTAATCTAAACGTGATTCTATTAGAAATCTGAAATCGTACAATCACTTGAATCACTTAGAGACTTTCTCTCTCTAGTTTCTCTCTCTAGAACTAGAGCTCTTCAAATCTCTAAAATGGTAAAAGTTCTAAATGAAAAACCCTAGAGATCTATTTATAGGCCAAGGGATTAATGAGGAATCTCATTAATTACAGTTATGCCACCTTGCCTTTTTGACTAACTAATTCTAAAATAACAATATAACTCTCGTTTTCTTCAGTTTCTCGCTACGGCTCGGATTGACGAAGGCTATAGACATAAATGCACTAACAGAACCTTTATAGTTCTTCGCCACACTCAATCTTGACGAAGAATAGTCCTTCGTCAAGATGATTCTTCACTGCAACACTACTAGACGGAGAATAGTTCTTTACCAGAGGAATCTTCGCCCAGGGAAGCATCCCACGAAGAATAGGTTCTTCGTGGAGATGCTGCATGTGTGTAACAAACAGAACAGTTTATGATGTATATGATGATGGATATTTGTGCTTATAAGATATATTTGTTGCATAGAATGAGAAGCCTGGTTTGACATGTGAGAGTAGCAAACCCACCTTTTATGTGTTGTTATGTGACATGCACATGAGATGTGGACTTGTATGAGATTTGAATACTTGCTATGTGTTACACAGTGATCTTTGCGGCAAACACAATCTGTGAAAATACGTGATTCATGTGTATACGAAACTGATTTGTCATTGGTAACCACACTAAGATTTGGTTGATTAATTTGGAACAAGTAACATTACATACCGAGCAATCAAAGGTGAGTTCACTTCTCTCAATACAAGCATGCGTCCGGTGGGGACAATCAAACAGGCAAACAAACAAATAGATTTTTATAAACCCATATCCTTGTAGGGGATATGAGGCAGTTTTCAGTAACGAACAGTCTTTCACAAACCCATATCCTTGTAGGGGATATGAGGCGGTTTTCAGTAAATGTTGATGTTGGATAATACACTCACGTTCTATCACTTAAGTCCCGTCATACTACCGAACAAGTTGCTTATAGGGCAACGGGGTTATTAGTTGATTGCGCTATTAGGTTTGGCACCCTCACGACATACCTGGATAGGACGGGCGTGAACTAATAACTTTAAAATCATGACCAATGTTTGATAGAGCATTGGAGAAGGGCAAAAAGGAGCCGTCTGCGGTATCGAGTTATTATCAACATAACATAAGTTAATACTTGGTATCAAACGGTTAAACAAACTGTGAACTTACCAGCGTTGTCTGATACACTTTTCTGCATGCTTGCAGGTCCTTAGGTACACTGTCCTGGAACTTGCTGTCTGGGAAGCTGGAGTGGTCACGGGTCGTGACATTTGGAAACGCTTCTCGCTATTGCATTGTTTTGAACATTTTCATTTAAACTTATTGAACAACTTATTATGCTTCCGCTGAACATGTTTAATTTTCTACACTGGTGTTTGAATTATACTATTTCGTTTAATGGAAAGTTTATTTTATATATGGTTTAATATGATTAGTGGCTAGATCCTGGTATGTCACACGCCTCGCGGAGGTTTCCGCTTGTGGTAATTTTTGGGGGTGTGACAAAATAGGAATCAAATTTGAATTCAGGTAAAAAAGTATTTGAATAATTCGATTCACTTAATTCAAAAATTCATTATTCGATTCGTTGAACACCCCTAGTGAACATCACTTCACACCATGCCTTGGTATCTTTCCACGCCTTGGACGCATACGTGCAATAGATAAGCATTTGGTCAAAATTTTCTGATTCACCATTGCAGAACCGCGTACTCTATGTTTGATTAGTTCTGTTTTCGTTAGTAGTTTGTTTAACCCAGCTCTTCAACCAAAGAAGTTTACTTCTTTTTTTTTTATTCAATATATTTTATTATGAAAAGGTTAGAGCCAATTACAAATCATGGGTTGGTAGACGGACAACAAGCTGCGCCGCCACCCCCTTTTGAATTGCAAATCCTACTCGGCTAAACACATAACTATGGCCTACAGACACTGTCGCATGCGCAAGTGCTGCCTTTTGAACTCGCTTCAAGAAACCGGACGCCACAGGGGCCACACAACCAAAGGTATCGAACGCGAAAGGAAGGAAGGCATGTTGATTATCTATGCAGGCCTGCTCGTGCTTGGAATACCAACAAATTAAAATAATACAATTATACAAGAGTAACTTAAGAATTTAAAATGTAGTTAAAATTAGTTCAAACATGTAAGTTCTAGATGGGTGTTGCTAAATGCACTATCATTTTTTTAAAATTTTACTGGTTGTACCCCCCCCCCCCTAAAGTTTGTAAATAAATACAACCCAACCCTTGTATTTTATAATTTTTGAAAATTTGTATTAGAAATATCCCTATTTTCTAAGGGTTTATCTAATTTCCATAGTTTGAATATTTTGGTATATACGTACAATTCTATGGAAGAAAAAAAAAACTTGCACTGATTGAAAGAAGGAGATTAAGAGAGAGCTTGAAGAAACATTTTTTTTTCAACTTTGATTTTCATCATAGTTGTTCTTAGTATGTATTCTAACTTAAAAGTCTTCATCATGTTTTCAAAAATTTCATCAAAAGCTTTCGTACTCTTACAAAAAGATTTCATACCGTGTGAATTTCTTTCAAAAGTTAGTACTGTTACTATCATAAGCACAATATTTGGCCATGAACACGCCATCAGGTTGTAAATATAGCATTGGGACCATTGATAAGTTTCTAAGGTTAACAATGAGATAGGCTCCTTCGTGTGAGTTCCATAGCATGAGGCTTGTTAATTCTGATTATATGGTATATGAGGTTTTAAAAAGTTATTTGAATATTAGTTAAATATCTAAAATAATATTTAAAGGGATTAAACAAAGAACATAAGGATTTATTTTTAAAAAATAGAAAATACAAGGGTAGAACTTAAAAAATTATAAAACTGATATTTTTGAAAATGGAGGTATAAATAGTAAAAGTGGAGGTGCATTTAACCACACCCGTTCTAGATATAGCAAGTCATAATAGTTAAATACCAACTAAAAAAATTTGAATTCAAAACTCTAAAGATCAAATTCGGCAACTAAAAGTTCAATTTAATCACACACTCTAGTTAAGACAAGTTCAGTTGAAAAAAAAAACATAAGTTAGAGAGATAATAATACAATAATTAAAATAAACAAATAAGCCCTACCTAAGTTATTTGTAAACATATTCAACCTTCCTAAACTCACTTTTCTATCTATTCACACTTTTAAAATTACAAAAATCCAAAACTCTAATATGCATTTTTCAACTACATGAGCGGGTATAAACATCATGAACATAAAACAACAACAAAAAAAAAATTAATAAACAGAGAGAATGATTCTGAGTATCTTAATTCTTACCCTTATGAAACTACAAAGAATAGCTAAATGACAACCAAGAACACTGAAAAAAATAGAAGCGACATATGTAGTAATCAAAGTAAAGAACAGCTCGGGATTGATTCTGTTGGCCGTTCTAAAAAAAAAACTATGTGTGACTACGTGGTCTGTGTAGTCGAGAAGCATTACTAAGACCATGTGTAGTGGTAATGCCCATACCCTTAGGCGTTTTGCGCCATGTGCAGCCCAGTCAGCAATGGGGCATTATGAAGCGTTTTCTAAAATGGGTGTAGTGAGGATGTGGACATTATGTTAAAAGGGGTGAAGAATTATATAAATAAAAAAACCATAAAAAAAGCGATTGGCCAAAGAAAAAGAAGGTTACCTGTGATTGGCCAACCATATCTCCATCAGGCGTTTTACCTTGCATGCCCCAACCAAATTGTTGAAGAAAAACGCCCCAGGGGGTGGTGTGTGGGCGTTTTTGAGGCAAAAAATGCCCAAATACTGCCCCACTACGCATGGTCTAAAGAGCATAAGCGTTGGAACATACGTATTTTATGCAGTGTTTTAAAAACTGGTTTGAACCGGCCGGTTATACCGGTTCAACCGCGTACCGGTGGTGATCTCGGTATGACAAGACCGGTTTAAATAGGGTATCCAGTCTTGCATTGAACCGTCGGTTTTCCAGTATAACTGGTTTGAACCGGCTAACCGGTTTCGTTTAGCCTATAGTTGCACCAGCGAACATGTTTCAAAGCATAATGTGGCCCCAAATTCAATATGTGCAAGGATAACAACTTATATAGTTTATCATGAAACATTGCAAAGAGTTGGTAAAAAAATTGTATTAAGTATGTTAATTGTAACACTTACGTCCTTTATTAAAAAGTGACACTTTTCGTTCAATCGCCACATATTGATCATGTCGCAACCCCCGATCCCTGATCCCCGGGAACGGGCGGACGCGATCACAGAGTTTCGGTGGTATCAGGGTTATTTAATCTCGCAGCGGAATTTACATCAGGACCGTAGTTAGGAAATGTTTATCAGAGTAAAACCACCTTATTTTATATTAGTAATCCCATAGGTAAAACCCAAATTTCTTATTACAATACATTTATAGGGACACGCCCTATTTTATTGAAGAGTTAAATGCCATTTTAGTCCCTGTGGTTTGGGCCATTTTGCCAGTTTAGTCCAAAGGTTTCATTTTTAACCTGTGGGTCCAAAAAGGTTTCACAGTTGCCATTTTAGTCCACTGGGTTAACTTCATCCATTTTTTCTGTTAACCAGAAGGCCATTTCGGTCATTTTATATGGCTGAATTGCCATTTTAGTTAACAGAATTACATACAAAATGACCAAATTGGCCTTCTCGTTAACAGAAAAAATGGATGAAGTTAACCCAGTGGACTAAAAAGGCAACTGTGAAACTTTTTTGGACCCACAGGTTAAAAATGAAACCTTTGGACTAAACTGGCAAAATGACTCAAACCACGGGGACTAAAATGGCATTTAACTCTTTATTGAATTTAAAACATCGTCTATTAGGTAACTTTTATAGCCACATTTTCCCAAGCCTTCAGTGCTCTCCAGCTGGCTTTCATTAATTGGCTTTCACATTGGGTTACCTGAAACATGTTTTAAAAATATTTGTCAGCGGGAAATACTGGTGAGTGAATCCCAGTTTAATCAAGTTTAAAGTCACAGTGAACAGTATTGAGAGCGATCGCATTATTTATGTCTACACAATTACTCCATTTGGTACTATCAATCCTGACTTGTGGGTCATATTACTCATTGGCTAACTCATTGTCCAATGGTAACGTATTGTCATCCCGACTTACTACTCGCAAGTAGTACAAATTTTGTATACAAAACCCCAACATACCGGCAGTAATTGAAGAACTACAAAGACTCAATCACTGCTAAATTTCATAGTAAAACTTTCAAAGTTTGGTAAAACATTACCAAAAAGTTTAACAAAAGGTGGATAAACTCACATTGCTGTCTTAGGCTTTTCGTAAGGGTTTCCTGGATATAATCTATAATTTATACAAATGTACATTGGTTAGTACCATAACCCTTTGAAATTATTAATGATACCCTCCCCGAGACGGCATTCCAACAACTACGTCGGGCAGAACCACGACAGTTGTTACGGAACCCTAAATCAATCGGGCAGCGTAACTATTACGAAACTGGGGTTATAATACTTACAACGGAGCAGAACCTCGCTAATTAGGGGTATAATACCCGTGTATGATAACTTCTCTACAGAATTTAGATTGAGAATTGAGATTGTGAGCGACGAAAAACGTAAACTGATGGCTTTCTTATATAGTTGCTGATATTGACTCTCAGGGGGCCCGCGTAAGGTAAGGCTAAGCCTTACGCGGCCCGCGTCAACACGCGGTCAACATATAGCTTAGCTGGTTCGATACGTAGGTCCACCACGATGATGACACGTGTCATCACCCTGATGTCTCCGCGTTTCATGATCTGTCGCGGCCCGCGTCAACTTAGACGAGGTCTTACGCGGCCCGCTTGAACTAAAGAAGTCAGCAGAGTCAAGGTCTGGTCTTAATACGGCCCGCGTGAGAGTTTGGGGTGGGTCTACGCGGCCCGCCTCAACTCCATTTTTCTTGTTTTTGATTTATTTTATAACTATAACATAATTTGGGCTCGGTTTTCACATAAGGGGTGTAATTAAAGACATAATGAGACATTCTATAATATACTGGAGTGTCGGAATTATTATAAGGGTGTTGGTTTTACCGAGGGTTGTTACAGATCATGTGTATCAGTAAATAAGGTAGAGTATCCAAGGATAACTTAAATAATAAAAAATACGAATGATTTGTTAATATCTATTTAGGATTACGATGGGTGTTGAATATATCCAACGTTTGAGGATTATGATAGTAAATTTCAACTTTTAAGCAATGATGAACGTCATGCATTCAACAGTCCAATGCCGTAAACTTATCGTAGACTATTATTTAAAAAAAAACTTGGTTGGAAACTTTATTTTTTATTATGGAATCATGTACTTTTGGATTATTTTTTGAGTTGAAGTTATATCTTTATGTAATTATATGAGTTAACAAGTCAATCCGGTTAAACCTCCCGGCACAACCCGGTACAACCGTTCAAACCTTTTTTAAGCCCAATCCGATATGGTTAAAAAACCGCTTTTTAAAACATTGATTGCACGTGACATTGATTTATTTATAGTGACTATAAGTTATACATTTATCATATGGAAGTATAGATATTATATTATGATATTAAATAAGAAAATAAAAAACATATAGTAATTTATATTCGAAAACTCATAAAATTACAAGATTTTTCTAAGCCTTTTTAAAAGTTGATCTAACAAGTGTTTGTCTCTTTAAATCAAGGAAGACGAAAAGGAGGACTAAAGATATAAAAGAAAAATCACAAACGAGACTAAAAAGGAAGACTACAACAAGAGAAATACAAAAGGTTGAAAGATGGTAAATTGTGAATTCAAATTTCTAGATTGCTATGAAGTTAAATAGTTCCGAGAAAAGAATTAGACTTTATTACATAGATGGTCCTTGTGGTTTACTGAAAATAACATTTTTGAGTACTAATTATTTTTTAGTCAAAATTGCATAACTTAACTTTTATGTTATACTTAGACTGCACTTTATACCTTCCACTATGAAATCGGCAAAACACAACATTTATGTTCATGTTTTGTAACGTTCTATAACATTTACAACTAACGTTATCCAAAAACTCAGTTAAGTTACCTCACATGCTTTGCATGTGAGGGTAGTATGGTCTTTGATTACATAAAGGTTGATTTGTGCAAAAAAATTATTTATAACATAAAGGTTGATTTTTGCAAAAAACGTTATTATATATATATTAAAATATTTTTTTTTACAAAAACATTATTATTTGTTAATAATTATATATTTATGTATATACAAAATTAGTTTCAAATTTATTTTATAAAAATTTTGATTTTAATATTTTTATGAAGTAAATAATAATGACGAGATAAATTACTTTTTATACAAAGTATAAATAAAACACAAATTCTTTTAAAATAAAGTTATTGTAATATACGGAATATTTTTATAATTATAATGGATGTTTTAAAACTACTCAAACTAAAAGGTATTATATATATATATATATACTATTTACTATATATATGATAACATTTTGCACAATTTAACCTTTATGTTATAAATAATCTTTTTGCACAAATCAACCTTTATGTTATAAAGACCATAGTACCCTCACATGCAAAGGTAACTTAACTGAGTTTTTGGACTACGTTAGTTGTAAATGTTATAGAATGTTACAAAACATGAACATAAATGTTGGGTTTTACCGATTTCATAGTGAAAGGTATGAAGTGCAGTTTAGGTATAACATAAAGGTTGATTTATGCAATTTTATCTTTTTTTAACAGGTTCAGGTTTTATGGTTTCGATTTTGTAACGCCTTTGAGTACTAATTATTTTTTTAACAGGTTCAGGTTCTATGGTTTCGATTTTGTAACACCGTTGAATATCAAGGCTAACTGATGTTAATTTTTAAGCGTTTTTACACAAAAACTTTACCACCATCTCTCACCTCCACCTCACCTTACTTTCTCTCCTCTAAAAACATCAACAAACATCCTCATGTTACTTGTTTTTTGAACGACAACTTTCATTAAAAAATAGCAAGACGCTAGGAGAAACAACAAACGAAAATTACAATGGACATTTGACCCCCGCCCAAACAAGATCCTTTCATGGGGTTTTAACTAACCCATTATTTTACTATCACGATGTGATTTAATTAGTATTTAATTTAAAAATAAAGAAAATAAATTATAAATGTGTGTGCAAGTTTGAGTGGGCCACCACCTTTTCCAACCTTAAATGCCCGTGATGGCCTTGGCAAAACCATATTTGGCGCCCACAATGGCGTCCCCGGGGAGGTGTGTGGGAAGCCAAGAAGCCTAGGTGGCATGATAATGCCCAAGGCGTTATACCACAACAAGCAGTCTTAGGATGGAGGGAGTCGTTCCAGACTCCTCAAATTTCATCGTGTGCCACATTAGTTTTTCAACCAATTTTTTTCAATTTTCCTCAAAAGGCGTAGTGTCATCCTAGCATTTCTTGTTTTCATATAGGTAATTTTAAATTAAAAATACATACAATAAAATGTGTGTGTATATGTGTGTTAGTGTGTATATATATATGTGTTGTGTGTATATATATAAGTTGTATGTTTACATCTATGTGTGTATTGTGTGTCAAATACAGGCACGTGTATGGCATATGTTGTAACGCTTCACATTCTTGTACTTTCCTTATTTAGAAAGTGTAATCATAATTCTATTTATGGAAACTTGTATTCGTATCATGTTCGTATTCCATTTCCATTTTTGTAATTCCAGACTTTGATCATAATGAAATTCATATTTTATACATACTTGTTATCGTTCAATCAATCAATTAAATGCGTGTTTACTTGCAAAGCGACACTTGTTATATGTGCAATTATTCATACATACGTTCACGATACTCAAATTATACTTACGTACGCTTTCTATGCTTAAAAACATGTCAAAATACAAAGTTATTGCATAAAATGATAACAAATGGGAGTTCAGGGGACAAAATGTAAAGAAACCAAACTTTCTGGAACCAAGGGGTGTGGCGGGGCGCGAGACCCTACCCCTTTTCTGTCGCGGGCAACCAGAGGCCTGATCCGCAAAATGTTGTTTCTTGAACATGGATTGGTCACTATTTCACTCCCCAATCACCTTTAAACCTCATTAAACTCAAAACCCTACTAACCCATTATATAAACAAGCCTCTTACACCTCTCTTGCACCTTCCCAAACCCTCTAACACTCTTAATTCACTCCATAATCTGTTGGAATTGCAAGAAGAGGCAGATTTGACTTAAGTCTCAAAGTGAGTTCAAACTCACTTTTCTTCCACTACAAAACTTGGAACACCTCTAGGAATGTTTCCACAAGTTTACCATGGTAAACGAAGGTGGAACATCACCATTTTGAGATCCAAACTTCCTGTTTTGGAAGAACTTTATATAAATATTTATAAACTTTACTTTTTCATGTGAATCTTGTGCCTAACTTGTCTCTAATCTTATCTATGATTATGGGATTTGTTTAAGATTGATTCTCATACGTTTAGAGGTCCAAGAACCTCATAAACTTTCTGTTTTGTTAGGGTTTAGACAACCCACAAGTGATGAAACCATCCAAGTCTACCATAGTTCATATGGCAAGACTTGTGTTTTTGGTAAAGGTGTGAACATTGAAGCCTTGGCTATCCAAACTCATTCCGCCACATCACTTGATGTTTTATCATGTTATCCTAAGTAGTTTCCTAGACCTAAAGTAACATAACTCGGCCACATCTCCAACACTTTCCATGATGGGTATGAAACCCCCGGGTTGATATTACTTGGCTACTTGATGAACTTGTTAGATAGTTGTATTTCCATTTTCATTCATGATCATCCGAATCATCTTTGTGAATTGTGATGATTTGTGCATTGGTGAATTCATACAATGAGGTTAATCTTTCCTCTATGCTTGACTTACATGATTTATATGATATAATATATATATATATATATATATAATATAATTAACCGAATTCTTGATATTAATCGGATTATGATTAGATGTCATGAACTTAGGTTATATTATCTTAGTTCTAGATTCTTCGTTTGTGATTATAATGGGCACGTTAGGACCCATGAAAACACATAAGAACTTAGTGTCAAAACGAGTATTTAGACAAGATATATTTTCGTTTACTTATACTTTTATATACTTAAATTCCGAATCCGAAACTTCCACAAAATCCGAATACTCACACACCTCCGTTTCCCCCGTGTAGGGTAACTTCGGTGTTCCATATCCAACAACTTATCAACTTCGCGGTTTAATCAGATAGCTACGAAAAAACCGTGAGTATACATGACCCTTTTTAAATTTTCGTCACTTTTGGTGCAATACGTATACATTATTAAACTCACACAATCACATACTTTATGCTTAAACATAACCAAACAATCCAATATACATGCTTAATACATTATGCATGAATTCGTGTATGCTAGACTATTCTTATGCTTTATACTTGTCATTAACTTCGTACAAGCCACCCTTAACATGTATAGCGCTATAGGAGTAACGCATCGCACGTATTCTTAAGGTCATGTTAAGTTAAACCAAACGGTCTTATCGTTGTTACGATAAGATTACGCTAGCGGGAATCTTTGGGTTGACATTTATAGTTGCATGCTAGTATTGTACGTTAGTTCTAGATAACCAATATGCCATGTGGATTCGTTTAAACTTTTATACATATGCTAGTACACAAACTTGTATGCTCTCCAATTCTTTATGATGACGACACTAATGTATGAAATCTAGTAGGAATGCTAGAAACGCACCTTTAAATTTTAGTACTTAAGTCGTATTTTGTTTCTTTGATTATGTTGTTGTATTTGTTTCGAAACGATGTACTTGAATTTAGTAATGATATGAAATTTTGATTTTATTAAATATTGTCACAGATACTGTTATGAAGTCTCTTGCAATCTCGTATTCGTCTCACTCCGATGTTTTCGCCATCGGTTGGGGTGTGACATGTGTGTTTTCGTTTTCCTCTCCAATGATCGGTAAGTACTCATAGAATTCCAAAGAAATGTTTCTCCCCAAAATCGGGGAGGGGTTCCCACCTGGGGCCATGGGTGACTGACCCTCCCCTGGACTCTACTTCGCCCGCCCTTAAGAAGTAGATTAATAGTTCGATTTGGATATCGGTAAAAAAAACTAGATCGAAGTCGATTTTAATGTTGTTAAAGAAACAACATTTATAGTTTTGTCGACAAACAACATTTCAATACATAATGATGGAACCTTTAGTATCTTTATATGAATATCTAAAGATTAAAAAATATACTATAACAATGTGATATATTTATGCTAACTTGCTAGTTTTCAAGCTTTTGTCTTGTACAAAGTCGTTCATAAAAGTAAAATAAAGAGTAAACGTCAGTTTACAACCCTGTGGTTTAGTCCTCATGAAGGTTACTTCCGTTTGTTTACCATTAGTTTGATTGTTTGTTGTTGTTGTTGTTGTTGTTGTTGCTGCTGCTACTGTTGCTGCTGCTTTTGCTGTTGTTGTTAACAAATAAAACCCCCAAATCACAACCTACCACTTTTCACTTCTTCATTTTCATCACTGCATAACCCACCATCATTCTCCACCATAATCCACCATTTCAACCGTATCCTCCACCACCGTACAAAACAATAAGCAACCTCGTCACCACCACGATACCATGAACCTTCAAACACAAAAGTATCCTACATAGCACAATACACAACCTCGCCAGAAAACTAAAATATCCGCCACTAGAGTTGCTTGGTGGCGGACTAGATTTGGTGACAGATTTCATTTGGATTGGCGGTGACAAAAGGTTCACCACCTGTTGGCGTATTCCGCCAAACAGACACAAACCGCACATACTTGCACTCTTTCTCTCCTTCCCCGCCACCACTCTACATCCACCTTCACCCAATGTATTCTGCCCTACGACCACTATTGCAACCGATCGATAATTCATCGTTTTCTTATCAAATTTGAAGAAGATTTAAGGACCTGGATCTGGGTTTTGATCATGGAGTGTGTAGGAATAATGAGTCGTTTTGCGATCGAGGCTTAGGGTACTGAAGATTGGTGAATTGAGAGGTTTTGTAAAGATGGGGTTTATATTTGTAATGGGGTTTTGTATGTATAATTTAGAGAGAATGAAATAAGGTGGAAGACACGTGTGGAGTGAGATTTGTTTGACTGGCAATGCCAACATGTTGACTTGATGTTAACTATGAATATGTTTTTGAGTCCGTATGAATTTTTAGATGAAGAGTTTGTGGATTATTGTAAGATTCTAATGATTGATGTTGTATTTGTGAGGTTATTGTTGAAATTTGTAGACGATGGTGGTGTTGGTGGTGAAGGTTTTAATCAGGATGTAAGGCGAGGCGAGATTATGAAAATGCCCCTGCTGTTGACGACCAAACATACGATCAATATACAGAGAGTTATAAAGTGTAGCAAATTGGAAATGTTAAGAGTGTAAGTGTCCAAAGGTTTCTTAGGGGCATCTAAAGTGTCATGAGGATCAAACCACGACGTTTACTCTAAAATAAAACTCCTTAAATTCAAATTACAATACAAAATGAGTAACATGTCATTTTTGTCTTTAAAGTTTGGCATTTATGTGAGTTTCGTCCAATTCTTGTTTCTTTCTTTTTTTTTAATTGGAACCTTGAGGTTTTACAAATTTTGACATTTGTATCCATTTCATTAACTTCGTTGATTTTTAACATTCACTCAGGGGCATTTTTGTCCATTAACCTTTTTGTTTATTTTGTTCATTTTTAACCCAAATTTATTCAACCCATAAAAATTATAATAAATACACATATATAGGGGAAGGATATGATAAAAAGACTAAATACTGTAGGAAGTATAGGAAGCCTCGAGGGAAAAACACGTGTCCAAGAGAGGAAAGGTGGATGCGTAAAAAAAAACCAAGATGATACACATGTCAAGAACATGCAAATTCTCCCCATCATTTTTAAACGTCGATTAGATTTTTATACATCATTTCATTTAAAATATTACCATTCTATTGAGTGTTTTTTTATCTCTAATATGGGTATAGTATTGCTATACTTAAAAAAAACTGAAAACTCAGTTTCGTAAAACACTGTGTAATTTGACATCTAAGTGTACAACACTAAGACTAAAATTGACACCAAGATATAACGCCGTGTGTAAATTGGCACAAAATGTAAAACAACATGTGTAATTTGACACCTAAATATAAAACACTGATACGTGGTCGAAAATCGGTGTTCGTATATGTTTAAGTTGATGTTTTTACGTGTCTTTTAGTTTCGAATAGCCTACTTTTGATTAGAGTTGTGTTTTACAGGTCTAATGGAGTTTAAGGAGCTATTTGGAAGCTTTACGGACCACCGGGACGCAAAACGGATCAACCGGGAGCACGAAATGGGAAAAACATAAACCCAATGTTAGAGGGGTCGTCGCCGACACCCATTTGGACCGTAGGCGACGCTCCGTGGAAAGTCCCGTCGCTCAAAAAGTACCGTAGGCAGGAGAATAAGCCGTCGGCCAAAACCAGCGTTTCTGCATGGCATCGCCGATGCCTCATCAGGCTGTCGGGGACAACCTCGCATTTACTGCTGCGTGAATTTTTTTTCTCACTTAGGGACGAGTTATATGATTGATAACTTTTGACCTTATTTCGGGAGTTACACTCTAGTTTGAAGTTGGAAACACCTCTTGGAGCCAAGAAGCATCCCCAATCCATCTCCAATCCATCCATTCGATCCACAATCATTCGATTCCATCATCACCATCACTTCCACCACCCTAATCATCTTCCATACATCAAACCTTTCACCACCACAAACCCTAACCATCATTTTCATCATTTTCAAAGCTCCAAGATGCCAACATTCAAGCTCTCACACGTTGATCAAGTTTCGTTCACCATGAGCGGCTAATTCCCGAAGGTTTCACCCTGGTGTAGGTGTTTGTAAGTCTAGGGTTTAACATTATTCTTAGTTTGATTTTGTGACAAGTTGAATTGTAATTTGAATTGATTGATAATTGTCTTGCATTGGAACTATATTTGTGAATTGTCGAATGATGATAAAATTTGACTTTGCGAAAGAAGTTGGTGTATTTATGCTTTATCTTTTAAAAGGTTTTATTTGTCCGAAGTAATGAAGTGCATTGCGGTCCGTTATATGCATTGATAGCAATTGGCACCTAAGCTTCGTGATAGAAATCCGTTAATGACATATTCAATTGAATCAAATCTAAAACGTGTAGAAACCCTAGGATTTCAATTACCGAACTGGGTGTGAACCTTGTTTACTTATATTGTTTTAATCCGTTAATTACATTTTCGTGCAATCGTTTAAGTTGTTATTAGTTAATAATCAAAATCAAATTATCGGTTTGGAGAAACAGAGATCAAAATGACCGGAATCAATCAGATCATGGGTTTAGTCTCTGCATAAAAGGGGTTAATCCTCTCGCTGATTCGGGGTTTGGATGAATTCCTTCTCCGGTGATCACTGCAAAACAAAAAGCCGTTAGACTCGCCACAGGGATAATGGGGGTTCTCTCCGTGACCACCCTCCGACGTGAGAATAAGTACAGTGATCTCAATGAAGAAGAAATAGTAGAGTGAAGTGGAAAGTAACTTGTGAGATCATACCTGCAAGGCCTTACTTATAGCTGGATTTGGGCGGGAAAATGGTTGACGGAGATGTTAACGGAAAGCATTTCCCGTAGGTGGTTATTCTCTTTTCCGTAAATCCTTAACGTCACACCCAATCACCCGGTTCAAGGGTGTGATCGACAGCTAGGGAGATGCCACGTGGAAAGTGGGTTTGGGTAGACCCTTCTCCAAGTTGATGCCATCATCGTGGCTTAGATGAGTGTCCAGGATCGTGCCATGTCATCTTTCAGTTGTAACCGAATGGTTGTGCACGATGAGCGTCTAAAGCTTCTAGAAGATCTACAGCTGTAAATCGTTATGCCCTTGCCACGTGTCTATTTTGTTGTAACAGAAAAGATGCTTTTGTTTAAGTCTTGATTTTAGATGCGCGGAGAAGTTTTAGGAATTTATCTTAAAGTCCTACTGTTCCCTTGCGCGAGCCCGCACAAGGGTATTAGTTGAATGCTCATCTCTCCCTTCTTCCGGCGTATGTTTATCGAAGACTGTTTCTTTCTCATCTTGTTTTGGGACCATTGCGTAGCCGCGCATGGTCTCATTAAAGATGTTCAAGTGAGGCTTATGGAGTGGTCTTGTATGCCTGCGCAAGGTTTTGGGTCCATATTTGTCGCAACCCCCGCCCCCTATCTGTCCCGGGAACGGGCGGCCGCGATACCAGTTTTGGAGGTATCGTTTGTTTATCAATTTGGCAGCGGAAATTTCATCAGGACCGTAATTATGAAATATTTTATCAGAGTAAATACCACACTTTTATAATATTAAACATGTTGGGATAAAACCCAAGTTTCATTACAAACTGATTTATAGAGATAAACTCTATTTTATTTAATAAAACATTTTCTTTTATTTAGGCAACTCTTATAGCCACTTTATCCAAGCCTTCAGTGCTGTCCAGCTGGCTTCTAGTTGGCTCTCACATTTTGTTACCTGAAACGCATTTAAAAATATTTTGTCAGTGGGAAATACTGGTGAGTGAATCCCAGTTTAATCAAGAAGAGTTTTATCGATTAACAAAGTATTGAGAGCGATTACAATGTTTATATCTACACAATTACTCATTCAGTACTTGCCACCCGACCGTATCTGTGGCTATGGTCATATCACACATTGGCTAACCCATTGTCCAATTGTGAAGGTTATCAAGTAATGTATACAAAACCCCATAATACCGACAGTAATTGAAGAATTACAAAGAGTCAATCACTGCTTAATTACATTACATTGTAAAACATTTAAGGTTTTGTAAAAACAGTTTACAAAAAGGAGATTACTCACATTGCTGTCTTAGACTTCTTTTAAGGTTTCCTGGTGATTATTTATAATTTACACAATGCACACGTGTTAGTATAATAACCCATTATATTTACATTAGTAATACCCTCCCCGAGACGGCATTCCAACGACTACACCAGGCAGAACCTCGACAGTCGTTACGGAACCCTGGATCAATCGGGCAGCGTATCTAATATGTAACCGGGGTTATGATACTTACAACGGAGCAGAACTTCGTTAATTAGGGGGTATTATGCCCGGAAATTATGTTATCTTCTTCAGAAATTCATAAGAAAGAAAAGAAATGAGCGATCGGAAACTGAAGCCGATGGCCTCTTTATATAGGGCCTGATTTTGGTCTTGCCGCGCCCCGCGTAAACTCAGGCCAAGGTCTACGCGGCCCGCGTAGTAGGCTGGTAGGCCCTAGCCTGGCCCAGTCATCACACTAGCTTCAACACGCGTTCGACACAAGGCGGCACCGGGTGCGGCCCTGACTCCAAGCTGTCGCGGCCCGCGTAGGTCGAAGAGGTGGCTTACGCGCCCCGCGAGAGACCATAAAAATTCATTTTTTAATTAATTTTAATAAAAATAAAGGTATCTGGGCCCTGTTTTCGCGTATGGGGTGTATTTTAAGACATATTGGAATATTTAAATATATTTTAGGGTGTCCGAGAAATATTTTGGAGGGGTGTTATATCCTCCCCACCTTGTTTTAAAACTCATCCTCGAGATCTACTGGAATAGGTGCAGATATTTCCTTTGCATTTCTTATTCGAGTTCCCATGTGTATTTTGGTCCTCTTTTGGAGTCCCACTTCACTTTGACCAGAACTAATCTCTTGTGCTTGAGGTTCTTAACTTTCCTGTCTTCAATCTGTAGAGGCTTGTCTACAAACTTTAACTGCTCATTTACCTCTATATCCTTAAGAAGTACTACCAGTGATTCATCAGCTACGCATTTCTTGAGATTAGATACATGAAACACATCATGTATTCCTGTCATTTCCTCTGGCAGTTGTAGCTGATAGGCTACAGGTCCTATTCTTTTAATAATCTCAAAGGTTCCAACATACCTGGGACTTAGCTTTCCCCTTTTGATGAATCTTACCACTCCTTTCCAAGGAGAGACTTTTAATAATACTTTATCTCTCACCTGAAATTCCAACGGCTTTCGTCTGTTATCAGCATAACTCTTTTGTCGATCACGTGCAGCTTTCAGTCGTTCCTTGACTTGAATGATCTTGTTTGTTGTTTCTTGTACTATCTCAGGTCCAGATAGTTGCTTTTCTCCAATTTCTGCCCAACAGACTGGTGTTCGGCACTTTCGTCCATAAAGTGCGTCGAATGGTGCAACATTGATACTTGTGTGATAACTGTTATTATAAGAAAATTCTATCAATGGTAAGTGATCATCCCAATTACCTCCGAAATCAATTACACAAGCTCTAAGCATGTCTTCCATAGTTTGAATTGTCCTTTCGCTTTGTCCGTCTGTTTGAGGATGATAAGATGTGCTTAGATTTATCTTGGTTCCCATTGCTCTTTGGAAACTTGTCCAAAAATGAGAGGTAAAACGACTATCTCTGTCAGAAACAATTGATAGAGGAATTCCATGTAAAGAAACTATTTCATTTACATATAATTTAGCTAATTGTTCCATATTGAAAGTTTCTTTCATTGGTAGGAAATGAGCTGACTTAGTTAGCCTGTCTACAATCACCCAGATTGTATCATTACCTTTCTTGGTTTTGGGTAATTTAGTAACAAAATCCATTGTTATCAATTCCCATTTCCAAACATGCATTTCTAATTGTTGCAACAAACCTGAAGGTTTTTTATGTTCAGCTTTGACTTGTGAACAGGTTAAACATTTTGCAACATATGCTGCTATATCCTTTTTCATTCCTATCCACCAAAAATTCTTTCTTAAGTCCTGATACATCTTATCACTTCCAGGATGCATCGTATACTTAGACTTATGGGCTTCTTCTAATATACGGTGGCGTAGGTTTCCTAATTTAGGTATCCACATTCTTTTCTTATGGAATCTCCAAATTCCATATGTTCCTTGTTCTAATTCCTTAATCATTCCTTTTAACTTCTCAGTATCATCCTTGATTACTGATTTTTGCGCTTTTCTAATCTGATCATTTAAATCTACTTGTAGATTTAATTTAAGAGAACGTACTCTTTTTGGCTTTTCATGATACTTTCGGCTTAAAGCATTAGCAACTACATTTGCCTTTCCTGCATGGTACTAGATATTACAATCATAATCATTAAGTATCTCCATCCAGCGTCTTTGTCTCATATTCAACTCCTTTTGCCCAAAAACATACCTTAAACTCTTATGGTCGGTGAATATGGTAAACTTACTACCGTATAGGTAATGTCTGCAAATTTTAAGGGCAAAAATTATAGCTCCTAACTCTAGATCATGGGTTGAATAATTCTCTTCATGATTCTTAAGTTGTCTAGATGCGTAAGCTATAACCTTTTGACGTTGCATTAACACACATCCATAACCTAACTTAGAAGCGTCACAATAGATTACAAAATCTTCAGTTCCTTCTGGTAACGCTAGTATGGGTGCATGGGTTAATCTTTGCTTAAGAATTCTAAAGGCTTCTTCTTGTTTTGGTCCCCATTCGAATTTAACAGATTTACAGGTTAACTTAGTTAAGGGAATGGCTATTCTAGAAAAATCTTGAATACATCTTCTATAATAACCGGCCAATCCTAAGAAACTTCTAACCTCGGTTGGTGATTCAGGGGTTTTCCATTTGGTAATCGCCTCGATTTTGGTGGGATCTACATGAATTCCTTCATGATTAACTAGGTGTCCAAGAAATTGTACATGTTCTAACCAAAACTCACACTTTGAAAATTTAACATAAAGCTTTTATTTTCTCAGTAAGCTTAGAAGTGCGTGCAGACGCGCTGCATGCTCCTCTTTACTTTTAGAATAAATAAGAGTATCATCTATAAAGATAATTATGAATTTATCCAAATATGGCTTACATATTCGGTTCATCAGGTCCATAAATGCAGCTGGAGCATTGGTTAAACCAAATGGCATGACAGTAAATTCATAATGGCCATACCTTGTTCTGAAAGCGGTCTTAGGAATGTCCTCTTCCTGTACCTTTAATTGATGATATCCTGACCTTAAATCGATTTTAGAGAAAAATCGTGCTCCTTGCAATTGATCAAACAGATCATCTATTCCTGGCAATGGATACCGATTTTTAATCGTGACTTTGTTCAATTCACGGTAGTCAATGCACATACGCATTGATCCGTCCTTCTTTTTAACGAATAAAATCGGTGCTCCCCATGGCGATGAGCTTGGCTGTATGAATCCTTTTTCCAACAATTCGTCTAACTGTTTCTTCAGTTCCTGCATTTCTGCGGGTGCCAAACGGTAAGGTGCTTTGGCAATGGGTGCAGTTCCTGGTATCAAATGGATTCTGAATTCCACTTCTCTGTCTGGAGGTTGTCCTGGTAGCTCTTCTGGAAATACATCTAAAAACTGGATACTACTGGAATATCCTTTAATTATTTTCCTTTAGTGTTAGTGATTATAGAAATCAAATACACTAATGACCCTTTTCTTATATAACTTGTTGTTTTTATCACAGAGATGAATTTTGTGGATCTAGATGGTTTATTTCCTTTAATTGTGATCTTTTCACCCCTTGGTGAATATACTTGAATTGACTTTTGATCACATAAAATATTGGCTTTATTGGTTATTAACCAATCCATTCCTAACACGATATCAAATCCTGCCAGATTCATTGGGTAAAGGTTTGCAATAAATTTCTGATTTAAAATTTCTATTCTTGCTCCCTGCAAGATTTCAGAAATCTTAATGGTTTCCCCATTTGCTGTCTCTACTAGTAAATTCTTGTGGGAGTTTAGTTAATGATTGACTAAGAAGTTTGCAAAATGAAGTATTAATAAAACTTTGGTTCGCACCAGAGTCAAATAATACTTTAGCAAAAACATCATTAACTAAAAACATACCGGTGATCACATACGGGATCATCTTTGCTTCTTCTGCAGTAAGAACAAATGCTCTAGCATTTTTAGTATTCTTGGTGTTCCTGGCTGGAGCTAACTTTGGGCAGTTAGGCTTGATATGACCTTGTTCTCCACAGTTGTAACATATCCTGTTGTTTTTCTTCCTGCAGTCTTCTTCCTTGTGTCCCAACATTTTGTAAAAGTTACAGTATATGGAGCATCTTCCGGTATGCTTCCTTTTGCAATACTTACAGTATGGTGCAGAAGTAGAACCTACATTTTTCCCACGGTTGAAATTTCCAGAGCGAAATTCTCGGGTAAGCTTCTGGGTTAGGTTCCTCATCTGATCCTCTTCTCGTGTACGGACTAATTCATCTGTCAAGGTGTTTGCTAGTTCTACAGCTTCTTCTATGGTTTGGGGTTTAGCTGCCTTGACTACATGTCTTATCTCTCCAATTAATCCCCAGATGTAACGAGAGATTAATACTGGTTCATGTGATGCAAGGGTTGGTACTATTCGGGCATATTCAAAGAATAATGTAGTATAACCCTTACTATCTACTCCAGTCATCTTAAGATTTAGGAATTTGTTTGCTATCAGTTCTTTTTCATTGGGAGGGCAGCATTTCCTTTCTACCATGTTTTTAAACTCCTCCCATTCCATATTGTAAGTTCTATCACTTCCCCTAGACTGAAGGATAGTGTTCCACCATTCTAATGCTGAATTCTTAAACAGATTGGAAGCAAATAGTATCTTATCCTCTTCCGCGCATTTACTTATTCTTAAGACTGCCTCAGTCTTTTCGATCCAGCGTAGAGATGCAACGACCCCTTCATTGCCCGAGAATTCCATTGGTTTACAAGACCAGAATTCTTTATATGAACAACCGTAAGACACGGTTCTTCTTCTTTTGGGAATGGGCACTTGAAGTACGGGTCCATTGTTTACGCTGTTTTCAGGTTCAGAAGGTCGTTTGCTATCATGTTTACTTTTATTATCCGCGTCCTTAACAGTTTGAATAATAAATGGCATCGCATCTCTTATTCCTTGTGCCACTATGTGTTGGATGGCACTGTTGTCCACTTGGTTTCCATTATTGTTGTTGTTTGGGTTTTCGTTATTCAGATTATTGTCATTCTGGTTTTCCGGGTTATTATCCGGGTTTTCTTGATTCACTTGGTCGGCCATCTAAATTTTAAACATTTACCACATATTAATATCACAAAATAATATCTTAATACGATCAATCACATGACACGCATTTTGATCAAAACCTTCGATCATTGCGACTTACTCTTTTCTTATATATAATATGCATCTACTACAAACCAGTACTGAAATTAAAAATTACAATACGACTGAAATAAAAATCACACTATTAGTAGGCATCTATAGTTATATATATATATATATTCATTCACACTTATTATATATATATATATATATATATATATATATATTTTATTATATTATGATTATTATTACCAATTCCTCCATCACCTTCACTGATATGGATTCATCCAGTAATCCATATTGCGCTCGTCGTACTTCCAGACAAGTCGCTCTCCTACCTGCCTCATCCTCTCGCTATTCTCTAAAATCTCTTCTCCGAAAGTTCGGAGCTCTTGCACATTTTCTACACTCATTGGGGGTGCAGGTGCTGGTACTGGGTCTGGGTACTGGGGCATGGGCTCCTCCTGAAGGTACGGATTCTCTAAGATCTCCCTAATGTATTCGTCGTTATCGTATTAGGGATCTAGAGGGTCCAGACCTGGATAGGCTGCTAAGTTCGGCATGGGTTCGTCATTTAGGTGGTAGCGTGGCACATAATCCCTATGATCATCGAACCATGGATCATAATCTAGGTCTAAGGGATTAAGGGCTGGTATCCTAGGTATCTCCTCAGGGTTGAAATCATGCATTTGGACTTGGTTTTCGGGGTTGTTTTCTATCTTCATCGGCTGAGTGGGAAACAAAGGTAAGGGTTGTGGGGCTACTAGTTGTTCCAGATTTGGGTCGGCAGCTGTGGTTGCTAGGATATGAAAATTGGCTAAGCTCCTATTAAGCATATCCTGTGTATGGGCATCTGACTCTCGCTTAGCTGCTGCTAGGACTCTCTGCTGTTGCAACTTTCGCATTCTTTTGCTACGCTCGTGTGCTCCCTTACTGAACCATCCTCTCTTTTTCTGAGGGAATGGCTCTTCAGACTGAGCCTTAAAGACAAACATCCCTTCTTCATGGTCAGCTGAATACCCAGAGAGGGCAGGCTGGGAAGAGGTACTTTCACTCCTAGGTGAATCGGACAACTGACGATATGGGTCTGAGGGTCCTTGATCACTCATACTGTAAACTATCAAATAGTCAAATAACATACAACAATAAAATACATATATGCACGTATTTCCATAATTAATTTCCTAACAATTTGAATAATATCTTGGTGTCAGCAGAACACTTCTATGGCTGAATCAGTGGCTTAGCTCTGATACCACCTTCTGTCGCAACCACGTCCCCCTATCTGTTCCGGGAACGGGCGGCCGCGAGACCAGTTTTGGTGGTATCGTTTGTTTATCAATTTGGCAGCGGAAATTTCATCAGGACTGTAGTTAGGAAATATTTTATCAGAGTAAATACCACACTTTTATAATATTAAACATGTTGGGATAAAACCCAAGTTTCATTACAAACTGATTTATAGAGATAAACTCTATTTTATTTAATAAAACATCTTCTTTTATTTAGGTAACTTTTATAGCCACTTTATCCAAGCCTTCAGTACTGTCCAGCTGGCTTCTAGTTGGCTCTCACATTTTGTTACCTGAAACGCGTTTAAAAATATTTTTGTCAGTGGGAAATACTGGTGAGTGAATCCCAGTTTAATCAAGAAGATTTTTATCGATTAACACACTATTGAGAGCGATTACAATGTTTATATCCACACAATTACTCATTCAGTACTTGCCACTCGACCATATCTGTGGCTATGGGCATATCACACATTGGCTAACTTGTTGTCCAATTGTGAAGGTTATCAAGTAATGTATACAAAACCCCATAATACCGGCAGTAATTGAAGAATTAAAAAGACTCAATCCCTGCTTAATTACATTGTAAAACATTTAAGGTTTTGTAAAAACAGTTTACAAAAAGGAGATTACTCACATTGTTGTCTTAGACTTCTTTTAAGGTTTCCTGGTGATTATCTATAATTTACACAATGCACACGTGTTAGTATAATAACCCATTATATTTACATTAGTAATACCCTCCCCGAGACGGCATTCCAACGACTACGTCAGGCAGAACCTCGACAGCCGTTACGGAACCCTGGATCAATCGGGCAGCGTATCTAATACGTAACCGGGGTTATGATACTTACAACGGAGCAGAACTTCATTAATTAGGGGGGTATTATGCCCGGAAATTATGCTATCTTCTACAGAAATTCGTAAGAAAGAAAAGAAATGAGCGATCGGAAACTGAAGCCGATGGCCTCTTTATATAGGGCCTGATTTTGGTCTTGTCGCGCCCCGCGTAAACTCAGGCCAAGGTCTACGCGGCCCGCGTAGTAGGCTGGTAGGCCCTAGCCTGGCCCAGTCATCACACTAGCTTCAACACGCGTTCGACACGTGGCGGCACAGGGTGCGGCCTTGACTCCAAGCTATCGCGGCCCGCGTAGGTCGAAGAGGTGGCTTACGCGCCCCGCGAGAGACCATAAAAATTCATTTTTTAATTAATTTTAATAAAAATAAAGGTATTCGGGCCCTATTTTCGCGTATGGGGTGTATTTTAAGACATATTGGAGTATTTTAATATATATTTTAGGGTGTCAGAAAAATATTTTGCAGGGTTGTTATAATATTCTTCAATTGTGTCTTCGCAAATCCTGTTTAGGACCGCCGCGCGGCCGCGCAGAGTATTTATTCAAGATATTATGGGATAAGGTTGTGGTACGGTCATATGCGCCTGCGCGAGGTTTTTGGGACCATACCCCTTCAATTCCCCCCAGACTAGTGTTGCTTCTATGCAAGTAGGTGGAGCACTGGACTATATAAAATGGAGTGTGCGCTTTTTTGTTTTGAGAAGTAACAAGCTTGTCTGGCGCGAGGTAAGAATAATCTTATTGTGGAAGATATTTCTGTTTCTTCAAGTGGAAGTTTTCATGATTTCAAATTTTGAAAAATTTGTCTCATGGCAGGTAAAAGGTACTGTGCTGACTGTTGACGTGTGACTGGTTTGGTGACAGGCTGTCACTTGTCAGTTGTACATTAAATGTGCGTCGTCAAGCGTGGTTTACACGCGCGCGTGAGATTACTTTTTATTCCCCACTCGCCCTTGATGCATTGGTAGCCGTGTTTTCCTGAAAAAGGGTTGTTGCAGTTTTTGAGAGCATTAATGATGATGGGTATATAAACCCCTTGAGTTCTCCCTTTTTCATAACTTGTTCTTGAATTCCTTCTTCTTCTCTCATCTTCTCTGTGACAAAAACCTGCAAGTTTTTTCCCTTTATGTCTACCGGAGAACATCACGAAGATTCTTCGGAAGAGATGTCTGCCGCCTTACCACTACTAAAGTGGTCAAAGGAGCTTTTTGACGGACTCGTAAAGAACTTTAGATTTCCCGACAGTTGGGGTGTTAAATACCTAAAATAGGGGCAGACGGCGGCCGATGCTCCGGCTGGTTATATATCTTTATTTTGGGATTACTTTGCTGAAGGTAACTTCTGATTACCGGCGACCAAGTTTGTTCTTGACATTGTAGGTTTTCATAAATTTCATATATCTCAACTAAACCCCATGGGGATGGTGCGTATTCGGCACTTTGAATTTGTCTGCCGGTCGATGCATATCGAGCCTACGGTCGATCGTTTCTGAGTTTTTTATCAACTTCATTGTGCCCAAGGTTTTTATTCTTTTACTCAATGTCCAACTGCCAAGAAGATTCTGCTTGTGCCTCCAAAATCTTTTCAAGAGTGGAAACCCATGTTTTTCTACATTAAGGCAGGTGTGATTCCGGTGAGGATGACATTCCGGGGGATCGAAGATATTGAGGTGGAAACATTGAAGAAAACTGAAGCGGAGATTTGGTATCAAGACCTAAAGGATGTGCCCTCTATTGAATTGCCTGAAAGGGCCTAGGTTGCTGCTGGAATTTTACATTGGAGGATGGATCGCCACGATATTCAAGTTTACATGGAGGATAACAAAGGTGGTTTATGAAGTACTTTTTCGTTATTGCATAACTGTTTGTTAATTTTTCTTTCTGCAGTCGTTGCCCTTTATGCTGTGGCTTTCAAGAGAGATAATGGGAGGATGGCGACCATACAGAAAGGTGCTGATGAAGCCCCATGGTATCATCAGATTATCAAGAACTTTGCGCTCCCTAAAGATGATGATCTAGCGGCGCAACCTTCTACTGGTGCTGGTAAGTTTCTGATTTTGAATCAAATATTGCAATATTACACTTTGCTGTCTTTGCGCGTAGGGTAATATTGCAATATTCTTTTTGAATAGGCGAGCTGACTAACCTTGGCATAGGCCCTGAGAAGAAGAAACGTGTACCGGCTTCTGCTGCTGCGCCGAAGAAGATTGTCGCGCCGAAGGCACAAATTGAAAAGGCAAAGATTGTCAGGGAAGAAAAGAAAGGTACGCGCCTCTTCCTTAAACCCTGGAGTAATTACATAGTGGTATCTGATACGTTAGAAGGTCTTGCCCCTGTAGTTGTTAAGAAACCCAAGCCAGAGCCTCGTGATACTACGGATATCCCTGCTTCCAACCCAGATGAACCCATAGACCTGGATTCAAGTCCGAAACCGCTGGTGAGGACTAAAGCAGTGAAGAGGAAGCAAGCTGAAGATGAAGACGTGGCGCCGCCCGCCAAGAAGGAAAATTGGCAAAAGGGGTAATCTGGATGCCTTTGTTACAAAACTCTCTCCAGGTGGGTGGCTTTTTTAGTTATTGTATCCTCATACTTCATGCTAACATAACTTTATTTTGCAGAAAAGCCGATCCCTTCTATTCGCGCTGAGTCATCATCTGCTTTTAATGATGACCTCCCGCCTTCACCACCTCGCGCCTCTACCAGAGAACAACTGGAAGGTGCGAAGGCTGTTGAAACGGAGGCAGAGAAGGTTGTTGAGGTGGAAAAACCCGAAGTTGAAATTGAGAAGCCTGCTGTGGTTGAACTAGAGGTGGAGAAGGTTGTAGAGATGGAGGCTGTGGATGCTGGTGTTGCCGAGCCTAAGTCTTCTGAAGCTGTGGCGCGTGAGCCTGAGAAAGGGAAATCCATTCAGGAAGACCCAGTAATAACTATTCCTTTCTCTGCCGCTACTTCTGCGCCTGTGAATGTTGAGAGAAGCCCAGCTGGTGATCAGGGATTTTTTACTCATGATGAGGAAAACTCTCCCATCTGCCTAGAGGAAACCCTGGGGGATTATTATTATAGATCTTATTCTGAAAAGAGGGCTTTCGATATTCATGCGCCTATGTGGAAGCTCAAGCAAGGCGATACGTTTTCTGATTGGCAGGTTTGTCGTGATTGGTTACAAGGTATTTTCCCTCCCGCAGAGGTTAAATTTCAAGAAGAGCGCTCCCATGATCAAACTTATCACGCTTACCTTGAAGAAACTGCTAGCTCTACTTCCACTACCCACCGCATTGTGCGCGAATGGCGCAATATGCAAAAAGAGTGGGTTGCGTTTGAAGCGTCCAAGAAAGAAGCTAGTGAAGAGAAAGCAAGGGTTGCCCTATTGAGGGCTAAGTTAGAGGCTAATCAAGACAAATTTGAGAGTGAGCAGAAAACCGAGGAATGGTCTGCTGCGGGTTGGAAAAGGAAAACGAAAGCTGAAGCCGCTCTTCTTTCAGAAGAGCGTAAACGTTGGAGAGAAATCTGTGAAAAGGACAACAATGAAAAAATGGGTCTTCGGAATGGCATCAACAATCTCAAGGCGGTGATTCAGAAGTTGAAGAAGGAGAAGGCGGAAGCTAAAGCAACCCGTGATGAGGCTCGTTCTCATCAAGAGAGGAGCGAGCAGAGGGAGGTACAAACTTGTGCCACTCTTGCCCTTAAAAATAAGGAGATAGACGAACTCACTTGTTTATTATCTGATCAGGAACAAATTAAGGCGGAGCTTAAATCTGCCAAGAAAGATTTACAGCTTGAGAAGGTTGAGAAAGCCGAGACTTCCCGCCATCTAGCTGAAGTTGAAGGAAAATTGGAGGATTCTGAGACTGCTCGAGTGACGGCGGAAAGTCTGGTTGAACCTTTAAATGATGATATGCTCTGGATGAAGCATCGTGGGATTATAAGTGTAAGTGTTGTCAATTCATTGCAATATTTTGATGTGTTTGTACGTCTTCTTATTTGTTGTATTGCGCAGGTTGCAAATTCTGTCCTCAACTCCATTGATTTGGATGAAACGGTTGTTCATCTGTTGGTTACGGCGCGGAATGATGGGTATGCCCAAGGGTATACAAAATGTACCCAGCATGTTAATAATGCATTGAGGGTTAATTGGGATACCAGCAGATCCGCCACTCATGGAGTTGACACCGGAGCTACCCATGCAGCTGCCAAGACTGAATACAACAGCTTACACCTTCCTGTGATGGACCTGGTTACTGCTGCGCTTCAGGCTGATGATTTTGTGGCGCAATTGAATGAGGTGTTCCCAGAGGACAGAGATGACGATGAAGACCTAGAGTAGGTTTTCTTTGTATTTTTTGTGGTTTGTTGAACACTGTAGTTGAAATTGGTTTGGGATATAAATCCCGTTTGTGATGGTGTAATTGCGCTGCCACGCCAGTAACGTGTTGATGCACTGCTGCACATTTAAATTTTTGCTAATGCGCTTGCTGCGCACGTAACTTTTGTTAATATATGGTATGTTTGAATTAAAATGTTTTGCATGAGTACAATTACTTTGTTTAGGTAAGGCGAATAAAGATGGTATAAAGCTCATGTGTGAATGTAGGGCTAGACCTTACACGGTACCTGTGACCACAGACCGTTCATGAGACTTGTATTAGGTTACCATAATGTTTTTGTGCTTACCAAAAGAAATTGCATGCATTTTGTAATAAACATAAAGATAACGTAATGAACTTTGTATTGACTTGGATAGGGCGCAGAGGCCATGTATTACAAAGTTTTTTAGGATATATAATGGGACTTAATTTACTACGCACAGAATAGTCCTTGTGCCATAAGTTGACAAGTAGAGGAACCTGTCAAATATGAAGGTACTATGCGCGCTGAATTGCTGTTGATCCTTAGGCTTGTTTGGCTTTTTGTTACTTGGCCCCTCATCTCCACGAGTGATTTGCTAGATTTCTTTGCGCACGTTCTGAACTAGGTGGGTAAGTTCGCCACTCTTGTGTGCTTTCTCTATTTCCGTGCGGAGACTGATGCAGTTGTTTGTGGTGTGACCAGTATCCTTGTGATATTCACAATAGAAGTTTGGATCTTGCCCTGTTTTGTTTTTCATCGGCGGTGGTGTTTTGAACTGGTAATCCTCAGTCCTGAGTACTTCCGCCGGTGTCTTGGTAAGAGGCGTCCACTGCCTTTCGCGGTTTTCTTGTTTGGCTTCTTTTTGAGCTGCGAGCTTGGTGATTGTCGCACGGGCGTCGTCTGATGAGTATGCGCTTGAAGCTGAGTCCTTCCAGTTTTTCTTGAATTTCCTACCACTATTTCCGCTCATGTCTTGGGGGCGGTTTTGGGGCATTGGTGGTCTGTTGGAACTTAAATTGCACTCTGTTTGAGCATAGACTTTGGCGGCCGCCATCAATTTTTTCCAGCTTTTCGGCAAACCTTCAGTCCGTGACAATACTTTGATCATATCATCACACCTCACCGCGTATTTGAACTGCGCGCGAATTAAGTGCTCATGCACATCTTCGATTTCCAACACCTCTTTGTTGTACCTTGTTATGAAATCTTCTAAGCTTTCATCATCTCTCCTCCAGATGTTCATAACATCTGCGGAGTCTCGAATAGATCTGCGCTATTGGCTGAAATGGACCAGAAATTTTTCCTTCAGATCTACCCAGGATGCTAAGGTGTTGTTTGTTTTTTAAGAGGTAAAATGTCTGCAGTCTGCGGACCACATCTGCAGACATCTGTTGAAGAAGAGGTGGACCAAATGTCTGCAGTCTGCAAGAAGAAGACTGTTTGTTTTTTAACATATGTAGACTTCTAAAATAAACTGGTGGAGGTGTACAGACGGTGGTGGGTGGTGGACGATGATGGTGGTGGACGGTGGTGGTGGCGGTGGTGATGGTGGGTGGACGGTGGTGGTGGTAGACGGTGGTGGTGGTGATAGTCTAGACGGTGGTGGTGGGTGGTGGACGGTGGTGGTGGTAGACGGTGGTGGACAGTGGTGGTGGATGGTGGTCGATGGTGGTGGGTGGTGGCCGGTGGTGGCCGGGAGTGGTTGGTGGTGGTGTTTAACCCTCTGCAGACCTTAGAAGATGTTAGAAGTGGTTGGACCAAGTCTGCACCAAGAAGACCTCGCGCAGACCTTTTATAATGAAACGTCTGCGAAAAAACAAACAGTCTGCGCGTGGTCTGCGTCTCGCAGACAGAAGAGCCTGCGCAGACGTTTTATCAAAAAAACTGTAAGTCCCGTTAAAACGGATCTTTCAATGATATCAAACCTAATCTTGTGAGAGTGCGGAAACCAATCATAAGATGATTCAAGATAAACACGAAAAACTGAAAATCGAAGAACAATACCGAATCACTTTCAACACTTGCACACGATTCTATTACTTGAAAAGCAAAACCGTCTAGTACAAGTGCTCCCAAACAATCGCCTTCCTCTAGCTCTCTCTAGGAATTCTGTAACAATGAGGTTCCAAAGGTTCAAACCTAAAAACAAGTTAGAAACTTGTTTATATACTAAGTCAAGCCCAATGCCCTACATGGGCTCCCCTTGGGCCTGCTTGGCCCACATGGCCTAAAGCTTGACCCAAGTAACCTATAAAGGTCCACAACCTAATATAAACTAACCCGGTAAAGCCCAGTTCGTAACCATAACCCGTTGTGTTAATTTGATGCGTCAGTCTCACACTTTAGGGCCTAACAATCTCCCCCTAGACTGATGCCATCAAATTGTCTTCATAGCATGAATTCAGCAACGTCTTCAATGAAGTCTATGGTAGTCGCTATGCTTGTAACACCCCGGCCGGAGGCGGAAAGCCAAAGGTGTCACGAAACTTGATAGAATGCATTTGAGCACATGGAGTTTAAATTAAGTTGAAATATGTTTAAGGTTCAATTAAATAGATTGCATTCAAATCCAAAAGAAATCCTTGAACATAAACAAATACAACATAACAAATACAATTGATTTCGGATTTAGTCTAAGGCATAAGTCTTGAATCATCCTATATGAAATATTCTTGCAAATCATAGCATCAAACTTTGTCACCTGAAACATATGTTAGGAAATATTGGGTCAACAAACGGTTGAGTGAATTCATAGGTTTTGTTAGGCAAAAATAACAATGTGATATAAAAATGAGTTAACACTGTGGCATGCGATATGTCTTTAAGCAAAAGAGTAATACAAGTAGTTACTTGGTGGTACATTCAAGCCTGCGTTATGACGTAACACGGGTCTATCATCACACTTCCAAAATGTTTCACATGAGTATCAACAACAACAACAATTGCAACAAAATGTATGGGAAGTGAGGTGGGGCGTCAATCCTATAGCGCTATAATATAACCGTTGGGCTTTTGCAAGTTAATGAACGTAAACGCGTTAAAGCAACAACAAAGTATTAAGCAAATGCAAAAACAATCGGGGGAACCACAAATAGCAAATAAGTTTGTATCACAATGTATCATATGTTTCATCCCAAAAATAATGTAAAAAGGGACTATGAACTCACCTTGAGTGTGGTAAGTCCAACAAGTAAGTTTAATGTAAGAGTTTGTGGAAACAAGATCCAACGTCACTCTAATCGTTCGAACATGCATAAATATAAAGTCATATTAATAATAATGTTTAATTGTATAAAAAGGAAATCTTAAATCTATAGGTTTCGGTAGGGTTTGTCTAAATGGTAACTATAAGGTTTGGATAACCTAATAGAGAACTCGGAAAATGAATATGAAATTATATATGAAAAATATTTCCTTGACATAAATAATTTATATAAATTCATAATTGAGTTGCTACAAACATTTTAAAATAATAAATCAATTATATTCGATTTGTATAATTAGTTTAACATAAATAATTATACCAAAATATTTCATAAGTGATATAATTAATTTATAACTTATAATTGAATTTAGAAGTACAAAAATATATAATTATTTGGTAAATGATAATTATATAGTTTAAAGAATAAATAGAGTTAAATGCTTGGTTGGTCCCTGTGGTTTGCAAAAATTGCAGATGTGGTCCCAAATGTTTACTAATTACACGCGTGGTCCCTGTGGTTTTCAAAAATGCACTCGGTTGGTCCCTAGCCCTAACATCAGTTAAATTTCTCAGTTAAGTCCATGTTAAATGACCAAAATACCCTTGCTTATCATCTTCTTCAACCTGTAACACCACCCTCATCATCTTCTTCAACAACCCCCTTCTCTCTCTCAAACACCAGTAACCATCATCTTTGGCCACCACAACCACCACCTCCGAACACCAATACCCGACCACCACCACCAGTAAAATACACAATTAAACACCATATAATAATACGAAGCATTCATCATACCAACAGCAGAAACAGTCGCCCAACTAAAAAGCAAGTTTTCCGGCGAGTTCCAGGTTGAAATCCGACGAATTCTTGAGTGTTTAAGTGATTGTAAATGGTGTGGAATGTTTCTAGGAATGTAGAAACTTAAATACACGAATTTTTTGGATCTCAGATTCGACATCAAATAGTGGTTTAGATCCACTTTAAATTTTTTATAAAAATCCTTTTCTTTTGAGTGTTTTGGCCCATTATATGTCGATTTTAATGATTGAAACGAGTTGGTATTGGTTGGGTATCATGTGGATAAGATTTACAGGTCAAAAGAACGGATTATAATCGAATTTGGTGAAGTTTCGTTCATGGCCGCGACTATTGTTGCTGTTAATAATAAACAGCTTGTTTTCCTATGTGTGTATATATATAATTTAACCTAAGTTCTAACACATGTTGTTGGCTGGTCCACTGGTTGGGCGCTGTTGTTGTTGTTTGACCGACGCGGGTTCGAGTCCCCCATCCGGCCGGTTTTCCAAAAAAACCTTTTTAGTCATTAATATAATCATTAATTATAATAATAATCTAAAGAGTGTATAAAAGGAATAAGAACCATAATATAATTGGATGTGGCATGCCCGGCCGAGTGGTTAGTGTGTTGTTTGTTATGCGAGAGGTCTCAGGTTCGAAACCCGGCAGGGCCGGTTCCCACACAAAAGAACCCCATTTTAATCCGATTTTTTTATATTTACACTTAGGTCCCTGAGGTTTAATAATTTTCAGAAATGGTCCCTGTAATAGTTAGATTAATAAGACTAACTAAGTTAAGTCATGTTGAAGGGATCCTTTAATAAAGCACTAACTCAGTTAATGTTTTTAGTTAATTATAGTTTAAAAATGGCACTAATGGCCCCTAAAGTTTAACTTTAGAAAAATGACTATATGAACCCTAGACTTTTATAATTAGAATAAATTATATTTATTTCTTTTATAAATAGGTTTCAAAAATGACTAAAAGGAACCTAAACTTGTAGTTTGAAATAATAGCACTTTTAACCCTCGTACTTATATAGTTTCAAAAATGACATTTTAGTCCCCAAACTTTTGTACTTTCTAAAAATGGCGGTTTTAGTCCTTGAAATTAAAAAAAAATGATAATTTCAAGCAAGCTTTTAAGAATGTCAAATAGGTCCTTATAGATTATGTAACCTTGTTTGATAGTATAAAACTCAACAAAATTTGCAATTGTTTCACGTGTTTGTATTTGTATAAGCATGTATAAACACAAAGCAAGTATGTTCAAATAAATTTCATTCCAAATACGGTATTTGTTACAATGCAAGTCAAGACAAAACATGTGCGAAACCAGAATGGTTACAGTCTCCCCTACTTTTGAGAATTTCGTCCCGAAATTGGTGTAGGAGAAACTTTTGGAAAAAGATGCGGATACTTGGCCATCATATCAGCCTTACGTTCCCAAGTGAATTCTGGGCCACGTTTGGATTCCCAACGTACCTTAACGATATGTATGTTTTTTCTTCTAAGCTTCTTCACATCGTGCTCCATGATTTCTACTGGTTTTTCAACAAAGTGCATGGAGTCATCGATGCGAATATCGTTAAGTGGTACATGAAGGTTTTCGTCAGCTGAGCACTTTTTGAGGTTGGAAACATGAAAAGTAGGATGAACGTTGCTGAGTTCAGGAGGCAACTCAAGTTTGTAGGCTACTTTACCAACCTTTTCGATAATCTTAAAAGGACCAACATATCGTGGAGCTAGTTTACCTTTCTTTCCAAAGCGTACAATACCTTTCCAAGGAGAAACCTTGAGAAGTACCATTTCACTGACTTGGAATTCACGGGGTTTGCGTTTTGGATCGGCATAACTCTTTTGACGACTTCTAGCTACTGTAAGGTTGTCACGAATTTTGAAGATCTTGTCAGTCGTTTCTAGAATTATCTCAGGACCAGTAATTTGTGCTTTAGTGGTCTCGTTCCAACAAACAGGAGAACGACACTTGCGACCATATAGAGCTTCAAAAGGTGCCATTCTAATACTGGAGTGGTAACTATTGTTGTACGAGAATTCAATCAAAGGCAGATGTGAATCCCAATTACCTTTAAAGTCTATGACGCAAGCTCGTAACATATCCTCAAGGGTTTGAATGGTTCGTTCAGACTGACCATCAGTTTGAGGGTGATATGCTGTGCTGAGATTTAGCTTAGTTCCCAAAGCAGATTGTAGAGATTTCCAAAAATGAGAGGTAAAACGGCCATCGCGATCAGAAATGATATTCAAAGGTACACCATGACGAGTAACAATTTCGTCAAGGTAGAGTTTAGCAAGCTTAGCAGTAGAGTCTTCCTCTCGAATTGGCAAAAAGTGAGCTGATTTGGTTAAACGGTCAACGATTACCCAAATGCTATCATGACCACGAGAAGTGCGTGGCAACTTGGTTACGAAATCCATAGCAATTCCTTCCCATTTCCACACAGGAATCTCGGGTTGTTCCAGTAATCCAGAAGGTCTTTGGTGTTCGGCTTTAACCTTCAAACATGTAAGGCATTTTGATACATAAAGAGCAACATCCTTTTTCATTCCGGGCCACCAATAAAGGTTCCGAAGATCCATATACATCTTGTCGGCACCGGGATGAATTGAATAACGAGATTTGTGGGCTTCATCCATTATGAGTGTACGAAGATCGTCACGATTTGGAACCCACAAACGATTCTTGAAATGTCGTAAGCCATCTTCCTTGGTCTCGAGAAGAAGATCAAGTTTATGAGGTAGTTCAACAAGTAAATCACCATTGACCACAACATCTTGCTGTGCTTGGAGAATACGGGTTTGGATGTCAGAATGGAGTTGTATGCTATGTAGTTGAATGCGTTCCTTACGACTTAAAGCATCTGCTACAACATTTGCCTTACCAGGATGGTAGCAAATTTCGCAATCGTAGTCGTTTAGAAGTTCAACCCATCTACGTTGTCGCATATTCAAATCTTTCTGATCAAAGATGTGTTGAAGACTCTTGTGATCGGTGAAAATCACACATTTTGTACCATATAGGTAGTGTCTCCAAATTTTAAGGGCAAAAATTACAGCACCCAATTCCAGATCATGGGTAGTGTTGTAGTTCTTTTCGTGCTTTTTGAGTTGACGAGAAGCATAGGCTATGACTTTGCCTCGTTGCATGAGGACGCAGCCTAGGCCAAGATTAGAAGCATCGCAATAAACAACAAAATCATCGTTACCGTCGGGAAGAGTTAAAATAGGAGCGTCGCAAAGCTTTTGTTTAAGGATTTGAAAAGCTTCATCTTGCTTCGGTCCCCACTCAAAGGGTTTATCCTTGTGAGTTAAAGACGTAAGCGGAACAGCAATCTTGGAAAAGTTAGAAATGAATCGACGGTAGTAACCCGCTAAACCAAGGAATGAACGAATTTCGGTTGGAGTAGTAGGAGTACTCCAATCCTTTACGGCTTCAATCTTTGCAGGATCCATGTGTATTCCCTTGTCGTTAACAATGTGTCCCAAAAATTGAACTTCCTTAAGCCAAAATTCACATTTAGAGAATTTAGCGTAGAGTTGTTCCTTCTTTAGGAGTTCTAGGATTAAACGAAGGTGATTCTCATGCTCGGCTCTGGTTTTGGAATAGATAAGAATGTCATCAATGAAAACAATGACGAACTTATCCAAATAAGGTTTGCAAACGCGATTCATCAAATCCATGAAGACGGCAGGAGCGTTAGTTAACCCGAATGGCATGACAATAAACTCGTAATGACCATAACGAGTACGAAAAGCAGTCTTTGGAATGTCATCTTCAAGAACACGGAGTTGATGATAGCCAGAACGCAAGTCGATCTTCGAGAAGCATGTGGCACCTTGAAGTTGATCGAAGAGATCATCAATACGTGGTAGGGGATAGCGGTTTTTGATAGTGAGTTTATTCAACTCGCGATAGTCAATACACATACGCATGGAACCATCTTTCTTTTTTACGAATAGGACAGGAGCTCCCCACGGAGAAAAGCTGGGGCGAATGAAACCTTTGTCGGATAATTACTGAAGTTGAGTAGCGAGTTCTTGCATCTCGGAAGGTGCAAGACAATAAGGAGATTTAGCAATAGGGGTAGCGCCAGGAACAAGATCAATACGAAATTCAACTTGTCGGATAGGAGGTAAGCCAGGTAGATCATCGGGAAACACTTCAGGAAAATCCCGGATGATTGGGATGTCTTTGATGTTTCTGGTAGCTTCCTTCTTCTCTACCACATGAGCTAGAAAAGCTACATATTTCTTGCGTAGATATTTTCGAGCTTGAATACAAGTTATGAGGTTAAGACTTTTATAAGGTCCTTCCCCATAGACTTTCAGAATTTTACCAGACGGCAAAGGTATGCGAACAAATTTATCGTGACAAACGACTTCGGCATGATTCGGGGAGAGCCAATCCATGCCCACGATGATATCGAAACATCCAAGCTTCATTGGTATGAGATTAATCGGAAAGACGTGCCCAAGGAGTTCAAGTTTGCAATCAGGTATTACAGAATCTAGCACTGAGAGATCACCACTAGCAACTATGACTTCAAATTGTTCATGCAGTTTTGTACGTTGTTTAGCAAGTAAAGGTTCAAATTCTAGTGAAACAAAACTCCGATTTGCACCTGGGTCGAATAAAACAGAAGCATTGTGATTGTTAACGAAAAACGTACCATTGACCACATCGTTAGCGGCACGCGCTTCATTGACGTTCAAGTTAAAGACTCGACCACGAGCAGGCTGAGCATTAGCAAGCTTGGGGCATTCCTGTTTGTAGTGATTTGGATCACCACAATTGAAGCTTGTCCCATATGGGTATCGTGGTTGTTGAACAGCAGGGGTAGCAGGAGAAGTAATAGCTTGAGGATTCGTGCGGCACTTTGCAGCAAGATGACCCAGACGACCGCAGTTTGTGCATTGACGGCACTGATAGCGTTCATGGTGATGAAAGTTGCAGCGAGGGAACAAAGGTGCATCACCAGCGTATGGTTTCTTAGCAGGAGGAGCCTGGTTAGCGAGGGCAGGAGTTGTAACAGCAACGTTTCCGACTGCTTTGCGTTTGTTTGCATTCCTATTTTTCTTCGAAGATTGGGCTCCATCATTTGCTGCTTTGGTAGTGTTGGATGCAGCTTTGGATGGTGTCTTCTTGTTGTCCTTTCGAGACAAGTTCCCTTCCTTGACTTGAGCATCTGTCAAGGTAGCAGAGAGTTCGTAGGCGTCTCGAAGAGTGGCTGGTCTGCTTCCAGTCACTATATGCTTAATGCAGCTAGGCAGTCCACCAATGAATTTCTCGATCAAGCGATCAGGAGTTAGGTTTGGGGGACAAAGGATGCACAGTTCTTCGAACCGGTTTATGTAAGCGCGGTTCTCTCCACTATCTTGTTTAAGATCGTGGAGTTCATCTTCAAGTGCCTTCATTTCGTTACGTGGGCAGAATTCTTTTAGCATGAGAGCTTTTAATTCTTCCCAGATCAGGGCCATTGCAACTTCGGCTGTTCGGTCTTTTATGATCCCATTCCACCATGTTAACGCCCTCTTTTGGAAGACGCTAGTAGCAAATTCAACTTTGCGTTCGTTAGTACATTGGCTATGGCGGAACGTGTTCTCCATGCTTTCAGTCCATTGAAGGAGCCCAGTAGCACCTTCATTGCCCGTAAACTTAGTGGGGTGGCAAGAGTTGAATTGCTTGAAGTTGCAAGGGACATTGTTATGGTTGTGACCGTTCCCATTGATTCCGTTTCCATTTGTAGCTTGTACAAGTTGAGTAACCAAGTTAGGAAGAGCTGTGATAAGTTGTTGAGTAATGACGGTTGCCAATTCTACGGTTGGGATTTCGTTTTGTGATCCACGTTTAGGAGGCATCTACATAAGGTAGATAAAACAAAAGGTCATGGTAGTTTCAAAATGAGATAAAGCAATTTCATAAAATCAAAGAGGATAAGAGAAAACACATAACAAGATGGACATCGTTTATTTTACGAATAAACAATATTAGTGACTAATCAAAGTAGTTGGGTCTTATAACTTAATGAAGTCATGCTTTAGCCTATAAGTGGACACTCATCCCGAGAATTCCCAGGTAAGCACAACAGGTCTCGCGTCTGATGAGATATATGCGAAGTGCTTGCCTAGACAGAAAACCCAGAATACAGGCACCCACCCTTCCAGATTGCACGAGTTCGTTATTAGAGCCCAAGACTTTGATGAGAATTGAAAAAGATTAGGGGAGGTTTTGAAAAAAAATCACCTAAGGATAGGTGATGAGTATTTGAGTAACTTAAAGAGTCTTAAGGATGAAATCCATAGTGACGAGGTTTTGGACCAAGTCTGCACCAAGAAGACCTCGCGCAGACCTTTTATAATGAAACGTCTGCGAAAAAACAAACAGTCTGCGCGTGGTCTGCGTCTCGCAGACAGAAGAGCCTGCGCAGACGTTTTATCAAAAAAACTGTAAGTCCCGTTAAAACGGATCTTTCAATGATATCAAACCTAATCTTGTGAGAGTGCGGAAACCAATCATAAGATGATTCAAGATAAACACGAAAAACTGAAAATCGAAGAACAATACCGAATCACTTTCAACACTTGCACACGATTCTATTACTTGAAAAGCAAAACCGTCTAGTACAAGTGCTCCCAAACAATCGCCTTCCTCTAGCTCTCTCTAGGAATTCTGTAACAATGAGGTTCCAAAGGTTCAAACCTAAAAACAAGTTAGAAACTTGTTTATATACTAAGTCAAGCCCAATGCCCTACATGGGCTCCCCTTGGGCCTGCTTGGCCCACATGGCCTAAAGCTTGACCCAAGTAACCTATAAAGGTCCACAACCTAATATAAACTAACCCGGTAAAGCCCAGTTCGTAACCATAACCCGTTGTGTTAATTTGATGCGTCAGTCTCACACTTTAGGGCCTAACAATCTCCCCCTAGACTGATGCCATCAAATTGTCTTCATAGCATGAATTCAGCAACGTCTTCAATGAAGTCTATGGTAGTCGCTATGCTTGTAACACCCCGGCCGGAGGCGGAAAGCCAAAGGTGTCACGAAACTTGATAGAATGCATTTGAGCACATGGAGTTTAAATTAAGTTGAAATATGTTTAAGGTTCAATTAAATAGATTGCATTCAAATCCAAAAGAAATCCTTGAACATAAACAAATACAACATAACAAATACAATTGATTTCGGATTTAGTCTAAGGCATAAGTCTTGAATCATCCTATATGAAATATTCTTGCAAATCATAGCATCAAACTTTGTCACCTGAAACATATGTTAGGAAATATTGGGTCAACAAACGGTTGAGTGAATTCATAGGTTTTGTTAGGCAAAAATAACAATGTGATATAAAAATGAGTTAACACTGTGGCATGCGATATGTCTTTAAGCAAAAGAGTAATACAAGTAGTTACTTGGTGGTACATTCAAGCCTGCGTTATGACGTAACACGGGTCTATCATCACACTTCCAAAATGTTTCACATGAGTATCAACAACAACAACAATTGCAACAAAATGTATGGGAAGTGAGGTGGGGCGTCAATCCTATAGCGCTATAATATAACCGTTGGGCTTTTGCAAGTTAATGAACGTAAACGCGTTAAAGCAACAACAAAGTATTAAGCAAATGCAAAAACAATCGGGGGAACCACAAATAGCAAATAAGTTTGTATCACAATGTATCATATGTTTCATCCCAAAAATAATGTAAAAAGGGACTATGAACTCACCTTGAGTGTGGTAAGTCCAACAAGTAAGTTTAATGTAAGAGTTTGTGGAAACAAGATCCAACGTCACTCTAATCGTTCGAACATGCATAAATATAAAGTCATATTAATAATAATGTTTAATTGTATAAAAAGGAAATCTTAAATCTATAGGTTTCGGTAGGGTTTGTCTAAATGGTAACTATAAGGTTTGGATAACCTAATAGAGAACTCGGAAAATGAATATGAAATTATATATGAAAAATATTTCCTTGACATAAATAATTTATATAAATTCATAATTGAGTTGCTACAAACATTTTAAAATAATAAATCAATTATATTCGATTTGTATAATTAGTTTAACATAAATAATTATACCAAAATATTTCATAAGTGATATAATTAATTTATAACTTATAATTGAATTTAGAAGTACAAAAATATATAATTATTTGGTAAATGATAATTATATAGTTTAAAGAATAAATAGAGTTAAATGCTTGGTTGGTCCCTGTGGTTTGCAAAAATTGCAGATGTGGTCCCAAATGTTTACTAATTACACGCGTGGTCCCTGTGGTTTTCAAAAATGCACTCGGTTGGTCCCTAGCCCTAACATCAGTTAAATTTCTCAGTTAAGTCCATGTTAAATGACCAAAATACCCTTGCTTATCATCTTCTTCAACCTGTAACACCACCCTCATCATCTTCTTCAACAACCCCCTTCTCTCTCTCAAACACCAGTAACCATCATCTTTGGCCACCACAACCACCACCTCCGAACACCAATACCCGACCACCACCACCAGTAAAATACACAATTAAACACCATATAATAATACGAAGCATTCATCATACCAACAGCAGAAACAGTCGCCCAACTAAAAAGCAAGTTTTCCGGCGAGTTCCAGGTTGAAATCCGACGAATTCTTGAGTGTTTAAGTGATTGTAAATGGTGTGGAATGTTTCTAGGAATGTAGAAACTTAAATACACGAATTTTTTGGATCTCAGATTCGACATCAAATAGTGGTTTAGATCCACTTTAAATTTTTTATAAAAATCCTTTTCTTTTGAGTGTTTTGGCCCATTATATGTCGATTTTAATGATTGAAACGAGTTGGTATTGGTTGGGTATCATGTGGATAAGATTTACAGGTCAAAAGAACGGATTATAATCGAATTTGGTGAAGTTTCGTTCATGGCCGCGACTATTGTTGCTGTTAATAATAAACAGCTTGTTTTCCTATGTGTGTATATATATAATTTAACCTAAGTTCTAACACATGTTGTTGGCTGGTCCACTGGTTGGGCGCTGTTGTTGTTGTTTGACCGACGCGGGTTCGAGTCCCCCATCCGGCCGGTTTTCCAAAAAAACCTTTTTAGTCATTAATATAATCATTAATTATAATAATAATCTAAAGAGTGTATAAAAGGAATAAGAACCATAATATAATTGGATGTGGCATGCCCGGCCGAGTGGTTAGTGTGTTGTTTGTTATGCGAGAGGTCTCAGGTTCGAAACCCGGCAGGGCCGGTTCCCACACAAAAGAACCCCATTTTAATCCGATTTTTTTATATTTACACTTAGGTCCCTGAGGTTTAATAATTTTCAGAAATGGTCCCTGTAATAGTTAGATTAATAAGACTAACTAAGTTAAGTCATGTTGAAGGGATCCTTTAATAAAGCACTAACTCAGTTAATGTTTTTAGTTAATTATAGTTTAAAAATGGCACTAATGGCCCCTAAAGTTTAACTTTAGAAAAATGACTATATGAACCCTAGACTTTTATAATTAGAATAAATTATATTTATTTCTTTTATAAATAGGTTTCAAAAATGACTAAAAGGAACCTAAACTTGTAGTTTGAAATAATAGCACTTTTAACCCTCGTACTTATATAGTTTCAAAAATGACATTTTAGTCCCCAAACTTTTGTACTTTCTAAAAATGGCGGTTTTAGTCCTTGAAATTAAAAAAAAATGATAATTTCAAGCAAGCTTTTAAGAATGTCAAATAGGTCCTTATAGATTATGTAACCTTGTTTGATAGTATAAAACTCAACAAAATTTGCAATTGTTTCACGTGTTTGTATTTGTATAAGCATGTATAAACACAAAGCAAGTATGTTCAAATAAATTTCATTCCAAATACGGTATTTGTTACAATGCAAGTCAAGACAAAACATGTGCGAAACCAGAATGGTTACAATGCTGCAGATGTTGTGGAAGTTCTTGACTTCTGAACTCTCAGCACTGGGTCTCTTCCTTCAGCTCTAGTGGTTAGCTTCATATCAGGATCTCGATCAGCTTTTGCTTGAAAATCTTGTTAAAAAGAATGTGAGAGGAGGATTCTCAGCAGCTCTTTTCTTCTTCAATCTTTTTCTTTCAAGCAGATTCATGGTACTTCTTCAAATGTACTTTCACTGTCAGACGGCGTTTCATATCCGGTTCGTCTGACTCAGGTACATCTTGTTATTGTGCTGCTTCAGGCTTCTTCAGCAACTAACAGCATCTCAGTCTTCATCAACCCCTGTTCTTGATTGAAATCAAGTTCTGCACATGCTCATAAATTCATAAGCAAACATTTCTTATGCAACAGGGAGAGTACCATATAAACACTAGGTACATCCAAGTACTTGTACTCAAATTTCACAATTTAAATTCTTTCAACTTTTGATGATCAGTCAAATCTTCAAGAACGGTTACATTTTTTTATTTTAAGAAAAACAAATAAACACTCTATTTTTAGATTTTTGGTTTTATAGAAAAGCAAGACACTATTTTTGTATTTTTGAAGTTTTCTATTTTTTTTATATTAAGAACTAGAAACAAATAAAAATTCAAAATATAAACAACTACCATAATATACAATTACAATTGCAATGGGATCAAAATTCGCTCTCAGGCATACTAAGGAACACTTTTCAGTACGAGCCTAATCAAACTGGTCTATGCGATTGTCAATATGTTTGTCCACTTAAACTTTAACGCTCAACTTTCAATTTTTCAACTTTGTGATATGCTTAAGGTAAAATTATACTATTATACCCGTGTGTCCCATTCCAAGGCATACCCCCGCGATCAAGGTAAGCACAACGATTCATCGTAACAGGTGAGTATACTGATGTCATCCTTTTTGATTTACAACGTCAGACCATTGGTGACAGGTCAGTACTTTCGTACAGCAGAGCGACCAATGTTTTTGTCCAACGAGGGCGAGGCAAATACCTTGTTGGTACGAATTTGGCTCTTTGAGCATTGGGAATTTTCTCATTTTGATATTTTATTCCTTAGGGTTTTTTTCTTCTTGGGATATTTTAAGATATCCTGACTGTGTCTAGGAAATAACGTAATTGCTCAGGGATCAAATCACGAGGTTTTGGGCATGACTACACTTATCAACACTGATCTACGATTGAAAGCTCTAGACGATTGCCAGTATATTTGTCCTCCTAAACTCATCTCCCTAGACCTTTTCCATATAACTGCGTGTAACAAATTTTATCATGTTTTGATTTCTTAACAATGAACACCCAAACAAATACTAATCAAATCCCGGAGTTATATACAGCACACTCTATCATGCAAGTAGCTTCCCTACCACATATTTCACAAGTCCAATCCAGATCTCTGAAATCTTAACTGGGAATAGATTGAGAAGAGAACATAATAGATCTTAAGCAGAGATGGTATAATATACAGATCAAATGAGTTTTTCTCAGTTTGATATAGGTTTCTTTTGGGCACTTGAGGGCCTCTTTCGGGTGTTTAATTGATCTACAGCGCGACAACGTACAGCTAGGTCAGCATGTATCTGGATGCAGCAGAAGCTGTCGTTGCCTAGCACCTCCAGGTCAGCATATATCTGGATGCAGCAGAGGAGATACACGACTTTTTCAGAGAAGATTTCAGAGTCAGACCAAAATTGTGTGTATCGGGACAACATACAAACATTCAAATAGAAATGAGCTAATTCCAAGTGACTTTCTTCCTGAGGTCATGTACTAATTTAGTTCTGAACAGAAACAGCCAATGTTTCCAGTCTTTAAGGATAGAGCCTACCAACACATCGTGCTAAAGTCAGACAGTTTCGATACTAGTCTTACATGAGTCAGCCGTTCACCATAATGTGAAAATTCATACGCCATTGGTATGTTACCCACATGGTACATAGTTCGTTATGTTTATATCACTTAGTATCCTTTATCATTTTGAGCGTCAAGCCTATCGACATATCGCAGTAGATCCTAGTCTTTTCAGCTATGGCACCTTACATGTGTTAGTTAAACCCTTTAACACAAACACTTATTTCACTTCCCATATCATGCAATTTTATCTTTTTGGCCTTTTCATTTTTCTAATGTTTTTGTATTTTTCTCATTTTCTCCTATTTACAGCAAACTCTTTTTGGTTTTTCTCGGTTTTCTCCCCCTAAAATATATATCTATCTATATGTCCCTCTCCCCCCTAAATTTGTGCATAAATCTTGTATTTTTGCGCAAATTTACCATTTACTAGAGAAAGGACACTTTATGTACAAAGTTATAAACTAAGAAAAAGAGAGAAAAATATTTTTGCTTAACCGTTCTGTCATCAGATTGAAGACTAATCAAATTCAAATCAAAGTACTGAATTTAAACGGTACCTTTTGCTGATCTTATCTTACTTCTCTAATCTCCTCCAAAGGAAACATATCATCTGTAAAAAAAAATTGAACTTTTTGCAACAGTGAAATGTTACCCGTTTTTATCTCTGGAACAACCGCTATCAACATTCCAGAGATTGTCAACAGCTCCTCCTTAGTTGTTCCTGAAAAATAAGGGGATTAGTAAGACATGGGTACCCAGGCCATCGTGGTCCTGGGATTTCCTGAAGCATCAAAGTAAGACACTTCTTTCAAACACAAGTCCCCTTTCGTTTCAAGGATTGGAGACGTTGCTGCCTTGGATTTGGGTTTCCAAATCTGTTTCGGTTTAACAAACGTGTTTGTTGCCTTCGGTTGAGAAACTTTAGCTGTTTCAGGTTTATAGGTTTTAGAAAAACGTTTTTGTTCCTGAGAAGCTTTCCGTTTGTTTTTGGCAGCGTTCCAATCCCCACCAGAAAGTTTAACCTTGGGATTCACATTCTTCATTGCCTTAGGTGATGATACCTTCATCGGCTTGGAATGATTGTTATCATTTGGTGTAACCCTCTGATTTCGCATATAATAGGGTACATGGGGACGCCATGTGCAGTTTCTAGCAATATGACCCGCAATGCCACAGTTGTAGCAAGTTTGTCTTTTCATAGGAAAGACGTTTTGAGCAGCTTGATTCGCTCTAGCAGGTCCTGAAGGACAAACCGGTCCTTTTTGCGCTGGATGCGCCTGCACATTTCTCTCAGATGAAGACGAATTTGGGTGCTTGTATGTGCTGGTTGCAGAAGTCTTGTTGCTTTGAGCACCATTCTTCGTCTTTTCTTCCTGATTGGATCTTTCATTCACCTTGTCACGAGCCTTATGAGATCGTGATTGCCCTTGATGAGCAGACTTCTTATATCCTCGACTTTGATCTGCTCGTTTTGGCTCCTTTTGCGTGTTGTGAACCGGCTCACAAACACCAGCACAAGAGTGAGTGTTGACTTTTTGTTGCACTTTTGGATGATGAACACAATTTCTAGCAATGTGTCAAGGAATTCCACAGTTGAAACATGTCTGTCGTTTCAATGTATGGAGATTCTGAGAGCAAGCAACATTAGCCGATCTGATTGGTCTAGATGACCGAGATTGCTTAGGTTGCTTTGGTTGTGTTCCGTGTGCCTTTTCTGAATTCTTCTGTACCTGTTGATCAGAACTAGCACAAGCATGAGTTTCAGACAGATGATGTTTTTCGTCTTTAATAATTTTATCAGGATCATTTTGAAAAGACGTTTCAGATTCCGTTTTAATTTTCTCTTCAGAAACATTTTCTTGCAATTTTTCATTTAAAACAACCACTTATTCCTTTTGAAAATCAGATTCATTTTTAATCTTGGAAGACGTTGAAACTTCATCAACACATGTATCATCTGAGTTTAATAATGGTTCTTTTTCAACCTCGGTTTTCAATGGGGTCCCACTAGGTTCAACATTAGGGACGTCCACTGAGACCGATTCAGAAGAAGAATCAGAACACTGTTGATTCTCTTGAGAAGAAGTTTCAGTGGTTTCACTGAATGCGTCCTGAGGGACCTCACCTGTCACACTGTCATCAGCTGAAGAGTTAGAAACATTAGAATCACAATTTTCAGCTACTGAAAAACATCCATCATCACACACATTATTCAAAGTTTCATCACAAGCATTCACAGTTTTGCCCAAAACATCAGGCCCAAAAGAAGACGAAACATAACTATGAAACGAGTTCAAAAACGATTGTCCAAACACACAACCAGAATCAGTTTTATCAAAAGTAGATTTAGAAAAAATCAGAATCTAAAAATTGTTCATTCCCAAACATATCTCCCCACCTTACTTTAGGTACTTCATCTGCACATGATGAAGAAACGTTAGGATCAAAAGTACCCTTGGACACAAAACAAACTGGTTGAACCACCTGTTTTTCAACAGGTCTGACATTTACAGATGGCTTATAGTTTTTGGGACCATAAGTCATTTTGCTTTCATTCATCATCTCCTCCTCCTCAGTCATAGGTAAGTAAGTATAATTGTCATTATAAGGAGGAGGAGCCTGATTAAAACCTAATCCCAACCCTTTCTTTTTCTTATATGCGAGCTGTTGATCACACAAGTTTTTAACTAGTTTGCTGGAAGAATCAAATTTTTTAATATTGAGTTCATTAATTTGATATCTATCTCTGATATCCTCCAGTTCTTTAGTCACAGTGCATAATTTTTCCTGAACATATAAGAGTTGGGCTGTTTTTACACTAACATCATCTTTGAGTTGGATGATGTCTTTTCGCTGGGCTTCAATTTTTTCTTTAAAAAGTTTTTCATTATTAGCTAAAGTGAAAATTTTCCTTTTAATGTCATTATAATCTTCGATTAGCTCAGCGTTGTGTATTCTATAGGCTTCAACTCGTTCTCTACATTCAGGAGTACAGAAAACAGAAAGTATCTCTTCACGAGTAATTTCTTGAGCCGCGGGTTTGTGAAACATAAATGCCATAATTTCAGTGGGTGGCTCTTACTTTTGTTCTTTCCCCCAAAACACAAACCAAACGAGAACCCGTGTACTCGCTAACTCAAACACTTTGCACGCGATCGAACTCGCTTTCTGACCTGCACCTCAAAACCCTGTCAAAACTTACTCCTAAAACAAACAAACCTTTTTTTTTAATTAATATATAAGAAAACTAATTATTATTTTTATCAAAAATTAATGATTATTAGGTAGTAATGAACTATTGATTAACTTATGATTAATATAATTATTATTATAATATTATTATTATTATTATTATATTAAAACCTAAAATATCATTAAAAGCATAACTGTACGTCGTCTTCTTCGTTAACCCGAATATCCAACACTCTAATTTCGCCTCTCAAAGTTATAACGTGAAAGAAGGTTGGCTGGAGATGTAGTTTGATCGGAGAAGAAGATGTCACGGTGAACAGGGTGGTTCAACGATGATGAAGAAGATTAATGGAGGATGTAATGCGACTGAAAACCTCTTTCAACTCTGTGATGATGATGATGATCGGCTGTGAGGCTATGAACTCGAAACCGGCACTCGAAATCTGAACTTAAAAATTCAAATGGAGATGATGATAGTTGCAGGTTTGGTCGCCAGTGGTAGTGAATCGGAGAATACGGAGATGAAAATGAATGGTGATGAAGCGGTGAAATGATGAAGGTGATCGGAGGTATGGCGGAGACAGAACTGTGGATGCGGTTGCGAGTCGGAACTGAGGTTGCGACTCGAGACTGCTCGGGAAGAAGATGACTCGAGACCAGACTGTGACTCCAGAAGAATGATTCGAAACCTCTGTTGCGACTCAAATGGTGACTCGAAACAGAGGATGACTCGAGACCAGACTGTGACTCCAGAAGAATGATTCGAAACCTCTGTTGCGACTCAAATGGTGACTCGAAACAGAGGATGACTCGAGACTATGAAGATGATACTCGTGGTTGCGACTCAAATGATGACTCGAAACCAGAGAGATGATGAGAGTCGAGACCGTGGAAGAAGATGATGACTCGAGATCTCGATTGCGACTCGAAACCGTGGTTGCACATGAGACTGTGATGAAGATGAGTCGAAACCGTGAAGAAGATGAGTCGAGACCTTATTGTTGAAGACTCGAGACCTCGGTTGCGACTCGGAACCGTTGTTGTGACTGAGAACTAAGATGAAAGCTGATGTTGCTGGTGGTGAAGGAGGACCCGAGACCGTGGTTTCGACCGGAGATTATTGCTACTTGAGACCAGTGATGACCAATTAAGAGAACTGATTCCTTAAAAGATGGACTCGAGACCAATGTACAAGGTTGAAGATGATGACAGGTTGCAACTCTGTGACTCGAGACCGTAGGAGATCACTCGAAACCTCTTGTTGAGACTAGAATCTTCTGTCAAATCCTTCTAATTTAAACAATTTTAAAAGTGAAAGGATTTTGTTTTCTTGTTTCTCGAAAACCGATTTCCAAAACAAATAGTTAACTTTCCTAAAAAGTTGGGATTTTTCTAAAACAAAGAATTTTTCAAATATTTTAAAATTTGAAAATAATCCCTTTAACAGCTTTCAAACAGATCGAATGAGCAAAAAATGATGATTCTTATAAAATTTTGATGAATACTACGAAGAACACGAAGAACACCAAACCAAAAATTACGAAAATCTTGAATTTTTGATATCAAACCGAGCCTAGAAATAGGTTCTAATGGCTCTGATACCACTTGTAAGTCCCGTTAAAACGGATCTTTCAATGATATCAAACCTAATCTTGTGAGAGTGCGGAAACCAATCACAAGGTGATTCAAGATAAACACGAAAAACTGAAAATCGAAGAACAATACCGAATCACTTTCAACACTTGCACACGATTCTATTACTTGAAAAGCAAAACCATCTAGTACAAGTGCTCCCAAACAATCGCCTTCCTCTAGCTCTCTCTAGGAATTCTGTAACAATGAGGTTCCAAAGGTTCAAACCTAAAAACAAGTTAGAAACTTGTTTATATACTAACTCAAGCCCAATTCCCTACATGGGCTCCCCTTGGGCCTGCTTGGCCCACATGGCCTAAAGCTTGACCCAAGTAACCTATAAAGGTCCACAACCTAATATAAACTAACCCGGTAAAGCCCAGTTCGTAACCATAACCCGTTGTGTTAATTTGATGTGTCAGTCTCACACTTTAGGGCCTAACAAAAACAGCACCTAACTTTCCCACAGGTAGGTTGTCAAACCACAGACGTGTTGCGCCTGTTAAGGTTTGGACAAATAAATGACACCACATGGGCAATGTCTATCCTCCAACTAATCCTGCGCTGGTGAACACGCGCAAGTGATCGTCAGGATCCGATATCCATTGAATTTCCCAACATTTGAAGGTAATTTTGCCCGCTCCAGGGGGGCTAGTGCAATTTCTCTGATGAACTTTGAATTTTTAGCAGCTTCTGCTGGTCGGTAAATCAGATTGTAATCATACTCCGCTTCTGGATTGTAAACTGCGCGGATTTTTGGCTTGTAGCTTGTGTGATCTCTCTGCAATCGACTGAAAATGCTTGTGTTATCATCTTCATGGTACGTCCTGTTATTCTCATTAGTTTGGGTGTCCTGCTTCTATGAAGAATGTGGGCCTAAACGTGAATGGACTGACTGACGCCTGTGAGAATATTGTTCGTCATGGTGGTCGCGTCTCCTGGATTCAGAGTGAGTGGATTCATACTTAGTGGTAGATCTGGAATAGACTTCTGTAACATCTACTGACATGTGTGCCGGTGCATCGTAGTGCAACACTCGAGGTGCAGATGGGGCTCGCACCTGAGGTGCAGATCTACATGATTGTGTTGCAGGTTAAGTAGCTTGTGCACCGAGCTGTGCGTAAACTGCGTTTATTGCACCTTGAGATTTCATGTACCATGAGATCGGAGTTTCACCAGGGGGTAAAATTTAGCTGATCGGAATTTCAGGTTGTACTTCTGGTGTAACTGGATTATTGCCCTGATTAACGTTGTTCTGGACATTGTTATCATCGGATGTTTCCACCACAATTCCCTCAACGCGGGAAGCATGGGCAAAATTGCCCCTGTTCTCTGGTCGAGGACCTTGTGGATAATGTGATGGAGCTTCTGCCATAGAAAACAGAAGACAAGATGAATCGAATGAGAAGATGAAATAGAAATTGAAGAATCGATGGGCGCCAATGGAGAAACAGAGATTAGAATGACCGGAATCAATCAGATCATGGGTTTAATCTCTGCATAAAAGGGGTTAATCCTCTCGCTGATTCGGGGTTTGGCTGAATTCCTTCCCGGTGATCACTGCAAAACAGAAAGCCGTTAGACTCGCCAAGGGGAGAATGGGGGTTCTCTCTGTGACCACCCTCCGGCGTGAGAATAAGTACAGTGATCGCAATGAAGAAGAAATAGTAGAGTGAAGTGGAAAGCAACTTGTGAGATCATACCTGTGAGGCCTTACTTATAGCTGGATTTGGGTGGGAAAATGGTTGATGGAGAAGTTAACGGAAAGCATTTCCCGTAGGTGTGGTATTCTCGTTTCCGTTGATCCTTAACGTCACATCCAATCACCCGGATCATGGGTGTGATTGATGGCTAGGGAGATGCCAAGTGGAAAGTGGGTTTGGGTAGACCCTTCTCCAAGTTGATGCCGTCATTGTGACTTAGATGAGTGTCCAGGATCGTGCCACGTAATATTTCAGTTGTAACCGAATGGTTGTGCACGATGAGCGTCTAAAGCTTCTAGAAGATCTACAGCTGTAAATCGTTATGCCCTTGCCACGTGTCTATTCTGTTATAACAGAAAAGATGCCTTTCTTTAAGTCTTGATTTTAGATGCGCGGAGAAGTTTTAGGACTTTATCTTAAAGTCCAACTGTTCCCTTACGCGAGCCCGCGCAAGGGTGTTTGTTAAATGCTCATCTATCCCTTCTTCCGGTGCATGTTTATCGAAAACTGTTTCTTTCTCATCTTGTTTTGGGACCATTGCGCAGCCGCGCATGGTCTCGTTAAAGATGTTCAATGGAGGCTTATGGAGTGGTCTTGTATGCCTGCGCAAGGTTTTGGGGTCCATATTCTTCAACTGTGTCTTCCCAAATCCTTTCTAGGACCGCTGCGCGGCCGCGTAGAGTCTTTATTCAAGATATTATGGGATAAGGTTGCGGTATGGTCCTATACGCCTGCGCAAGGTTTTTGGGACCATGCCCCTTCACGATTCATTCCGACCCACTTTCCAACAAACAAATTCATACAATTTATAGTAAGCTTCATAATTGTGAAAAATCTTTTAAAATCAATCGAATCTACACGCAAACCACAGACTCTTCGTGGTTTGACCCCTTACTACCGCTAACTATCTGTTTGAGGTAATTTTGGAATTATAAATGTATCTTTGACCGGAGAGCGACATTCCGATCAAATTTTGGCGCCGTTGTCAGGGAGTTCGTGCGCTTTGTGTTTGGATATTATTGATTTTTGTGATTAACTGTTTAATAGCTTGTTTCTTGTTATCGTTTCTGCTTTTGTGTTACGCGGGTATGTTACTTGTGTAGATTACAGGTAGTGTATGCATACACGCAATTCCGGGAGGACTTCTCCACTAGTGTTCGAACCGAAAATTGAGCGGGTCGTTAGAAGAAATTTAGCCAACCGGTTGGAAGCAACTCTTGCTTCCGACCCACCCGACACCCATCCACCATCTTCATAATCCATTGAGCCTAGTTCAATGGATCCCCAAAATTCCAACCAAAACCAATTTCAATACCGTGGCAACCTTCGTTCCAATCGAAACCTTCAAAATGACCAACCGAGCGGTGGTAACAATTCGAGACCACCAACACCACCATTCCAAAACCGTGTTCAAAATCACAACAACCAACGTACACCCACACCTCCACATTAAAATCCAAACCGACAAAACCCATTACCACCCAACCTCAACAACCAAAATGTTAACCCCAACCGTGGAGTTAACCAAAATCGTGGCAATCCCGCAAATGAAGATCAATTCCTAAATCTCGATGATTTGAGGAATGCTATTCCCGATTACGAACCATTTAGTGTTCCCGGTTATCAATCGCAAGAACATGTGAGTATTCAATCGGAGTACTCGGATGACGAGGGAAATTATAACGAGTGGGTTGAAGATAAAGTTTGGGAAAATGATAATGTGGGGAATTTTAAAAATGCTCGAGGATTTGAGTATGAAGATTTTGGCTATCAAAACGCCAATTTTGAGGGAAACAACGATGGGTACGTGTATGATTATGATAGAAATGACGGATACGGAAATAACCGTCAACCACGAAACAATAACCAAAGGAATCGGAATGACGGAAATTATAACAACAATAACAACATCAATCGTAACCGGATTCCCCAATTCGTGGGTGGCGGTAATCAAGGTGGTGATCGAAGAGGGTATAGACGACCAGAGAATCAAGAAGTTAATGGTCCATTTCGCTAACAACAACCGAATCAAGGGGTTCCAAGAGGTGTGAATAAGCGATTTAGACCAGTGGTCACCGAGAACTACTCACCTATCATTCCTCCACCTCGAGGAGTAAGGTCCTTCGAATGCAAGCCCAACTACCTCAACATCCTACCTCACTTCAATGGTAGGACGAATGACGAACCATACACTCATTTGGCAGAATTCTCCGCTATATGTGGCATGATAGGGGCCATAACTTCGAGATAGAGGAGGTGAAGTTGAGGTTATTTCAATTCTCGTTGAAGGATAAAGCTAAACAATGGTTCCTCACACTTCCGGCGAACAGTATTCGCACTTGGGCTGAAATGCAACAAGTCTTTCTAGATGAGTACTATTCGATAGCAAAGACCGCTGATGCACGGGATGAGATTCGGTCATTTCGACAATTATCGAGAGAGTTGCTACATGAAGCCCTTACTCAGTTCAAGGAGTTGGTTCAGAAGTGCCCTCACCATCAAATTCCTAGATGGGAATTGTTGAAGTGTTTTGTGTAGGGTTTAGATTCGAAAGATCATAAGTACCTCCTATCCGCAAGCAACGGTACGTTATTGAACAATCATGAAGAAGATGATTGGGCGTTTTGGGAAAGGATGAGCAAGAATTCCAAAGCAGTTGCTATGGCGGACCGGGCCAAAAAGCACCCCACCTCAAGGTCTTGGCCCGATAGTGACGCTAGTTCTAAGGATCGGATTGAAACGTTAGAACGAGAGTTGGCTCGTATGAAGAAGAAAGAAGTGGGTGCAGTGAAATATGTCGTATGTGAATAATGTGGTGATATCGGTCACCGGACCGAGAGTTGTTAAGAAAACATGACCTGATCCACCACGAATGTGAATCAAGTGTATAGAGACCAGAGGTAATATGATATGAACTCCAACACTTACCACCCTGGGTTGAGGAACCATCCTAACTTTAGGTATGGTAACGCCTCCAACAAATGAACCCGAATTTCCAATCGGGAAATCAAGGTGGTTCTTCGTATCAAAATCGCCAAGGTGGTAACCAATGGGGTTATCAAAGAGGTTACAATCAAGATGGTAACGGGTCGGCGAAAAATCAAGGAGACGGTGACGATTTGAGTGCAAAGATGGACGCCATGTTGAATATGATGAAAGAAACAAGGAAGGAGAATGAGGTGCGAGACAAGTCACACGAAGCATTGGCAAAGCAAGTGGATCAACTTGCGGAAGAAATGGCCCAAATGAGAGGAAGTGGAGGAAGACTCCCAAGTGACACTACGGTGAACCCGAAGCATCAAAGCTCTAGCACAAGCACTGTGAGGAATGCACGCATTAGCGTGGTAAATATTCTTTCAAATGTTGAGGTTTGTAGTGTCGAAAGCATGCCACCACCACAATTCGTTGATGGTGTAGTGGAAAATGTAAGTGATGAGTCGGAAAATGAACATGAACAAGAAGCGATTTCACAAAATAAAACCAAGAACGTAACTAAAAATTCATTTTGTGAAAATTGTTTAAATCAACTTCATGATAAGGCCAATGATATGGGTGTGGAGTCTAATACCATCCCCTATCCTTTGGCCTTACGTAACCCCATTAATGCATCAAAGGTTGAAGAACGGTGCCCACCAAAGGACGAGAGGTGGGAAAATTTTACACAAGCAAAAATTAATTTATCGTTACTTGATGACATTAAAAAAGTTCCGGCTCATGTGGAATGCTTAAAGGAGTTAAGCATTGAAAAACGGCTCAACAAATTACCCGAACCGGTTGATTTGATATCTCATGTTAGTGTCGTTTTATCAAGTGTCTTCCCCCAAAAATCTCAAGATCCGGGAGACCCTCTTATTCCAATCCAAATTGGAACATTCAAAATTAAGAAGGCCCTCCTAGATCTTAGAGCTTATGTGAGCATCTTGCCCCCCGTGTTGTTGGCCGATCAGACTCCCATGTATCCAAGGGGGATGGTGGAAGATGTGATTGTCAAGGTAGATGATTGCTACTACCCAGTTGACTTCTTGGTAGTAGACTATGTGGGATGTGTTGAGGACACACACCCGATAGTCATACTGGGTATACCGTTACTCGCAACAGCTAATGCCATAATAAACTATGCAACGGGAATGGTGAGTATGAAGTTTGGGGACCGGGAATTGATTTTGAATGTTTCCCTAAGTTTACTAACCTACTCGGTGAGGATAAGTGTCCTAAGAAGGACATGAATCCAAACAAAAAAGTATGTGCTATGGTTGGTAGGTTTGGAGAATCAAAGAAGAAACCAGTCAAGAAGAAGGTGAAGAAGTCACCCCAAGAAAAGAGGGAAGAAGAGGAGCTGAGAAAGTTTGGCCCGTTTGAAATAGATGGTATGAATCATTGGTGGGTGATTTCGATGAGTTTGGGGGCGACAAGCACGCCATTCGACCACCATGAGGTAGTAAGTTAACTGTTGTTGTACACCTAGTATAGTTCTTTTTAGTTTATCTCCGTAGTCTAGTTTGTCTTGTTGTACATTTCCATTCCGTACTTTGTTTTATTTAATAGTTAAATGACATTGTGGGTGTGTTCACTATATAACTGTAACGCCCTGCTTCTTCATACTTTCCACAAATAGAAAGTCTTGTTTGTATTTCTATTTTTGGACGCCTTGTGTTCTTGTAATCGTTTTTTCTTTGTAATCGTTGTAAAATCCGAGAATTAGATCATAAATAAAACCTGTATTTCTTTAATTTCATGTCAAATATACTTTATACATGCTCATACATTTAATTTCGTGAAACAATTGATGCTTATTCGTAATTCTTGGAAACTATGTGCTAAACTTGTCAATACGTGAAACTTATGCATAAAACGTGTTTCGATCGTATACGATACTTAAATACGACATTCATACACCTAATTATACTTGGTTTATGTTCTCCATACTTTATTTGTCCTTAAACTTTGCTTAAATGATGAAAACAACCCCTAAATAACTTAAAAAACCCTAATTTGTAAACTCTAGTGCCAAATTGTAATTAACTAAAACTTGAGCCTGTCCCCTTGTTTCTGGCCTCGAAGACCACCCTCAGGACCTTCGCTGGCCGTGAGCCAAGTCCCTGATCAGTCCCTTCAATTCAGCTCACGAATTTGAGCGGGATTTGGGTTTGTTTAAGGTTTAAACTCGTTTTTAACATTAAATACTCAACTACCACCCACCCTAATCCTTCCCTATAAATACCAAGTCATTCCCAAGCTCATTTCACTTTACAAACTCATCAAAATCACTCTCAAATCACCAAAAATGCACATGCAAACTCAAGTTCGGACAGAAGCATCCTACTTCACTAAAGTGAGCATAACTCACTCGTTTCTTGTCCGTTTTACCTCATTCTTTTTCCTATGTGTTTGGATTGACCTTAGCTTCGATTCCATGGGTGTTTCATAGGAAACCAGTCCCTGGAACTTCATCAAAAAGGCTCCAAAGTTCACTATTCGTTTTTGTTTTGATTCAAACTTTACTCAACTTATTCAAACCTGAGTCTAACTCATCTCAAACCTATGTCCTTATGCTTATAACCACTTCTATGGTTAGTTATGCTTAAAAACAAGGTTGAGATATTCAAAATCAGAGGTTAAACCTCACATACGTTCTGTTTTGTTTAGGGTTTTTAACCCACAAGTGATGTTCAAGTCCAAGACTTGATGTATGTGTGATTAGGGATTAACTTGGGTTGTCCTACATAAAATCCACACATTGCTTGATGATTTCTTATAGATTACTGTTTGTTATTCTTGTATTACTTGTACTTCATGACCCTCCTTGAATGTTTTTACATCAAGTGTAGTGGTGAACATTTAGAGGTGCCTAAATGGAAGACTTGTTCTTCCTACCTCCTACATGATTTCTATGACATTTAGAGGTACCTAAATGAAGATTTTAATCTTATACCTCATGCTTGAACTATTAAACTATTGGACATATTAATATATATAATACATAACTTATATAATACATAAACATATTATCCGAATAATCAAATCTTTGATGATGAACTAGTGTTCATATGTCAAGGTACTAGATTATATCATCCTAGACTTTGATAACTTGTCACGATTCTAATGGAACCTTGTTCTATGAAAACATTTAAACTCCTTAGAGTTTCCTAGTGTCAAGAACAAGTATCATATGTACTAGGTGATTATTTTCATATGCTATTCTCATGTTGTTTAAATTCCGAAACTTATAATCTTCCGATTTCCCCAAACTCATACACTTTGTTCTTCGTGTAGAAGGACTTGGTGCTCCACTCTAATCAACCAATTTGCTTTCGGATTCAAGTAGGAACAACTTGCAAAACCGTGAGTATACTCGAATTCCCCTCTTTACGTTTACCACTTTTGGGGTGTAACATGTTTACTTACCAAAACTTACACATGAACATTTTACTTAAATGCACAAACATTCCTATAACATGCTTGTATATGTGATTGCTTGATACTTTAAACTTGGGTTAATTACATCTTGTGTTAGACTTATCATTAACTTCGTACGAGCCTATCCGTGACATATATAGCGCTATAGGATTAACGCACCACCCGTAGACTTGTGGTTGTGTCATGAGCATATTGCGTTTCATCATTGGTTTGATATGTTAGACACATGCCGAATTTAAGGTTTATCTTGAATCACATGGTTGCTATGAGGAATTGTTTAATCATCTTTTTATGCTATGTACGTATCAAACTTGTATACTCGCCTTTGCTTTTGCATTGAATTGTATTTTAAACATGTTACAGGTTGATGATTGATGATGCTATGAAACAGAATAACTTGATGCCTAGATACTCACTTAGACGTTTAGGTTAAAAGTGTTGTATCAATTTTGTTATGTTATTGTTATGAAAAATGTTGTATTTGAATTTCTTGTAATGTTTTGACAATTTACCTTATGAAATCGGTTTATTAAATATTGTCACAAATAGTGTTATGAAGTCTCTTGCAATCTCGAACAAGTCCCGCTCCAATGATTCCGCCATTGGTTGGGGTGTGACAATAACCCTCACGAGACCTCTCGTCCTCCCGAGCTATCGGGAGGTTTAAAAGGGCTTGTTACATAAGCTAAATACAACCGTGATTCCTACGAAAGTGAGTTAGGTTTATTGTTATTGTTGTAAATTATCTTTTCCACAAAAATTCAAATTAAAGTAACGAATGGCACGGTAAATCTTTAGTAAAAATGGTAGAACGAGTAACTAACAAATGTTGATGGTTGTAAGAAGCATGCTTCTACACAAGGATTTAGATTTGTAGGTACAAATGTTCGGGAGACAACCATTTTTATTGAAGAATGAAGACCACACGAGGAACAAGAAACAACCAGGTGCATTTGTTTCCTTTTCTTTGATTTTTATTTGGTTAATAAGTAGATTGTACTATGGATATTATTGACCGGGGTGAAATCTTTGGGAGTTTGGTCGTGTCACATCCCTTGTGCGTTTTAAAGGCTCCATTCTTGCACATTGAGGACAATGTTTACCTCAAGTGTAGGGATGGGAGAAAAAGTTTGCATTTTTGACCCCTTTCATTTAAACACTACACATTGAGGATAATGTTGACCTCAAGTGTGGGGATGGTGGAAAATTTCAAAAAAAAATTAAAAATGTCTTTGTTTGAAGCAATCCAAAAAAGCACAAGTAAATAAGTCAATGAGGGATAACACAACCCATTTGGTCTTTTGTTATGGTCGAGTTCAAATGATTAAACATGAAGGGTATTTAGCGGGTGGTTATTTGGGAATAATCTGCCTAAGAAACAAGTACATTATGCATGTCACATATCATACCCTTTATACGTTAGGTTTTGAGCCACTTTTACATCGTAGATATACATATATGTGTTTCTTTGTTTGAGTGGACCATTAGTCGCGTATTGTAGAACTTGCAACTTTTGATACGTTTGAGATCATAGACCGAATACAAGCACAAGAATGATTAAGGCATTAGGTAAACCTTTTCCCTTTACACCATTTATACATCCTTACCCAAATAAATCCCCTAGTCTCCCACTTTGAGCCTAACCCTTTCGTTTGACCAACCCCTTTAGCCCACGACCGTTAAACCTTTTTTTATTTTTAAACCCGTGTGATGAAAATTCGATTGTAGGTTTATTTGTTTGTATAGTATGATTTATATATATGAAAAAAATCGAAAATTCAGAAAATGTTGTGAAAAAGAATAGAAAATCATTGAGAAAAATACAAAAATACGAGTTATTAGTTTGTTGAATAAAAGGCTAAAATTTTTGCCTCTTAGCTTGATGTTTATAGTTAGTTATGTTTACAGTAGTCGTTTTGTAATAAAAATCGAGTTTCCATCATGTTAGCCACTTTAAAATATCCTATTCCATACCCTTAGCCCAGCCCCAATACAACCCTTAAAAGACCTTTTGACTTGTGCATAGTATTCGTGTTCGGTGGTGGAGAATGATTGAGTTGCAAGCATATGTGTCACACCCCGGTTTCCACGTGTCACCGGTGGGCCCGGTGGGGAGTATCGTGACGTGGTTGGCAACATAATAGTCAAACAACACAATATTTAATATGCACAGCGGAAGAAAATATAATTCAACTTTAATAATATTGTAATATCGTGTATAACAACAGTTGAAGGTTTTATCCACAGACGGATCGAAAATAAAATGGGAACAATAGTTCAACAGACTTTAGGCATCTTAAGCTTGCGAGACTTCTATTGATGCTAAGGAGAAATCCCAGCCAATTACGCTTAGTACCTGCATTTAATATTTTTGGGAAAATACGTCAGTTTACACTGGTAAATACAATCAACTGGCTCATTTTAGAAAATGATTGAAAATTGATTTGGATGCACGTGGCATAAACATTTTATAACTTGGGAGAATTATTTAAACATATAATCTTGTAAACGAATTACATGTTCCTTATGCGTTCAGTAGCCCGGATCGTGTCCGGGTTAAAGATCAATAGACACACCACATTATTCTTTTGTGCACTGGCGGGTGTACGCCTACACCCCGCGCTTAAGTCGTGGCCATTTCGTAAAATGATGCCAGGGATATCCGGGACATGGTCATTAACCCCCCAAAGGCTTTTAAGTAAACAAAACATATTTAAACGGGCCGATCAAATTATTCAATTAACCACCCAACGATGGAAGATTTGATGCCCGACCAAGCGGTATTCTATATACCGTAACCCAAGTCCGTATAGGGAAAATAAGTTAAAAGTATTTACCTGAGCAAAGTAATAATCACAATAAGCAAATTGCAAGTAGCTTTTACTGGTTCTCCTAATCTGGAACGAAGGTTTATAATAACCTATTAGAATCCTAACGGGTCTTTAATTAAGCTTAAGCTTAAGCTTAGACCGGTTAGTTTCAATGATACGGTTCGTACGCACTATTAAGCGAAGACCGGATAGAATGTGATTTAGACCCGACAAGTTTGGAGACTTGCTTAATATGGGTATTTCATACACACTCTGGATTTTGAGATAAAACCGATAAGGTTTGACCCGTTTCGGCTAATTTATGCAAACTAGTTACATAAACCGAACAGAACGCGTAATCAGCGTAACGGGTATTCATGAGAGCCATATACAGGTTTCCTAAGTTAATATGCTTCAAATATGTTGTGACATCAGTAAGATGTCTTTTATTATGCCCGAAACGAATTTAAACACAAACTATGCCCCGTAGGGGTAGTTTGGTCATTTATAAGGTTATAAAAGAGTTTAAGTATTAACCCGAGTTACAAGCCTGACATAATCAGAAAAAATACTTAGTTTACTGATTTATAACAGTAAGGTATTGCATATATGTGAAATTTATCAATTATAACTAAACTATGCACCGTAGGGGCATTTTGGTAATTTCACATAATCCGAAAAGCTCAACACTGAAGTCTGAGTTTAACAAATTTTGCTTACTGTTAAAATATTATAATTTTCCTAAAATATCAATAGGTATAAACCCTTGTATGTCTAAAATAGTTTTAGAACATACTATGCGTTAAAAACGCTTAAAAAGGCGATTAAGAGCCGTTTCCGGGTTCTACATACAAAGCTGATATTTTTATTATTCCAGAAGGTTTAAAATAATTTATTTATCATATGTAATCAGTAGCAAAAGGTTTGGAGTCAATTAGATATGTAAAACTCATTTTATAGCCCGTAAGGGCAAAACCGACAATTACCGGATTAAGCCTACGACTATAAGTTATGCTCATCCTAAAATTTATTAAAAATCTTCAAAAATCCCAAAATAATATATTACATCAGTGGGTAATAAGTTTGATATCAAAAAGTAGGCTTAACTAGGCTATACGCTAATTATGCCGTTTAATTAACATAAAGCTTCTTAATTACGCTCATGAGCATAACTCTCAATCCACACCTCAAACTGATGTCAAATTTTGGGTGCAAGTTTCTATATCAGTAACTAAGGTTTCTACTCTTTTACATTTGCAAAAATCACATTTTAATGTGAAAAGGGCATAATGATCAACATATGAGCAATTAACGGAAATCATGCGTATTAATTGGTTAACTAATGAACCATGGTGTATAATCACAGAGGGTTATATTAGCATGTAACCTGGTCCAAATAGAGCTCTAAGGTATTTCTAAATCATACCAAAATGGGTCAGAACTGAAGTCAAAGCTTTGCGACTTTCGGTTCCGAACCGGGTCTAAACATAAAATTGTCGGGTTGAACATGTTTAGACATGTTCTTACACTAATTACCAAGTTATAATAATGATCAAACAGGTTGTATGTGTTCTACATTACTAATTATGCATAAATTAGAAAATGAACATTCTGTTGACTTTTTAATAACAAGTTTGACCCGACATTAGACCTAGTTAGAGTGGGAATCAGGGGGAACCCTTTTAAGGTTTTATTACCCACATAATTACCAACTTATAACTACTTTCAATTCGACTAATCACTGGACCATTAGTGATTAATCTTGAAGTCAACCGTTAATTACGACGGTTTGACTTTTAAGCTAAAACTAAGTAAAAACTTAACTAAGAAAGGATAAGCAAACTTACTGAAGTCCTAAGCTTGATTAGGAAGGACTTGGGTCTGCTCTTAAGCTCCAGAAAGCTCCTCAATTGCAGAATGAAGGTGTGAAGGAATGGTTGCAACTCAAGGCCCTTTTATAGTGAATTTGAGCTCATAGATTGTTGACAAACAACTCTAGCAATGTTCCCTGATCACTAACACATGTCCCTAATGTCTAGGAACCATTTAGGGGTCGTCCAAGATGAGGAAAATCGTTTAAAGGTCGATTATGCGCGAAAACAGGCAGCTGTCAAATGTTTCTGCAACTGGGCGTCTGACGCGGCCCGCGTAAGATGTTAGCATCTCTTACGCGGCCCGTTTGGGCCTTGAAATCAGAATTAAACATTTTTATGTTTTTGCATCTTGTCCCTTGGCTCTTCGAAAGGTCAACTAGCTTATATTTTGCACTTTGAGCCCTCAAAATTTACCTACTTGGTCACTTCTGGTTAACCCGAAAAGCCATAATTTTCAACGTTAACGTTTTAACCCATTGTATACGAATTTGATCATAACTTTCTCATACGATAACGAAACTGTATGAAATTTTTATCGTGCATTCTAGTGAGCATAATTAATCGTTACAAAGCTTTGGGTTTGCTAAAAGGTCACTCAGAGGTATAACTTAAACATGTTGACACATTTAACCCATGTGGTTTGTAATCTCTCACTTTCTTTCATATTTAGCTTCGTATGATCCATGATTTATTCGTTTGAAGGTATAAACAGTATGTAAGGTTATTGTAAAGTATATTTATCCATTGTTGACAATTTGAACCCTTATATTCACATACTTTTCATGTTTGTCAACTTTAGTCCCTCTAGAGTATTCTTTCACACGTTCAAGCTTATGACACGTGTCAATACATCATAGGACGTGAATTTTCGAGGTGTTACATCCTCACCCCCTTAAAAGAAATCTCGACCTCGAGATTTGTTAAAGTAAAGGAAGTATTTTCTGCCTTACATTGGGCTTAATCTTCTCCAGTACATTTGAGCCTCTAAGGCACTCCAATTGACCTTTATAATAGGTACATGTATCTTTTTGGAGCTTCTAATCCTGTCGATCCTTAATCGACACAGGTTGTTCATCATATCATAAATCTGTATATCATTATGTGATAGTGCTTCTTGACTTATTGGCGAAACACGTCCTTAAATCATTAGTGTGGGGTACCTTGTGCGTTTCACCCAGCTCCTTAATTAGGTCTTAGCTCGTAAGCTATTTAATCTTGATACATTCGATTTCCTTCGAATGGTTCTATATATTCAGAGCTTAACTAGCCTAAAAATTTAACAATTTGGCACACCCTTCCTGGGTGATCTCCTTGTTGAACCCTATTCCTTAACAAGAATTTAGGAATGTTGCTACTTTCCATTAATCCTTGATTTTCTGCCGAATACTGGCAACTTACCGATAATTAGGGATTTGTTTGATCTTATTCGTTGTTTCCAAGTCAACTTTCAGATCCTGATAATTGGACTCACCAATCTATTGTTCTAATAGTAAAGGTTTAACATTTCATCTATACAAGGTCTCCAAAGGAGCACCTTGATACTTATATAACAATTATTATAGAGAAGCTTATCTTAAGGTGAGATGGTTATTCCAACCATTGCTCAAAACTAATCTTAAGGAATAGCTAATCCTTACAGCTAGTCGAACAAATCGACGATCCTGGGCAACAAATGGTGATTCCTAATTGTTGCCTTAATAGGGTTGCGGTAATTAATGCATAAGCAAAATGAACCGTCTTTCTTATTTAACAATATCAAACCCTCAGAACACTGAGTCAGACTATATGAGTCTATATCTTAAAACTTACTTAGCCAAGGTTTCGATTATTCCATAATCAACATGGAGTTTTTCACAATGCTCTAGCCCATAGCGAGATTTTAATCTTAACTTTACTAGCCTCAGGGGGTAAACAGGGTAATCTTTGGAGAAGGTGATAAAGATACAAGGAGGCTACAGAGATTTTCCATATCTCAGGCTCCAGTTCATCCATCATTGCTTGTGTCAAATAAGTGACACATTTATGTTATAAGTCCACGAATTCCTTAATCGGGAACATTTACTTGGACAATTCCATTCTGGATATCTTCTTTAAATACTACTAGTCGACTTTAGTACAATATGACCATTGGGATATCTCAGGGGTTCCATGTATTAAACCTCCATACTGATCAGGCATGGAAGTAATCTATGGGACACACTAGGATACGCCACTCCTCATATGGCACTTTTATCAAACATAGTTTGGCATTCGCAGGCGATAGAAAAACAATGAGAAAAATAATTAAAATAACATATGTTGTCGTACTCTATGCGAAGAAAGAGTACTCTTAGTTTTTCGGAAGGATACCTTGCCGATACTAGAAGAATCGGTTACTATGGTTTCCTTGGTAAGTTATACCTTGTGGATAATATAAAAGTTTGCTAAGCTTATGGTTTATGAAGATTTATTATTGCCTGTATTAAATCTGGACACTTAGCAGAAATTATCATTGGTAAATGATAAGGAATGTACTTGATGACATCGTGAACTGCCTCTTGGCATTCATCAGGTGAGTTCAGGCATTTCTTCCTTTAGCCTTTCCAGGCTTAGCTGCACCTTCTTTGGCAGCTTTATGGAATCTAGTTCTGATGCGGCCTTACTCACCACAGCCGTGATAGACTGCATTCTTTATGTCCCTACATTCCTGGGAAAATGACTTGTTCCTGGTTCTATTCGACACTGTCCCTAGTGTCTTTTATAGCAATTCTTACATACAGGCTTCTTACTGAACTTTCGTTGCTTTTTATTAAGCCTGTACTTGCTCTCTTTCTTAGATTTCTGGGAGTTATCCTCCTCCTTTGGTTCATCCTTCATATTCGAAGTGTGAACAAAGCTCTTCTCATGAGCAATTGAACGTGGTTTTGAATGAAATTTAGAGCGAGAAGCATTCAGCTCTTTGGATTGTTTCATGACCTTTTCCCATGGCCTTTCAAACTGCTGCGTTAACCACCGCTTGGAGATTAACTCCATTAGTATTGAGGTTTACGTTTGAGACATTATTTGCTTTTGTCGCATTAATAGCATTGCGACTATTGCCTATCTCATCCGAGTTTCCATACTCAAAACTTGGTACTAATTACCAAATTAAACCATTATTAGTCATCGTCCTGATGACCTGACATATATTAGCCACGGCATCCACGAACCGTATAGGCCATTATGTTCCGAACATTCTTAATGATTGCTATTTGAATGTATATCTATTACATTTAGCTTAGGTCACAAAAGGATTATCAATGGCATTCAAGGTTTGGAGCGAGTCCAATACCTGCTTGACAGGGGACCATAATGTCACAACTGTCTTTGTCACAAGGACGATTATAAATAGCTCGAAGGCTAGCCTTACATGACTTTGGTTATATATATATACATATATGGCATAGAAGCCTGTCGCGAGGGACGTAGAAAGATATGACATAAAGCCCAGTCATGAAGGACATAAGTAATCATATGGCGCAAAGGCCTTGTCGTAATGACATTTAGATACGGCACAAATGGCCTTGTCTCTAGGACGTTATAGGATATGGCACTAAGGCCTGTCACCAGGGATGTTAACATTTAGTATGTTAACTTGTCACGAACGACGAATTATAGCACGGAGGTTTGTTATGGGTGACTTGAAATATAACTTGCGGATTTGTCACAAGGACATCAATTCATAGGCTGCAATCTTATTAGATCAGGAGTTTTAAGGCTTGAACATAGTTCTTCACCTTTGGACAGGGAGTCATAGACTACAACTGTCATCGTCTTGAAAGGCGATTCACTTGACAGAAAGGTAAACCAATTAACATCACTAATGGATGCCTATATATAATTATCGTATCTAATGATATTAGTCATGATCACATCAATCATATTGACTATTAGGTTTGGGTATAATCCCACCATTTTGAATAGGGGATCATAAAGATCACCACTATTTTGTCTTATCGACAATAGAGTAAAGTATAGTCCGTAGGCAATTTCATCACTAGGGATGTCAATATTATGAATTATGATCATCATACTGATGATACTAGTCACGATCGCAATGATCATATAGACTATTAGGCTTGAGCGCAGCTCACTACCTTAAACAGGGGATCATAGAGATCATAACGTTTGTGTCACAAATGGACAATATAATATGGCCCGTAGGCGAAACATCACTAATGGATGTTTATAATGGATTTATCATTTTAGATGATATAAGTCAGGATTGCATTAATCATATTGACTATTTGGCTTGAGCATAGCTCACCACCTTAGACAATGGATCATAAAGATCATAATGTCAATGTCTCAGATGGACAATTTATTATAGCCCATAGGCAAAACATCTTTTCTTGACAGGGAGTTGTAGGCTACCACTGTCTTTGGTCTCGGAGGACGTTAATTATAGCCCGTAGGCATTTCCCTCCTAAGGATATTTATGGTATGATCTCGTTAAAGATGTTCAATGGAGGCTTATGGAGTGGTCTTGTATGCCTGTTTCTTTCTCATCTTGTTTTGGGACCATTGCGCAGCCGCGCATGGTCTCGTTAAAGATGTTCAATGGAGGCTTATGGAGTGGTCTTGTATGCCTGCGCAAGGTTTTGGGGTCCATATTCTTCAACTGTGTCTTCCCAAATCCTTTCTAGGACCGCTGCGCGGCCGCGTAGAGTCTTTATTCAAGATATTATGGGATAAGGTTGCGGTATGGTCCTATGCGCCTGCGCAAGGTTTTTGGGACCATGCCCCTTCACGATTCATTCCGACCCACTTTCCAACAAACAAATTCATACAATTTATAGTAAGCTTCATAATTGTGAAAAAACCTTTTAAAATCAATCGAATCTACACGCAAACCACAGACTCTTCGTGGTTTGACCCCTTACTACCGCTAACTATCTGTTTGAGGTAATTTTGGAATTATAAATGTATCTTTGACCGGAGAGCGACATTCCGATCAAATTTTGGCGCCGTTGTCAGGGAGTTCGTGCGCTTTGTGTTTGGATATTATTGATTTTTGTGATTAACTGTTTAATAGCTTGTTTCTTGTTATCGTTTCTGCTTTTGTGTTACGCGGGTATGTTACTTGTGTAGATTACAGGTAGTGTATGCATACATGCAATTCCGGGAGGACTTCTCCACTAGTGTTCGAACCGAAAATTGAGCGGGTCGTTAGAAGAAATTTAGCCAACCGGTTGGAAGCAACTCTTGCTTCCGACCCACCCGACACCCATCCACCATCTTCATAATCCATTGAGCCTAGTTCAATGGATCCCCAAAATTCCAACCAAAACCAATTTCAATACCGTAGCAACCTTCGTTCCAATCGAAACCTTCAAAATGACCAACCGAGCGGTGGTAACAATTCGAGACCACCAACACCACCATTCCAAAACCGTGTTCAAAATCACAACAACCAACGTACACCCACACCTCCACATTAAAATCCAAACCGACAAAACCCATTACCACCCAACCTCAACAACCAAAATGTTAACCCCAACCGTGGAGTTAACCAAAATCGTGGCAATCCCGCAAATGAAGATCAATTCCTAAATCTCGATGATTTGAGGAATGCTATTCCCGATTACGAACCATTTAGTGTTCCCGGTTATCAATCGCAAGAACATGTGAGTATTCAATCGGAGTACTCGGATGACGAGGGAAATTATAACGAGTGGGTTGAAGATAAAGTTTGGGAAAATGATAATGTGGGGAATTTTAAAAATGCTCGAGGATTTGAGTATGAAGATTTTGGCTATCAAAACGCCAATTTTGAGGGAAACAACGATGGGTACGTGTATGATTATGATAGAAATGACGGATACGGAAATAACCGTCAACCACGAAACAATAACCAAAGGAATCGGAATGACGGAAATTATAACAACAATAACAACATCAATCGTAACCGGATTCCCCAATTCGTGGGTGGCGGTAATCAAGGTGGTGATCGAAGAGGGTATAGACGACCAGAGAATCAAGAAGTTAATGGTCCATTTCGCTAACAACAACCGAATCAAGGGGTTCCAAGAGGTGTGAATAAGCGATTTAGACCAGTGGTCACCGAGAACTACTCACCTATCATTCCTCCACCTCGAGGAGTAAGGTCCTTCGAATGCAAGCCCAACTACCTCAACATCCTACCTCACTTCAATGGTAGGACGAATGACGAACCATACACTCATTTGGCAGAATTCTCCGCTATATGTGGCATGATAGGGGCCATAACTTCGAGATAGAGGAGGTGAAGTTGAGGTTATTTCAATTCTCGTTTAAGGATAAAGCTAAACAATGGTTCCTCACACTTCCGGCGAACAATATTCGCACTTGGGCTGAAATGCAACAAGTCTTTCTAGATGAGTACTATTCGATAGCAAAGACCGCTGATGCACGGGATGAGATTCGGTCATTTCGACAATTATCGAGAGAGTTGCTACATGAAGCCCTTACTCAGTTCAAGGAGTTGGTTCAGAAGTGCCCTCACCATCAAATTCCTAGATGGGAATTGTTGAAGTGTTTTGTGTAGGGTTTAGATTCGAAAGATCATAAGTACCTCCTATCCGCAAGCAACGGTACGTTATTGAACAATCATGAAGAAGATGATTGGGCGTTTTGGGAAAGGATGAGCAAGAATTCCAAAGCAGTTGCTATGGCGGACCGGGCCAAAAAGCACCCCACCTCAAGGTCTTGGCCCGATAGTGACGCTAGTTCTAAGGATCGGATTGAAACGTTAGAACGAGAGTTGGCTCGTATGAAGAAGAAAGAAGTGGGTGCAGTGAAATATGTCGTATGTGAATAATGTGGTGATATCGGTCACCGGACCGAGAGTTGTTAAGAAAACATGACCTGATCCACCACGAATGTGAATCAAGTGTATAGAGACCAGAGGTAATATGATATGAACTCCAACACTTACCACCCTGGGTTGAGGAACCATCCTAACTTTAGGTATGGTAACGCCTCCAACAAATGAACCCGAATTTCCAATCGGGAAATCAAGGTGGTTCTTCGTATCAAAATCGCCAAGGTGGTAACCAATGGGGTTATCAAAGAGGTTACAATCAAGATGGTAACGGGTCGGCGAAAAATCAAGGAGACGGTGACGATTTGAGTGCAAAGATGGACGCCATGTTGAATATGATGAAAGAAACAAGGAAGGAGAATGAGGTGCGAGACAAGTCACACGAAGCATTGGCAAAGCAAGTGGATCAACTTGCGGAAGAAATGGCCCAAATGAGAGGAAGTGGAGGAAGACTCCCAAGTGACACTACGGTGAACCCGAAGCATCAAAGCTCTAGCACAAGCACTGTGAGGAATGCACGCATTAGCGTGGTAAATATTCTTTCAAATGTTGAGGTTTGTAGTGTCGAAAGCATGCCACCACCACAATTCGTTGATGGTGTAGTGGAAAATGTAAGTGATGAGTCGGAAAATGAACATGAACAAGAAGCGATTTCACAAAATAAAACCAAGAACGTAACTAAAAATTCATTTTGTGAAAATTGTTTAAATCAACTTCATGATAAGGCCAATGATATGGGTGTGGAGTCTAATACCATCCCCTATCCTTTGGCCTTACGTAACCCCATTAATGCATCAAAGGTTGAAGAACGGTGCCCACCAAAGGACGAGAGGTGGGAAAATTTTACACAAGCAAAAATTAATTTATCGTTACTTGATGACATTAAAAAAGTTCCGGCTCATGTGGAATGCTTAAAGGAGTTAAGCATTGAAAAACGGCTCAACAAATTACCCGAACCGGTTGATTTGATATCTCATGTTAGTGTCGTTTTATCAAGTGTCTTCCCCCAAAAATCTCAAGATCCGGGAGACCCTCTTATTCCAATCCAAATTGGAACATTCAAAATTAAGAAGGCCCTCCTAGATCTTAGAGCTTATGTGAGCATCTTGCCCCCCGTGTTGTTGGCCGATCAGACTCCCATGTATCCAAGGGGGATGGTGGAAGATGTGATTGTCAAGGTAGATGATTGCTACTACCCAGTTGACTTCTTGGTAGTAGACTATGTGGGATGTGTTGAGGACACACACCCGATAGTCATACTGGGTATACCGTTACTCGCAACAGCTAATGCCATAATAAACTATGCAACGGGAATGGTGAGTATGAAGTTTGGGGACCGGGAATTGATTTTGAATGTTTCCCTAAGTTTACTAACCTACTCGGTGAGGATAAGTGTCCTAAGAAGGACATGAATCCAAACAAAAAAGTATGTGCTATGGTTGGTAGGTTTGGAGAATCAAAGAAGAAACCAGTCAAGAAGAAGGTGAAGAAGTCACCCCAAGAAAAGAGGGAAGAAGAGGAGCTGAGAAAGTTTGGCCCGTTTGAAATAGATGGTATGAATCATTGGTGGGTGATTTCGATGAGTTTGGGGGCGACAAGCACGCCATTCGACCACCATGAGGTAGTAAGTTAACTGTTGTTGTACACCTAGTATAGTTCTTTTTAGTTTATCTCCGTAGTCTAGTTTGTCTTGTTGTACATTTCCATTCCGTACTTTGTTTTATTTAATAGTTAAATGACATTGTGGGTGTGTTCACTATATAACTGTAACGCCCTGCTTCTTCATACTTTCCACAAATAGAAAGTCTTGTTTGTATTTCTATTTTTGGACGCCTTGTGTTCTTGTAATCGTTTTTTCTTTGTAATCGTTGTAAAATCCGAGAATTAGATCATAAATAAAACCTGTATTTCTTTAATTTCATGTCAAATATACTTTATACATGCTCATACATTTAATTTCGTGAAACAATTGATGCTTATTCGTAATTCTTGGAAACTATGTGCTAAACTTGTCAATACGTGAAACTTATGCATAAAACGTGTTTCGATCGTATACGATACTTAAATACGACATTCATACACCTAATTATACTTGGTTTATGTTCTCCATACTTTATTTGTCCTTAAACTTTGCTTAAATGATGAAAACAACCCCTAAATAACTTAAAAAACCCTAATTTGTAAACTCTAGTGCCAAATTGTAATTAACTAAAACTTGAGCCTGTCCCCTTGTTTCTGGCCTCGAAGACCACCCTCAGGACCTTCGCTGGCCGTGAGCCAAGTCCCTGATCAGTCCCTTCAATTCAGCTCACGAATTTGAGCGGGATTTGGGTTTGTTTAAGGTTTAAACTCGTTTTTAACATTAAATACTCAACTACCACCCACCCTAATCCTTCCCTATAAATACCAAGTCATTCCCAAGCTCATTTCACTTTACAAACTCATCAAAATCACTCTCAAATCACCAAAAATGCACATGCAAACTCAAGTTCGGACAGAAGCATCCTACTTCACTAAAGTGAGCATAACTCACTCGTTTCTTGTCCGTTTTACCTCATTCTTTTTCCTATGTGTTTGGATTGACCTTAGCTTCGATTCCATGGGTGTTTCATAGGAAACCAGTCCCTGGAACTTCATCAAAAAGGCTCCAAAGTTCACTATTCGTTTTTGTTTTGATTCAAACTTTACTCAACTTATTCAAACCTGAGTCTAACTCATCTCAAACCTATGTCCTTATGCTTATAACCACTTCTATGGTTAGTTATGCTTAAAAACAAGGTTGAGATATTCAAAATCAGAGGTTAAACCTCACATACGTTCTGTTTTGTTTAGGGTTTTTAACCCACAAGTGATGTTCAAGTCCAAGACTTGATGTATGTGTGATTAGGGATTAACTTGGGTTGTCCTACATAAAATCCACACATTGCTTGATGATTTCTTATAGATTACTGTTTGTTATTCTTGTATTACTTGTACTTCATGACCCTCCTTGAATGTTTTTACATCAAGTGTAGTGGTGAACATTTAGAGGTGCCTAAATGGAAGACTTGTTCTTCCTACCTCCTACATGATTTCTATGACATTTAGAGGTACCTAAATGAAGATTTTAATCTTATACCTCATGCTTGAACTATTAAACTATTGGACATATTAATATATATAATACATAACTTATATAATACATAAACATATTATCCGAATAATCAAATCTTTGATGATGAACTAGTGTTCATATGTCAAGGTACTAGATTATATCATCCTAGACTTTGATAACTTGTCACGATTCTAATGGAACCTTGTTCTATGAAAACATTTAAACTCCTTAGAGTTTCCTAGTGTCAAGAACAAGTATCATATGTACTAGGTGATTATTTTCATATGCTATTCTCATGTTGTTTAAATTCCGAAACTTATAATCTTCCGATTTCCCCAAACTCATACACTTTGTTCTTCGTGTAGAAGGACTTGGTGCTCCACTCTAATCAACCAATTTGCTTTCGGATTCAAGTAGGAACAACTTGCAAAACCGTGAGTATACTCGAATTCCCCTCTTTACGTTTACCACTTTTGGGGTGTAACATGTTTACTTACCAAAACTTACACATGAACATTTTACTTAAATGCACAAACATTCCTATAACATGCTTGTATATGTGATTGCTTGATACTTTAAACTTGGGTTAATTACATCTTGTGTTAGACTTATCATTAACTTCGTACGAGCCTATCCGTGACATATATAGCGCTATAGGATTAACGCACCACCCGTAGACTTGTGGTTGTGTCATGAGCATATTGCGTTTCATCATTGGTTTGATATGTTAGACACATGCCGAATTTAAGGTTTATCTTGAATCACATGGTTGCTATGAGGAATTGTTTAATCATCTTTTTATGCTATGTACGTATCAAACTTGTATACTCGCCTTTGCTTTTGCATTGAATTGTATTTTAAACATGTTACAGGTTGATGATTGATGATGCTATGAAACAGAATAACTTGATGCCTAGATACTCACTTAGACGTTTAGGTTAAAAGTGTTGTATCAATTTTGTTATGTTATTGTTATGAAAAATGTTGTATTTGAATTTCTTGTAATGTTTTGACAATTTACCTTATGAAATCGGTTTATTAAATATTGTCACAAATAGTGTTATGAAGTCTCTTGCAATCTCGAACAAGTCCCGCTCCAATGATTCCGCCATTGGTTGGGGTGTGACAATAACCCTCACGAGACCTCTCGTCCTCCCGAGCTATCGGGAGGTTTAAAAGGGCTTGTTACATAAGCTAAATACAACCGTGATTCCTACGAAAGTGAGTTAGGTTTATTGTTATTGTTGTAAATTATCTTTTCCACAAAAATTCAAATTAAAGTAACGAATGGCACGGTAAATCTTTAGTAAAAATGGTAGAACGAGTAACTAACAAATGTTGATGGTTGTAAGAAGCATGCTTCTACACAAGGATTTAGATTTGTAGGTACAAATGTTCGGGAGACAACCATTTTTATTGAAGAATGAAGACCACACGAGGAACAAGAAACAACCAGGTGCATTTGTTTCCTTTTCTTTGATTTTTATTTGGTTAATAAGTAGATTGTACTATGGATATTATTGACCGGGGTGAAATCTTTGGGAGTTTGGTCGTGTCACATCCCTTGTGCGTTTTAAAGGCTCCATTCTTGCACATTGAGGACAATGTTTACCTCAAGTGTAGGGATGGGAGAAAAAGTTTGCATTTTTGACCCCTTTCATTTAAACACTACACATTGAGGATAATGTTGACCTCAAGTGTGGGGATGGGGGAAAATTTCAAAAAAAAATTAAAAATGTCTTTGTTTGAAGCAATCCAAAAAAGCACAAGTAAATAAGTCAATGAGGGATAACACAACCCATTTGGTCTTTTGTTATGGTCGAGTTCAAATGATTAAACATGAAGGGTATTTAGCGGGTGGTTATTTGGGAATAATCTGCCTAAGAAACAAGTACATTATGCATGTCACATATCATACCCTTTATACGTTAGGTTTTGAGCCACTTTTACATCGTAGATATACATATATGTGTTTCTTTGTTTGAGTGGACCATTAGTCGCGTATTGTAGAACTTGCAACTTTTGATACGTTTGAGATCATAGACCGAATACAAGCACAAGAATGATTAAGGCATTAGGTAAACCTTTTCCCTTTACACCATTTATACATCCTTACCCAAATAAATCCCCTAGTCTCCCACTTTGAGCCTAACCCTTTCGTTTGACCAACCCCTTTAGCCCACGACCGTTAAACCTTTTTTTATTTTTAAACCCGTGTGATGAAAATTCGATTGTAGGTTTATTTGTTTGTATAGTATGATTTATATATATGAAAAAAATCGAAAATTCAGAAAATGTTGTGAAAAAGAATAGAAAATCATTGAGAAAAATACAAAAATACGAGTTATTAGTTTGTTGAATAAAAGGCTAAAATTGTTGCCTCTTAGCTTGATGTTTATAGTTAGTTATGTTTACAGTAGTCGTTTTGTAATAAAAATCGAGTTTCCATCATGTTAGCCACTTTAAAATATCCTATTCCATACCCTTAGCCCAGCCCCAATACAACCCTTAAAAGACCTTTTGACTTGTGCATAGTATTCGTGTTCGGTGGTGGAGAATGATTGAGTTGCAAGCATATGTGTCACACCCCGGTTTCCACGTGTCACCGGTGGGCCCGGTGGGGAGTATCGTGACGTGGTTGGCAACATAATAGTCAAACAACACAATATTTAATATGCACAGCGGAAGAAAATATAATTCAACTTTAATAATATTGTAATATCGTGTATAACAACAGTTGAAGGTTTTATCCACAGACGGATCGAAAATAAAATGGGAACAATAGTTCAACAGACTTTAGGCATCTTAAGCTTGCGAGACTTCTATTGATGCTAAGGAGAAATCCCAGCCAATTACGCTTAGTACCTGCATTTAATATTTTTGGGAAAATACGTCAGTTTACACTGGTAAATACAATCAACTGACTCATTTTAGAAAATGATTGAAAATTGATTTGGATGCACGTGGCATAAACATTTTATAACTTGGGAGAATTATTTAAACATATAATCTTGTAAACGAATTACATGTTCCTTATGCGTTCAGTAGCCCGGATCGTGTCCGGGTTAAAGATCAATAGACACACCACATTATTCTTTTGTGCACTGACGGGTGTACGCCTACACCCCGCGCTTAAGTCGTGGCCATTTCGTAAAATGATGCCAGGGATATCCGGGACATGGTCATTAACCCCCCAAAGGCTTTTAAGTAAACAAAACATATTTAAACGGGCCGATCAAATTATTCAATTAACCACCCAACGATGGAAGATTTGATGCCCGACCAAGCGGTATTCTATATACCGTAACCCAAGTCCGTATAGGGAAAATAAGTTAAAAGTATTTACCTGAGCAAAGTAATAATCACAATAAGCAAATTGCAAGTAGCTTTTACTGGTTCTCCTAATCTGGAACGAAGGTTTATAATAACCTATTAGAATCCTAACGGGTCTTTAATTAAGCTTAAGCTTAAGCTTAGACCGGTTAGTTTCAATGATACGGTTCGTACGCACTATTAAGCGAAGACCGGATAGAATGTGATTTAGACCCGACAAGTTTGGAGACTTGCTTAATATGGGTATTTCATACACACTCTGGATTTTGAGATAAAACCGATAAGGTTTGACCCGTTTCGGCTAATTTATGCAAACTAGTTACATAAACCGAACAGAACGCGTAATCAGCGTAACGGGTATTCATGAGAGCCATATACAGGTTTCCTAAGTTAATATGCTTCAAATATGTTGTGACATCAGTAAGATGTCTTTTATTATGCCCGAAACGAATTTAAACACAAACTATGCCCCGTAGGGGTAGTTTGGTCATTTATAAGGTTATAAAAGAGTTTAAGTATTAACCCGAGTTACAAGCCTGACATAATCAGAAAAAATACTTAGTTTACTGATTTATAACAGTAAGGTATTGCATATATGTGAAATTTATCAATTATAACTAAACTATGCACCGTAGGGGCATTTTGGTAATTTCACATAATCCGAAAAGCTCAACACTGAAGTCTGAGTTTAACAAATTTTGCTTACTGTTAAAATATTATAATTTTCCTAAAATATCAATAGGTATAAACCCTTGTATGTCTAAAATAGTTTTAGAACATACTATGCGTTAAAAACGCTTAAAAAGGCGATTAAGAGCCGTTTCCGGGTTCTACATACAAAGCTGATATTTTTATTATTCCAGAAGGTTTAAAATAATTTATTTATCATATGTAATCAGTAGCAAAAGGTTTGGAGTCAATTAGATATGTAAAACTCATTTTATAGCCCGTAAGGGCAAAACCGACAATTACCGGATTAAGCCTACGACTATAAGTTATGCTCATCCTAAAATTTATTAAAAATCTTCAAAAATCCCAAAATAATATATTACATCAGTGGGTAATAAGTTTGATATCAAAAAGTAGGCTTAACTAGGCTATACGCTAATTATGCCGTTTAATTAACATAAAGCTTCTTAATTACGCTCATGAGCATAACTCTCAATCCACACCTCAAACTGATGTCAAATTTTGGGTGCAAGTTTCTATATCAGTAACTAAGGTTTCTACTCTTTTACATTTGCAAAAATCACATTTTAATGTGAAAAGGGCATAATGATCAACATATGAGCAATTAACGGAAATCATGCGTATTAATTGGTTAACTAATGAACCATGGTGTATAATCACAGAGGGTTATATTAGCATGTAACCTGGTCCAAATAGAGCTCTAAGGTATTTCTAAATCATACCAAAATGGGTCAGAACTGAAGTCAAAGCTTTGCGACTTTCGGTTCCGAACCGGGTCTAAACATAAAATTGTCGGGTTGAACATGTTTAGACATGTTCTTACACTAATTACCAAGTTATAATAATGATCAAACAGGTTGTATGTGTTCTACATTACTAATTATGCATAAATTAGAAAATGAACATTCTGTTGACTTTTTAATAACAAGTTTGACCCGACATTAGACCTAGTTAGAGTGGGAATCAGGGGGAACCCTTTTAAGGTTTTATTACCCACATAATTACCAACTTATAACTACTTTCAATTCGACTAATCACTGGACCATTAGTGATTAATCTTGAAGTCAACCGTTAATTACGACGGTTTGACTTTTAAGCTAAAACTAAGTAAAAACTTAACTAAGAAAGGATAAGCAAACTTACTGAAGTCCTAAGCTTGATTAGGAAGGACTTGGGTCTGCTCTTAAGCTCCAGAAAGCTCCTCAATTGCAGAATGAAGGTGTGAAGGAATGGTTGCAACTCAAGGCCCTTTTATAGTGAATTTGAGCTCATAGATTGTTGACAAACAACTCTAGCAATGTTCCCTGATCACTAACACATGTCCCTAATGTCTAGGAACCATTTAGGGGTCGTCCAAGATGAGGAAAATCGTTTAAAGGTCGATTATGCGCGAAAACAGGCAGCTGTCAAATGTTTCTGCAACTGGGCGTCTGACGCGGCCCGCGTAAGATGTTAGCATCTCTTACGCGGCCCGTTTGGGCCTTGAAATCAGAATTAAACATTTTTATGTTTTTGCATCTTGTCCCTTGGCTCTTCGAAAGGTCAACTAGCTTATATTTTGCACTTTGAGCCCTCAAAATTTACCTACTTGGTCACTTCTGGTTAACCCGAAAAGCCATAATTTTCAACGTTAACGTTTTAACCCATTGTATACGAATTTGATCATAACTTTCTCATACGATAACGAAACTGTATGAAATTTTTATCGTGCATTCTAGTGAGCATAATTAATCGTTACAAAGCTTTGGGTTTGCTAAAAGGTCACTCAGAGGTATAACTTAAACATGTTGACACATTTAACCCATGTGGTTTGTAATCTCTCACTTTCTTTCATATTTAGCTTCGTATGATCCATGATTTATTCGTTTGAAGGTATAAACAGTATGTAAGGTTATTGTAAAGTATATTTATCCATTGTTGACAATTTGAACCCTTATATTCACATACTTTTCATGTTTGTCAACTTTAGTCCCTCTAGAGTATTCTTTCACACGTTCAAGCTTATGACACGTGTCAATACATCATAGGACGTGAATTTTCGAGGTGTTACATCCTCACCCCCTTAAAAGAAATCTCGACCTCGAGATTTGTTAAAGTAAAGGAAGTATTTTCTGCCTTACATTGGGCTTAATCTTCTCCAGTACATTTGAGCCTCTAAGGCACTCCAATTGACCTTTATAATAGGTACATGTATCTTTTTGGAGCTTCTAATCCTGTCGATCCTTAATCGACACAGGTTGTTCATCATATCATAAATCTGTATATCATTATGTGATAGTGCTTCTTGACTTATTGGCGAAACACGTCCTTAAATCATTAGTGTGGGGTACCTTGTGCGTTTCACCCAGCTCCTTAATTAGGTCTTAGCTCGTAAGCTATTTAATCTTGATACATTCGATTTCCTTCGAATGGTTCTATATATTCAGAGCTTAACTAGCCTAAAAATTTAACAATTTGGCACACCCTTCCTGGGTGATCTCCTTGTTGAACCCTATTCCTTAACAAGAATTTAGGAATGTTGCTACTTTCCATTAATCCTTGATTTTCTGCCGAATACTGGCAACTTACCGATAATTAGGGATTTGTTTGATCTTATTCGTTGTTTCCAAGTCAACTTTCAGATCCTGATAATTGGACTCACCAATCTATTGTTCTAATAGTAAAGGTTTAACATTTCATCTATACAAGGTCTCCAAAGGAGCACCTTGATACTTATATAACAATTATTATAGAGAAGCTTATCTTAAGGTGAGATGGTTATTCCAACCATTGCTCAAAACTAATCTTAAGGAATAGCTAATCCTTACAGCTAGTCGAACAAATCGACGATCCTGGGCAACAAATGGTGATTCCTAATTGTTGCCTTAATAGGGTTGCGGTAATTAATGCATAAGCAAAATGAACCGTCTTTCTTATTTAACAATATCAAACCCTCAGAACACTGAGTCAGACTATATGAGTCTATATCTTAAAACTTACTTAGCCAAGGTTTCGATTATTCCATAATCAACATGGAGTTTTTCACAATGCTCTAGCCCATAGCGGGATGTTAATCTTAACTTTACTAGCCTCAGGGGGTAAACAGGGTAATCTTTGGAGAAGGTGATAAAGATACAAGGAGGCTACAGAGATTTTCCATATCTCAGGCTCCAGTTCATCCATCATTGCTTGTGTCAAATAAGTGACACATTTATGTTATAAGTCCACGAATTCCTTAATCGGGAACATTTACTTGGACAATTCCATTCTGGATATCTTCTTTAAATACTACTAGTCGACTTTAGTACAATATGACCATTGGGATATCTCAGGGGTTCCATGTATTAAACCTCCATACTGATCAGGCATGGAAGTAATCTATGGGACACACTAGGATACGCCACTCCTCATATGGCACTTTTATCAAACATAGTTTGGCATTCGCAGGCGATAGAAAAACAATGAGAAAAATAATTAAAATAACATATGTTGTCGTACTCTATGCGAAGAAAGAGTACTCTTAGTTTTTCGGAAGGATACCTTGCCGATACTAGAAGAATCGGTTACTATGGTTTCCTTGGTAAGTTATACCTTGTGGATAATATAAAAGTTTGCTAAGCTTATGGTTTATGAAGATTTATTATTGCCTGTATTAAATCTGGACACTTAGCAGAAATTATCATTGGTAAATGATAAGGAATGTACTTGATGACATCGTGAACTGCCTCTTGGCATTCATCAGGTGAGTTCAGGCATTTCTTCCTTTAGCCTTTCCAGGCTTAGCTGCACCTTCTTTGGCAGCTTTATGGAATCTAGTTCTGATGCGGCCTTACTCACCACAGCCGTGATAGACTGCATTCTTTATGTCCCTACATTCCTGGGAAAATGACTTGTTCATGGTTCTATTCGACACTGTCCCTAGTGTCTTTTATAGCAATTCTTACATACAGGCTTCTTACTGAACTTTCGTTGCTTTTTATTAAGCCTGTACTTGCTCTCTTTCTTAGATTTCTGGGAGTTATCCTCCTCCTTTGGTTCATCCTTCATATTCGAAGTGTGAACAAAGCTCTTCTCATGAGCAATTGAACGTGGTTTTGAATGAAATTTAGAGCGAGAAGCATTCAGCTCTTTGGATTGTTTCATGACCTTTTCCCATGGCCTTTCAAACTGCTGCGTTAACCACCGCTTGGAGATTAACTCCATTAGTATTGAGGTTTACGTTTGAGACATTATTTGCTTTTGTCGCATTAATAGCATTGCGACTATTGCCTATCTCATCCGAGTTTCCATACTCAAAACTTGGTACTAATTACCAAATTAAACCATTATTAGTCATCGTCCTGATGACCTGACATATATTAGCCACGGCATCCACGAACCGTATAGGCCATTATGTTCCGAACATTCTTAATGATTGCTATTTGAATGTATATCTATTACATTTAGCTTAGGTCACAAAAGGATTATCAATGGCATTCAAGGTTTGGAACGAGTCCAATACCTGCTTGACAGGGGACCATAATGTCACAACTGTCTTTGTCACAAGGACGATTATAAATAGCTCGAAGGCTAGCCTTACATGACTTTGGTTATATATATATACATATATGGCATAGAATCCTGTCGCGAGGGACGTAGAAAGATATGACATAAAGCCCAGTCATGAAGGACATAAGTAATCATATGGCGCAAAGGCCTTGTCGTAATGACATTTAGATACGGCACAAATGGCCTTGTCTCTAGGACGTTATAGGATATGGCACTAAGGCCTGTCACCAGGGATGTTAACATTTAGTATGTTAACTTGTCACGAACGACGAATTATAGCACGGAGGTTTGTTATGGGTGACTTGAAATATAACTTGCGGATTTGTCACAAGGACATCAATTCATAGGCTGCAATCTTATTAGATCAGGAGTTTTAAGGCTTGAACATAGTTCTTCACCTTTGGACAGGGAGTCATAGACTACAACTGTCATCGTCTTGAAAGGCGATTCACTTGACAGAAAGGTAAACCAATTAACATCACTAATGGATGCCTATATATAATTATCGTATCTAATGATATTAGTCATGATCACATCAATCATATTGACTATTAGGTTTGGGTATAATCCCACCATTTTGAATAGGGGATCATAAAGATCACCACTATTTTGTCTTATCGACAATAGAGTAAAGTATAGTCCGTAGGCAATTTCATCACTAGGGATGTCAATATTATGAATTATGATCATCATACTGATGATACTAGTCACGATCGCAATGATCATATAGACTATTAGGCTTGAGCGCAGCTCACTACCTTAAACAGGGGATCATAGAGATCATAACGTTTGTGTCACAAATGGACAATATAATATGGCCCGTAGGCGAAACATCACTAATGGATGTTTATAATGGATTTATCATTTTAGATGATATAAGTCAGGATTGCATTAATCATATTGACTATTTGGCTTGAGCATAGCTCACCACCTTAGACAATGGATCATAAAGATCATAATGTCAATGTCTCAGATGGACAATTTATTATAGCCCGTAGGCAAAACATCTTTTCTTGACAGGGAGTTGTAGGCTACCACTGTCTTTGGTCTCGGAGGACGTTAATTATAGCCCGTAGGCATTTCCCTCCTAAGGATATTTATGGTATGATCTCGTTAAAGATGTTCAATGGAGGCTTATGGAGGCTTATGGAGTGGTCTTGTATGCCTGTTTCTTTCTCATCTTGTTTTGGGACCATTGCGCAGCCGCGCATGGTCTCGTTAAAGATGTTCAATGGAGGCTTATGGAGTGGTCTTGTATGCCTGCGCAAGGTTTTGGGGTCCATATTCTTCAACTGTGTCTTCCCAAATCCTTTCTAGGACCGCTGCGCGGCCGCGTAGAGTCTTTATTCAAGATATTATGGGATAAGGTTGCGGTATGGTCCTATGCGCCTGCGCAAGGTTTTTGGGACCATGCCCCTTCACGATTCATTCCGACCCACTTTCCAACAAACAAATTCATACAATTTATAGTAAGCTTCATAATTGTGAAAAAACCTTTTAAAATCAATCGAATCTACACGCAAACCACAGACTCTTCGTGGTTTGACCCCTTACTACCGCTAACTATCTGTTTGAGGTAATTTTGGAATTATAAATGTATCTTTGACCGGAGAGCGACATTCCGATCAAATTTTGGCGCCGTTGTCAGGGAGTTCGTGCGCTTTGTGTTTGGATATTATTGATTTTTGTGATTAACTGTTTAATAGCTTGTTTCTTGTTATCGTTTCTGCTTTTGTGTTACGCGGGTATGTTACTTGTGTAGATTACAGGTAGTGTATGCATACACGCAATTCCGGGAGGACTTTTCCACTAGTGTTCGAACCGAAAATTGAGCGGGTCGTTAGAAGAAATTTAGCCAACCGGTTGGAAGCAACTCTTGCTTCCGACCCACCCGACACCCATCCACCATCTTCATAATCCATTGAGCCTAGTTCAATGGATCCCCAAAATTCCAACCAAAACCAATTTCAATACCGTGGCAACCTTCGTTCCAATCGAAACCTTCAAAATGACCAACCGAGCGGTGGTAACAATTCGAGACCACCAACACCACCATTCCAAAACCGTGTTCAAAATCACAACAACCAACGTACACCCACACCTCCACATTAAAATCCAAACCGACAAAACCCATTACCACCCAACCTCAACAACCAAAATGTTAACCCCAACCGTGGAGTTAACCAAAATCGTGGCAATCCCGCAAATGAAGATCAATTCCTAAATCTCGATGATTTGAGGAATGCTATTCCCGATTAGGAACCATTTAGTGTTCCCGGTTATCAATCGCAAGAACATGTGAGTATTCAATCGGAGTACTCGGATGATGAGGGAAATTATAACGAGTGGGTTGAAGATAAAGTTTGGGAAAATGATAATGTGGGGAATTTTAAAAATGCTCGAGGATTTGAGTATGAAGATTTTGGCTATCAAAACGCCAATTTTGAGGGAAACAACGATGGGTACGTGTATGATTATGATAGAAATGACGGATACGGAAATAACCGTCAACCACGAAACAATAACCAAAGGAATCGGAATGACGGAAATTATAACAACAATAACAACATCAATCGTAACCGGATTCCCCAATTCGTGGGTGGCGGTAATCAAGGTGGTGATCGAAGAGGGTATAGACGACCAGAGAATCAAGAAGTTAATGGTCCATTTCGCTAACAACAACCGAATCAAGGGGTTCCAAGAGGTGTGAATAAGCGATTTAGACCAGTGGTCACCGAGAACTACTCACCTATCATTCCTCCACCTCGAGGAGTAAGGTCCTTCGAATGCAAGCCCAACTACCTCAACATCCTACCTCACTTCAATGGTAGGACGAATGACGAACCATACACTCATTTGGCAGAATTCTCCGCTATATGTGGCATGATAGGGGCCATAACTTCGAGATAGAGGATGTGAAGTTGAGGTTATTTCAATTCTCGTTGAAGGATAAAGCTAAACAATGGTTCCTCACACTTCCGGCGAACAGTATTCGCACTTGGGCTGAAATGCAACAAGTCTTTCTAGATGAGTACTATTCGATAGCAAAGACCGCTGATGCACGGGATGAGATTCGGTCATTTCGACAATTATCGAGAGAGTTGCTACATGAAGCCCTTACTCAGTTCAAGGAGTTGGTTCAGAAGTGCCCTCACCATCAAATTCCTAGATGGGAATTGTTGAAGTGTTTTGTGTAGGGTTTAGATTCGAAAGATCATAAGTACCTCCTATCCGCAAGCAACGGTACGTTATTGAACAATCATGAAGAAGATGATTGGGCGTTTTGGGAAAGGATGAGCAAGAATTCCAAAGCAGTTGCTATGGCGGACCGGGCCAAAAAGCACCCCACCTCAAGGTCTTGGCCCGATAGTGACGCTAGTTCTAAGGATCGGATTGAAACGTTAGAACGAGAGTTGGCTCGTATGAAGAAGAAAGAAGTGGGTGCAGTGAAATATGTCGTATGTGAATAATGTGGTGATATCGGTCACCGGACCGAGAGTTGTTAAGAAAACATGACCTGATCCACCACGAATGTGAATCAAGTGTATAGAGACCAGAGGTAATATGATATGAACTCCAACACTTACCACCCTGGGTTGAGGAACCATCCTAACTTTAGGTATGGTAACGCCTCCAACAAATGAACCCGAATTTCCAATCGGGAAATCAAGGTGGTTCTTCGTATCAAAATCGCCAAGGTGGTAACCAATGGGGTTATCAAAGAGGTTACAATCAAGATGGTAACGGGTCGGCGAAAAATCAAGGAGACGGTGACGATTTGAGTGCAAAGATGGACGCCATGTTGAATATGATGAAAGAAACAAGGAAGGAGAATGAGGTGCGAGACAAGTCACACGAAGCATTGGCAAAGCAAGTGGATCAACTTGCGGAAGAAATGGCCCAAATGAGAGGAAGTGGAGGAAGACTCCCAAGTGACACTACGGTGAACCCGAAGCATCAAAGCTCTAGCACAAGCACTGTGAGGAATGCACGCATTAGCGTGGTAAATATTCTTTCAAATGTTGAGGTTTGTAGTGTCGAAAGCATGCCACCACCACAATTCGTTGATGGTGTAGTGGAAAATGTAAGTGATGAGTCGGAAAATGAACATGAACAAGAAGCGATTTCACAAAATAAAACCAAGAACGTAACTAAAAATTCATTTTGTGAAAATTGTTTAAATCAACTTCATGATAAGGCCAATGATATGGGTGTGGAGTCTAATACCATCCCCTATCCTTTGGCCTTACGTAACCCCATTAATGCATCAAAGGTTGAAGAACGGTGCCCACCAAAGGACGAGAGGTGGGAAAATTTTACACAAGCAAAAATTAATTTATCGTTACTTGATGACATTAATTTATCGTTACTTGGTCACTTCTGGTTAACCCGAAAAGCCATAATTTTCAACGTTAACGCTTTAACCCCTTGTATACGAATTTGATCATAACTTTCTCATACGATAACGAAACTTTATGAAATTTTTATCGTGCATTCTAGTGAGCATAATTAATCATTACAAAGCTTCGGGTTTGCTAAAAGGTCACTCAGAGGTATAACTTAAACATGTTGACACATTTAACCCCTGTGGTTTGTAATCTCTCACTTTCTTTCATATTTAGCTTCGTATGATCCATGATTTATTCGTTTGAAGGTATAAACAGTATGTAGGGTTATTGTAAAGTATATTTATCCATTGTTGACAATTTGAACCCTTATATTCACATACTTTTCATGTTTGTCAACTTTAGTCCCTCTAGAGTATTCTTTCACACGTTCAAGCTTATGACACGTGTCAATACATCATAGGACGTGAATTTTCGAGGTGTTACAATATGCGGGTACGCGTTCTAATCGGTTTTGAGTGATTACTTAAAAAGTGCTAATTCATTATCTATTATCCAAATGTTAAACAGAGTGGAGAGAACATTGTGAGGGATGTGCATGGTTTGTTAGTTTCAAGGGCGGGTTAATCTTGGGTAACCATTCCTTATGTGATTATTCACCTTAATGCTAAATGTTTTGAAATTTGTAAAAATCATGAACGGGTATGACACTAGACCTTAACTTTAGTCTCGAGAATGGGATGTGTGTTTCTCGGTCGACCCACGTAAAAGTAAAAAACAGATTTGCTTGAGGGCAAGCAAAAGACAAGTGTGGGGATGTGATACGTGGTCGAAAATCGGTGTTCGTATATGTTTAAGTTGGTGTTTTTACGTGTCTTTTAGTTTCGAATAGCCTACTTTTGATTAGAGTTGTGTTTTACAGGCCTAATGGAGTTTAAGGCGCTATTCGAGAGCTTTACAGACCACCGGGACGCAAAACGGATCAACCGGGAGCACGAAATGGGAAAAACAGAAACCCAATGTTAGAGGGGTCATCGCCGACGCCCATTTGGGCCGTAGGCGATGCCCCGTGGAAAGTCTCTAGTTTGAAGTTGGAAACACCTCTTGGAGCCAAGAATCATCCCCAATCCATCTCCAATCCATCCACTCGATCCACAATCATTCGATTCCATCATCACCATCACTTCTACAACCCTAATCATCTTCCATACATCAAACCTTTCACCACCACAAACCCTAACCATCATCTTCATCACTCTCAAAGCTCCAAGATGCCAATATTCAAGCTCTCATCCGTTGATCAAGTTTCGTTCACCATGAGCGGCTAATTCTCGAAGGTTTCACCTCGGTGTAGGTGTTTTAAGTCTAGGGTTTAACATTATTCTTAGTTTGATTTTGTGATAAGTTGAATTGTATTTTGAATTGATTGATAATTGTCTTGCATTGGAACTATATTTGTGAATTGTTGAATGATGATAAAATTTGAATTTGTGAAATAACTTTGTGTATTTATGCTTTATCTTTCAAAAGGTTTTACTTGTCCTAAGTAACGAAGTGCATTGCGGTCCGTTATACGCGTTGATAGCAATTGACACCTAAGCTTCGTGATAGAAATCCGTTAATGACATATTCAATTGAATCAAATCTAAAACGTGTAGAAACCCTAGGATTTCAATTACCGAACTGGGTGTGAACCTTGTTTACTTATATTGTTTTAAACCGTTAATTACATTTTCGTGCAATCGTTTAAGTTGTTATTAGTTAATAATCAAAATCAAATTGCCGGTTCATTCCGACCCACTTTCCAACAGACAAATTCATACAATTTATAGCAAACTTCATAATTGTGAAAAAAAACCTTTTAAAATCAATCGAATCTACAAGCAAACCACAGACTCTTCGTGGTTCAACCCCTTACTACTGCTAACTATCTGTTTGAGGTAATTTGGGAATTATAAATGTATCTTTGACCGTAGCTTGACATTCCGATCAAACACCACATGCAAAATTAACGTATAAGTGTAAAACAATACATCTAAAATGTTAAAGTCCATTTTGAACACCCACTTCCGTAAAACTCAATGTGTAGTTTTACACACAGACATAAAACACAATGTATAAATTAACAACAAGATAAAACCTTATGTGTAAATTAGCAGCCATGTGTAAAACACCATGACTTAAAATAAAACCAATGTTGAAATGATAAGGATTAGAGGTAAAACACCATGTATAAATTAGTAGTAAAACAACATGTGTAATTTGGCTTCTCGATAAAACACCATGTGTATATTAGCACCCAAGTGTAAAACCGGTATAACCTAAATATAACATGTTTTGGATATGCAAATTCCCCATGTTTGTCCTATTTACACAGCAAATCTAATATGAATAGAGACAAACATTAGACACAACCGCCGGTGGTGTGTTCAGTATTCTTACTCTTAGTCAAGCATATGCATTAGTGGAGAAGTTAGTTACAAATGATTACCCCACTCCAAGGAAATCTGCTCTAGTTAGAAAGTTGGAATGTATTAAGTTGATACATATACAACTCTTGAAGCAAAAGTCAAAGCATTTTATGTGCAAATGGATCGTTTCCTTAAAGGATCTAGTTCAATTAAGAGTTTCACGACTTGTGGAAGAGAACATAAGGTAATTGATTGTCTTTTCATTGGAGAAGTATAAGGTGTTGTGTTCGTAGGAAATCATGGTAGATACCCAAATAACCCTTATAGTAATACCTATAATCTAAGATCGTGGAATCATCCCAACTTTAGTTGGAAGACTGCTGCAAATATTGCTCCACCAAGATCTGGTCAACAGTGAGGGTTTCAGGCAAAGAAGCCAGCGTGAAGGAATTATTGAAAAAGTACATGGAGGTAAATGATGCCCGGATGGCAAACACAGAAGTTGAACCTAAACTACAAAAGAGTTCCATGCGAAATCTTGATAGATGTGTTGGTTAGACTGCTCAACAATTATTTGAAAGACCACCTAAGGCTTACTAGGCAATACTGAAGTGAATCCAAAAACTCAAGTTAAGGTTATCACCACTAGAAGTGACATAACTACTCAAGATCTAGTTGCCAAAGAAACGGTGGAAAAGCTTGAAAAAAGTAACCTACAACAGAGGTGGAAGAGAAGAAAATGACTCATGATTTTGAATATAAACCAAAAGCTCCATATCAAAGTAGATCAAGAAGTAACAAGATGGATGAGTAATATGAAAAATTCCTTGAGTTGTTCATGACTCCCCATATCAACAGTCCGTTCATTGGAGCTCTAACACAGATGCCTAATTATGCTAAGTTCTTGAAAACCTTGCTTTTAAATAAAAATGAACATGATGATGTGGGAAATGTGAAGCTGAGCACGAACTCAGCCGTTCTTCATAAAAAGTTACTTGAGAAACTATCTGACCCTGGAAGTTTTACTCTTCCGTGTGAGATAGAGGACTTGTCTGTCCATAATGCTTTAGCAGATCTTGGCGCGAGCATTAACTTAATGCCTTATTCTCTCTTCTTCAAATTAGGTTTGCGTGACCTTTCACCTACCTGCATGAGCATTTAACTGGCAGACAAATTAGTTAAATATCCGAGAGGGATAACTGAAAATATCCTAGTAAAGATAGTAGATTTTTTTTTCTAATTTTTTCCCATTTTGTCATCCTAGACATGGATGAGGATTTAAGAGCTCTTGTAATCTCAAGACGGCCTTTTCTTGATTCCGCAATAACTCCAGTATATGTTTATGAAGGTAAACTCACTCTTAGGGTTGACAAGGACAAAGTTATTTTTAATACTAGGGCTAACCCTAGTATTCAAAAGCATTCACTTATAAGGTTGAGGTAACAATAAATCCTATTTCACTAAAGGCTAAAGTTAAATCTAACATTGTTATCTCATGGGAAAAAGTGTTTGAGAACGAATTACTGAATTTACCTCTGGTGGATGTTGTCGTCGAAAATTTAATCACAAAAGGGATATCGGGGAATTAGAACTGCTACTATATGGGAAAACTGCTAGTAAAGCACCAGAAAGTTTAGTTACTCTTAACTATCCCCAAAGTGAACCTATTCAACCACTTAAGTGTGGGGATAAGGTTGTTAATACTGAAAACCTTAATTTTTCCACTTTGGATGAAAGTATGCAAATCACAATTTTTTATTAAAGAGAAACAGTTCAAATCCAAGTGCTTGCAGCTAATTAGATAACAAATTGGTTTTTGTGCATGACTTGATCATAATTGTAGGAAAGTGAATTCGTCTAGGTAGAAAATTGAGAAAAACATCAAGGAGAAACCACCTAATAGTGATAGAAGCCCATTGATATTGATTTGGTAGAATTCCAAACACACTCATTTTAAGGTTTAGTGTTTTAAAACCCTTGATTCGAGATTTTGGGTCAAAATTGATGCTAGATAATGATTTGTTAAATCGGACTAGTTAAAACGTGTTTTAGTTTAGTTTCATGTTTGTTTTATGATTTAAGTTTAGAATTGAATTTCAGGTAATAAGTATTGTAATGAGAAATTTATAATCATATAAAAAAGCATGAGGATGGATATTGTACAAGACAAGATTTTCGTACGAGATCTACGCGCGAAGGAGAGGAGGACATGTGTAATTGGCAAAAAGGGTATTCTGGTCATTTCCCAAGTGAATAACTTTCCCTCTTGATTTTCAAACGGCTATAACTTTTTCATACATTAATATATATTTTTAAATTACACCGTATTAACGAGCATTTCATTCTCTTTAATTCGAGCAGCTTATTGCTATAGTTTTGGTTAAAAAAATTTACAGGATTTTGAATACCTGTTATTCTATTACGTGATTACGTGATTTTGAATACCCAGCACATGACTACGTGATTTTGAATACCCATTACGTGATTACACATTCAAGACGATCTGTTATAACTAATGTTATTACAATTATGCTTATCACGTAATTACACATATCCATAATAAAAACTTGATTATTTTGTTTTATTACGTGACTAAATCTCTAATATACGAAATTATGTGGTTATTATAGGTTGATTTGGCTAATGTTTTGTATATAATTTATCCTTAATACGTGATTAGACCTAAAATATTAGGTATTCCATATGAAATATTATGTATTACATGTTATATATTTACGTAATTACGTAATCACTCAGTTTGGTTTCACATAAAATACTATAATGAAATCACGTAATCACGAAATGAGTATTCAAAATCACGAAATCACGTAATAATGCATAGTCAACTATTGTTGTCTAACTACGTAATCACTTAATGAGTATTCAAAATCCTGTATTCAAAATCACGTAATCACGTAGTCACTTGCTGGATATTCAAAATCACATAATCACGTAATGGGTATTCAAAATCTTGTAAATTTTTTTAAAGAAAACTATAGCAATAGACTGCTCGAACCAAAGAGAATGAAATGCTCGTAAATATGGTGTAATTTATTTTTAAAAATAGAAACGTATGAAAAAATTAAAGCCGTTTGTAAATTAAGGTGGAAACTAGTTTATTGAGAAAAGACCAACATACCCTTTTAATATTTGTTATTTAAATTACTTTTTTTTTTGAAAGGTTGTTATTTAAATTACTTGAAACTGAGATTTAGCAAATGTCTTTCTAGTCTGTAGATCTTGCAAATGAACGACTAATGTTATCATGTAGACTTGGTACAAATAAACCTTCTTGTACGTGATCCGTCATCCATCATAAAATCATAGAATATATATTACCCGCAATAGAATAACATAAGACTATGGGGTATGGGGCTTGGGTTAGGGGAAAACGCCCAAGCCACCACCCCGAGTGGGCTTGGGTTGGGGCGTGACCCTTGGGGCTTGGGTTTGAAGCCGGGCGTGGGGCGGGCTTGAGATCCGATGTGTTTTACTCAATGTTTTAAATACCGGTATGAACCGGCCGGTTATACCGGTTAAACCGGATATCGGACATGAGTCCGGTACAATAAAGGCCGGTAAAACCTGAATACGGTATATCTTATGTACCGGCGGTAAATCCGGTTCAACCGGTTCAAACCACTGAACCGGTTTGCATTATCTTAGGATTCGATTTCTTAATTTTAATAAAATACAATATTAAGGTAATATTGATCTTCCATATTTCCGGTAATTAATCTAGTGACGTCTATTCCAATAGTTCGTCGTTGTTGAAATTGTTACTCACCTCATACAATACAATATTGTTTATAACTAATAAAAATATTCTTAAAATGCTTCGTAGTTTACAACCAAAATAGTTGTTTTTAGATAAAACTATGATCAGTTACATAGATCGTAGTTGAGATTGGATTGTTTTTTGAGATGCATTTGTATTTTATGGAATTTATAGGGTTAACTAGTAACCCGGTTCAACCGGTTGAACCATTTTAGAGCATAACCCGATACGACTTAAAAACCGGTTTTTAAAACATTGGTTTTACTCCTATTCGCTGTCCACCGCCATGTCATAGCGGGTGTTTGTTTGAATTTTAAATTCCAACCGTTTGGCCAAGCCAAGCGGTCACCCCAACCCCCAACATCCCCTATAAATGTAACCCCAAACCCCACCGGCTACCCCATCCCAAACCATTGTTGTCCACCGCTACCTCACCGGCTACCCTAACCATAACCCACTTGATCCCACGAACCCGCTACCCCAACCCGAAGAAGATGGCCTCTTGGACCCACGAAGAAGAATTGGCTCTCGTCACAAGCGTCGTTGATGCTATAAAGGGGCGACAACCCGGCCAAACACGATATTGGCCGGAAGCATTCGCAAGCTACCGACATAACGTCGGACACGACCGGCACAACCTCAACGCGTGTCAACATAAATGGCGCGAGCTACGGCCCAAGCTCGATTGTTTCAAGGCCTACTACGAAGCCGTTCCGAGCGGCGAGTTAAGCCACGAGGACCGGGTGGCGGTGGCGAACATTGAGTTTCGGGGCAAGGAGCGAAGGCCGTTCGACAAGCTCGCGCTTTTTGAAATTTACCTAACGCTATAGGTTTTTTTTTTTTGTAATCGTTTTTAGGTTTTTTTGTAATTTTTAGGGTTTTTTTTTGTAATCGTTTTTAGGTTTTTTTTTTATTTTGTAATTAATAAAATTTTAGGTTTTTTTTTAATGTTGTATGTATTTTTTTAATTTTTTGTAATTTTTTTTAAATAAACTGCCTAGCCACGCCCCCAACCCAAGCCCCGCCATACCCCACGGACACGTCAATCACCGGTGGGGGGCTCCAACTCCATGTGTCAACTCATGCCCCCAACCCAAGCCCCATATACCACACGGTCTAAGATTGAGATTTCGGACCTACCCGCTAGGCCGCCCGTGCTCATTTGAAGAAATAAGCCCAAACAAAAAAAAAACTAATTATGGGCCTGATCCAGGAACTGTACGTTTTTAAACTAAACTTTCCCCCAAATCCCCCCGCCATTCACAGACAGACAAAGCTTCTCTAACAATCTCCTTCCTTCTAGCGTCTTCACAACCACAATACTCGCACAGAAACGACCCTACTGTAATGGAAAGCAATGGATAAAGCTGAACCACCGAAACACACAACTATGGTGACAAAATCAACAATCAAGAGAAAACCCTTGGCCAATCTCACCAACATCATTCGTAACCCTAACCACACCTTCCAATCGAAGAAACCTCTATCTTCTACAGCCTCTGATTCAAGTATCGGATCCACTCAGAACCACCCGATTAAACCTCCCACACTCACCGCAGGTACAACTACTCAATGTTTTCAGGGTTAATTGTTAGCTGAATTTCTTAATTTTTAGTGGTGGAGAATTATTGCTTATGTTAATGAGTGTTGTTTCTAGTTGTGTAACTGTAAATTATCCTCACTATTCTAATTTGATAGTGTTTATGTACTTGATTGGATCAGTGGACCATTCGTGCTTGGCGAATCGTTGGCTCCATACATCCATTGTCATTTTAAATTGATTTTTTCAGCCATTAGCAATGTGTTTTGTGTCTGCTGAATGAAGTACTTCTGTGACTGCGTTGTAAGTTTTATAGTAATCACTTTGTTTTGTTTACTTTTGATCACATTAGACAATATTAATAGTTGTTGGCAGTTGTGTTTGGTGTTTTGGGATAGGTGTGTTTGGTCCGATTTGGTTTGGGTTAGCGTGGCAAGAGGGGACTATGTTTGGTTGTATTGTGTTGCTAGTAGTGAGATTTTAGTTGGAGGCCTGTTTGGAGAGGTTTTCTAATTTCAACCATGGATTGTTAAAGGTGGAGGCAATGAAGGTACCCTTGTTAAGAAGCTGATTTGTGGCTAATCTCCCAAGAATAATAATTAGAGAGAAACGATAGAACTTGATCTAACTTTTCTGGTTATCTGTCTTCTTAAATCAACACTCGTTTAATAGGCTTGAACATACATCGAAAATGACTAACGTAAACTACCCTACTACTCTTATAAACCCGCTACTTTAATCAAGATAACTAACAAGGAAACAAATGCAGAAATAGGATAAGAAATGCAGGTGATTAAACACGTAATGTATGGAAACATGTTGTGCAGGGTGACATGACATGGCATGTGTCGTGGAATGCAGTTACGTATCAGTAACCATGACTAATTTCAGTATTTTTGTTTCTTAGATCATTTGGTTGGTGTTGAGAATCAAACAACACAAGCTCGAACACGCAGCTCACAGAATACTAAGAGCAAAACACCTGCTGCTGTCCCCTTTTATCAGACATCTTCTCTGGGAAGAAAGACGAACGTGAAAGAAGGATCTGTGTCTATTTGTTCTTCAACATTGAATAAAGTCAAGGATCAGGGGAAGATAAATCAGTCCCGTTTGGTTAAAACGATTAATGATGGGAAGAAGATATCAGTGGCCCCTCATAACTCTTCAACAGAGAAGAACAAGGACAATAGAAAGTCAACTGATGTGTCATTAAGTGTTCAGCTAATGGAGAACGCAAATAATAGCACAGACAAAGATAAAGGGAAGGACAATAGAAAGTCAACTGATGTGCCATTAAGGGGTCAACTTATAAAGAACACAAATAATAGCATAGTCAAAGATAAAGGGAAGGAAAATAGTAACTCGGGTCTTATGATGTCTGATTCTTTGATGAAGAGAAAGGATAAAGGAAAGGCGATTGCTGAGCCACTTGACTATCCTTCTAGAAAGAAGTTAAAGTATGACATGATGGGATTCGGTGGTCCCCTTAAAGGGGTGGTAATTAAGGAGAGAGAGGGCACGGTTACGGGTTCTGGTAGTGTTAATATTGGTCAAAAGGATAAAGGGAAGGGGGTTTCTACTTCTTTTAGTTACTATGCTCTGGAGAAGAAGGATCAACAAAGTAGCTGTCCACCTATTTTAAGGACCACAAGCAAAAGGTCTTTCTTTCTTTTATATCTCTGTGTGTGTGTATCGGTGTGTTTCACTCTTTATAATCACTAATACGATCTCTATGTTTTATGGTTGAGTAGGAGTGGTGTTGATGAAACAGAAGATGTATTGCACTCTAAGCTACAAACTGAACCTCCTCCCAATAAAAAGGTATGCTTAGCTTTAACATATATTCATAGAAAAGATATATTACCTCTACTCATTGATATTGCAAGTTTGCAACTGTTATTTTTAATTATAGTTTAATTTGATCCTTTAACTATTAAGCAAAGAGCTAAATGCTCTTTATTAACACAAAGGTGAGAAATCTTGTGGATCAAACTCAGTGATATCAGTCTATAGCTTGAGAAATATAAAAATTTGGATTTTAATTTTTACTAACAAGGAAACACAGGATTTTACTCGAACTTCAAAACGTGAAGCGGTTTTTTTTTGTCTTTCGGGAGAGTGCGTATTTAGTTTTTGGTATTCATATCCTATTAAAGAGTTGCATTGTAGTATTGTATAGCCAGTGGCGGACCCAGGATTTTATTTCAATGGGGTCCATTTTCGGGTCGGTCCTCGTTCGGGTCGTGTCAAAGTGAGGTTTGAACTAGATTTTTAAAAAAATAAGAAAAATGGGCTTATCAAGGATTGAACCCATGACCTCTTGGTGGAAAAGAGGGAGATTTACCACTACACCAGCTTTCTTTTTATTTCTATGGTGTCCACCTAATTGTATTTATGGGGTCCATATACAATTTAATATACCGAATGTACTATTTTTTAAAAAAAGATTGGGGTCCGGGGACCCCGATGGCACCAATGTGGGTCCGCCCCTGTATAGCAATAGATGTGCTAGTTTTGACCCATTTACTTATACATGGATTGATGAGGGTTAATTGGTTAATGTTTCATCTCATATGTGGCAGACTGGCAAAATAAAAAAAAGTTAGTTTTAAAAGCAAGGTTTAAATATCATCAAAAGTGTACTTTTAGTGAACAAAACCACCTTAACTATTTATTCCAAAACCTATATGATTATTATCATCAAAGTAAAAAAGTTTTTGTGATCTGACACACTTATTATTTATTAAAAATCTAAAAAAAATGGAGAAAAAGATTTATTAAAGAATGTGTTGTGTTTGATGTTGTTATGTAGAAAATCTTATAGTACTAGAAGACAAGAATTTTTAACAATCGGTTAACGGGTATTAAATGAACCAGATTAACTAACAAAAGGTTGTTAACGATGATTGTTTTTCAGAAAAAGAGATGCTCAACAAAGGAAATTGACGAAGCATACGCGTTACCAAAAGAATTTGTGGAGCAACAGAGGGCTTACTTTAAAGAGATTGATGACTTTGAACTAGAAGTAGAGGAGGTCTGACTTTATTACTTAGATAGGACTTCCCTAACCTGTTTCAGTTTATTGTATAGTCACACTTCAAAACTTCTCAAAATATCATATGCTTGACTAGTACTTTGACTTAAAGATGAGGTTGTGTATCGACATGTAACTTCTGGTGATTAGGTTTATAAAGAGGTTGTTCATATACCTGTAAGCATGATGATTTTGGCTTTTGTTTGAATCAATCTGCTGTGGTGAACTGGTGTTTTAGTACCATAATGTTCTTATTTTGATTAAAAATATCGGAATATTTGTTAATATTTATTTTTCTTAATTTCAAGTAATGATGTTAATTAAGGTGCTGTTTGCTTTTCCTGAAAAGATCTGTGCAAGCTCTTCTGTCTGCGCCGCGCTGACATTGCCACGCGGAGACTGTTTGTTTTTCAAGACGTTTCATTAAAAAACGTCTGCGCGATCTTCTAAGGTCTGCAGAGAGTTAAACACCACCGACCATCACCACCACTGTCCACCACCACTGTCCACCACCCACTACCGTCCACCGTCCATCACCACCACCACCACCACCACCGTCCATCATCACCACCACCGTCCACCACCCACTACCATCCATCACCACCACCATCCACCACCAGTTTATTTAGAAGTCTGTATACGTTAAAAAACAAACAACTTTCTCTTGCAGACTGTAGAGGTTTGGTCCACCTCTTCTTCTACAGATGTCTGCAGATGTGGTCCGTAGACTGTAGACATTTTACCTCTTAAAAAACAAACAACACCTAAATGTCTTTGATAAAACAAGATAAAAGGAAAACTTAATTAGAAATCTGAGGTGTGTTCTAATTTCTGAAGTGATTACATAGTAAAGTTTTTTGATATTTAAAAGGAATTGTAGTATTAATTCCTAATCATGAAATCTGATATATGTAATCCAGTTAATAAGTTTATCTTCTAAATGAACAAAATAAACTCCGATTTTTAAACCGGGTTGAGTAGATAAAGTAACCACTAACCAGCATTCATTCTAGGTAACTTTTATTTTTTCGGGTATTTGTTACCAGGCTGGATATGAATTCTAGACATTACATGAAGTCATGAACCTATCACCAAATTTATTGGTTTGGGTTTAGTTTTAACACATTTGTATTAGTTGAACATGTTTATATAAAAAGGCCGGCCCTAGGTCAACCTAGTTGGTTCATGGTTTCACTCGTTGATTTCTATAAACTTTTTAGAGGGTTTTTTATGTCAAAACTTACCACCTGAAAGAGAAAAACGTAAAAGAGCAAGTATTTATAAACGTTTGTGTTTTTAGGTGTAAAGTTGTAATTTTATATTAGAACATATGAACCCGAACACAACATGGGTTTTCATGGGTTGACACAAATACGATTCCTTAACTAGAACATTTTAGTTTTTTTTTTTTTTTTTTTTTTTTTTTTTTTTTTTTTTTTTTAACTTTTTGCATATTAAAACTCAAATTATAAATTACAACAAAAAGTACAAAAGTATCTAAAATAATTGTTACAATTTATCTTGTTAATTTATGACATTAGACCAAAATGCTTGTAGCCTAATAGTATCAAAGTTTTGTATTTATGTCTCTCTTATAAGTGGTGAGGGTTCTAGTCTCATTGGAGACAAATGGAGATTTTTATGAGTAGTGTAATTTGTTGTTAAAAAAAAAACATAATATATGTTTTTATAAAGATAATCGAGTCAATCTAAACACGTCGTGTTTCACTAAACACGTTTATGAACTCAACTTGAAATTGACATGAATCTTTTTAGACTAAAAATAAAAGCTCTAACTTTATTCTAGATTCGTGTCTTGTCGAGTCAGGTTTAAAAAAATGAGAAAAGTTCTTAAAAAATATTAAACTCCCTAAACCATTCTTTCTTTTTCACCACCAAATTTAAGGGTGAGTAAACTTTAACTCTTAACCAAAATTAAACGAATCGAATAATTAAATTAGAACATGCTTATGTAGATGTAAAATGTAAATAATATTTCGTCATCACTAAGAACATGAACAAATGCATCATATTATGTCACACCCCCAAAATACCACATACGAAAGACCTCGCTAGGCGTGTGACGTACCAGGATCTAGCCACCAATCACATTGAACTAATATCAAGATTGAAATAAAGTTTCCATTTATTAAGGTCAAGCATTCGTAACATAATCCAAGATTAACATGTTCAGCGGAAGCAATTAATAAAACATTGTTTAAACGTTTCAAAACCAAATGTATAGTAAAATCAGAAGACAAGTCATGCATATCCAAGTAATGCGACCCATGACCACTCCAGCCATCCAGACAGCAAGTTCCTTGTCCAAAGTACCTAACGACCTGCGAGCATGCAACAAGTGTATCAGACAACGCTGGTGAGTTCATAGTTTTACGAAAACGTTAGTTACCAAGTGTTTAATTCAGTTCATTGATTATAATGTTGATAATAACTCGAATACAAGACGGCTCCGGATTTATTTTGCCCTTTCCCTAATGCTCCTATCAAAGCAGTGGGCATGACTAGGTCATTAGTTCACACCCGTCCTCTCAGGTACGGGGTGAGGGTGCCAAACCTAGATAGCGCTACCAACTAATACCTCGTTACCTCCCAGGTAACAAACAAGATGGGACTTAATGGTGATAGGATGAGTGTATTATCCAACATTCCAGATTTTACCCACAAGATGTATTCCTCTCAGGAATACCCATTTGATTTACCCAAAAACCTATCCCTCTCAGGGATACCCAATGACTGTCCCACCCACCGGGACGCATGCTCAAGAGGAATGAACTCACCTTTGATTTGCTCGGTATGTTAAATTACCCGTCCAAGTTGGTCAACCCAAACCCTACCGTGGTTACCAATCAACATCAGTTTCACAATCAACTAAGTCACTTATTTAACATAGAATGCATTCATCACAAAGATCACTGTATAACAAGTACTAAGTGCCCAATTCTTATACAAGTCCACATCCCATGTGAATATCACAAATTAGTACATAACAAATAAATGTTCTAACCACACAAGACAAATCTGATCTCCTATTCTCAATTAGTATTATTATCATGCAACATCTAGCATTTGTAAATACAAGCATTCATTAACATATGCTTCATAACTGTCTACTGTTCTGTTCAGTCCAAGGCACGGCGAAGAACCCTGGCGACGAAGCATCTATTCTTCGTCGAAATCACAGGTGACGAAGTACCTATCCTTCGTCGAGGTTACATGCGACGAAGTATCCATCCTTCGTCGAGACTACATGTGACAAAGTATCCATCCTTCGCCGTGACTGGGGGTGACCAAGTATCATAAAGATTCGTCAAAATCACCTAATAACTGCTAACATGTTTTCAGCGGAGTTAATGGATCAAACATCAGTTTCTTTACAAGTTCTACAAACCCTATCTACTGCTCAATCATCAAACTAATAACCCCACAACCTTAATATCGAATACAACATCATGGATTAACACAAGTCTTGATTACACATACTCATGATTCCAATCCAATTAATAACATTCTCATTCACAAGCAAATCAGGTTATCGGTTTCATGACTATAAACGTACTCAGACCATCAATCCTTATCATGAAATTTCTAGATTTAAATGTTATTAAAGAACCTAATCTCACACAATTCACAACAACAGAATCACAACACCAGAATTTCAACGAATAACAATGTTAGACACTAACCGTGGTACCGGATTGAATAGATAAATCGAGATGGAAAAGCTTCGAGACTCCCTACTGCCGTCGCACAGAGAATGAAGGGAGAGAGGATTTAGGGTTTTTGTTGTAACACCCCGTGTTTTCACAAGTCAGAGTCAAAGTCAAGGGCAAAGTCAACGACCGATTGAACGAATTTGACTTATAGTGATTTCTTTATTTTAATTGTATTATGTGGAGTAAGTGTTGTTAATTGCTAAAATCGATGTGTGTTAATCGCTATCTAATCGACTTACGACTGTGAATTATAGGAAGTAACAATGCGATAAAGTTAATCAATCGATAATCAAGCTATGCTACTCGACATCGAATCGTGATACGAACCGCAACTCGATTTAATTTGGTTAATATACGTGTGTGTGTGCCTTATGTGTTACTTGTGCGTGTTATATATATATGTTGTAGAAATAAATCGAAACTCGAAACGCAATCAAACTCGAACTCGAATCGCAATCGAACTATGATAATTAGTGGAGAAGAGATTATGCGAGATATGAAGTAGTTGGGACTGAAAGTAATTTGACTAGGAAACCCTATCGTGTTGAGCCGCTCGCAATCGAAATCGAAACTCTAAAAATCATCGCGCTAAACACTCAACCCGGATAGCCATCCGATCGGATAGCCGCCTTGCCATCAAAACAAGTGCCATCCGACCAGGTGTCATCCGACCGGACAGCCAACCCGGGCGGTATGTCATTCGATCGGATAGCCCTTTCCTCTTTTGGAATCCTATAAATACCCCTGCCATTGTCATACTTTCCATTTTTGGAAGTCCTTGTCCGAACCACTCGTGCTCCTCACCTTTTCTTCGATTTCTCTCAATCCAGGTAAGATCTCGCCCTAAATCTTATACTTTCTTGATCTACACGCACTCCTACACCCTTCTATCTTTTAAATCTTAACTTTTAACCGTGAAATCACTAGATTTCGGGTGTTCTAGGACGACGTCATCATGTGTTCTTCAAGAACTTCATATTTTGACTTCAATCCACCAAGAACAACCGAGATCTAACCGATTTCCACGCAAACATACAAAGATCTTGTAAAGATCTCGACACAAGAATGGTGAAAAAGGATTGAAAGATGGTTTTAATTTTCTTTCAACTCTTTTACACTCAAAACACTCAAAACCGATAGGATCCGACTCTGATTTAGTCTTCTACTCGATTGTAGTGTTGTACTAGCTCAAGTTTCAGATTCTACTCACGAGACTACAGACTTCGGGTTAGCCAAAACCAACCGTCTCGAGCCGGTAACCGGCCGGACTAGGGTGATTCCTGGTCGGGTTGGTCATCTGGGTCGAAATAGAGGATCCGTTGGCTGACACGTTGTCAAAGTGTCTCGACATAACGACAAACCTTCAAAACGACCAAGTGTAGAACGAACAGGACAACCGGAACGGATTGCTGTCCGATCGGATAGGTCACCCGAACGAATTGTCATCCGAACGGATCACACTTGGGTCCCACCTTTTAAAACAATCCTAACTGAAGTTTGAGTATCGAACGAATTGCAATCCGATCGGACGACCATCTGACTGGATTACTCTTCGGATCATGAGATACTAAGACTTTAAAGACTTAAACAATTTTCAACATGTTCAATAACATGGTTGCCATCCGATCGGATTGCCATCCGATCGGATTGCCATCCGATCGAATGACGCTTCTGTTGAGAACTTGCTTTCTGTAAGTAACCTCATCACTAAGTCACCGTCCGACCGGATTACTGTCCGACCGGATGACCATCCGAACGGATTGTCATCCGCACGACCAGTCACCCGATTGACTGACTTGATAGATTGAGATACTTCGATGTTTTCAAAATACTACAACGAAAACTTCAAAAGTCAAACCATCGTACACAAACACATTTCACCTCATAGGAAGAAACAATCCACTCGAATCGCCATCCGACCAGACCACTGTCCGATCGGATGACCACTCGAACGAATTGCTATCCGCACGGATTGCTGTCCGATCGGATTACCATCCGGTTGAACCACCATCCGACCCTTTCACACCTTGTGACGTTTTACACATCACTTATCGTTATGCAATCTAATCTACTCAGGCTAATCTTACTCGCTAAGCGCTCCCTTCAATCCATTAATCGCTGTGAGTATACTCGATCCCTTTTTGCTTTAAGCACTTTTGGGTGTTACATACGTTACGAATATTCAAACTACAACAATCACACTACTCAATACTATTTGAACGCTAACCGTTAATGCATGTTATACGTGGCTTATGAATGCTTGTTTGTTATGTTTACACATGGAATGCTGTCTACCTGCCTTAGCAACGATAGTACTATAGTTTGGACTCAGCACCCGTTCACACGGGGGTTGTTAAGGATCTTTCACTTGCATGGATTACGGTGGTAATCATGTATTGCGAACTGCCTTGGGCAGTCAACCCGCAGTCATTGGTATCGATGGATCTATGTCGATAACTAACGTGCTTCATTTCACTATGTGTACGTGCTGGTTATGCGTAAACGAATTCGAACTCTATATGCTATTATCAAACTTGTATGCTCACCTTTACATTATATGTATTGACTTTTATTTTAACGTATGTGACAGGTGCTTAGGACGCACACTTGGTAGGAAATTGAAGCTAGAATAAAGCTTTAGAGCCCAACAAATAGTTGTCTGTAGTGGTCAAACTAAGGGTCTCTAGAAGCAGATAAACAACTGCTGTCTATTTAAATCTGAGTTGTCGGAACAAAATATTTGCCTAGATTTTTTTCTGTAATAATTGTTTTACTGTTTGAGATACGGTATGGGACGTATTATTTAAATTGAATGGTATTGATAATTGTTATGGAAACTTCTGGACAATCTGTTTCGCTCAGTGCCATGCCCCGATGATTCCGCCATCGGTTGGGGTGTGACAGATTGGTATCAGAGCCATAACTATAGGGAATTAGGCAAGACTCGACCTAGTCCGGGTCGATGTCTTAGAAACCTAGTCTATAGTTTGGACCCAACAGACCGATTTACGCATAACCAGTAGGGATTAGGTACGAGCTTATTCCTCGCTATTTTCACCTATGCTACACTATCACTACACTCGATGTTACAGCTATAAATGGGCGATAAAGTCGAGATTAGGTGTGAAAACCACAAACTCTTGACCAAATTGCTTGAATTAATGCTGTTTTATCAACTTATCGATGATTTCTTCTTTGTTTTTCAATAACGAACGCTTGTTCAACGGGGGAAATTATACCAAATCAGGAGTGAAATCCGTATTTTGATGAATAATCTCCTCAATTTTATTAAAACAGGGACGAAGTTGTTAAGATAGGGGTGAAACCCTAACCTTGACGACTTGTTCCGCACATTTTACAAAACTCCCACCAAAGTCTCAACGGACTCCAACGACCTGAAGTCACGACACGACTAACGGGATGTGTGCCAAACGCCCAAGAACCGAGGCAAGGACACGGACCTGAAAGTCAAATGTAGACGACAAGTCCTTGCGAATAGTTGAATTGCTTTGGGTAGTCGAAGTCTACTAGCCGCAGACAGTCCATCTCTCGATTTTTGCGTATTTCAATTTTGAGCCCGCAACTACAGACTCTAAAAATTTGTCGATTTTATAAGTTTATATGTGTGTTTACCTGTTTATGTGTTTAAATTTTTGGAATTTACTCGATTTTTGCTTTCACTTCGATCGACCCGAACGACTCGCACTGCCTTTCTATCTCAAATCGCTAACAAATCGCTGAATTTTGGACAACCTTATGTTATGATGTACACTTATACTACGCTATTCGATATACTAAAACGCGATCATCATTCTCGAATAATCGCGAACTTTGAATGCTGGGTTTTGTATTCTGAGGCAGTCGGAATACTCTGTGTGTTTCTATACGCTCCTATATGCCTCTTGTGTTGAAAATGTTTCTGTGATTCTATGCTTATGTGATAATGTGATTCTGTGCTTATGGGATAAAGTGATTATGTGCTCTACGTGCTTATGTGTCTATGTGATTCTGTGTCCTACATGGTTATATGTCTATGTGTCTACATGATATGTGTTCCTGAGCTTTAGTAGTAGTAGACGTGTGAGGTGAGATTTGAATACATGTGTTGAGTCCTGTGACGATGTCTGTTGCAGACAATGTCGTCTGGATCCCGTCACGCACTTTCTCGTCAAGAAAAGAGAGACAAACGTCTTGCTTCCATCATCGCTAAAAGCGTAGCAAAGGCCGTGAGTGATGTTTATGAGAATGCTAGCAAATCGTCTGAGGAATCGAGAACCGAAGCTCCTAAAGCTACCACGAAGACCTTCAGTTTCAAGCAATTCAAGTCTTGTGGGCCAAAAGAATTCACTGGCGAGGGAGGTCCTACTGCACTATTCCACTGGTTTGATTCCATTGAGGTTACTCTGCGACAGAGTGGTTGCCCTGATGACCTTCGTACTCTGAATGCTACCGGCGTTTTCCAGTCCCGTGCACTAGACTGGTGGACGGCCGAGAGGAACAAGCGAGGGAACCATGCAGCCTACGGTCTGTCGTGGGACGAGCTCAAGGAAGTTATGCTAGAGGAATTCTGCCCTCCTCACGAACGTCAAAAGCTAGAAGATGAATTTTGGCACCTACAACAAAAGGAAGCTGACAATGCTGGTCTCACTGCTCGCTTCAAGCAGCTCAGCATTATCTGTCCTGACCAAGTCAAGACTCCAGACATGGCGATCAAGAAGTACATCCGGGCCCTGCCCGACTGCGTTGCTGATTTCGTGCAAGCGGCTAAGACTACGACGATCGAGGAAACTTATCTACTGGCCGCTGAAATCAACGACAAGCGGGTTAAGGCTGGGGTCTGGGATAAGACTTCGAAGCATCTGCATCAAGCTACCGCTACCGCACCAACTGCTGAACCCACCTCATCGAGCAACAAGAGGAAGAACAAGAGAAAGAACAGCTCCAGCAACAAGAACTGTGCGATCACTGCTGCACCAGTTCAATCCGTACCAGCTCAACAGCGCCAAGTGGCAGCGCCTGTGACCAATGCACCTCTTGCTAAGCGTGCATACACTGGGCCACATCCGCTCTGCCCTACTTGTACCTATCATCACCCAACTACCATTCCTTGCCGTTTTTGTGCTCATGCAATGTGTACGGCCACTTTACCGCCAACTGCCGTATTCGACACGCTCCTGCTCATCAAGCTCTACTCACCGCCCCACAGGGTCAACAAGCTCCTCCGGCACCCGCGATCAAAGCCAGATCCTGCTTCGCATGTGGCGATCCGAACCATTTCGCCAACATGTGCCCAAACAGGGTTGTGAAACAAGAGCCCCAGCAGCAACAGCCACAGCAGCAACAGCAACACCAGCAGCAACAACAACAACAGGCCGCACGCGCCAGAACTTTCAACATCAACGTGCGCCAAGCCCAAGCCGACAACAACGTGGTTAATGGTACGTTCCTTGTGAATGGTATTTATGCGTCATGTTTGTTTGATACTGGAGCCGATAATTGCTTTGTGTCGTTCAAATTCGAGAAGCTCCTTAATCGTAAACGCTCCCATCTCTCCTCGACGTTCGATGTAGAAGTCGCTACTGGAAGAACCGTCGCCGTTAATTATGTTATCCGTGATTGTACTATTGAGCTCAACAATCACATCTTCCCAATCGACCTCATTCCAATGCAACTCGGAAGTTTCGACGTCATAGTAGGCATGGACTTCCTACGCGAAAACCATGCTGAAGTTGTGTGTTACGATAAGATGATTCGATTCTCGCTCGCAAATGGCGACTTATTGTGTGTATACGGTGAAACTGCCTCGAAAGGACTCAAGCTCATGTCATGTGTCCAAGCTAGCAAGTACCTCCGCAAGGAATACAGGGCTTTCTTGGCCAACATCGTAGTAGCGGAGAAGGAAAAGAAAGAGAAGAAGGAAGTAAAAGACGTTCCTGTGGTTCGTGAATTTCCTCATGTGTTTCCTGATGATCTTCCAGGTTTGCCACCAAGTCGTGATATCGACTTTCGTATCGACCTCATTCCTGGAGCAAATCCTGTCGCCAAAGCCCCTTATCGACTCGCGCCATTCGAAATGCGTGAACTCTCAAACCAACTTCAGGAATTACTTAAGAAAGGCTTCATTCGCCCGAGTACCTCTCCATGGGGCGCTCCAGTCCTTTTCGTCAAAAAGAAGGATGGGTCTTGTAACACCCCGAAATCGGGATTGGTAATTAAACCATGTTAATAATAATGAATGGGTAAAATACCGTTAGTAGTAAAAGTAAACCTGGTGAATATTAGGAATTTAATAGATAAACCTAATATTAAATAAAAAGTGAATAAAAGCTTTTGAGGAAATAAAGATAATAAGAGGCCCGAGTTAACGGGATTTCAAAATAAAACGGGTTATGACTTCCCCGAACCCACTAAGTAACTAGGAATATCAACCTAGTTAGTTAAGTGTTGTAAAAACAATAAAAGAAACATGAAATAGATAACCCTTTTATAAACTATGGAACTAGAGGGACTAAACATGGGCAAATGTAATAAAGTTTTGATTAAATCAAAATTAACTCAACAAAAACACACACGTACGTGTGTTCCTGCGATCTCCACAGAGCTTCTAGAGCTCAAACCCTAAATTCCAAGAATTCACCAAATTGAAAGGGGAAATCAAGCCCAAATCGAAATCCAAGCATAGATTAGTGATCACCGCAGTAAATGGGTCATAAGGTATGTAAAATTTCATGGTTTGATTCCATCTTGAATTCTAGACGAACACATGAGATTCGAAATTAGAGCTTGCATGATTGTTGTTTAGATGAAATTTGTAATGAAATTATGTCTAGGAGTAAACCCTAGTCATTTGTTGTTGAATTAGTGCTTAAACTATGAAATTCATAATCATCTATGTAAGTGCTAAATGGGTTTTGTGGGAAGATGATGAACACTAGATTTATGATCATCAATTTGGTGTTATTCGATTTCCATGAAGTAAGTCTAGGTGTTGTTATGCATGCTAGACATAAGAACTTGTGAATGATGCTAAAACTTGGGTAAATAACTAGTTATAAAAATTGATTGTTGATTTTATAGAATATGCCCACAAGGTGTTTGTTAAAATGCCTAAGTGAATGTTCATATGTTGAAATTACGAATGAAACGCGTAATTGCCTTGTTTGACTAATTATGTGAAAGATGGGTTAAAGCGGGTTCTAATCATAATGTTGATTTGACTTAATTGTGTAAACCATGTGATCAAAAAGTAGTTAACTTTTGATAAGCTAAGTTAACTAATCATGAAGTCGAATAGTACCTTTGGCATAGAAAATAAGTGAGGTGGAATAGTCGTGATTTTCTTATGACTAATTTAACCGCCTTGTAAATGATTAACAATAGTTTGACGCCTAACGAGCTAGGTGGAGGCTTGGGAAAGAGGCGGTCAAACGAACCAAGCACGAGAAGAAAAGCGTATTCGGAATGCAAAGTAAGTAAAACTTACACCCTTATGTAGGACACGTGTTTATTTTATAAACTATAAATGCGAAAGATGTAATACCCAAAATAAGGGTTCCGACGCGACCGATACAAGTCGGAACAAGTATAAATGATAAAAACCATTGTTTATGGTAAACGGGGCAAATGGGTGAATTTGGAAATCTAAAACCATGCTTTTATTCTAATTTATGTAAATGTTTGGTCTTATAGTCCAAACGGGTCAAATGGTGATGAAACACCATTTGACAATATCGACTAATGTGATTGTCAAGTCGTATGTTATCAGGAGTGATTAGCAATTTGGATAATTGCGACGCCATAGAATGTTGGTTAATTAACGCGAGGTATAAAACGGGTCTATATGTTGACTCGAGCCAGGTACGCATATATATAGATTTATGGTTTAAAATGCAATGTTGGTCAAATACCTTAGCAAAGGGACCAATGTCGTAAAAAGGAAGAAATAAGTTGACGAAAATGCCCTTGATAGGTAAATCGGGCAAACGACTCTTAGAGGTCGTTTAGATACTAGTATTATCATCATGTAACTCTTAGACACATGTAAGAGTTGCAGGCATCAACTTTGGGGGTCAAATGCCTATGAACGGGTTAATCACGTAAAATGACTATCCTAAGGGTAAAAATTAGGAATGTGGTTCATTATGTTAAATCCACCACAAAAATAGTTGTGGTGGAATATAAGAGGCTATTTAAAAGTGAGAATACGAAGTGTAGAAAGAGAAGAGAGAGTTCGATGCTTAAATGTACATAATCCGCTCTAAACGGGTCAAAATAAGAACTTGAGCGTAAACGGGTTTTTATTATGTAAGAATCCCGTGATTTGAAATTTATATGATAGGAGATACGGAAATTATGAATTTCATGAGTTTAAGGATCAAATAAACATGTTTGTTTGATAAAAATCGAACGGGTCAAAATTTGGTAAAAAGTGTAATAAGCCGAAGACTTAAAAGTCTGAAATTTTGTTAAATCGAATGTTGGATTTTGACTCCATAATGTGGATAATCAAATTACAATCACGTAGGAAGAAGCGGTAGGTCAAACGGACAAGCGGATTGAAAGATACGAAAGTTTTCGTGTCAAAAACGGCAAAATTGGAATGGGCTGGTACAGGGGCCACCGTAACTTACGGTGCCCACCGTAAGTTACGGTGGGGCTGCAACCTTTACGCCAGGTACCTACTGAGTTACGGTGGGAGCATTTTTAATTAGGGGCCGCCGTAACTTACGGTGACCACCGTAAGTTACGGTGGAGGCCAGATTTCAGTTCTTGTTTATGGGATCAAGGGATTAATATTGGGATTTCCTGATTCTTTTCTTTAATTCGATTATTCGACTTTATTTTCCTTATGATACCAGTTATTTAATTATCAAAACTAACTTTTAAGTTGGTTTTGAACATAGGTGAATGACGAGAGCCCGGATGAAGATCAAGCGTCGAGCAAGAACCGAACACGCAATAAATGAAGCTTCCGCAAGTTGTTTCGTCGTTATTCTAAAACGGAGAATTAAACCACATGATGCTGTATTACTTTAAATGGTAAAAGTTTTTAATAAACCAGTATTTTAGCATGAACGTTTAAATATAAATACTCGGTAAATTGTGATTTATTTAATGAAAATCCCAAAACAAATTTATGGTTGTTACAGTCGTTCCGGATGTGCATCGACTATCGGGAATTGAATAAGCTAACTATCAAGAACCGCTATCCCCTACCTCGCATCGACGATTTGTTTGATCAACTACAAGGCGCTACGTGTTTCTCGAAGATCGATCTACGTTCAGGCTATAATCAGCTACGCATACAAGAGGAGGATATACCCAAAACCGCGTTTTGCACCCGATACGGTCACTACGAATTCGTTGTTATGCCCTTTGGTTTAACCAATGCACCAGCGGTTTTCATGGATCTGATGAATCGCGTGTGTAAACCATATCTCGACCGTTTCGTCATCGTATTCATCGATGATGTCTTGATCTATTCCAAATCGAAGGCCGAACACACGCAACATCTACGTTTGGTTCTCGAGTTACTCCAGGGGAACCAACTCTATGCCAAGTTCTCCAAGTGCGAATTCTGGTTGGAGGAAGTTCAGTTCCTGGGGCACATTGTTAATAGTCAAGGCATTCACGTCGATCCTGCGAAGATTGAAGCTGTTAAGAGTTGGGTTACGCCTAAGAACCCGTCTGAAGTCTGCTCTTTTCTCGGACTAGCGGGCTATTATCGACGATTTATCGAAGGATTCTCGAAGATTGTTGTGCCGCTTACCTCTCTTACGCATAAAGATCAGCCTTTTGTCTGGGGAACCAAACAAGAGACTGCCTTACAAACCCTCAAGCATAAGCTTTGCAATGCTCCTGTTCTCACGTTGCCAAACGGAAACGACGATTTCATTGTCTACTGTGATGCTTCCAACCTTGGTCTCGGTTGTGTCCTCATGCAACGGAACAAGGTTATAGCTTACGCGTCTCGTCAGCTCAAAATCCACGAGAAGAACTATACAACCCATGATCTCGAGCTAGGCGCGGTTGTTTTTGCAGTAAAGATTTGGCGACACTACCTGTATGGTACCAAGTGTACGATCTTCACCGATCATAGGAGCCTACAACACATCTTTAATCAAAAGGAACTTAATATGCGTCAACACCGATGGGTAGAACTTCTCAACGATTATGACTGTGAGATCCGTTATCACCCAGGCAAAGCGAATGTTGTTGCCGACGCACTCAGCAGGCGGAGTTATCTGCTTAGCACTCGTAATGTTCAAGCCCAACACGATCTCGAAACCCTTATTCGTGAAGCCCAGCATGCGTGTTTTAACGAACGCACGCTGAAGAGGGAACGAATCTACCACGATGGAGCCCAACTTGTGAGCAAATCCAATGGAATATTCCACTTTCTGGACCGAATTTGGATCCCTAAACGGACCGATTTGCGACAGATTCTGATGGACGAAGCCCACAAATCCCATTATTCTATTCATCCCAGTGCCGACAAAATGTACCAGGATCTTCGCTACAAGTACTGGTGGCCCGGCATGAAAAGGGATATTGCCCTCTACGTTGGAAAATGCCTAACTTGTGCAAGAGTCAACGCTGAACATCAAAGACCCTCTGGCTTACTCGAACAACCACCAATTCCCATGTGGAAGTGGGAAAGCATAGCTATGGATTTCGTGACGAAGCTTCCGCACACGTCATCAGGTCACGACAGCATTTGGGTTGTGGTCGACCGTTTGACTAAATCAGCTCACTTTCTGCCGATACGAGAAGACTACAAGGTAGAACGATTAGCCCGAATCTACACCGACGAGATCATTTGTAATCATGGGACGCCTCGCGACATCATCTCTGATCGTGATGCTCGGTTTACCTCGCGACTGTGGGAAACGTTTCAAATGGCACTCGGTACATCGCTTAATCTAAGTACCGCTTTCCACCCTCAAACCGACGGTCAGACTGAAAGAACGATTCATACTCTTGAAGACATGCTCCGTTCGTGTGTCTTAGACTTCGGTGGTAATTGGGATAAATACCTGCCATTAGTCGAATTCTCGTACAACAACAGTTATCATTCTAGCATCCAAATGGCACCATTCGAGGCCTTATACAGAAGAAGATGTCGGTCGCCTATTGTGTGGCACGAGATCGGTCACTCGCAATTAACCGGTCCTGAGCTGTTACAAGAAACGACAGACAAAATTTTCCAAATTCGAGACAACCTGGTGAAGGCTCGGGATCGACAGAAAAGTTACGCCGATAAGAAACGCAAGCCCCGTGAATTTGGCGTTGGTAACCACGTACTCCTAAAGGTATCACCTTGGAAGGGTGTGGTCTGATTCGGCAAAAAGGGAAAACTCGCGCCTCGATATGTTGGACCTTTTAAGATTCTAGAAAGGATCGGAAAAGTCGCCTACAGACTCGAACTACCGGAGGAACTTAGTAACGTCCACCCGACTTTCCATGTGTCAAACCTCCGAAAGTGCCTAGCCGACCACGACTTACATGTCTCTCTCGATGACCTGCAAGTAAACGAAACATTACACTTCGTGGAGAAGCCTGTCGAAATCATCGATCGCCAAACCAAGCAGCTCAGACGCTCGCGCATTCCTATTGTGAAGGTCCGATGGGAAGGCAAACGAGGCGCAGAGTTCACTTAGGAACTAGAAAGCGACATGAAGGCGAAGTACTCGCAGCTGTTTAAAGAGAAAGTCTAGAGAAAGAAAGTGACATCGTGATTCTAGTGCTTTGTACGATTTCATATCACTTAATAGAATCATCGATGATATTACGTTCTCGTGTGTTTGGTCACGTTCGTGTACGGATTCCGCACGTCACACGTACAATTCGTAATCGTTTCGGAGTCGAAACCGATCACGGAGTCGTACAGCTTCCAGCTTAATTTCGGGACGAAATTTCCTAAACAAGGGGAGGCTGTAACACCCCGTGTTTTCACAAGTCAGAGTCAAAGTCAAGGGCAAAGTCAACGACCGATTGAACGAATTTGACTTATAGTGATTTCTTTATTTTAATTGTATTATGTGGAGTAAGTGTTGTTAATTGCTAAAATCGATGTGTGTTAATCGCTATCTAATCGACTTACGACTGTGAATTATAGGAAGTAACAATGCGATAAAGTTAACCAATCGATAATCAAGCTATGCTACTCGACATCGAATCGTGATACGAACCGCAACTTGATTTAATTTGGTTAATATACGTGTGTGTGTGCCTTATGTGTTACTTGTGCGTGTTATATATATATATATATATATATGTTGTAGAAATCAATCGAACTCAATCGAAACTCGAAACGCAATCAAACTCGAACTCGAATCGCAATCGAACTATGATAATTAGTGGAGAAGAGATTATGCGAGATATGAAGTAGTTGGGTCTGAAAGTAATTTGACTAGGAAACCCTATCGTGTTGAGCCGCTAGCAATCGAAATCGAAACTCTAAAAATCGTCGCGCTAAACACTCAACCCGGATAGCCATCTGATCGGATAGCCGCCTTGCCATCAAAACAAGTGCCATCCGACCAGGTGTCATCCGACCGGACAGCCAACCCGGGCGGTATGTCATTCGATCGGATAGCCCTTTCCTCTTTTGGAATCCTATAAATACCCCTGCCATTGTCATACTTTCCATTTTTGGAAGTCCTTGTCCGAACCACTCGTGCTCCTCACCTTTTCTTCGATTTCTCTCAATCCAGGTAAGATCTCGCCCTAAATCTTGTACTTTCTTGATCTACACGCACTCCTACACCTTTCTATCTTTTAAATCTTAACTTTTAACCGTGAAATCACTAGATTTCGGGTGTTCTAGGACGACGTCATCATGTGTTCTTCAAGAACTTCATATTTTGACTTCAATCCACCAAGAACAACCGAGATCTAACCGATTTCCACGCAAACATACAAAGATCTTGTAAAGATCTCGACACAAGAATGGTGAAAAAGGATTGAAAGATGGTTTTAATTTTCTTTCAACTCTTTTACACTCAAAACACTCAAAACCGATAGGATCCGACTCTGATTTAGTCTTCTACTCGATTGTAGTGTTGTATTAGCTCAAGTTTCAGATTCTACTCACGAGACTACCGACTTCGGGTTAGCCAAAACCAACCGTCTCGAGCCGGTAACCAGCCGGACTAGGGTGATTCCTGGTCGGGTTGGTCATCTGGGTCGAAATAGAGGATCTGTTGGCTGACACGTTGTCAAAGTGTCTCGACATAACTAAAAACCTTCAAAACGACCAAGTGTAGAACGAACAGGACAACCGGAACGGATTGCTGTCCGATCGGATAGGTCACCCGAACGAATTGTCATCTGAACGGACCACACTTGGGTCCCACCTTTTAAAACAATCCTAACTGAAGTTTGAGTATCGAACGAATTGCAATCCGATCGGACGACCATCTGACTGGATTACTCTTCGGATCATGAGATACTAAGACTTTAAAGACTCAAACAATTTTCAACATGTTCAAAAACAAGGTTGCCATCCGATCGTATTGCCATCCGATCGAATGACGCTTCTGTTGAGAACTTGCTTTCTGTAAGTAACCTCATCACTAAGTCACCGTCCGACCGGATTACTGTCCGACCGGATGACCATCCGAACGGATTGTCATCCGCACGACCAGTCACCCGAACGACTGACTTGATAGATAGAGATACTTCGATGTTTTCAAAATACTACAACGAAAACTTCAAAAGTCAAACCATCGTACACAAACACATTTCACCTCATAGGAAGAAACAATCCACTCGAATCGCCATCCGACCGGACCACTGTCCGATCGGATGACCACTCGAACGAATTGCTATCCGCACGGATTGCTGTCCGATCGGATTACCATCCGATCGAACCACCATTCGACCCTTTCACACCTTGTGACGTTTTACACATCACTTGTCGTTATGCAATCTAATCTACTCAGGCTAATCTTACTCGCTAAGCGCTCCCTTCAATCCATTAATCGCTGTGAGTATACTCGATCCCTTTTTGCTTTAAGCACTTTTGGGTGTTACATACGTTACGAATATTCAAACTACAACAATCACACTACTCAATACTATTTGAACGCTAACCGTTAATGCATGTTATACGTGGCTTATGAATGTTTGTTTGTTATGTTTACACATGGAATGCTGTCTACCTGCCTTAGCAACGATAGTACTATAGTTTGGACTCAGCACCCGTTCACACGGGGGTTGTTAAGGATCTTTCACTTGCATGGATTACGGTGGTAATCATGTATTGCGAACTGCCTCGGGCAGTCAACCCGCGGTCATTGGTATCGATGGATCTATGTCGATAACTAACGTGCTTCATTTCACTATGTGTACGTGCTGGTTATGCGTAAACGAATTCGAACTCTATATGCTATTATCAAACTTGTATGCTCACCTTTACATTATATGTATTGACTTTTATTTTAACGTATGTGACAGGTGCTTAGGACGCACACTTGGTAGGAAATTGAAGCTAGAATAAAGCTTTAGAGCCCAACAAATAGTTGTCTGTAGTGGTCAAACTAAGGGTCTCTAGAAGCAAATAAACAACTGCTGTCTATTTAAATCTGAGTTGTCGGAACAGAATATTTGCCTAGATTTTTGTCTGTAATAATTGTTTTACTGTTTGAGATACGGTATGGGACGTATTATTTAAATTGAATGGTATTGATAATTGTTATGGAAACTTCTGGACAATCTGTTTCGCTCAGTGTCTTGCCCCGATGATTCCGCCATCGGTTGGGGTGTGACATTTGTGTTTTACGTAACTGATTACAAGAGGTTATACAGATAACATAAAAGGGTTGGGCCGCAAACCTCTCTGGGCCGAGGCCCCTCTTCGGCGAAGGACATGCTCGACGAAGATCCATTCTTCGTCGAAGCTAGGGATGGCGAAGAACCCTTTCTTCGTCGGGACCAAGGATGGCGAAGAATCCCATTCTTCGTCTAGATGACTTGTGGCAAAGAATCTTATCATTAAACCTTAAATAAACTATAATTAACACCACACATTTAACAACCAAGCATTGCACATAAAACATTTATCATTCAGATAACACAACACCACGTAAATCAAATTGTAAAAACAGGATTGAGAAGTCAGTGATGTGTATAGGAAAGATCTTGAAATCTCGGATTGTCATATGCACAAAATATGGTGGTCACCAATACAAGAAATGTAAGGTGGTCACTGAATCAAAATTAACATAAATCTAATAGTGAAAAAGACGAATTCTGTGACAAACCCTAAATGTAAAGAACAAAATGTTAATTTTCTATTTACAGAAGAAAAATATGATTTTATCTAAAATATAAAATTAATTTTTTTAAACAAAATATAAAAGTAAATAAACTATGTAATTTTAGGGCCACATCATTAGGGTGGATCACATCCTTCTTATTTTTAAATGCCATATAATTGAATGTTTTAGTTAGCTAAAAACAATTAATTATTTATAGTCAAGTAATTAACTTTTTTTTTTGTTTACAGAGGTACACGTAACTATCAAATTGAAAAAGAGTAATCTCTCATGAGTCACGACTTGGCCATGACGAAATCAAGCATTTTATTATTTTATATTATATGAAACATTGATTTTATTAACATCTTGTGTGATAAAAAAATATGTCGGTTTCGAATATAGGTCAATAAGAAAAAGTCAGCATTTACTCCACAGCTAAGCCAGCTATAAATTGACACAACAATATTGACATCTTTAAAAACGTTTTCTCTTTAAAAGTTAAAACAATTATTTATCAACCAAATGTATAACACATCACCAAATTAAACCTTATATTCATCCCATTCGAAAAAGAAACTCATAAACGCGATATAAATCTTTGTTCAACACTAGCATACCTGATGCTACCGAGTAATGAATTCAGTGATGGATTTAGGCACATTTTGTGGGTTCCTAGGAACCCAATTAGTTTAAAGAATATGGTGAGAATTAGTGAAAGACTTGTATGATTTGTAAAAAATTAGTGATAATCTATCAAAAGGAACCCATTAGAAAAAAAATTCTGGATCCGTCACTGAATGAATCCAAACCTCGTTGGTTTTGGTGTTTCAAGTAAATAACTAATTTTCCCCTATGCTTAACGGAAAGTTTGATGTAGGGTTACATGAGGAATCATGTTCCAAAATACAATGAATCAACGATCCCTTTGCAACACCGCACTTCATGGTAATTATTATAATTGAACTAATTATTTATTAAAGATTTCAAGTAACTAAAATAATGTTCAGGTCTTATCATGATTGTTTAACAATTCCTCGAAGGATAAATTTGAATAAGTGGGTTGCTCGTCACATTTAGAAGAATCAATCAATCAAACACATTACATAACATAAGTTTTGTCAACGAATCACTTAGTGCCTCTTGAAGTGTTGTTGATTAATGATCTAATTACACAGACTAGTCATCGGCAACTATTTCGTCACTAAATATTTGATTGTGTTAACTGAACAATCAACGCGGTCTGTGTTGGTCCTTGATATATAAAGGGTTGGTATGTATGTGGAGAATTTGAACGTTTTCAAGTGTCCTCAAATTTATGTGAGAGGGAGTGATGCTTTTGAACAATCACAACTCTATAAACCATCATAATCAACCACCACTTGACTAGAAACATTGATTCGTTAGTGACATATGTTACAACCATCATAATAGGCACACTTAACCAACAACCACGATCATGACACATGCTCTTCAGGTCAGATGGATCCTTAACAACCTTCCATCTCTTCCAATGATTATGGAATTTCAATCAAGAGGGCTTGCCACATGCTTGGTTTAAAAAAGCGGGAAGCGCACAAAATCGATGAGGTCTAAAACCGATTTTTAAAAAGCGAAGCGCAAAAGCGGTGAGCTTTTCATACGCAAAGCACAAAGTGATTATATAATTTATTTTTTATATCTCATAAGTTTTTAGCATCCATACCTATGATTTAGCTATAATTAAGCTTTATCTATGTTTTAAAATGAAAAAAAAAACATAAATGTACAATATAAAAAGCCTGTTGTACAACACTCAGAAGCATAGAAACACTCCATGTACAAAAAGCGTGCGCCTCAGCTGCGCCTTAGGTCGATTTTCACCCTAAAAAGCGCGCCTCAGCTGCGCTTCTTATACATCGTGCACCTTATGTCACACAAGGCGATGGGGTTTGCGCCTAGATGCGCTTTGCGTTTAAGCGCGCTTAAGATGCGCTTTTTTAAACCAAGGCCACATGTAAACAATTCATGGAATTTCAATCAAGAGGATGAATTGCATATCTCTTCCAATGATTATGGAGTTTCAATCAAGAGGGCTTCCCACAACTAGAAATTTTGTAAACAGTTCTATTACGATCCCATGGTTAAAATGTTATGGTTTCGTCATTGTTTACTAGTGAGTTGAAAAATATTTGACATAGATAAGTTCGGGCGTATATAATTCGATAGAAAGTTCTACGCAGCTAGTCATTGGAAAATATGTACAAATAATTATTATTAATATAATATAAATAAAGTTCAAAGTTACTATCAGAGTCGTCTCTGAGAATTCATGTACCCTGTTCGAGATTGAAAAATGTGCCCTTCTGTTATGTTTTGTTATTATTTAAAAAAGATCAAATCAGTATTGGGCTTAATAAACCTAATTCCAAGTGGGCTAAATTTTAAACCATAAAAAATGATTTGTAAATTGGCATATAATGAAAGTGGTATGTGTTTACTATTTAAAAAAATAACATATACGTATCAGATTTTTTTTTAAATCACATGCCCCTCGAATTTGTGGGCCTTGTGCGGAGGTCCTCCCCGCACACCATCAAAGCCTGCCATCGTTACTATAATTATAAATTTGATTGGAGTGGTTCTACTTTACATATTTTCTACGTAGCTTACCAAACTCTATAAAACTTTAAACACCAATCAACAACTACTGTTACTTCATTTCAACGGGATTGATTTTTTAAAATCTTACTTTTTTTCCTCGATTTGATTAAAGATGTGAAAACGTCTAAAAGTCCAAGTTCTAAAAGCATATATAACTAACTTGATTGGATTGGTTGACATATAAATGAGAATCTATAAAGATTAAAATGACTCGAAATTAAGTAAAACGTTTTTGCTCGATATATTATTATTTTATTGAATGATTATAATCATTTTCTTAAAATTGATTACTTGTTTTCTAAGTATTCAATGATTTTTATACCATTTCCTTTGTAGAATGTTTCATTTCCTAAGGTTTATTGGTGTGGCTAGTAGAGGGGAATTGTGACTTTTTCTAGACATAAATTTTTTTTATGTCGTCAAAAAATCGTATCATGAAATGGAACATTTTATTTAATCTTCTATTCTTTTAAATTTTCTTATTAAATCATGTTGAAGTGGGGCGGTGTGTATCACGATGCATCTGGGGTGGGTTAAGATTTTTTTTAAACGATGAGTTATGACTACTAGAATTTTATGTTTCATTGGATGCGTTTGCCATCACCTTTGGGACACATGACAAATTCCGGTGGCTTTTCATGCTTCTTAGAGCATTCATATCATATTAGATGAATAGATTCTCTTTTTATTCATCTCTTTTTTCATATTTTGTCATTTCTAGTAGCATCTCTAAAATATAGATAAAGGTTTAAAGAACCTTCGTTGGTTCTCTAAATACTGAGATTCACTATTCATTTCTAAATATAATTTTGTGAGTTTATAAATCGAGAAAAAAAGAAAAACATTAAAATAAGTGTTTGTACGTAAGATACAAATAGAAATAGATAATTTGATACGAGAATTATTTTAAAAAATAAACAAAGTTTAAGAAAAAAAATATACTTTAGTTAAATTATAATGATAGACACACAGAACCAACTTTGAATTCTCATAGGTCTTTATACGTTTTTATCATAACTTTCCCGTCTTTGTATTCACATCTTTAATATTATTTAACTTCTTTTACATAAGAAATAAAGAAAACTAAAAAGTAGCATACGTATAAAAAATTGTGTTTTTTTTTGCTACATTTTTATAAATATGCCTATAATCTATATTGTTACACAAGAGTTAGCATAGCATCTTTTAAACGGTCAAATCTCAAGCCACATGCGACACAATCCAACCATCTAGAAAGAAGAAATTGGAGACCCTTAATCCTTAAGGCAGTTTAAATGTCGATTCTAATGAACTTAGTTTATTTACTTTAATAATAAAGAAGTTGATCAAGTCCAAGTGCTTTACCAATTCACTACATTTTGACTTTTCTTTAATTAAGTTTTTGATTGACTATTCTAGTCACCATTAGTCAACTCTCCCAAATGCAATCTACTTTTATATCTATTTAATATATTTAGTTATTTACTTTGACGTTTTCTTAAGTCTAGCTTTGACAATATTGGACGTAAGTTTCATCCCCTATTTTACTATGAAACATGTTTATTGGGCATCTTGAATTAAAGTGTTGTAAATACCAGTGGCGAAGCTTGCCTTCGAAAACGGGGGGCGAAAACGTATATACCCAAAAATTTCTATACGAAAACTACATATATAACACTATTGAGCGAAAAATTCGCCCCCCCCCCCCCTATGATCCTGCGCCCCTGGTAAATACTAAATGATACGGGATGATGGGGGTAACAATTGTAAAATTAAAACCGATTATGTGATGATTAAGAAGGTGAAAGATAGATTTTTTTAAATTTATTCATACTATTTTTATATCAACTTGTGTTTTAAGTTTTAATATTTACTTATCTTTTAAATACCAACAATACACTATTATTTTCTTTCTCCTCTAGAACTACACATATTAGATCTATTTATGACTTTTATTCATTTGAAGTTTCTCCCTAACCGTTCGTCCCATGAAAGTCTAAGACGCCTTTCTGAAGAAAGAGTCACGATAGGGTAGTACGAGCTTGGGAATGGTGAGCGACTGATTTGGTAATGATTCATGATAGAGTTCAAATAGATTATGATGATCCATAATAGAGTTCACTACAAGAGCAGAGCTTGTTTAAACATATCATATGTCTATTGCGTGTCCTGGTCCTGGGGAATGGGGTGTAATCTATTGTGATTATTTTTTAAATTTATTTATGTAGTATTCATGTTGTAATTTGAGTTTGATTCAAACTCATAGTCATAATGGATTACATCTTTGCATTTCACTTAAAGATAAAACGATGTTAAAAGAATATTGGGTTTTGAGTTTGTTTTTAGTATATTAGAGTGCTTGATTTTGTTAAAGTAGGATAAATATGGCGATTTTTGGTCAAGTTTGAAGGAGCCAATCCAATAATAGATCCGGTTATAATTAAGATTGTTCTCCATATTTGTGTTCTTAAAGTAATGTGGTGAAGGGTATTTTAGTAAGATAAAATACATTCCGTTGCAATTTTAACTTTCCATTTAGTGAAGGGAAATCAAATTCCAATGAGTGAGAAAATTCATTGGAATGAATTCCAATTCCAAAGAAGCTCTATAAGCAATGTGATGGCATATTTTATCCGTGTGTGTGATACTAATAAACAAGGTTAAAAGATTGATAATACTTGTTCTTATAATCTTTGGTGACTAGATAAATACAAAGCAAATAATTTTTTTTATAAACACCATAATTATGTAGTTCTTGAATTGTTTCATCATTTTTATAAGAATTTAGGGCTTTTATAATTTATATAGGTAATAGGCTATGTGTTGTTTATTTTCATTTCACTAGATACTAATTTTCCCATGCTATATCATGTTGTTTATAAAAAAAGTTATTTTTATATTGCATACAAATTATATACCTATAGATAGTAGTAGAATACAATACAATTCGACGATTCATCAAATTAGGGTTTTGTTGATATATAGTTTGTCTCTCACCGTTGTTTGTTATTTTGGAACGTTTTTTGATTGTTCTAACTTGAATTGGCACTATGTGTTCGTTGATGATAGTATTCTCTACCAGACATATTATAATCATTCCTGGTCATTGACGTGAGCGATGGTGTGTATATTTTAATATATTTTTAAGTACTTTTTACTCGTTTATCAAGCTTTATTTATAAAACACGATATAACACTGTCACTCTCTACATCACGCTAGGGCAAGTGCACCCATCGTTGGCGTAGTATAGTGATGGTAAGATACCAAGGTCGTCCAAGGACACAACAACTTTTAATACCGTAATATCGTTAACGTCTAATCTAACCAAATAAACAAGACAGAATCACTTGATTTCGACTTATCTTTTATGTATCCTTTGATGATTTTCGCACTTTGGGTTTTTAAGAGATTATCTTAGTTATAGTGGTATATCTCTCTTTGGGAGGCAACGCTACCCTCGGCCATATTGGACTGAGTCAATAGGGAGACTGTCCCGCACGGCCGGTTTAAAGTTTTAATAGTAGTTTATTTATAAGGGATTCAAGCCGTTCTTACTTCCCCCGATTTGATGCTATCTGCCTCAAAGGAAGTCCTAATAAGGTTGAATCAAGCCCTCGCATGATCTATAAACTGAACGAGGCAAGAACTTTCCCCAAACCACCCTTCTAACCCCCTTCCAGGTAGTTAACGCGCTTTATATAGACCGTAAAGATACGAATGAGTGAATCAACAAAACATGAAGATATGATAGAATAAAGTTCACTTTCAATATAAAAAACTAGATATTAAAGTCATTAATACAAACCCGATTAAAAAGTTAACCAAAGCTTGGAAATCAAAAGTAATACATAAATGACTTGTCTTCACCAAGTGATGTAAGAGATTAGCCAAGCATGGCCTGTGTTTGACAAAAACTCTTACGATCAATCTTGGATCCCAAGACTACTACACACTCCAAAGATGGATGATGGATGAATGTGGTATTGTGGTGGTGGAGTGGTGGCAGGTATGAGAGAAGTGTTTTGCCAAGGGATGGATTGCAATTGAACTAGGCACCCCTGTTTATAGTTGGAAACAGAAGCTTTACATGGCCCTGTGCCTCTTTCTTCTCTGTCTTCATTTAATGAGCTGTGTCAGTCCGTATGATCACACGGTCCCGTGTGTCAACGGAACGGCCCCGTGGCCATTGTAATTGTTGTACTATCCAAGATATGCATATCTGGGAGTTGACCACGGCCTGTGTCCATGGATCACGCCCCGTGTCTCTGTCTGCTTCTGTTTGTATTTTTCTTTCTGGAATCTTGAGTGGGGCACGACCCCATGCCTTGGTGGCATGTCCCCGTGCTTGTCTCCTGAATTGTTGTTTTTGGTCTTAGGGTGAAGCTCGGAGGGTCGGTATGATATATCAACTTCCCTTCTTTTGTATTTATGCTGGTTTTTGCCGTTAATTTGTTCCTTTTATACATTTAAGCTCTTTTAATCCTGAAAATCAAAAGAATACAAAGAAACACACTTTTTCCAACATTAGTACTAAAAAGAGATGATTTTATACCTTATTTGATATAATTTGTATGTTGCATTTGGTGCAAATCAGTCATGCATATACAACACATTGTATGGCCTAGTTATCATAAAACTAAGTCTATATGATTCATGTAAATGATTGCACGTAATTAATCGTACGGGTAGTAACATGGCTAAGCGAGGGTTATCACAGTGAGAATGAGAGTGGATGGTTATATTTATAGGCACAACACAAAATACAATGAAGGACAGACTGAGGTCCTAAAGGTCGATGTCACGGTCGATGGAATTGAGTTCCGACCACAATCAGTAAGTTACATCCACTCGCTAGATTTCAAATTTCAAACTAAAGCCACTTTTTATAAACTTGAAGACATTTTGTTTAACTAAGTTACAAAGGATATGTGTCAAAATATTAATATGTGATTGCTCCTTCTCCAAATTGCACCATAGACCATTGTTGTTTTGGTAGTGGTCCGTTACAGGCCCCTAAACTCAAATCCTTGGTTTTTAACCTAGAACTTGAGTTTGTAACTCATGTAACCATTATCCTAATTACGTGTTTTACAATTGGGGGTGCTACATCCTCCCATGCTTAGAGAAATTTTGTCCTCGAAAACTTTTCTTTATACAAAGAGACGAGGATACTTCTTCCTTATCTCGTTCTCCATTTCCCATGTTGTATCAAGACCATATCGTGCATTCTATTTGACTTTTACCAAATAAATTTCTTTATTGCACAATTTTTTTTATCTTTCGATGCTCAATTAACAAGGGTTCTTCCACGAAATTTAACTTTTTGTTTATTAGTACTTCTTCAAGTGGTATTTGTTGTTCTTTATCTATTAATCACCATCTTAGGTTTAACGCATGAAATGTGTTGTGTATCCCCTTAACCTTTTAGGAAGTCTTAGTTAGTATGCCATTGCACAATATATCAGGGTTTGAGTTTTCCTCTAATTTCAAATTGTATTATCCATTTTAAAGGAGATACCTTCAGTGTCACTTTATCCTCTACTTGAAATTATAAGGGTTTGTGCAATGTTTTAAAACCGGTTTTTAAATCAAACCGGATTAGGCTAAAAATGGTTCAACCGATTGAACCAGGTTGTACCGAGCGGTTCAACCGGATTGACTAGCTAACTCTATAATTTCATAAATTACAACATCAACTCAAAAGTTAATCCGAAAATGCATGATTACATCTTAAAAGATGATCCAAAAGTAAATTCATAATAAAAAATAATCAAAAAGATAATCAAAAATCATTTAATTTTCCAACAAGCTCTTTTAAATGGAAGTGTACGATATGTTTAAGCCATTTGAGTATTGAATACATCAAGTTCACGACCGTATAAAAGATGAAATTCACTATTATCGTCATCCTCATCAACTAGAGGATAACTATTTTCGTTTCATACAATATTAAATAAGAACTTTTAGTTACGAATAATCATAATATATAAAAATTACGTAAGATAAGTAACATATATAATAAAAATAAGTAACAACCCAAACTAAAATAACCCTGGGCCGGTACCGGTATTACGTTTTAAACCGGTATACCGGATTTTACCGCCGGTACAAACCTTATGCCGTTTCACTTTTACCGGGGTGTTTCGTACCAGATTTACATCTAGAAATGCTAATACCAGTATAATTGGCCGGTATTTACCGGTTTTTAAAACATTGGGTTTATACCTTTGATCTGCATAACTGATGCGTGTAAAGTGTCGTTAGTTTTTAATGTATATATTAAGCCCTTTTACACTTTTTTTTAGCCAAGTTTTAAATTTATAAAACACGATATTTACTAACACTAAACACACATATGGGCAAGTGCACTCATCGTGAGCGTAGTATAGTGTTGGTAAGATACCGAGGTCGTCCAAGGACACAAGAGCTTTTAGTACCGGTTTATCCTCAACGTCTAATCAAATCAAAAGGTTTAGAAAAATGTTTTAAACTAAGAAAAATAAAAACTAACTAAAATGCTGAAAAATAAAAATAAAAGTAAAAACAAATAGACAAGATGAATCACTTGGTTCCGACTCGTGTATAGTGTAACCTTTGATTATTTCCGCACTTTTGCACTTTTTAAGAGATTATCTTAGTTATTGTAGTAGGCCCCTCTTTTGGAGGTGACGTTACCCTCAACCCAGTAGTTTGAGTCAGCAAGGATACAATCCTAAAGGGTCGGATTTTTGAAAGATAATTAATTAAGTTATTAATGCAAATTATGGTAGGCCCCTCTTTTGAAGGTGACGTTACCCTCGACTAAGTAGTCTGAGTCAGCAGGGATACAGTCCTAAATAGCCGGGTTATAGTATTAATAGTAGTTTAACTTATGAGGGGATCAAAGAGTTTGGACCCCCGCCATCCAATACTGTTAAGTATTGAAGGAGGTCCTACTAAATTTGACCCAGGTCCCTTGCAGGATCTCTAAACGCTGAACAACGGCAAGACTCTTACCAAACCGTTCCCTTAACCCCCGACCAGGTAGCCAACATACCTCCATATAGACCGTGGAGATATGAATGGTGAAAATCTTTTATTTTATATAGACAGTAAAATAATGTCAAGACACCACGGACAAACGATAAGGAAGAATCACCTTCAACATAAGAAACTAGTTATTAAAGTCATTAATACAAAACCAAGTAAAAAGTGCGAAAAGATTGAAAATAAAAAGTATTACACTAGACACTTTGTCTTCACCAAGGGATGTAAGAGACTTAGGCAAACATGGCCTTGATTGTCAAGAACTCTTACGATCAATCTTGGATCCCGAGACGACTCACACACTCTACGATGGACAATGGATGATGGTGGTGGATGATGGTGTTATGGTGGTGGTGGGTGGTGGGTGAAGTGTGAGAGAAGTGGTGTGCCAAGGGATGGTTCGAGCTTGAGCCAAGCACTCCTATTTATAGGCTGAACAGAAGCTCGGGCACGGCCCCGTGTCCAGTGGGCATGGCCCCGTGTCCACATCCTTCTCTTTCTTCATTTATTGCAGCTTGTCTTATTAGTTGACCACGCCCCCGTGTCCGCTGAGCACGACCCCGTGTGCAGAAGCATATCTGTACTATGAAGATTTGCCTGGATTCTGCGAATCTTATAGTTGACTACGGCCTCGTGCCCGCTGAGCACGGCCCCGTGGTGGGCAATAGAAGCTTCTACCACTTTGTCTTTTCTGCTGACACTTGGGCACGCCCCCGTGCTGGCTGAGCACGGGGTGTGTTCAGTCTTCTGTCTTCTTGTTTTGCTTGGGAAGATGCTGTCGTGGGGTCGGGCATGTCACGTTTGTTCCTTTTCTTGTATTTATGTTAGATTTTGCTGTCTTTTTGCTTCTTTTGTTAATTTGAGCTCATTTAATCCTGAAAATACAAAAGGAAGACAAAAGCACACTTTTTCCAACATTAGTACTAAAATAGGGTTAGTTTTATGCCACAATTGATGTAATTTACTTGTTGCTTTTTGCACACATCAAATACCCCCACACTTGAATCTTTGTTTGTCATCAAGCAAAACTCTTTATAATGTGGCTTTACACTCCCAAATGGAATGGGTAGAAGAGAAAGTTTTTGGGCTTGTCATAGAGTGTCGGGATTTCCAAGATTCTTTATTAAGTTTTATTTTTATTTATTTACAATCCTATTCGTCATGATTTATTTAAAACTTTTCATAAGATAAATTACTTATTTGGGCATAACATGCCTCTTTAAAATTCCATTTATATACAAGTTCACATACCTCACGGGGGATCACTCAACACTCGGCCGAAAATGTATTTTAGTGGATCACTCGAGAGCGGCATGGAACTTACTCCTACCATAGGCTTGCCAAGCAATCAATCCTCCTCCTTTTTAACTTATATACCTTTGTAAATATCAAGAAGACTTTTTGGGTGAGGGGTTAGGCTTGGGTTAAAGGTAGGTGGTTGGGTTAGTGGTTAGTAAAAAGGGCGAAAATGTAACAAGCATCGGTTTTCGTAAGACTTTTAATTTTTGTAACTTTTATTTTGATGAAGCTATTATTCAAACAAAGTTATTTTTGATGAACTTGTTTGTTTATTTTTGCTTCATCATCAATATATATATATTTTTTTTTGAAAGTCCTACGAAAAACCGAGCTAGTTACTAAAACAAAGGGTTAAAAATGAAAAAGGTTTTGGTGGGTGAAAGGGTGTTTGGTTTGGGTTATGAAATGAAAAGGTTTAGGCTCAAAGGGGCTAACTAGGGGGATTTTGGGTAGGTGGTAAAAAAAGAAAAATAATGGTGTAGAAATAAAAAGGGTTAGTCCTAATGCCTCTATCATTTACTTACTCGGGTTTAAGTTGGTAAGAACTGGGAATGTATCGTCTTGGCAAGTTCTAGAGTTGTAAGAACCAAGCGGCTATTCACACAAGAAACGAAAAATGAGCATTTAGTTTAGTAATATATATTTGTATGCTCAATAAAGGCTCAAAACTCACTTTTGTGGGAATAGGTTTTTATGTGATCAAGTATATATAATCAAATTTTAACTAAGCTTATCATGCCTTTTCATAATTTTCTTATGTTGGTTCTTTTTATCACGACGCTATCGGTTGTAAATTTGTAAAAATATAACCTTTTTAGAACTTGAAATTCCCAAGTTAAACCTAGACAAGTAAAAAAAATGAATTTTTTTTGAAAAAAATTGGGGTGATTAGCGGTTCCAATAGAGTTTTGTGTAAGGCTTGTATTTAGGACTTGCAAGATTCAAGGTTTAGCATCCCCCCCCACACTTAAATTACACATTGTCCTCAATGTGTCCCAAAAATAAGTTTTTAGGTTGATTGAATGTGTAAAAAGGGTGAAAAAGCAAAAATTTTGTGTTACTGGGCGCTGAACACGGCCCCGTGGTGTCCGGGCACGGCCCCGTGTTCAAGTGCCAGTAACAAAATGTTAGTGCACTACGTCTATTGACTTCGTCTTGTATCATGTAATAGTATAGGATAGGATTTTCGGTGTCCGAGGTGCAAGAAACAAAGTTTAGTGGGTTTACATGAGGTTTCGCTTGAAAGTGACATGTGACATATTCAAGAGAAACCAGATCAGTCAGGTTTCTCTTGAACTTGTCATGGTCAGCTTCAAGAGAAACCCAACTACTATATATAGGGCACTTGTTGATTCATTTGGTACGACTTCTGAAATCTGTAACGAAGTGCTGCCAAAGTCTGTTCAGGTTGTAAACAGTGTTATTATCAATATTAGTGACGGATTAAAGAGTATCAAGTTGTTTCCACGTCCGTTTCACTGATTCCGCCTTTGAATCGGATATAAAGCTCTTCTGATTGACTCGTTTGGGTCCAACAACGATCCTACAAGTGGTATCAGAGCTCAGGAAGAAGAGTTTAACTTGATATCATCTATTTTCTGACTTCTACACCTTCTTTTTCAATCTGAACAAGTTTTAACGGTCAAAATTGGATCAAATTTTCAAAGATGGTGTAAAACTACATATTGACAAATCCTAGAAAGTTTCATTGCAAAATTCGAAGTAAAAATGACAAAATTGGACCAAAAACTAGGTTTCGCTTGAACGAACACATGGGTTTCTCTTGAAAAACCTTGTTGGTTTCTCTTCAAATTGGCTTTCGCTTGAAAAACCTTGTTGGTTTCTCTTCAAATCGGCTTTCGCTTGAAAAACCTTGTTGGTTTCTCTTCAAATCGGCTTTCTCTTGAAAAACCTTGTTGGTTTCTCTTCAAATTGGCTTTCGCTTGAAAGATCATCTGCTTTCGCATGAATCAGGTTTCGCTTGAAATTTCTTCAGGTTTCGCTTGAATCAGGTTTCGCTTGAAAGTTAATCAGGTTTCGCTTGAAGTGTCAGTTTTGGAAGTTCACTTGAAAGCTGATATTCAGTTCTAATTTGGGATTTCGTTTCAACTTGTTGTTTCGCTTGAAGTCTCTATTTCACTTGAAAGAGAAAAATTCCGAGTCAAGATCATTTCACGTCAACCGAGTGTTAGTCTGTTTCAGAATATTTGATATTGATTGTACTGATTGTGTTTGTTTAATCTGTTCAGGTAATTCAAGGATCACATCATGGCTGAAGAATTCTACAACACGTTTTTTAACGCGTTCACATCCGAATCGTCCGAGATTACAACTGTTACACCAAAAACCATCATGAAAGCAATCAATGAGAACATCAAGCATGATAATTTCTACGGAACACACTCAAAGCCACCAACTCTGGAAAGTATTGAGGATTATACATGGTGGAAAGAACAGTTTCTTAACTGGGTGAAAGCGTATGCGCATGAAAGCTGGTTCTGTTTAGAATTTGGATATGAAAGACCGAAGGATGATAAAGGTGAAGAGATTCCATTCAAGAAATTACCGAGAAAAGAAAAAGCAGATTATGCAGCTGAACAGAGAATGATTGCTTTAATCCAGACGGCAATTAGAAATGATATTTTTGCATTACTTAATCATGACGGATCGTCAAAATCTGTTTGGGAAGCTTTACGTGTTAAAGCTGAGGGGGGTAAACAGATTAGAAAAAACAAAATTGCATTGCTTAAAAAGGAATTCGATTTATTTGATAGTTTAAAAGGAGAGTCGGTAAGGCAAATGATAGAGAGATTCTGTCATCTCAAACTTGAACTTGAACGTTTTAAAATTGAGAAAACAAGAGAGAAAATTATTGATAAAGTCATTGAAGCGTTACCACGAGCTGATCAGTGGCAAACGTTTGTGTTTATTTTGAAAAATGATGCTTTATATGATACAATTTCTCTTGATGCATTGTTTGAAAAGATAGAGAGTCATGATCTGGAGCTGCAAAAGCAAAGTAAGATGACTGGTTCTTCACATCAACAGAATGTTGGTCTATACTACAAAGGCAGTGTACCTTCGGAGAAAGGTGTTGGTTCACCAAAGACAGCATTCAGTGGAGAGAAAATGAAAGAACCTCAAACAACTTCATCAAATTATCATTCTGGATATCATTCATCTTCAAAACCAACTTCTGATGAAACTGAAGAGATTCTGTGCAACATTACTCTCAAATTGAAGAATTCTCCGTCGATGAGCATCAATGCAGCTAAGCAGTAAATGAGTTTTCTTGCATCTGTTCTGGAATCGTATGAAGGTCTTGTAGCTGGTAAAATTGGAAACTCCGAATTAACCAAAGAAGACTACGACCAGATTGATCCGGAAGAGATGGAGCTAATTGACATTCGCTGGTGTTTGGCTAGTTGCATCCGCAGAGCTCAGAGATTTATGGAGATTACAGGGAAACAATCTTTGGGTGGTCCATCAACAAATCTTGGATTCGACAAATCTAAAGTGACCTGCTTCAGATGCAAGCAAAAAGGTCATTTCAAAAGAGAATGCAGAAATTCTGAAGTTGCTGAAGGAAATGAACGTCCTTTCAACGATGACTATTATCGAAAGGCGATCTACCACCGAAGCAAAGAAGAGCCGAAATTGATTGAAGATAAAACTAAATCGAGAGCTTGTTTTGTAATTCAAGATGATGAAGGTTTTGATTAGTCTAAGATATGTCCAGAAGAAGATCGTTTGGAGAATGTTCGAAAAACAGCTCATGGAAAAGCTATAACAGAGGAAAGAAAATTTGTTTTTGTTGCTGAAATCCGTGAAGAAAACAATGAAGAAAAAGATAAAGTTGAGATGGAGGAGAAAACTCGAGAAGAGATTTTGAATGAGAAAACGTATCGAGAAAGAAACGTTGTTTACAACAGAATGGATGAGATGCAGGAAGAATATGAGAGTGCTGTTATGAGCAGAAGATGGGATAAGAAGAGAGAATGTTACTTCAACAGAGAAGGAGAACCAGTTGTTCCAAAGAAAGACATAATCTTTGATGATGTTCTTCTCATAATTCCTTTAAGAGCTGAATATTATAGAAATGTGTTGAAAGATGACACATATGCTAAAAGGCATAAAAAGGAGATCAGATATGCTATGACATCGTGTCTGAGAAAAAGGGATGAAGAGAGAATGAAGAAGAGTGTTGAAGAGATGGTGAACAATCTGAAGAAAGTTGCTGAAGAGGTTAAAGCAGAAGCGGTGGAAATCAAAAGTGAAGAAGTTGTTATGAATGAAGAGGTTGAGAAAGCTGTTGCTAAAGAACATCAGATTGGAAAAGAGGTGAAGAAAGAAGAAGAAGAAGTAAAGAATGAGAATTTGGAAGCTGATAATGTTGGTGATGAAGTTGGTGTTGAAGAAAAGCAAGATGATGTTGATCAGAAGCAAACTGAGGCAACTGCATCAAACACTAAAGTGCAAATCACTGAGGTACATTCTGATTCTGAAATCTTAAAACCGATTGATCAGTGCAAGAAATGCATGGAACAGTGCAGAGCTTGTACTGAAAAAGATGAGCAATTCAGAACAAGAAATCTTGAATTCACTAAAATTGAAAATATTTTTAAAGAAAAATGCAAAGAAATGCTAGAAAAAGAAAATTTTTTAAAAGAAAATGATGAAAAACTTTCAGAAAAATGTAAAAAGTTAGAAACGGAAAATGAAGTTTTGAAAGAAAATGTTTCTAAAATGACAGAAAAATGTTCTGAAAAAGAAATTGCTTGTCAAGAGATGAAGAAAGAATATGACTCAATGAAATTAGCATATCATATTACAAAAGAGTCATACGAAAAAGTGAAAGATGAAATGAAATATGCTCAATCAAGAATGAATTATCTTTCTGAAACAACTAAAGAACTTAAACGAATGTATTCTATAAAACAAGATGTTGTTAATTCATATATTGAGGATGTTGCTAAACTAAAGCGGCAGATTACTGATTTAGAACAGGACAACAACAAGTTGAAGAGTTATCACGTGTCGTCATATGTGCTTGAACGAATTTTCAATATAAAACCGGGAGATGGTGAGTCTGAGCAAAACAAGAAAGGCATTGGCTCAGAGTTTCATCAAGTTCCACCACCGGGAAAATTTGCATTTTATGATGATGAAAAAGTCGAAAAAGCTTTCAACATGGTAGACCAATTGCCAGACAACATTGACATAACCTATTCCAAATCTGATGATTCTCATGATTCAGAGGTGGTAGGTAAAGTCGTTGAAAGTGTGTTGAAAGAAGAGTCGGTTGATACAGGTAAATCTGAATCACAGGATGAAGATGAAGGAAATCTTCATGATGGTTATCTGAAAAACACAAAATCCGAGAAAAGTTTGAATGATGATTCAAAAGGATTGGTTTATACCATGATTGGATCGGACAAATTGTTCTTAGATGTTGTATTCCCGATTCAGAATGTGATTTCAGAAAAGGTTGATAAAGTTTTCAAAATGATTGAGATTGAGAAGTCTGAAATTTCAAAGTTTGCTGGTAAGAGTCGTAGAGGTTCGTATAACAAACCTGGTTACAAGAAGAAAAACATGAAGGCTGGGTTGGGTTATAAGAAGAAACAGAATCGAAACAAAAATGAAACGCCAAATTATCAGGCAAAAATGAGTTTTGTTCAAGGAGACAATTTAGAAAAAGAAAAAGAACTTAAAATTGGACAACAGTCTAGTGAAGAGTTCCTAGCTCAAAAGAAAAAGAAACAACCACAGGTCAAAGATGTGTCCATGAGAACATGTTTCAAATGTGATCAAAAAGGACATCTTGCACGCAAGTGTCCTAATCTAAAACCTGTGGATGTTGACAAAAAGAAGATTGATGCTGAGAAACAAAAATCTGAGAATGTGAGACAAAGGTCAACCACATTTGACTCAAAACAAACTTGGAGGTACAACACAAACAAGTTTGCTTCGAATCAAAATTGGAAGTCAAATCCGTATAGGTTTGATTCTAGACAGACCTGGAATTCTTATACACCCAGATTTAGAACAACACAAAGCTGGAAAACATCTATTGATATGACAAAACCACAACAATTCTGGAAACCGAATGTTGTTCAAAAACAAAGTGTTCAAGAGTCTTATTTTTACAAACGAGGTACTCCGAAAGGTCAAGCATGGAGTATTAAGAAACAAGTGAATTCCGTAAAAGATGAGAAAGTTGAAGTAAAAGTTGAAAAGATTTTTGTGAAAGATGACAAAGAGTTTCCAGCATTGAATGAAAATTATTGTGTTGAAATGCCTAAGGTTCAACAGACCTGGGCTAAATTGTTCAAGTAATTGAGTAGTTTGTTTGTGCAGGTGCTCATGGAATTTAAAGATTGTGAGTTTGAAATTCAGAGCGGCCTGGCACAACGAGGAGAGGAGGCTGCTGAAGCCTGTGTTGGTTTAAACAGGAAGTTTGTTTGTTTTTCTGTACATAAATAAACAATATTTTCAAAAACCCTAAAAATTGAAAATTTTGAAAAACCAAAAATATGTTTGTTTTTAATTTTTGTCAAAAATAGAAAATTACAAAAATATTTGTCGATTGAATACGCCGAAACCCTCACGGCTGAACAAACATGATTAATATCACAAGATTGAAAAACGGTTTTCAAACTGTCGAAAATCAATGTGTTGTAAATCATGGGGGTACATTATATTTTCTGCAAATCAGTACACTTGAAGCAGAAAATGGATGGCAAGACAAAGCTATCAGTGTTGGTTGTCAAATTTTCTTTAAATGGTTTTGCATTTTAGGGGAAGAAAAATTGTCAGAAAATACAAAAACATTTGAAAATTTGAAAAAGTCAAAAACATGATAAAATTCAAAAAATTGAGTTTTTGCGTAAAAAAGAGGAAATGATAGTACATCAGTAGACAGTTACAGTACGCTAAAGAATTGGAAAGTTAAAATGTGTTAAACGATCTCACCGTGGATGTGTCGGTAGATTTTTATACATTTAGTAAACTTTTTCGGGATATAAACCTAAATTCAAACTTACTTATTTCGTGGGGAACACTACTTGGATATATAGGTAACCCCTGAAATCTCGTTTGAAAGGTCCCTCTTTCTGAGATACTAGGTCTTTATGCTTAGTGATATCTGGGGTATTATTCCGGGACTTCTGCTGAAAGAAATTTCTGACCTAGTCCCCGTATAATACTTTCTGCATATGCTTTTAAATATAAGCTCGCCCTCAGCAAATTTATGAAACAATAAGATTGATAATCATTGCTGTTGAAGAAAAGATCCTCTAAAGGGGACACACCAAAAGTCGAAGCCGTCATCTCTCTGCGTATACGGGAGTATCGACCTGAGCTCTCACGGCCCTCGCATCTAACCCCTTACAGATATCATCTAGGTATATTCACCTGTAAGACTGAATATTGGGATCTGGATACGGGAGTATATTCAAAATGTGGGACACATGAATGGGTTTAAGTTCTTAATACACCTAATTCGTATCCTGAATCAGTTGAAATTTGTATGAAAATTTAAGTGGACAAGTATATCGACAATCTAAGTGAACTGTTTAATTCTTAATGTGTAACTAAGCTCAATGGTACTTGTGACTTGTCAGAAACTGATATGATCCTCTAACGCAAACTCAAACAAAAATATTGCTTGTAAATATGTTTGTACATATTTCTTTACTGCTTTATATTTTCAGAAAAATACAAAAATATTTTTAATTCGGCTTTATTTTCGACAACTAATGTCTGAGTGCTGAGTTTCAAAATTTAAGTAAGCTGATTGTGTTTCTGAAAATAAAACAAGTTCATTAATTTGAAACTTGAATTAAAAATCAAAAATCAAAAACAGTTTGTGATATCTCCAAGGTCATTAGTTTGGACTTGGATGATTTACTGTGAGGATTTTGGATATCGGACATTGCTAAATCTTTTAGTATGTTGATAGGGGAAGTGTTTTAGAAAGTTGTTTTAGAGCCAGGTTATGATTCCTGGTAGTTTAAAATGTTGTTACTTATAAACGTATGAGTAATTGCAGATAGTCCAGATTACGATCCCGTGAGCAGAGTCTAAGGGGGAGTCTGAAGACAAGCTTGAAGCAAGAGGGAGCTTGTAGATGGAAAGCTAGGTGACGATCCCAATGCACGGAAGCTTGATGAAAGGGGGAGCCTGAAGCTGATAGAAGAAAATGATTATTGGATGCTTATAATGTTACAACTTGGATGAGAAGGCAGAATGATCAAGACCGAAGATGTGTCATGCTGAAGACTAGACACTGAAGACTTCGTCAATATCAGAGGGGGAGTCTGTTAGTGCACTACGTCTATTGACTTCGTCTTGTATCATGTAATAGTATAGGATAGGATTTTCGGTGTCCGAGGTGCAAGAAACAAAGTTTAGTGGGTTTACATGAGGTTTCGCTTGAAAGTGACATGTGACATATTCAAGAGAAACCAGATCAGTCAGGTTTCTCTTGAACTTGTCATGGTCAGCTTCAAGAGAAACCCAACTACTATATATAGGGCACTTGTTGATTCATTTGGTACGACTTCTGAAATCTGTAACGAAGTGCTGCCAAAGTCTGTTCAGGTTGTAAACAGTGTTATTATCAATATTAGTGACAGATTAAAGAGTATCAAGTTGTTTCCACGTCTGTTTCACTGATTCCGCCTTTGAATCAGATATAAAGCTCTTCTGATTGACTCGTTTGGGTCCAACAACGATCCTACACAAAATTAAATCAAGAGAAACAGAAGCATGGACACGGGGGCGTGTTTGGTGAACACGGCCCGTGTCCAGTTTACCTGAACTGGGTATTCTGCAGACTGTGCAGCACGGGGCCGTGTTGGGCGGACACGACCCGTGCCAAACTTACTGTAAACGAAGAAATTTTGTCGGATGGTCCTGTTTTCCTGCATGGGGTGCTGGTTCAAGTTTCCCTTGCATCCTTTGCCATCTTGAGTGTGTTTTATTCATGAAAATTAAGACTAACTAGAAAACATAAAGATTAAACTAAACTAAACTAAGGATAGTTCCGCGGAATGCCTCCGTGGTGCGCCACGTTTATAAGGGTCCTTGGCTAGACCCAAAGCCTGGTCATATGCTACCCAAGTGGGATGTTTTGCATCCCATGCTACACCGTCGAAGAGCGTCATTCAAGCTTGAGTCTATGACCTTCATGTAGTTGACCGGGTCTTCGTCCTCTACTCTCTTTCCACATTCAAACTTCACTTCCTTGTCCCCAAACTTCAATGTTAGTGTCCCGTCATTCATATCCACCACTGCTTGGGCGGTGGCTAGAAATGGCCTCCCGAGGATGAGCGGGACATCGGTGTCTTCCTCCATGTCTAGGATGACAAAATCGGTTGGGAAAACGAAATTGTCAACCTTGACCAATAGATTTTCAGCGACACCTTGTGGAATTTTGACGGATCTGTCGGCGAGTTGTATGCTCATCTTTGTAGGGCTCGTTGTTCCTAGGCCGAGTCGTTTGAACATTGATGTGGGCATGAGGTTAATGCTAGCCCCAATATCGGCTAATGCATTACGAATGGGGGATTCCCCGATCGAGCAAGGAATCGTGAAGCTTCCGGGGTCAATTTTCTTTTGTGGGAGTTTGTTGAGTACTAAGGCGGAGCATTCTTCGCCTAAGTTAACTAATTGCAATGATTCAATTTTTCCTTTTGTGAGTGAGGAAGTCCCTCATAAATTTTGCATATTTAGGCATTTGGGTTAGGACCTCAATAAAAGGAATATTAACATGCAATTGTTTTAGTAAGTTTTCGAACTTTGCGAATTGCTCATCGGTCTTTTGACGATTTAACCGACCGGGGTATGGAACCGGAGGAGTCTTGGTGGGCTCTTGATTTGGTGGGGAAGCCTTTTCTGGTTGGGGCACGGGTGAAGTCGTGCTTTGGCTGAGCTGACTTCTTTCAACCGGTGGTAATGGGGCATCCTCGGGACCCACGGTTCGGTTTCTCAATGTGATGAGATGTACTTGCGCCTTTGGGTTGGTTTCGGTATTGCTTGGTAACGCGCCTTGTGGTCTCTCGGAGAAATTTTGAGCTATTTGATTTAATTGTTTTTCAATGTTTTGAATGCTAGCTTGTTGATTTCTAAAATTCGATTCCAATTGCTGAAATCGATCCGAGTTTCTCTTTTCGGTGTCGGAGATGAGGCGAGATACAGTATCTTCAAGCCTTTCTCTTCCACCTTGTTGTTGAGAAAAATTTTGTGGTTGTTGAAAGTTAGTTCGTTGGTTTTGTTGGTTACTACTATTGCCGGGATCTCTCCAACCCAGGTTAGGGTGGTTACGCCATCCTTGGTTGTAGGTACCCGTTGGTGGACCCAACGGCCTAGGTCTACTATCAATGTAGTTTACCGTTTTCGTTTGATCATCTACTGCTTTCATACAACTCCAATTTTCATGTGGTCCACCACACCCTTCACAAGCCATAACCGAGGCCGTTTTTGCCATTTCTAATTTTTTTATTTTTGAAGAAAGGGCCTCGATTTGAGCTTGTAAAGAAGTGCTTTCATCAACCTTATGGGCGCCCGGGGCAATAGATTTATTGCCTCGGGGAGTGTGCCACTGAAAATTGGTTTGAGCAATTTCCTCAATTTGATTATATATTTCATTTGGGCGACGATTACCTAGAAGTCCCCCGGAGCTAGAATCAAGTGTTTGTCTTGTGTGTGGCAACAACCCATTGTAGAAAGTGGATACTTGTTGCCACACTGCTAGACCGTGATGAGGACACTTTCTTAGTAGCTCCTTGAACCTTTCCCAAGTTTCATATAAGGATTCCCCATCCTCTTGTGAGTATGTATTAATTTCAGTCATTAATTTAGCTGTTTTAGCAGGAGGGAAATACTTATATAGAAACTTTTGGGCTAGTTCATCCCAGGTGTTTACCGAGCCAACTGGGAGGGTGTTAAGCCAAGCCTTAGCTCGGTCTTTTAGCGAAAATGGAAACATTCGAAGGCGGATGGCGTCATTTGATGCTCCATTGATCCGAAAGGTATCACATATTTCTAAGAAATTAGTAATATGTAGATGGGGATCGTCGTCCGCAAGCCCATGGAAAGTTGCGGAGTTTTGAAGCATCTGTATCAAATGTGGTCGAAGTTTGAAGTTATTGGCTTTGACATTCGGTGCATTGATAGCGGCGCCGAGATTACCTACGGTGGGCCGTAGGTAATCCATGAGGGTACGTTGGTCCGCCATTGGAGGTGGGTCTCCAGAAACTTTCTCTTGATTTTTAGCTTTAAGTCTTTTTCTGAGAAAGCGTTCGGGTTCTTCTAAAGGTTCTTTTATGTCTCTACTAGAACTGGAGCTCATGCACTACGTAGGAAGTTCAAATGTGGCGCTTGGGTTCCAAATCCTGCAATAAAAACAGAAAAGAACGTTGGTCAGAAGGTTCACCACGGCCCCGTGCTTAGTGAACACGGCCCGTGGTTGGAGGTACAGTGATTGTTTTCCGGATCCCTGTTACTGGGAGTTGGACACGGCCCCGTGTTGCACCGACACGGTACCGTGCTCAGCTTTCTGTAACTCGAAAAATAAAAACTGCCAGTGATAGTGCTGGGCACGGCCCGTGTCCGACCAGGCACGGCCCGTGCTGAGCTCTGCAGAAACAGAAAAACTAAAAAAAATCCTAAAAAAAATGAAAAATAAGAAAAACGATTAGGCCGCTGATTCCTAACTTTCTTAAAATCCTTGTGGCCCCGGCAACGACGCCAAAAACTTGATGCGTGTAAAGTGTCGTTAGTTTTTAATGTATATATTAAGCCCTTTTACACTTTTTTTAGCCAAGTTTTAAATTTATAAAATACGATATTTACTAACACTAAACACACATATGGGCAAGTGCACCCATCGTGAGCGTAGTATAGTGTTGGTAAGATACCGAGGTCGTCCAAGGACACAAGAGCTTTTAGTATCGGTTTATCCTCAACGTCTAATCAAATCAAAAGGTTTAGAAACATGTTTTAAACTAAGAAAAATAAAAACTAACTAAAATGCTGAAAAATAAAAATAAAAGTAAAAACAGATAGACAAGATGAATCACTTGGTTCCGACTCGTGTATAATGTAACCTTTGATTATTTCCGCACTTTTGCACTTTTTAAGAGATTATCTTAGTTATTGTAGTAGGCCCCTCTTTTGGAGGTGACGTTACCCTCAACCCAGTAGCTTGAGTCAGCAAGGATACAATCCTAAAGGGTCGGATTATTGAAAGATAATTAATTAAGTTATTAATGCAAGTTATGGTAGGCCCCTCTTTTGAAGGTGACGTTACCCTCGACTAAGTAGTCTGAGTCAGCAGGGATACAGTCCTAAATAGCCGGGTTATAGTATTAATGGTAGTTTAACTTATGAGGGGATCAAAGAGTTTGGACCCCCGCCATCCAATACTGTTAAGTATTGAAGAAGGTCCTACTAAATTTGACCCAGGTCCCTTGCAGGATCTCTAAACGCTGAACAACGGCAAGACTCTTACCAAACCGTTCCCTTAACCCCCGACCAGGTAGCCAACATACCTCCATATAGACCGTGGAGATATGAATGGTGAAAATCTTTTATTTTATATAGACAGTAAAATAATGTCAAGACACCACGGACAAACGATAAGGAAGAATCACCTTCAACATAAGAAACTAGTTATTAAAGTCATTAATACAAAACCAAGTAAAAAGTTCGAAAAGATTGAAAATAAAAAGTATTACACTAGACACTTTGTCTTCACCAAGTGATGTAAGAGACTTATGCAAACATGGCCTTGATTGTCAAGAACTCTTACGATCAATCTTGGATCCCGAGACGACTTACACACTCTACGATGGACAATGGATGATTGTGGTGGATGATGGTGTTATGGTGGTGGTGGGTGGTGGGTGAAGTGTGAGAGAGGTGGTGTGCCAAGGGATGGTTTGAGCTTGAGCCAAGCACTCCTATTTATAAGCTGAACAGAAGCTCGGGCACGGCCCCGTGTCCACATCCTTCTCTTTCTTCATTTATTGCAGCTTGTCTTATTAGTTGACCACACCCCCGTGTCCGCTGAGCACGACCCCGTGTGCAGAATCATATCTGTACTATGAAGATTTGCCTGGATTCTGCGAATCTTATAGTTGACCACGGCCCTGTGCCCGCTGAGCACGGCCCCGTGGTGGGCAATAGAAGCTTCTACCACTTTGTCTTTTCTGCTGACACTTGGGCACGCCCCCGTGCTGGCTGAGCACAGGGCGTGTTCAGTCTTCTGTCTTCTTGTTTTGCTTGGGAAGATGCTGTCGTGGGGTCGGGCATGTCACGTTTGTTCATTTTCTTGTATTTATGTTAGATTTTGCTGTCTTTTTGCTTCTTTTGTTAATTTGAGCTCATTTAATCATGAAAATACAAAAGGAAGACAAAAGCACACTTTTTCCAACATTAGTACTAAAAAAGGGTTAGTTTTATGCCACAATTGATATAATTTACATGTTGCTTTTTGCACACATCAATAACTCTTCTGGCAATCCAAGGCATTTTTCATTGTTTCTTTAGTTTACTTTAACTTGTCCACTAATTCCAAGATGACTAGCCTAGATAACTGACTTTCACCTAACTCAACCCAACAGATGGGAGTTCACAAAGGGCTAAAAATAAAGTTTTGTAAGATTATAAAGTAGGTGGTCTCTGCACTTTTATAAAGTAACAATGAAATTGAAGAATTTTTTTTTTTGGAATGTAAGGGGTCCTTTTATAGCCATTTCTTTCATTTAAAATTGTTTTCTCGTCCGATGTGTGATCGACAAAAATGCAAAATTTGGTGATTTGAAGGGTGTTGAAGGCTTTAAAAGATTGTATGTTGTGTTTATTACTTGTAATAATTAATTAATGTAACACCCGTCTAATTACTAATCGAATTTAATAAAATATGCATATTTTTATATCAAAAGCACTTCACTTCATTAAAAGTACAAAATAGAAGTTTTAAAGTGATCACTTACTAGTTAACTACTAACTAGTTTAAACATCCAAAACATGATTAGTTAATTGTTTACATCATGAACATTGTCTACAACAAAGTTAATTTAACGCGGAAGCTTCAAAATTCGTGTTCGGTTCTTCAAGCATACTTGATCGCCATCTGTGGAGATTCCAACATCACCTAGAGTCAAAACCACTTAAAAAGTTAGTTTTGACATTGTTAAAATATGCATAAACAAGTCCTAGTATCGAACCATCAAAAATAAAATAAATTTCAGATTTAAGTCTGTCGCGCGTCGCGCCAGACCCCATCCAATCCATCGCGTGTCGCAAGGGCTCTCGCGTGGCGCGGGGGACTCGGTTTTCCAGCAGGTGCAGGTTTGAGACCTGCATTTCCTGCCCAGCTCCGAATATCGCAAGACGAACTTCAAATGCTCATAACTTTTGGTCCGTAGGTCCGTTTTAGGCGATTCTTTTTCCTATGCGTCTGTAATTTAATTACCGACGCGTCTTTTGCATTTATTTTACCAAAATCCTAGTATACGGACCGAATGTCTAAAATTACAATTTTAGCTTAATCGACCCATATAGTTAATACCAATTCAACCATCAACGCTAAAATAACTTTAAGGCGCATTTACCCAACATCTGGGGCTTACGATCATCGGCATTTCATTACCAAATCTATGGTTTCATGCAATCGTGATCCATCGTTGCCAAAAACTATTCAAAATCAAATCTTTACTACTTAACACACATTTATTTGACCCATTTGGCTCATTTATGGAATCCTCCATTTCTAATGACTACCAAACGTTTCTAAGCTAATTTATTTCGTTCAATTAAGTAATGATCACCATCACTTCAACTAATACAATTCCTTATACTAAAACACAATTTCATTTACCTAAGATATCAAATTTACATGATGTAACGGAACTTGTCACATACCTTCAAAGCACACCCTTCAAACGTGCGTCACCACCGGCTTGTCCGCTCGACGCTCTGGTTTCCTTTCCTATAGAGTTCAATCACGACACATTTAGAACTCTTTTACTTTCCTATATCGCATAATTCGCCAACTAGTACAAATATGCGGTTTTGTTCAAATTTAAACATTTAGCCTTCACTTAGGCATTTCTACAAACACTTTAAGGGCATAAATTTACATGTTTCATTATCAAGTTCATAACTTGTTATGTAGCCAAAATTAACATCAATCGGACTATCTCATATAAATGTTAACATCAATAAATCAGAAATCACTTCATAAATATCAGATTACACTAGAACAACAATCAAACCCTAGTGTTTATCTCCGGGCCACCAATAGTTTTGTTTCAGATCGTTATACATCTTGGTTGCACCCGGATGGATAGAATAACGGGATTTATGAGCTTCATCGAGTAGAAGCGTCTTGACTCCACATGAATTTGGGACCCATATTCTCCTGAACCGAGTCTTCAACCCGTTGTTACCATCCGCCAAATCCTTCAGCTGACCAACTATCCTTTCCCTTTTTAAGTTTTCTTCTTTTATCGCCTCGGCTTGTGCTTCTCGGATACGTTCAAGTAAACCCGAGGTTACTACAAGCTGCATCGACCGCACTCGTATTGGGAGATAGTCCGATTTCCTGCTCAAGGCATCCGCCACAACATTAGCCCTTCCGGGGTGGTAATGTATTTCGCAGTCATAGTCTTTTACTGTTTCTAACCATCGTCTTTGTCGCATATTTAACTCCTTCTGATCGAAGAAGTATTTCAAGCTTTTGTGGTCGGTAAATATGGTGCACTTTACTCCGTATAAATAGTGCCTCCATATTTTTAACGCAAACACCACCGCCGCTAATTCGAGATCGTGCGTGGGATATTTCTTTTCATGCACCTTTAATTGCCTCGAGGCATATGCTATTACCTTGCCTCGTTGCATTAAAACACATCCGAGCCCTGAAAGTGACGCATCTGAGTAGACTACCAAGTCTTCGACCCCGTCCGGCAACGTTAATGCCGGAGCTTGAGTCAACTTCTCTTTTAGCGTTTGGAACGCTCTTTCCTGTTCAACGCCCCAAATGAATCTCTCCTCTTTTCGAGTTAATTTAGTTAACGGCGAAGCAATCTTGGAGAAATCTTGAATGAATCTCCTGTAGTATCCCTCAAGTCCTAAGAAACTTCTAATTTCTGAAGGGTTCCTTGGAGGGCTCCATTTTGACACGGCCTCTATCTTTGACGGATCTACCAATATTCCGTCGGCACTTATGATGTGGCCAAGGAATTGCACCTCTCATAACCAAAAGGCGCACTTTGAAAATTTCGCTTACAACCTTTCTCGTCTGAGTGTCTCTAACACCTCTTGTAAATGATGCGCAAGATCCGCCTCACTTTTTGAGTACACTAGAATGTCGTTGATAAACACGATTACCGACTTGTCCAACATTAGCTTGCATACCCGGTTCATGAGGTCCATGAAAGCCGTGGGTGCATTTGTCAGCCCAAATGACATCACGAGGAACTCGTTATGTCCGTATCGCGTGCTGAAAGTAGTCTTCGCTACATCCTCTTCCTTGACCTTTAATTGGTGATATCCCGATCTAAGGTCGATTTTTGAAAACCAATTCGCACCTTGTAATTGGTCGAATAAATCGTCTATTCTCGAAAGCGGGTATCGATTCTTTACCGTGAGTTTGTTCAACTCCCGGTAATCGATACACATTCGCATGCTTCCGTCTTTCTTTTTCACGAATAGTACCGGTGCGCCCCAAGGAGACACACTCGACCTTATGAACCCTTTATCGAGCAAGTCTTGAATCTGCGACATTAGTTCTTGTAACTCTGATGGCGCTAGTCGGTACGGCGCTTTAGCTATAGGTTTCGCGCCCGGAACCAATTCGATTCCGAACTCTACTTCCCGTTCGGGCGGTATTCCCGGTAAGTTCTCCGGAAACACATCTTCGAAATCACGTACCACCGGTACGTCTCCAATTGTTGGTAGTTCTTTCTCGGGCTCATTCGCGTATATCATAAACGCTCTACATCCATGCCTCATGAGCTTGTGAGCTTTCAACATCGAATATGTTATAGGATTGCCTCCTTTTTCGCCATAGATGGTGACGTGTTTTCCACTCGGAGATGTCAGCTTTATCTCTTTACGGAAACACACGAATTTGGCGTGGTGCCGAGATAACCAATCCATCCCGACCACCACTTGAAATTCTCCCATCGACATTGGGATTAAATCTATTGAGTACTCCTCATCATCAATACTCAATTTACAATCTTGACAAACGTCACACACTATAAAACTCTTGTTATCTCCTATTTCAACCTCTAAGGGCACAGATAATTTTGTCAATACAAATGAAGGATGTCGAAAATCCATGTGAAACAAAGGATTTATTCGCACCCGTATCAAATAGTACACGTGCAGGAATCGAGTTTATAGCGAATATACCTGAGACCACATCGGGTTCTGTTTTCGCTTCAGCCGCTGTTAGTTGGAAGGACCTGGCCTTCGCCTTTGAAGTTTCTGTTGGAGATTCTTTGGTGTCTTTCTTTCCAACCAAGTCCGGGCATTCGGACTTTTTATGGCCCGGTTGGTAACACTTGTAGCAAACAGAGACCTTTCCCGGACATAACGATGTGGTGTGCCCCGTCTTCCCACATATGGGACACGGTTTGTCTTTGAAGCGGCACTCACCCTTGTGCTCCTTTCCACACACCTTGCAACTCGGCGATCCACCATTTGCATCCGTCTTCTTCACCGACTCAACCGTTCAAGCCTTCTTTGTAGGGCTTGGGTAACCTCCACTACCCTTCGTTCACCCCTCTCGATTTGTTTCTTCAATTTTATCTCCCGCTCCCGGGCGATGTTAATGATTTCCGTGAGGGTTTCGTACTTGGAAGGAGTCATAAACTCTCGATATTCAACACTTAACATATTATAATAATAATAATATATTTTCTGTTCCTCCGTAGTCACTAACTCATCACAGAATCTCAGCTTATCCATGAATATTGTAAGGACTCTCAAAATTATCCTAAAAATACCCGTAAGTACAAACCCGGACCCCGGACACCCTAAACCATATTAAAAATCAAGAAAATCTGAAATCTGGTTCCCAGGCGGGCCGCGTAAAGGTTAACCCTACTTTACGCGGGCTACGTCAAGACATGGTTGACCGGATAAGTGTTCCGGATCCACGTGGAGTCCACCTGGCTAGCCTACTCGTGACCAATCAAACCTACTCGTAGACTAGGCGGCCACGCGGGCCGCGTAAAGGTAAGCCGAAGGCTTACACGGGCCGCGTGAGGCCTCAATTTCAGCTATAAATAGCTTGTTACATGCACAGGCCACTGGTGTCGAAATCCAAACGCAAAAACAAATTTCTACTGCTCTAAAGGTCGAAATTTCAATTATTATTAGCGAGGCGCTGCTCCGATACCGGGTATTAACTCGATCGCTGCTACGATTCAATGTCCGATCGATTAAACTATCCAATGGATGTTTAAGTGCTGCCCACATTAGGGTTTATGCTTTGTCATTCGTCGTAAATTCGATGGATGTTTAAGTATCGCACTTTGTCATTCGTTGTGAAGGTTTAATCTCGTGAGTTATCGTAAATGCTGTGTTAGTTACTAACCGAGTTCGTGTGCATGTTATTAAATTTAGGTTAAAAGGCTAATCAGTAGGCTAAGCTCTGCTCATATAAATCTGCAATGTGAGTCATTCTCTTTTTATCAAATTTGATTTCAAAATCATGTTTACTTTCAAAGTTATAATTACAGGGATTAAGTCTTTGTAGTCACCAAATTACAGCCGGTATGTGGGGTTTGTATACAATACTTGATAACATTCACCATTGGACAACGAGTTAGCCAAGGGGTGATATGACCATAGTCACAGACACCATTGGACAATGAGGTTATCAATGGATGGTCGAGTGACAAATACTGTGGGTAGTTGGTTGATATATGGAAACATTGTAATCGCTCTTAATACTGTAAATTATAACAAACTCGTCGTTTTAGTAAAAAGAATGATTCACCAGTATTTCCCGCTGACAAAACCTTTTTCAAACAAGTTTCAGGTGATCTGTTGTGATCCAGGAAAAGTGCCGCGAAGCACTACAAGCTTAAGGAAGTGGCTCAATATAAATAAAGAAACATGTTTTGTAAAATAAAGATTTCTCAGTGAAATCATATGATTGTAAACTACCGGGGTTTATCCCGAATTGTGAAATAAAATAATCGGGAAATTTCAGTTTTAAAAAGATCCTGTTTAAATCTTCCACTGTTAACTCAATTAAATAAATACCACGGGATTTTCTGTCCCGCGGCTCCTGAAACGGGTCAAACCGGGTCGGGGCCGTGACAAATATACCCGTGATTTTATCAACCGTTTCACCCCTTTCTCTTAACTGGATGAACTCCTCCTTAATCCTGTTGATGACCGCCTTGGGACTATGATGTTTAAGGAATGGTACCTTAAACTCGTCCCATGTCATGACCCTTGCCGCTTCGGCTCCAATATTTTTCTTTTTGTTGTCCCACCAGTCCTTGGCTTGACCCCTCAACTGACCCGTTCCGTAAGCCACAAAATCGCTCACGTCACAGTGGGTCCTTTCAAACACCCCTTCGACATCACTTAGCCATCTTTGGCATATTATCGGGTCAACCTCCCCGTTGTAAGTTGGCGGTTTACACGCCATAAACTCTTATACGAACATCCCTTACGTTCTCCAGATTTTTCTTTCATAAGGTTGACATTGTCTTCCAACCTTTTAACTCGTTCTTCGACTAATGATAGCACTGTATTTTGAATTTTGTCTATGAAACCGGATAAACTACCCTCAATCGCCTTCCCCACTTCTTTGGCAATTATCTCTTTCATTTGTTCGGTGCTCGTCGGCACCGGATCATTGTCACTCCTTTCCGTCATCTTGAAACTGAAATGTTTACATCAATTATTAAACATTTCATTTATAACATAGCTTTATTTGCTTCGGTTTAGCCAAGTTCGTAACTTGCTTTAACCGTTCTCATTTAGTGCACTTTCCGGGTTTGAGTGTGTTAACACGCTCTTCCCGTGCACATTAATTCACATATCTTTTTCTCACGTAAGATAAGATCTACTAAAATAAATAATTAATTCTTACTGGATGATCAATCAAGCTTGAACCGAACACTTTGTTGACAACCTTGATCTCTGATTACCAACTTGTAACACCCGTCTAATTACTAATCGAATTTAATAAAATATGCATATTTTTATATCAAAAGCACTTCACTTCATTAAAAGTACAAAATAGAAGTTTTAAAGTGATCACTTACTAGTTAACTACTAACTAGTTTAAACATCCGCAACATGATTAGTTAATTGTTTACATCATGAACATTGTCTACAACAAAGTTAATTTAATGCGGAAGCTTCAAAATTCGTGTTCGGTTCTTCAAGCATACTTGATCGCCATCCGTGGAGATTCCAACATCACCTAGAGTCAAAACCACTTAAGAAGTTAGTTTTGACATTGTTAAAATATGCATAAACAAGTCCAAGTATCGAACCATCAAAAATAAAATAAATTTCAGATTTAAGTCTGTCGCGCGTCGCGCCAGACCCCATCCAATCCGTCGCGTGTCACGAGGGCTCTCGCGTGTCGCGCCAGATCCACTGGATCCTGTCGCGTTGCGCGGGGGACTCGGTTTTCCAGCAGGTGCAGGTTTGAGACCTGCATTTCCTACCCAGCTCCGAATATCGCAAGACGAACTTCAAATGCTCATAACTTTTGGTCCGTAGGTCCGTTTTAGGCGATTCTTTTTCCTATGCGTCTGTAATTTAATTACCGACGCGTCTTTTGCATTTATTTTATCAAAATCCTAGTATACGGACCGAAAGTCTAAAATTACAATTTTATCTTAATCGACCCATATAGTTAATACCAATTCAACCATCAACGCTAAAATAACTTTAAGGCGTATTTACCCAACATCCGGGGCTTACGATCATCGGCATTTCATTACCAAATCTATGGTTTCATGCACTCGTGATCCATCGTTGCCAAAAACTAGTCAAAATCAAATCTTTACTACTTAGCACACATTTATTTGACCCATTTGGCTCATTTATGAAATCCTCCATTTCTAATGACTACCAAACGTTTCTAAGCTAATTTATTTCGTTCACTTACGTAATGATCACCATCACTTCAACTAATACAATTCCTTATACTAAAACACAATTTCATTTACCTAAGATATCAAATTTACATGATGTAACGGAACATGTTACATACCTTCAAAGCACACCCTTCAAACATGCGTCACCACCGACTTGTCCGCTCGACGCTCCGGTTTCCTTTCCTATAGAGTTCAATCACGACACATTTAGAACTCTTTTACTTTCATATATCACATAATTCACCAACTAGTACAAATATGCGGTTTTGTTCAAATTTCAACATTTAGCCTTCACTTAGGCATTTCTACAAACACTTTAAGGGCAGAAATTTACATGTTTCATTATCAAGTTCATAACTTGTTATATAGCCAAAATTAACATCAATTGGACTATCTCATATAAATGTTAACATCAATAAATCAGAAATCACTTCATAAATATCAGATTACACTAGAACAACAATCAAAATCCTAGTGTTTATCAAGTTCACAAAAACCCACTATTCATCTTCAATGGTGTTCATGAAATTTACTAGAATTAAGCATGATTTCAACATATAATTGTCTAGGGTTTACTCCTAGACACTGTTCCTATTCCATCCATATAACAATCATGCAACAATCAATTTCGAATTCTCTAAGTTCATCAGAATTTCAAATAGAGATTTCCTATCAAATTTCACATACCTTATGACCCCCTTACAATGGAGATCACCAATCTAAGCTCGGATTTCATTTTGGAACTGATTTGAGCCTTCAATTTTTGAGATTTATGAAAGTTAGGGTTTTGGAGAAGCCTGGTCGCCCCCTCTGTGTTTTGATCGAACCCAGCACACACACAAGTGTGTGTTTTGAGTTTAAATTATGTTTTATTATAATTAGTTTCAATTTAAACACTTTTGGTCCCTCAACTATCATTTAGTTCATATTTTTAGTGTTTTAACCCACTTATAAGTTACTACAAGACTTTTTATCTAACTAGGTTATTTTTAATCCTAGCTAGTTCACTTATTTATTCACAAACATCACATTTAAAATAAATGATTTGCATTTTCGGGGTGTTACAACTAAACTATTAAATTTATATAAAATTACCTTTTTGTCCTTCATATATGCGTTTTACTATAGTGTGTGTATATTATTTTTAATTCATTTCTCCTCATATATGTAAATGATAAACTTACATGTATGTATTCTTCTCTTGTATGTTTTACAACTCGAAGTGGTTTTCATTTAAACCTAATCTTATATACACACTAACACAAGAATGATTAAACAAAAACATTTTGCTAAAAGCTATAGGAAGAATTTCTAAGTTGACATGTTTAATGCTTAATGGTTATTTGTTTTATCTTAACCACTCAACTATACAAACTGGATATGAACAGAATTAACAACTGGATACCAATTATTGAGGTTTTTGATAAAAGATTATTGGTTTGGAAAGCTAAAACTTTGTCGATAGGGGGGAGACTTACCCTGATCAATTCGGTGCTTGAGAGTCTGCCTATTTATTATTTCTCTTTATATAAGGCCCCGGCTGGTGTTATTAAGACTCTCGAAGCCAAAATGAGAAATTTTCTTTGGGCTGGTTCTAACAGTAATTTGAAAATGAATTGGGTGGCTTGGGATTGGGTCACGTGGCCTAAGATTATAGGTGGGTTGGGTATAAACAGACTCAAAGAGGTCAATGAGGCCCTTCTTGTTAAATGGGGGTGGAGATATAGGGTGGAGAATCATAACATGTGGTGTAAAGTGTTGGAAGCTTGCCATTGGAAGAACAACCAAAGTAGCTTCCTTCCACTTAACGGAAACCTCGCGGGGTATTGGAAAAATATAGCGAAGTTGCTTTTCAAAATGAAATTAAATCGGAAGGGGCTAAATCAATTAATCATGGGTAAAGTGGGGAAGGGGATGATATTCGTTTTTGGATTGACACTTGGGTGGGCGATCTTCCCTTCATGGAAAGATGGCCTAATTTGTTTGGTCTAGAGATGTTTAAAACGTGTAGGGTCGCAGAGAGATTTGGAAGCGTTTCAAGGAAATGGTGCTTTTTCATGGCAATGGTCTAGACAGCCGGAGTCCGACGAGGAGTTAAAGGAATGGCAGGATTGCATTGAGTTTCTCAGCTTAACGAGGCTTTCCAACGACAAGGATGCATGGTATTGGAATGACCATAGTCAAAATAGCTTCTCGGTGAAGGTGGTTAAGAAGGCTTTAATTATGGATAGAGGAAATAATCATCCGCCTAATTTTATTTGGTGTAAATGGGTGCCCATAAATTGTAATATTATGGCTTGGAGAGGCAATTTGGATAGGCTTCCTACGAGAACTAATTTAAGAAATAGAAATGTGGAGATAACCTCGATTCTATGCCCTTTCTGCAACGATTTCGAGGAAATGGTTGAGCACTTATTCACTGCATGCTCGGTGGCTATGCGAGTGTGGGCGGCTTTCAGCGTTTGGTGCAACATCCTGCCTTTTGTTCTTTTTTAAGTTCAAAGACATTTTAGACATCTACAAGGTCATCAAGAGAGGTAAGAAGGCGGAAAAGATCATTTACAGTCTGGGGATTATTGCTTGCTGGTGCATATGGAAAGGGAGAAATGATGTGGTCTTTAATCAGTTTAAAAGGAGTCCGCAGGATATCATACGTGAGATAAAGTCTAGAGGGTTTCATTGGGTTAAAAATAGATCCTCATGTAAATATATTAGTTGGGCGGATTTGTGTAAATACCTTATGTACATGATGTAATTCGTTTTGTTTGTTTGTTTGGCCTTTTGCCCGTTTGGGTCGAAAGTTGTTTTTAATGAAGTTTACTTAAAAAAAAAAAAAAAAAAAAAACCTCAACTATACGAACATTATTTAGATAAATTATGAGTTGGTAAAAAGATGAATTGAGAGATTGATAGATATATGATAACTAAAAAGTGCACTTCTCTTTTCCGCGTACAAATTGTCAAACCCTTGCCTTGATTCTCTTTCCAATAACCTAATCAAACTTCATTTCTACTTCTTCTTTTTTTTTAATTAAAAAAAATATGATGTAGACACATTGTCAAGCTACTATCTTGCAAAGTTACGGGGGTTTGTTTTTCTTTTCACTGTGCAGCCTAGTAAATTATTATAGTTAACACTTGGTATGGATCAGTATATATTCAAAACTAATAATCATTTAAAGTCATGTGAAGTGTTTATTACTTGCTAGGTTTGATTGTTTGACATAAGCTACTCATAACTTTTATAATTACGTTAACTGTAGCAAAATAGTATTTAAGACCGTGTAGTATGGTGGGGCGGGGGTTTGGGGCGTGGCCCGACACGTGGCCTGGGTGGGCTTTGCTGGGCTGACCCACATTGAAGACGGTATGGTGGGGCGGGGTTTGGGGCGTGGCCAGGCCAAACGGGCTATTTTATATTTTTTTAAATAAAAAAATTTAAATTTTTTAATGATTTTTAAATAAAGAAAATTACCTAAAAAAATTCCTAGTGCTTATATTTTTTCTTTATCTCTTCTCTCGTCTCCAACATTAGTTCAAACTCTTCACCTGATAGGTGATCGATGGGCTGGGCTAGAAATTTCGGGGACGGTTTCGGTTTGGGAAAGGTTGATGGAGGTTGGTACAAGGTTGATGGGCGTTTGTGAAAACGGGGTAGGTATAGAATCGTCGGTGTGAGGGAAGTTAGTATACAAACGATTCCCGAAATACGATGCGTAACCCGCCATATCGGGCATAGAGGAGTGTTTTAAAAATGGACGAGGCGTTGGACGGATGGGTGGTGGGCTAGGATTTTCTTGGAATGCCCACGGGTTGTTCGGGTCAAAAGCACGATTGTGAGGATTCATTTTTTGTATTGTAGAATGAGAATAGAGATGATTATAGAAGAGGTGGAGTGTATTGTAGTTGGATGTGGTAAAAAAAACATAGAAGTGGGAGTTTTATAGTGAGAATTTGTTTTTACCACATAGCCGTTGGCCAACGGCTAGTTTGGTTTGGCCGTTGAGAGCCCCCCATGTCATATTGATAGACCCGCCCCACGCCCGGTCTTAAACTCCCGCCCCTTGGGCCACGCCCAAACCCAAGCCCACCCGGGGTGGTGGCTTGGGCGTTTTCAACCAACCCACGCCCCATACCCCACAGTCTAAGCTGATTATTGTTACAATTATGTTTAACATACCAAAATCATTAACTTTAAACATTTAAGATTTGTTTTTATCAATTTGTGTATTAATGACTTAAATAAATGATAACTATATGTTCTCTTATTTATTAGTATTACTGTTCCGTTTATTATACTTAGTTTTTTAAATATATTTTTGATTTTTAAATTATTGAAAATCATACACACCATTATAATAAATTACAGGTGCAATACGTTTTAGTTTAAGCTATTAATGTCACCTAAGCAATATCCTAATTTTAGATCCACCATTATATATAATACTAAAATTATTAAATGTGATACATCTATAAGTCTCGCAATCACGTTCGAATGAATCTATATCTATAATAAATGAAACCATTGGGGGACACATGTCACCCTATGGTTGATGCCAAATAAGCTGACACCTAAGCATACATGTGGCATAGCTAAAAATCAAGGATTGGGAAGCTTCTTTTGTACGTTTCTTAATCTCTCTCTCTCTCTCTCTCTCTCTCTCTCATTCTCTCATTAATTGTTTCTCTTCTACACCAAAACCCTAATCCTCTCACGATTTCAATCGACCGTAGGGAAGTTTTGTATTCATCCGCATTCTACACGCAAACCCTAGATCAAAATTTCTCTTCCTGTTTATCTCTCTCAATCCTCTCCGACAACGTTAAATCGATCTTCAAGGCGCAATAATCTTCCATTGACAGAAGTTTTTTGCTTTTTTTGGTATATTGTTATTGCCCTTTACCTTAATTTTGTATTAATCTGGTAGTTTCGTTTGGATTTGGTGTTAGTTAATGTTTGCCAATTTGTCTAGAGTATACAATTGAGGGATTCAAGCACAGCAACACAAGAGATGAATATAAGTAAGTTTTTAGGGTTTTGATTAGTATACGATTCTTGTTATCATTCTTGGTGTGGTTTTTTTATAGATCTGAAAACTGGGGCAGAATGGCCTCATCGCCGCCTCGATGCAACGACGGCTAGGGTTCCAGTTAATCTGAAGCCAATTCAGTTGACATGTCTCAAAACGTTTTTAGGTTTTTTTATCATATTTGGGCTTTTTCCATGATTATAATTATCTGTTTTCATGTGCAAAAGATTAGTATGAGATTGTTGGATGTCTAAGTGTTCATGTTGCAGAGGGTAGACCAGAACCACTAAAGCTTCTGTTCAATCCATAAAATCTTAATGATTTGTTTCAATTCATGTGTAGCACATAAAATAGAAGCAATAGATCTTTTAGAAATATGCACATCAAAAATGGAATTTTAGGGTGGTTTAGAGTTTTGGTTTATCAATAAATTGAGTAGTTACAGTCCAATTGTAGCACGAAGAGGGGTTCCTCCACCATGCCAGCTGTCATGACTCCAGGGGGATCTTTGGATCTTTCTACTGTATTATTCAGGAACCGTCTTATTTTTGTCGATCAGCCCATCAACTCACAGGTAGCTCAACGGGTCATATCATAGCTTTGTTACACTGACCATAATAGACGAGAACGCAAATATTCTAGTGTGATTTTATTTCCTGATAAATCATATACATATTTCTTATGCATTTGAATATGTTAAATCGTTACTAATATATGCAAATTGTCGTTCTTTTCTTACCTAGGTGTACGTAAAGTGTCCCGGTGGGAGCACCTATTTGTAACACCACGTAAAAACGTGTCCAATTATGTAAAGACACGTGTCCTAAACTCTAAATATGTGAAAGATTGAGTTTGAAGGACTAAAGTTGACAAATGATGAAATTATGTATGCGAAGGGACTAAAAGTGTCAACATGCCAAACTTGTGCCTCTGAATGACCATACATGGAAAATATATTCTTAAACGAGTAATTAATTTGATATAAGAAGTCGTTTATGAAAATAATCGGAAGATTATAAACTACAGGGGTTAAATGTGTCAACATGTTAATTCTTACCTCTGAGTGACCTTTTATCGAACCCAAGGCTTCGAAATATTCAAATACACTCTCAAGAATAAATGATATAAATTTCATGAGGTTTCGAAATCGTTATACGTTGATTATGCAAATTCCCAAGAATTAGAGTTTAAAGTGTCAACGAGGCGAAACTTATGTTTTCGGTGATCAATTAACGAAACCGAGCCTAACGGAGTTTGGATATACTCCCTAGAGCATCTACAAACTAACTTTAGGGGCCATTTGTGTCAAAAATGAAAGATATATGAGGATATAAAAGAGCAGGGACTAAAAGTGCAACATTCGAAACTTGTTTAACTTGTGCCACACCTTGACACGGGCCGCGTAGCCCTTGATGAATCCTTATGCGGGCCGTGTGGCGGTTGCCAGCGTCCAAAAAAACTGGCAGCTGCATGTTGCAGCCTGTTACACCGACTTTGGAGCCAAAATTTTGATTCCAGGAGCTATTTGTTGGTTTTAGAATACCACTTGAACACCTGGGGTGATCCTAGATGCCTCCAAAACACCTGCCTTGATCTCCTTGCATGCTATATAAAGGCTCCTAAGTTAATATGGTCATTTGCTCATTCACTTGCAACAACCACAACACTTCCATCTGGAGTCTCCTGGCCTTAGAAGAGGATCAAGAAGTGTATAAAAGATAGCTAGGACCTTATGTAAGTGTGTTAGCCCTTTCTTAGTTCAGTTTATTAGTCTAAAAACCGAACAGTCAAAGATATCGTAAATTAGCTTTGACTTTCGGTTTAATCATAAATGGTCCAGCCACTGTCTGAATTAAAAGTGGTTATGTGACCATATTAAGGTAGGTGATTAACCCTTAAAAGGGCACCTCCTAATTATTTCGTTTGACTAGTTAATTGTCAGGTCAAACTAATAAGTCAAAAAGTCAAACTGGACATATTTTAAATAATGATTCAAACTAATAAACCTGAGGTTATAAATTATATTTTATCATTCTAATAACTTGGTAATTAGTATTAGAACATGTTCAAACATGTCTAGCCCGACAATTATCAGTCTAAGGTCGATTCATAACCGAAAGTCGCAAAAGCTTGACTTTTGCTTTGACTTTCAGTTCTGACCCGATTAAGCTTAATTCACCCATGTTTTAAGCCTCCATTAGGACCACATTATACAGTAGTATAACCCCCTGAAGTTATATTGCTTGGTCCTTAGTAGTTTGAATTATATGCTCATGTTCGTTATTATGCTTATAAATGCCATTTTTTACCCTTTTGTCATCTAAACGAGATTTTAGAAATGTGAGAGGACAAAAACCTTCGTTACTGATATACAAACTTGTCCCGAAAATTTGACATCATTTCTTGGTCTCAAACAGAAGTTATACTCGATATCGTAAATAGAAGCTTTTTATTAATTAAATTGCGATATCTTGCATGAGACATGTTTAAACTTGGATTTTGAACCAAAACTCATTACCTACTGTCAGGATATTATTTTTAAGGATTTTTAGGATTTTTGGTCATATTATAATCTGATTAAATCATAGAGTTCTTGTGTAATTCGGTAAATGACGATAATACCCTTTTCATACATAAAATGATATTAACAAATGATTTGAATGCCAAACCTTTTCCTACTGAATTCATACATTAAATAAATTATTTTAAGCATTCAAAATTGATCAAAATCTCATATTTACATAAACATCCTAATTATCATCAATTAGCGAGTTTTACGCTAATTAAGTTGCTTAGTATGGTTTACAACTATATTTAACACCTAAGACTTTTTACTGTAACACCACGTAAAAATGTGTCCAATAATGAGAAGACACGTGTCCTAAACCCTAATCATGTGAAAGATTGAGTTTAAAGGACTAAAGCTGACAAACGATGAAACTATGTGCCCGGAGGGACTAAAAGTGTCAACATGCCAAACTTGTGCCTCTGAATGACCATACATGAAGAATATATTCTTAAACGAGTGATTAAATGGATATAAGAAGCCGTTTATGAAAATAATCGAAAGATTTTGAATTACAGGGGTTAAACGTGTCAACATGTTAATTCTTACCTCTGAGTAACCTTTTAACGAACCCGAGGCTTCGAAATATTCAAATATACTCTCAAGGATAAGTGATATAAATCTCACATGGTTTCGAGATCGTTATACAAGTTTTCAAGACTTTGGGTAAAAAGTGTCAACATGAAGAAACTTGTGTTTATAGTGATATTTAACGAAACCGGGCCTAACGGAGTTTGGTTATACTCCCTTGAACCTCTACAAACTAACTACAAGGGTCTTATATGCCAAAAATGAAGTTGTATAAGGTTTAAAATGGCCAGGGACTGAATCTGCCAGTTTTGAAACATTTTTAACCTGAACAACAGGTTTACGCGGGGCGCGTAAACCTTCTTCTGATCTTACGCGGCCCGCCTAAAAACGCCCAGCACAGAAAACACCTGCCAGGTGCAGGTTTTCAGCTCCAAACCGACTTTATCTTGTTCTAAGCAATACTAGGGGCTGTATGTCGGTCTTATATTACCACTAGGACACCTGGAGTGATCCTAGATGCCTCCAAAATAGGTGCAAACATCCAAATGCATGACCAATTTGTATATAAAGGCCACTAAGTTGTTGTGAACATTGCTCATTTCACTTGCAACAAAATTCAAACTCATTTCTGGAGATAGCAAGCATTAGGAGAAGATTAAGAAGTGTAGAAAAGATAGCAAGGACCTTGTGTAAGAGTTTTAATCCCTGCTTAGTCCATTTTATTAGCTTAAAAACCGAAAAGTCAAACATATCGTAATTAAGCTTTGACTTTCGGTTTAATCATAAATGGTCCAGCCACTGACCGAAATGAAAGTGGTTATGGAACCATATTAAGGTAGGTGATTAACCCTTAATAGGGCACCTCCTAATTATTTCATTTGACTAGTTAATTGTCGGGTCAAACTAGTTAGTCAAAAAGTCAAACTGGACAGAAACTCTAAAAATGATTTAAACTAATAAAACAGAGGTTCTAAATTATATTTTAACATTCTAATGACTTGGTAATTAGTATTAGAACATGTTTAATCAGGTCTAACCCGATAATTATCAGTCTAAGGTCAGTTTATAACCGAAAGTCGCAAAAGCTTGACTTTTGCTTTGACTTTCAGTTCTGACCTGATTAAGCTTAATTCTCCCATGTTTTAAGCTTCCATTAGGACCACACTATATAGTAGTATAACCCTCTGGAGTTATATTGCTTGGTCCTTAGTGGTTTGAATTATATGCTCTTGTTTGTTAATATGCTTATAAATGTCGTAAATGCCCTTTTGACATATAAATGAGATTTTTAGAAATGTGAGAGGACAAAAACCTTTGCTACTGATATATAAGCTTGTCCCGAAAATTTCACATCAGTTTTTGGTCTCAAATAGAAGTTATGCTCGATATCGTAATTAGAAGCTTTTTATTAATTAATTTGCGATATCTTGCATAAGACACGTTTAAACTTGGATTTTGAACCAAAACTCATTACCTACTATTAAGATATTATTTTTAAAGATTTTTGGTCAGATTATAATCTGTTTAAATCATAGAGTTCTTGTGTAATTCGGTAAATGACGATAATACCCTTTTCATGCATAAAATGAGATTAACAAATGATTTGAATGCCAAACCTTTTCCTACTGGTTTCATACATTAAATAAATTATTTTGAGCATTAAAACTGATCAAAATCTCAGATTTACATAAACATCTTGATTATCATCAATTAGCGAGTTTTACACTAATTAGGTGCATATTATGGTTTAAAACCATATTTAACACTTAAGACTTGTTACCTACTGAATTTTTAAACAAATTTCAATATTATTACAGTAAGTATAAGTCATGAACTCATATTCCCAAAAAATGTCCTTAAAAGCATATGTGAAATGACCAAAATGCCCTTTCAGGGCATAGTTTGGCCATAAATGGTAAACCGCACATATATGCAATATCTTACTGATGTAATGAGATAAAATAAATATTATATTGATTACAAAAGACAAGAACTTCAGTTTGTTATAAAATCTCTTTTATAATTATTAAAATGACCAAAATGCCCTTACGGGACTTAAATTGGTTTTAAATACTTTTTGGGCATATATGTTAATATCCTACTGATGTATTAACATATTTTAAGCATAATAACATTTGAGACCTGTATATAATTCATTTGTTTACCCGTTACGCGTTTATGCGTTCGGATCGGTTTATGTGACTAGTTTACGTAAAATAGCCGAAACGGGTTTAACCTTATCATTAAATCCTCAAATTCCAGAATGTGTTTAGTTTACCCATATTATACAAGTATCCAAGCTTGTTGGGTCTAAACCACATTCTATTTTGATCTTCGCTTAATCTAGCGTTTAGAACCGTTAAGTTTCTTTCTAGTTAGCCGGTCTAAGTCTTTGACTTAACTAAAGACCCGTTAGCATCCTAATAGGTTATTAAACCTTCTATACAGATTAAGTAGCATCCAGTAGAAGGTACCATCATAAAGCTTTTGGAATATACGGCTGAGTTACTTCTCATATCTAGCTCAGGTAAATACTTTTAACTTATTTTCCCTTATACGGGCTTGGGATATGGTATTATAATAATAGCACTTGGTCGGGTATGAAATCATTTAATCGGATTGTAATTAATAAATTTACATAACCCATTTTAATCTGTCTTGTTTGATAACATGAATATTGGGGGTTAATACGACCGTGTCCTGGATATCCTCGGCTCATTTCATTTGAAAATGGCCACGACCTATGCACGGGGTGTAGGCATACACCTGACAGATGCAAATGCTAAAAATATAAACCTACATGTTGGGGATAACTCCTTTGTGGGTTCTATAAGTGGTGAGTCGGTTAATCAAGACCGGCTTCCAACCGGCCCCAATTGTATGACAAACATGTAAATCTGTATACAAGATTATCTTTAAATAATTGTTCCAAGTTATAAATGATTTGTGCCTTGTGCACTTAAATCAATTTTTCATAAATGTTTTCAAATGAGTCAGTTAATTGTATTTACCAGTGTAAACTGACGTATTTTCTAAAGATTGATTGACAGGTACTTCTCGTAAATAGGCTGGAGCTACTAGGTGTTATATAAGAGGATCTTGCAAATCCCTAGATACCTGGAGTCTGTTATTTCAGTTTCTTGTATTTTAATTTATGATCCGCCTGTGGATCTTATTACAACAAAGTCTGTATATTCTTTCTTTCGAACACTCAGACACTATGGTTTGTAATAGTTTATTCACCAAGCCTTCCGCTGTGCTATTATATTGTGTATATTGACAATGATGATATCAACTACGTCACGATACTTCCCGTCGGGCTCACCGGTAATATGTGGAAATATCGGGGTGTGACAGGTTGGTATCAGAGCCAACATTGAGTGAATTAAACACTAACCTTTTTTGTTTAATCTCAATGACACAATAAGCACATTTCTTAGACTTCCGAGTCTACGCGTATGACCTAGGATTTATTCTTAACTTTCCTTTTATCGTTTATATTTTTGTTTTACTTGTTTTAACAGGTTAGCTAAAATTCCACCACGTGTACGAGGCGAGGGAAATGGACCAATGAGATGAGGACCATCAGGCCATGCGAGACCCTCCCATAGGCGCACTCCGTCAGCAACTTTCTCTAGTTCCGACTCTCGGGATCATTGGAGTCATACCTTCGAACCGGCGAGGCATTCTGTTTCGCTAGGATCCTCACCTTCAGATCCTCCATACCTTGGGCAACTCATTCCTGATGAGCCCCAGCATTCCCATCACTCTCAAGAATCACACCATTCTCATCATTTGCACCAATCTTACCACTCTTTACACTCCAGTTCTTTCCATCACTCTGATTCCATTTATTCCCCAGCTCAGTTCAACCCCAACGACTATGTCAACAATCTACTGGGTTTCAATCCTTTAGGACCCGAAGATCACTTCTCCCAAGAGATAGAAATGGATGATGACCCTGACCCAGAACCACCAACCGGGACACCTAGCCACCCTATCAGCATATCCAGCTGTAACACCTCGAAAATTTATGTCCAATATTATATTGACACATGTCACGGACTTTAAATGTGTAAAGAATTAAGTTAGAGGGACTGAAGTTGACAAACAAGGAATCTATGTGTATAAAAGGATTCAAAGTGTCAACAATGGATAAATATACTCTAAAATAGCCCTACATGATGTTTATACCTTCTAACGAATAAATCATGGATCATACGAAGCTAAAAATGAAAGAAAGTGAGAGGTTACAAACTACGGGGGTTAAATGTGTCAACATGTTTAAAGTGTACCTCTGAGTGACCTTCTAGCAAACCCGAAGCTTTGTAACAATTAATTATGCTCACTAGAATGTGATAAAAATTTCACAAAGTTTCGTTATCGTCTGAGAAAGTTATGACAATATTCGTATACGAGGGGTTAAAAGCGTTAACGATGAAAATTATGACTTTTCGGGTAACCACAAAGTTAACCAAGGACTCAAGAATGTTTGGCTACCTCATGGAGTCCTTAAAAGTCAGGTTAAGGGGGTGAAATTGCAAGAAAAGAAGTTAAAACCACGTATAGAAGGACCAGGGACTGAATTGTAATTAATCAAAACTTGTTTGGCTGGTTCTGAAGGGCCAGGCGGCCCGCATAAGAATGCCCTTGGGGCTTACGCGGCCCACGACAGAGTGCCAGCATCAGAAAACGACCTGCAGCTGCCAATCAGGTCTGTAACCGACTTAAAAGGCTTGTTTTATTATACCAGGGGCTCCCCAATGGTATTACATGCATAGAGGGCACTTGTCTTGATCTCATAACATCAGTAGAGTTGCTTGGCATGATCCTAGATGATTAAAATTCATATATATAGAGCCCCTTAGTTGCAACTCTTGTGCCATTCATTTGCAAACATTCACAAGTTCACTTCTGGAGCTCCTCTGATCAGCAACCAACTTCTCTAGGATCCATAATCATACTTAGGACCTTTGTAAGTGTCCTAAACCCTTCCTAATTCAGTTTAGCTTAATTAATTAGCTAAAAGTCAAACCGTCGTAATTAAGGTTTGACTTCGAGATTAATAAAAATTTGTTCAGTCAAATCTCGAATTAAAAGTACCTATAAGTAGGTATTTATGTGGGTAATAAACCCTTAAAATGGTACTCTCTGATTCCCACTCTAACTTGGTCAATTGTCGGGTCAAACTTGATATTAAAAAGTCAACAGAATGATTATTTTCAATTTTATGCATAATTAGCAATGTAGGATCCATGTAACCTGTTTTATCATTAATATAACTTGGTAATTAATGTAAGAACATGTCTAAACATGTTCAACCCGACAATTTTCAGTTTAGACCCGGATTGGAACCGAAAGTCGCATAAATTGACTTTTGCTTTGACTTTCAGTTCTGACCTGTTTAAGCATGTTTTAGAAATGCCTTAGAGCTTTATTTGGACCAGGTTACATGTTTGTATAACCCTCTGAGATTATGCAACTTGGTTCAATAATTATCCGATGCATATGCATGTTCCCGTTAATTGCTTATATGTTGACTATTATGCCCATATAACCTTAAAACGTGATTTTTGAAAATGTAAAAGAGTAGAAACCTTAGTTACTGATTTATAAACTTGCACCCAAAATTTGACATCAGTTTGAGGTCTAGATTAAGAGTTATGCTCAATAGCGTAATTAGAAAGCTTATTAGTAATTAAATGACGTAATTAGCATATAGCCTATCTAAACCCACTTTTTGATATCAAAGTTTTTACCCACTGATGTAATATTATATTTTGGGAATTTTGAAGATTTTTAATTAATTTTAGGCTGAGCATAACTTAGGGTCGTAGCTTTAATTCGGTTAATGCCGGTTTTGCCCTTTTAAGCTATAAAATGAGTTTTTCAAATCCTTTTGACCCCAAAGCTTTTGCTACTGATTTTATTTAATAAATAAAATATTTTGAGCCTTCTGAAATTATAAAAATATCAGCTTTCCTTTGAAAACCCGGAAATGGCTCCAAATCGATTTTTTAAGCATTTTTAGCACCTAGTATGTATTAAAACCATTTTAAACATATAAGTTTGATACCTACTGATATTTTTAGTATATCATTATACATTAACAGTAAGCTAAAGTTTTAAACTCAGATTTCCATATTTGACCTTTTTAGCCTATGTGAAATTACCAAAATACCCCTAAGGTGCATAGTTTGGTTTTAAATGATAAATTTCACATATATGTATTAACCTACTGTTATAACTTATTAAAATAAGTATTTTTACTGATTACATCAGACCTATAACTCGGCTTAATATTCAAACTCTTTTACAACCCTTTTAATGACCAAAATGCCCCTACGGGGCATAGTTTGATTTTAAATTCGTTTGGGGCATAATAGAAGATACCTGTTGGTGCATGTTTGTGACAACAGCTTAGATTTGGTCTTTGGATATCTTGTAATTAGTAAAACGATAAACGGTTAGCGGGTTTAGCTTTGTAATAGTTGATTAAGAGTGATTGGGCCAAACCAAACCCACATATGGGGGAGGGTTTGCGAATTGGGCCTTGCCCATGGACTAGCCCATATGCAAAGCTTTGTCCTATATAAACAAAGCTTAGCATTAGGGTTTAGGTTAATCTTCTAATCACCTTAATCATCTTGGAGAGAATTTGTAAAAGAGAAAGGCTTGGACGAATTGGAGATCTTGATTGATTGTAATCGTTTGAAGATAATCAATAAAGATCGGGTTTAAAGTGATTTCTGTTTCTACTCGTTTTCTGTGAAATCTGATCTAGAGGATTCCGCACTCTAGGTTAGACCGATGATTCTGTTACGATCTGCACGGAAGGTGGAGAACTACTTGACATGGAAGGATAGGTTTCAATCCTTCATTGAATATCAGGACACTCGCATGTGGATCTGTATTGTTGACGGGTACACAAACCCTACACATGACTTTGAAGGCAGACCGCGTGTCACAGCCTATGTGAACATGCAAGAGAATGATAAGAAGATGTGTGAGGCTGAAAAGAGAGCCTTGGCTGCTATCAAGATGTCCCTACCTGATAGCATCAAACATACCTTTAAGAAGTACACTACTTCAAAGGAAATATGGGATGCACTAGAGAAAAGATATGAGGGAAATACTGATGTGAAGAAGAACAAAGTTGATCTACTGAAGAAGTAGTTTGCTTTATTCAAGCACATGAAAAATGAGTCACTTGAGGACGTCATCACTCGATACTACCATCTGATGTCAGAATTGGACAATTATGATATAGATTGCTATACTGACATAGAGAAAAATGACAAGCTGCTGGATGCTCTACCTACTAAATGGGATATCTACACTCTCATGATCAAGGGAGAAGCTGATTATGAGACAAAGGAACTGGAAGAAGTAGTTGGAAAGCTAAGAGCTTATGAGCTCAGTATGAAGAAGAAGGACACTGGATATGATCAGGTTCAAGATCCAGGGATCTACAATGGGCTTACATCTTCTTCATCTCATGATGATTCTAGCGACTATGCTACTGCGTTTCTTTCGTGTGATAATGAGCAGGTCACAGTAAATGAGGATGGTGATGTGTGTTTTGTAGCTGCTTCAGGAGGATCAACAGGAGTCAAGAGAACGTCAGCTTCTAAGCAAAGTAGTAGTGCAAAGTCGATGCCAATGAATGTGAAGTCTGCTGAAGAACATCTTGCTCTACTTGCTTCGTTTGTTGCTTCGTATGAGAACTACATTCAGGGGAAGATATCTGATCCTGCCACTTTAGACGAAGACTATGATCAGATTGACCCTGATGATCTAGAAGAGATGGATTTGCAATGGCAAATGGCCATGATTTCGAGACGTGTGAAGAGGTTCATGAACAGAACTGGAAGAAAGTTTGTAGGAAAGAGTGTTGGTTTTGACAAGGCCAAAGTCAGGTGCTTTAACTGCCAAAGTTATGGTCATTTCGCTAGGGAATGTCAGAAACAAAAGCATGAGACTTCGAGTCAGAGTTCAAACAATAGAAGTTCATCAAACAACTCTAACTCAAAGGCGTTGATCTCTACTGCAAGAGAGGGTTCATATGTCTGGAGTATTCACTTGGAAAATGATGAGAATGTCACTCAGGCATTCATGGCAGAGATTGTGCCAGTTGATGAAGGTGAAGCTACAGTAGATGATGCTAAGGTTGAGAAGAAAAGTGAAGCTGAGGAAGATAAGGCTAATCAGACATCAGATGCTGAAAAAGAAAAGCCAAAGTCTGAGCATGAAATGGAAGATGAAGCGAAAGATGAAATCATCAAAAGAATGGAAGCTCAACTTGCTGCTCTTATGGCCAACTCAGACAAATCGACAGGAAAGGTAAGTAACTCTGCTACTTCTGTTTGTTTAAAGTGTCGTGAATTACAGGGTGAAGTTGACAGGTTGTCAACTCAAAACAAAAGTCTGGTGAGCGAAATATCTAACGTAAAAGATTCAAATTTCTTTGCTAAAAGAAATGAGTCATCATATTTGAAAAAGATAAAAGGCTATGAAGCTGAAATTGAAGTTTTAACCTGCAAACTAAACGAAAAACTTCAAGTCATAGACTTAGCTCATGACATGATGGCTGAGAAAACAAAAGAGATTTCTGATAAGTGCAAAGAGTTGTCAGATGCACAACTCAAAATTTTTGAACTTGAAAAGAAATTAGGTCAATTCAGGGATTCTACTTTTGTTATGAAACACATGATGGGTGGGTTAAAGAAGAGTAATGACAAGACCAGTGTGGGATTCAAGGGCTTTAATGAAGTCCCACCTCCTCTAAGTCATGACTATTCTTTCTTACCTGATGAAGATGAGTTCACAGACTTTCTGTCAACATCACCAAGTAGTTTCACATCTAGTCAAGGTGATGTGTCTGAAGAAAATGATGCTAAGAAGGAAAGTAACAGCAAACCTGTTTTGAAAAAGAATAATACACCTTCTAAAAACAAAAATCAAACTTTTGTTAAAAAGGTTAATTTTGTTCAAGGAAGTGATATGAAAAACGAAACAATTGTTATAGAAAATGAATCAAATGTAGAGTTTGCTAAAAACAAAAACATAGAAAATCTTGAAACTTAGCAAACTGAACCAAATCCTTCTAAGGCATCATCATCAAAACCAGAATCTAGTTCAAAGGCTTCGGCTGAGAAGTCTTCGAAAAAGAGATCGTGCTTCAAGTGTCACACAAAGGGACATGTAGCTAGCTGCTGTCCTAACAAAAAGATTGAAGCACAAGTAAATGAGAAACTGAGAGGAAAATCACCAGAGAAGAAAGGTGATAATGAGGAGAAAGTCTCAAATTCTCCAAAGAAATCTGCTCCAAAGCAACAACAGGGTGTTGCTGGTGGTGTAGATAAGGCTGAAAAAGGAACTCCACAAGCTCCTCGTTTTCAAAGAAATCAACCAAGATTTCAGCCTGAATCTACATCAGGCAGACATGAAAGACCTAGGAGTAGTTCACCAAGAATGAACAACCAAAATTCAAATAATTTCAAAAGTCAAGGTCAATATCAAAATCGATACCAAAATAATGGTGGTCGAACTTTTTATAACAATGGCTTTAGAAATTACAACAATCAAGGTTCTTGGAATCAGAATCAAAATTTTCAAAGGTCACATAGTCCAAACACAAGTAGGTACCCTCAGGACCAGAGACCTTATGGAAATCATGCCCCATTTCCATCAACAGGTCCAAGATCCAAGACTCCAGTTAGGAGTGATGGATACTGGATGGATGTTCCTGTAGTTGATGAATCTGGAAGACCCAAGACCATTAAGGCTTGGGTCCCCCAATCTAACTAATCGCTTTGGTTGGTGTGTGCAGGAGCTGCTAAGGAGGATTATCAACTTATGGTATGTTGATAGTGGCTGCTCTAGGCACATGACGGGGGATGCGAGATTGTTTTCTGAATTTGAAGATTATGATGGTGGACATGTTAATTTTGCTGGTGCTAAAGGTGGTAGGATTACTGGTCGAGGAAAAGTGACGAATGGGAAGATCACTTTGGACAAAGTGAACTACGTTGAGCAGCTTAAACATAATCTGATGAGTGTGTCACAAGTCTGCGACAAGGGTCACTCGGTCCATTTTACACAGTCTGAAGCATTGGTGTTAAAACCGGGTTTGGTCATTCCGGACGATTGGATAGTAATGTGTGCACCAAGGAAAAATGATACTTATGTCATGGACATGGGTGCCAAGGATCCAACTGCTGCGGTGGCGTGTTTACTGTCAAAAGCATCTGAAGCTGAATCTATGTTGTGGCACAGACGCATGGCTCATATTCACTACCGCAAAATGAATTACATTATTAAAAATGAGCTAGTGAAAGGGGTTCCAATGCAGAGGTTTCAAGTGGAAGATAAATGTCTTATATGTCAAAAGGGAAAACAACACAAGAAACCTCATAAGTCTAAAACAGTGAATTCCATTAATGTCCCTTATGAATTACTTCACATGGATTTATTCGGTCCAGTGAACGTGAGGAGCATAGGTGGAAATTACTACTGTCTGGTTGTCACTAATGATTACTCACGTTATTCATGGGTTTTCTTTTTAGGTACAAAAGATGAGACAGCAGAGATGCTGATAGATCTTTTTACAAAATTGGAAAACGTCCATGATGCAAGGATCAAGAGGATAAGGAGTGATAATGGCACGGAGTTCAAGAATCGGATTCTGGATCTCTATTGTCTTCGAAAGGGAATAGAACATCAATATTCTGCTCCTTATACTCCTCAACAGAATGGAGTCGCTAAGAGGAAAAACAGGACGTTGATTGAAGCCGCTAGGACGATGCTTTCAGATTCAAAGCTACCAGTTCTTTTCTGGGGAGAAGCTGTGAATACAGCTTACTACGTCCTAAACAAAGTTTTAACCGTTAAACATTTTAACAAAACTTGTCATGAACTTATGTTTAACGAGAAACCAAACTTAACAGGCTTTAAACCATTTGGATTACCCTGCACCATTGTGCGAAACAAAGATAAACAAAAATTCGGTGAGGTGGCTGACGAAGGCTACTTTCTAGGTTACTTGCCTGGCACACTGAATAAAAGGGTTTTTAATCTCAAAACTGGTAAAATTGAGGTTGTTTTTAATGTGGAAATTACTTCCTACAAACCTCAACAATCAACGAGTGGTCCTGCTATATTATATGATTATGAAAGTGTCTTTAAATCATTTAATATTCCTGGGGTTTCTGATGCAGATGATTCTCAGCTAATTCAAACAGTGGTATGTGAAGACGATGAAGGCGAGTTCATGCCTAGATCGAATGTTGATATGTCAGATGCTCCGGAATCTTCCCAAGGTGCTGCTGATCCTGATTCAAGTGATAGTGACTCTGAACCCATCCAGGGGGAGGAGTTTGTTAATCCGTTTGCAAATCAGAATATTCAGGGGGAGATTGGATCAAACCTGGGTGACAATCTTGAAGTTGAGGCAGTTGCTACTATACGAGCAAATAGAGATAATCCAGTTGACATGATACTTGGAGATCCTACTGCAGGTGTTCAGACGAGAAGAAGCATAGCTGCAAATTCTGGGTTATTTGTGTCGATTGAGAAGAGTGGGATTGTAAACGAGGGCTTGTATAGTTGCTTCATTTCCCAAGAGGAGCCGAAGAACATTCATATGGCTCTTAAAGACAATTCATGGGTTGAAGCTATGCAAGAGGAATTGGCCTAGTTTGCGAAGTTAAAGGTTTGGGAGTTAGTGGACCTTCCTAAAGGTGAAAGAGAGATTGGCACTAAATGGGTATTTAGGTGCAAGAAGGATGAAAGAGGAATAGTCACGCGCAATAAGGCTCGGTTAGTGGTCAAAGGTTTTAATCAGCAAGAAGGGATAGATTATAATGAAGTGTTTGCACCAGTGGCAAGGTTGGAGGCAATTCGTTTGTTCCTGGCTTTTGCTTCATTCAAGGGCTTTAAAGTTTTTCAACTAGACGTGAAGAGTGCATTTCTTTACGGGAAAGTCCAAGAAGTGGTGTATGTCTCACAACCAGATGGGTTCATTGATCCAGACTATCCAGATCGAGTTTACAAACTTGATAAGGCTTTGTATGGGTTACATCAAGCTCCCGGGGCGTGGTACGAGACACTGTCTACACATCTGCTCAAGAATGGTTTTGAAAGAGGTCAGATTGACAGTACACTGTTCATAAAGAGGAAGAAGGAAGATTTTCTGCTGGTACAGGTGTACGTGGATGACATCATATTTGGGTCATCAGATGAAAACATGTGTAAGGAGTTTGAACAGGTGATGAAGAGCAAGTTTGAAATGAGCGCTATGCGTGAGTTGTCTTACTTTCTGGGATTACAAGCTGATCAGAAGGAGGATGGGATGTTCATTCATCAAATGAAGTATGTGTATGACATTTTGGATCGGTTCAAAATGAATGATTGCTCTACTTTCAACACACCCATTTGTGAAAATCACAATCTTGGCCCAGATCATGAAAGCACTGAAGATGTTGATCCTACTCAATACAGGGTGATGATTGGTTCTCTAATGTACTTGACTGCTTCAAGACCTGACATCATGTTTGCCGTATGCTTGTGTGCCAGATATCAGGCGAATCCGAAAGAGTCACACATGAAAGCAGTGAAGCGTATTCTTCGTTACTTGAAGGGGAAACATAAACTTGGGTTGTGGTATCCAGCTGATAGTGATTTGAGGTTCGTTGCTTACACTGATTCAGACTTTGGAGGATGCAAATCAAACAGAAAGTCTACAATAGGTGGTTGTCAGTTCTTGGGAGGCAGGATCGTGTCTTGGCAATGCAAGAAGCAATCCTGTGTGTCTACATCTACGTGTGAAGCTGAATATATTGCTGCGGGTAGCTGCTGCTCTCAGGTTCTCTGGATTCAACAGCAAATGCGCGATTACGGTTTGGATTTCACTCGTACTCCTATTATGATAGATAATAATGCCACTATATCAATCACAAACAATCCCGTAAAGCACAGTAGAACTAAACATATTGACATACGTCATCACTTTATACGGGATTGTGCTGAAAAGCGACTCATTGAATTGCACCGAGTCGACACACTAGATAACCTTGCTGATCTTTACACAAAAGCTTTTGATAGAGCTCGCTTTGAACACTTAGTCGAACTCAACGGGATGAGGAATCCTGAATAACTGGTTTTTCATAAGAATTTTGTAAATAGTTTACTGCTTTCTTAAAAATCAAAAATACAAAAACATTGAAAGATAAAAAACATAAAAAAAGGAGAAAATAAAAAATGAGTTATCACTGTGTGAAAAAGAAGAAATGATAGTACATCAGCAAGTTAGACTGTCACTCTCAAACTGAATTAAAATGCTTAAGTGTGATAGCAGCTTCATCATATGATGTACCAGTAGGCAAAAACATGAAATAATCAACTTACCAATGTGATATAAACATAAATGCACTGAGTATGAGTGGGGAACACATCAGTGGTGTATGGTTTAATGACCTTAAATCTTGCGTTGATAGATTGCCAAAATCTGAAGTTTTGGGTCTTTATACTGTTATTTCATCTGGGGATATCAGTGGTGTCCTTCTGCTGCATCCAGATACATGCTGACCTAGACACACCCCGGATATCTTAAAAGAGCTAAAAATGCCAAAACCCTGAAAATGAAGAAGCTCTCCTAGAGAGTCATTCAAATGTGCAAAATGCATAAATCGTACCAAAAATGGTATTTGTCTTAGCCCTCGTTAGATATTTTGGTCTCTTTGCTGGACGAAAGTACTGACCTGTTCACCAATTATCTAAACGTTGAAAAACAAAACGGATGAATTCAGTATACTCACCTACTACGATGAATCTTTGTGCATACCTTGATCGCGGGGGTACATCCTGAAGTGGGACACACTAGTATATCAGAAATTAAATTACCTTAACGTATCATACGGTAATGGTACTTGAAATGTTCATGCATTTTGTTTAGGTGGACAAACATACTGGTAATCGTCTTGAACTGCTTTTCACGGAAAAATTACATAAAGAATTAACTAATGGTGTGAAACAGTTTGATTGTGCTGATATGATCTTCTTACCGGTGATTCTCACAAAAATAGAGTGTTTATTGCTTTTCGTATTTATTTGCTTTCAGAAAATACAAAAATATTGTCTTTTTCTGTTAAAAATTCTTAATGTACGGAAAACTGTTATTCCTGGAGGAGTTGTTACCGATAGGGGGAGACGGTGTTAGTAAGTGGGTTCAAAATTTTTAAATCATGCAGGTTATAAGGTGTTTGTTTAAAATTTGTGCTTGTTGATGTTGAATTGGAAAGTGCTTAATCTGTTATACAGTTTAACTAATCTCTTGAATAAAAATAATTTGTTTAACTTATGTTGAAAAATTCTTATGGTTTCTCGAGATGTTTGTTTTATAGTATACAGATTGAAGCAGTATGTTGCTGAGAAGTTGCTGTGTTGCTGTGAAGCTGAGAGTTTGATTGGATGCATGGTAGAACCTCCTTTCTACATTGCAAACAAGTTGAAGAGTTTGAAGAGTGCAATACAAATGCTGAACTGGAGTTTACTCAAACGCTAAAGTTTTGAAGATTTGGTGATTGGATGCATCAGCTTAGGGGGAGTCTGTTGCTGACAGAAGTTGTTAAAGCTGAAGCTATCCATAGACCAAAAGACTGTGAGATTCTGAAGACTGAAGTTACCTTTGCGAGCTATTGTCAAGGGGGAGTTTGTTGGTGCATGTTTGTGACAACAGCTTAGATTTGGTCTTTGGATATCTTGTAATTAGTAAAACGATAAACGGTTAGCGGGTTTAGCTTTGTAATAGTTGATTAAGAGTGATTGGGCCAAACCAAACCCACATATGGGGGAGGGTTTGCGAATTGGGCCTTGCCCATGGACTAGCCCATATGCAAAGCTTTGTCCTATATAAACAAAGCTTAGCATTAGGGTTTAGGTTAATCTTCTAATCACCTTAATCATCTTGGAGAGAATTCGTAAAAGAGAAAGGCTTGGACGAATTGGAGATCTTGATTGATTGTAATCGTTTGAAGATAATCAATAAAGATCGGGTTTAAAGTGATTTCTGTTTCTACTCGTTTTCTGTGAAATCTGATCTAGAGGATTCCGCACTCTAGGTTAGATCGACGATTCTGTTACGATCTGCACGGATTAAGGGACCTACAATACCTTACTGATATCACAACATGTTTAAGGCATATTAACTCAGGGAACTTGTATATGACTCATTTGGTTACTCGTTACGCACTTGTCGCGTTCGGATCGGTTTATGTGACTAGTTTGCATATATTAGCCGAAACGGGTCAAACCATATCATTTTTGTCTCAAAATCCAGATTGTGTCTAATTTACCCATATTAAACAAGTATCCAAGCTTGTCGGGTCAAAACCACATTCTAAACCGGTCTTCGCCTTATCACGCGTTTGAACTGTGTATTCCTTTTGAAAACTAACCGGTCTAAGTCTAAGCTTAATTAAAGACCCGTTAGGATTCTAATAGGTTATCATAAACCTTCGTTCCAGATCAGGAGCCCAGTAAAAGCCATCTGTACTTGCTGTATTTGACTTATACATTGCTCAGGTAAATACTCTTAACTTATTTTCCCTATACGGGCTTGGGATACGGTGTTATAATAATACCGCTTGGTCGGGTGTGTAATCATTTAAATCGGATTGTGATTAATGTATTTACATAACTCGTTTAATATGTATTATTTGGTGTATGGCCTTTGGGGGTTAAATGACCATGTCCCGGATATCCTTGGCATCATTCAAAGAAATGGCCACGACTTAAGCACGGGGTGTAGGCGTACACCTGATAGATACATTATGTAAAAACTGGTAATCCACTTTAAGGAAATAATCCTTGTGGGCATTATACCTGTGGCGTGTCAATTAATCTAGACCGGCCCTATAAACCGGCCCTAATGGACGACAAATAAGTAAAACTGTATACATGATTATTTTAATAATTGTCCCAAGTTATAAAAGAGATTTTTGCCGAAGTGAAGTCAAATCAATTTTCAAACTCTTTTCAAAAATGAGTCAGTTAAGTTGTATTTACCAGTGTAAACTGACGTATTTTCTAAAAAGGCTAAGTGCAGGTGCTATACGTAATAGGCTGGATACTCCAGGCATCAATAATCAAGTCTCGCAAGCTCTAGATGTCGAAGTCTGTTGAATAGTTTTCTTTTTATTTTTGATCCGCCTGTGGATCTGTTTCAACTACATTGTGGTACTTTATATTACAATTTATTCGGTTGAAATGAATCTATCTTTTGCTTCCGCTGTGCATTTAAATATTGTGTTGTTTGACTATGATAATATCAACTACGTCACGATACTCCCCACTGGGCCCACCGGTAATACGTGGAAATATCGGGGTGTGACAGGTTGGTATCAGAGCCAACACTGAGTGAATTAAACACTAGCCTTTTATGTTTAATCTCAGTTGCACAATTGCACATTCCTCAAATTTTCGAGTCTAGACAAAGAACATAGGACAATTCTCAATTTTGTTTTATTTTGTCTTTTATATTATATTTTGTTGTTATCTTGTTTATGTTGACAGGTCTAAACATGCCGCCAAGATTTTTCAGAGGAAAAGGAAAAGGACCAGTAGCGGGCCACGACCATGAGGCCGGGCCTTCTCAGAGACGAACCTCACCTATCCCCATTAGCACCAGTCCACAGGGAGACTAGAGGGTGCATCTGCAGCCAGCAAGGCGGTCTGTCTCGTTAGCTTCGTCATCTTCTTACCTTCACTCTTTTGGACCCCATTCAGAAAATGAACCCGAAAACCCTCAGCCTTCATTTATCCCTCTTCAGAGGTCAAACTCCCGACATTCTTTTGATAACCCATCCCAAATCTTCCGAAGCCGGTTCAACCCGGCAAACTACCTCGAAGAACCAATGGGTGTTAACCCATTGGGCCGGAAGATCACTTTTCTGGAGATCACGCCATGGATATGGATGGGGATACCGACCCTACTGAACCACCAACCGGTACCCCCACACATCCCATAGAAATATCTGATGGATCATCGTTTCATGGATCACCTTACTGTGGTCCTGATAGTTACCAAGCTAAGTTCAACCAGGTTGAGTGGTATTTCACACCTTCTTATCATTCATCGCCCTACCAGGAGCAGCAACAGGATCCTTCTGGGGATCCACGCTTTGTGGCAGTTACCCCGCCACCACCACCACCTCAGCAACAGCCTCCTGAGCCGCCGAGGCGAAGGAGAATGAACGCACGGATGTCCGTGTAAGGAAGAGGAGTGCATATCAGCACCCCGCAACTATCGAGTGGCAGCCACTACCCGCCGCTCCAAGAAGATCAGCACATGGGGGGACCTTCAAACCCCGTCCCAGAAGTAAACTCCGCGCATGGCGCGCCACCACCATTGGGTTTTGGTAACCCAATTCCCACGTACACTGGCCCAGCGACATATAATCCCTTTGAACTGTCGGCTCATACCCACTATAATTATGCTGAGGTCGACCCGTATTTGGTGGCAGCGAACTACAACGCCCTCAACCCCGAAGGGCCATACGGAGCTCCTTGGGGAGTTGGGTACCCAGCTTATGGGTACCAGCAACCGCCACCTATCCGACCTCCGCAGCAGCATCAACCGCAGTCGCAGCTGCCATAGTTTTCCCCGCCAGAACGAGAAGAAATTCTTCAAAGGTTGGACCACGTTGAACGTCAGGTTCACAGAGATCGCAGGGAACGGCAAGGCTTCTTTAAGGGATTAGCAGGTTTAATAAAAGGAAAGAGCAAGAAGGACCATTGAATACTTCAAGTGTTGGTTGTATTTCCTTACTTTTCAGTTGAGCCCCTGCGTAGGCCTGTCCTTCTGTTTTAACCCCTGCGTGGGTATATTTTTGTTGTTAAGCCCCTGCGTGGGCAAGTCTTTTGTTTAACCCCTGCGAGGGTATGTTCTTTAGTATTCTGCCCCTGCGTGGGCATGTGTTTTTCTGTTGACCCCTGCGTGGGTATGTTTGTTGTTTAAGCCCCTGCGTGGGCGTGTTATTTTGTAGAAGTCCCGTTTAGGGCAGACTCGTATTTTTAAATTAATGTGGTGGAATGGTCAGTTTTAATTTTCATTTATTAATTATATATACATAAACATAAAATGTGAAATAAGTAAAATAATTTTCTCACTAAAAGATCTACTATTATAATAAAATGGCAAAATCTAAAAAGGGCAAAACCTATCCATATGTCACCTTAGGACAGGGCCAAGATGGTAGTTCCTCAATTAGATTCAGATCCATATTAACCTCTCAGTTTAGGTTTGTTCTGCGTTAAATATTAAAAAGAATCTTAAAGGTAAGCCTAGCCTATATGTCGTTGCAGACATGGCCAAGATGGTAAAACCTATTCAAAAGATTCCAACCCTAGTTAACATCTGAAAGCATATTAACATGCTTGGCAAGTGTTATTCGATAAAATCACACAAGTCATTCTTAAATTGGGCTATTCCAATTTCTCTTATTTAAAATAATCATCCCTTAAGGGTGAAGTGCCCACGGGCTATAATTAACGTCCTCTGAGACTAAAGACAGTGGTAGCCTACAACTCCCTGTCAAGAAAAGGTAACGAACTTTGATTCAAACCTTAATGCCTCGATTCCATAAAATCTAGGCTTATAATCTAAATTGTCTACGTAACTAGGCCTATGGTGCTATTATTAATTTATAATTTAGGATTATGATAAAGGTCCTGAATAATTATATATTTAACAAATTAACTAAAATGGCTATTAAAAACCATAGTTAATAAATCGTCAAGAACGATAGTACTGTTTAGGCTTCTAAATAAACCTTGACCTTATTTTCTTTATGTAGCAATTAAAGCTACATGGCTAAGTCAGAAGAGGTAAACAGTCATTCGGTGGAAAACCATGAAAATACTAAGATACTTGTGACTGGTGCGGAGCTGCAAGCATTAGTAGACAATGTTGTTACCAAAGATATAGAACGGTAGTATAATGAATCGAGCGGGACTCGAAGTAGGACCCAATCCGCACCGCATTCCAAGCCTAAGACTCACTCGGAGGCTCACAGCAAGCCACCCTCTAAGAAAGAGGAACCAAAGAAAGATGATGATCGACATTCATCTAATCAAAACAGTGTTCCCTCGAAAAGGATAGTGTTTGATGATAAACCTCATACCAAGTCCTGTACCTATAAGTACTTTGTTTCCTACAAACCCCGGGATTTCACTGGGGAGAAAGGAGCAATTGATTGTATAACCTGGTTAGATGAAATGGACACAGTAGTTGACATCAGCAGATGTGCTGAAAGGGATGTAGTGAAGTATGTATCCCAATCATTCAAGGGATAAGCACTGGCATGGTGGAAATCTCTCATTCAAGCTGCTGGAAAGATCCCGCTCTACAACTTGTCATGGGATCAGTTCGTGGCTCTCATTAAGGAGAATTATTGCCCGCAGCACGAAGTCGAAAGAATTGAATCAGATTTCTTATCGTTAGTGATGAAGAATTTAGATTGTCAAGCTTACCTCACCAGTTTCAATACCCTATCTAGGTTGGTTCCGTATCTGGTAACCCCGGAACCCAAAAGGATTGCTCGCTTCATTGGGGGTTTAGCCCCAGAAATCAAAGCCAGTGTCAAGGTATCCAGACCTGCTACCTTCAGATCAGCAGCTGATCTATCTTTGTCTCTTACCTTGGACGCGGTCAGGTTAAGATCGCTCAGGAATTCAGAAGAAGGTAAAAGGAAGCATGAGGATGATACCTCACGAAGATCTGAGAAGAAGCACAAGGGTAATACTGACTTCAAGAAGAAGTCCGGATCCAACAAGGGTAGCCAACAAGCTGAGGAAAAGCCGAAGTGCAAGACTTGCCAAAAATGCCACTTTGGAAATTGCAGACTTGAGTCCAAGTCTAAGTCAGGATCACATGCATGATGGTTATGCAAGTCTAAAGAGCACAAGACTGTTGACTGTAAGAAGATTAAAGATGCCACATGTTACAACTGCAATGAGAAAGGGCACATTAAAACCAACTGCCCTAAATACGCCAAGAAGCCGGAAGAGGTCAAGAAGACCAATGCAAGGGTCTTCCGAATGGATGCAAAGGAAGCTGTCCAGGACGACAATGTGATCACAGGTACCTTCCTCATAAATGATATCTATGCAAGAGTATTGTTTGATTCAGGAGCTGATAAATCATTTGTAGATAATAAGTTTTGTAAGTTGCTGAACTTACCTGTTAAAACCCTAAGTGTAAAATACGAGGTGGAATTAGCTGACGGTACCCTAGAAACCGTCTCAACCATATTAGATGGATGTGTTATATCCATTAGGAACCACTCCTTTCCACTATCCTTACTTCCTTTGAAGTTAGCCGGTTTTGATATAGTTATAGGCATGGATTGGTTATCTCGTAATCAAGCCCAGATAGTATGCAATAAGAAGCAAGTGGTGATCAAGACTCCGTCTGGTGAGCCAATTACCATTCAGGGAGATACCCAGTATGGACTGCCTGAGCAAGTGTCTATGCTCAAGGCATCTAGATGTTTGAAGAAAGGTTGTGTCATTTATATGGCACAGGTAACTATTGATGAGCAGAAACCCAGGATTGAAGATATTCCAGTTATTTCTGAATACCCTGAAGTTTTTCCTGAAGAACTACCTGGTTTACCACCAGATATACAAGTAGAATTCAGAATTGACATCATCCCTGGAGCAGCGCCTGTCGCAAGAGCGCCTTATAGGTTGGCACCAACAGAGATGAAGGAATTGAGGACACAATTAGATGATCTGCTAGCTAAAGGTTTCATTAGACCTAGTTCATCTCCTTGGGGAGCGCCAATCCTATTTGTCAAGAAGAAGGATGGATCGATGCGTCTGTGCATCGACTACCGAGAGCTTAATAAGGTCACTATCAAAAATAGGTATCCATTGCCCAGGATCGACGATCTGTTCGATCAACTTCAAGGGGCTAGTTACTTCTCTAAGATTGACTTAAGGTCAGGCTATCATCAACTAAAGGTTAGAGATGAAGACGTACACAAGACTGCATTTAGGACTCGTTATGGTCATTACGAGTTCTTAGTGATGCCTTTTGGGCTCACTAATGCACCTGCCGCATTCATGGATCTCATGAATCACGTCTGCAAGCCTTACTTGGATAAATTTGTCATTGTTTTCATCGATGACATCCTCATCTACTCGAAGAACCAAGCTGACCACGAGAAACACCTTCGCTGTATTCTTAAACTTCTACATCATGAGAAACTCTATGCCAAATTTTCGAAGTGTGAATTTTGGCTTCGAGAGGTCCAATTCCTTGGACACGTGGTTAGTGAGCGTGGTATCCAAGTGGACCCCGCTAAGGTGGAAGCAGTTATGAACTGGCAAGAGCCGAAGACGCCCACTGAGATTCACAGTTTTCCAGGGCTAGTAGGATACTACAGGAGATTTATTGAAAACTTCTCGAGAATTGCAGCACCCCTGACTCTACTCACCCGTAAGAATAACAAGTTTGACTGGGGGTCTAAGCAGCAGGAATCTTTTGATATTTTGAAGCAGAAGTTGAGCAACGCATCTGTATTGACGTTGCCTGATGGAATTGATGAATTTGTAGTATATTGTGATGCATCGCACACTGGAATGGGCTGTGTGCTTATGCAAAAAGGCAAGGTCATTGCCTATACTTCACGTCAGTTAAAGGTGCACGGAATAACTACACCACCCATGACTTGGAGTTGGGTGCCGTTGTATTCGCACAAAAACTATGGAGACATTATTTGTATGGAACCAAGTGTGTGATCTATTCAGATCACAAGAGCCTTCAACATTTGTTTAATCAGAAGGATTTAAACATGAGGCAACGACGTTGGATGGAAACTTTAAATGATTATGACTGTGAGATAAGATACCATCCTGGCAAGGCGAATGTAGTCGCCGATGCCTTAAGCAGGAAGGAAAGAGTGAAGCCTATAAGAATCAATACCAAGAGTATTGAGATAAAGAATAGTTTGAACGAAAGGTTATTAGCTGCACAGAAGGAAGCTGTGTTGGAAGCTAACTATCCTGACGAAAAGCTAGGAGTAACTGAAGAGCAGTTATCCTATGACAAGGATGGAATCCTAAGGTTAAATGGACGAATATGGGTTCCAGTTTATGGAGGACTTCGGGATGTTATCCTCCAGGAAGCCCACAGTTCCAAATATTATGTTCATCCTGGAGCTGATAAGATGTATCAGGATCTAAAGGCAAACTATTGGTGGATAGGCTTGAAAAAGTCTATAGCTGCCTATGTAGCTAAATGTTTGACGTGTGCGCAAGTCAAAGCGGAGCATCAAAAGCCGTCAGGACTGTTACAACAGCCTGAACTTCCCACCTGGAAGTGGGAGATGGTGACAATGGATTTCATCACCAAGTTGCCAAAGACAAAGAAAGGAAATGATGCTATATGGGTGATAGTAGATAGACTGACTAAGTCAGCACATTTCCTACCCATTAAGGAGACGTATAGCTCTGATATGTTAGCCCAACTGTACGTAGATAAGATTGTAACTCTACATGGCGTACCAGTGTCAATTATCTCTGACAGAGATACCAGATACACATCACATTTTTGGAAAAGTTTCCAACAGTCTTTGGGCACGCGCTTAAATTTTAGTACAGCTTACCATCCCCAGACAGATGGGCAGAGTGAGCGTACCATCCAAACTTTGGAAGACATGCTTCGTGCATGTGTGATTGATTTAGGTGGTAGTTGGGATAACCACCTGCCATTGATTGAGTTCTCCTATAACAATAGCTATCATACTAGCATTAAGGCTGCGCCTTTTGAGGCATTATATGGTAGGAAATGCAGGACGCCTATTTGTTGGGCAGAAGTAGGAGAAGTTCAATTATCAGGACCTGATTTGGTCTTCGAAACGACGGACAAGATTGTCCAGATTCGTGACCTCTTGAAAGCTGCCAGGGATAGGCAGAAAAGCTACGCAGATTTAAAGCGTAAACCTCTGAAATTCGAGGTTGGTGATAAAGTTTTACTTAAAGTATCACCCTGGAAGGGAGTGATGCGATTCGGTAAGAAAGGTAAGTTAAGTCCAAGGTATATAGGACCATTCGAGATCATCGAATGTGTAGGAGCAGTGGCTTATAAGTTAAACTAACCTGAAAAGCTCAGTGGTATTCACAACGTATTCCACGTCTGCAATTTGAAGAAATGCCTAGCTGATGAATCGCTAGTCATACCACATACGGATGTGCATATAGATGAGAGCTTGAAATTTGTGGAAAAACCATTGTCGATTGAGGATCGACAGGTAAAAAAGCTTCGAAGGAAGCATGTGCCTATTGTAAAGGTCAAATGGGATGCCCGCAGAGGTCCCGAATACACGTGGGAGGTAGAGTCCACAATGAAAGAAAAGTACCCTCATTTTTTTCAGTAAATCTCGAGGTCGAGATTTCTTTTAAGGGGGTGAGGATGTAACACCTCGAAAATTTATGTTCAATATTATATTGACACGTGTCACGTACTTTAAATGTGTAAAGAATTAAGTTAGAGGGACTGAAGTTGACAAACAAGGAATCTATGTGTATAAAAGGATTCAAAGTATCAACAATGGATAAATATACTCTAAAATATCCCTACATGATGTTTATACCTTCTAACGAATAAATCATGGATCATACGAAGCTAAAAATGAAAGAAAGTGAGAGGTTACAAACTACAGGGGTTAAATGTGTCAACATGTTTAAAGTGTACCTCTGAGTGACCTTTTAGCATACCCGAAGCTTTGTAACGATTAATTATGCTCACTAGAATGTGTGATAAAAATTTCACAAAGTTTCGTTATCGTCTGAGAAAGTTATGACAGTATTCGTATACGAGGGGTTAAAAGCGTCAACGATGAAAATTATGACTTTTCGGGTAACCACAAAGTTAACCAAGGAATCAAGAATGTTTAGCTACCTCATGGAGTCCTTAAAAGTCAGGTTAAGGGGGTGAAATTGCAAGAAAAGAAGTTAAAACCACGTATAGAAGGACCAGGGACTGAATTATAATTAATCAAAACTTGTTTGGCTGGTTCTGAAGGGCCAGGCGGCCCGCGTAAGAATGCCCTTGGGGCTTACGCGGCCCGCGACAGGGTGCCAGCATCAGAAAACAACCTGCAGCTGCCAGTCAGGTCTGTAACCGACTTTAAAGGCTTGTTTTATTATACCAGGGGCTCCCCAATGGTATTACATGCATAGAGGGCACTTGTCTTGATCTCATAACATCAGTAGAGTTGCTTGGCATGATCCTAGATGATTAAAATTCATATATATAGAGCCCCTTAGTTGCAACTCTTGTGCCATTCATTTGCAAACATTCACAAGTTCACTTCTGGAGCTCCTCTGATCAGCAACCAACTTCTCTAGGATCCATAATCATACTTAGGACCTTTATAAGTGTCCTAAACCCTTCCTAATTCAGTTTAGCTTAATTAATTAGCTAAAAGTCAAACCGTCATAATTAAGGTTTGACTTCGAGATTAATAAAAATTTGTTCAGTCAAATCTCGAATTAAAAGTACCTATAAGTAGGTATTTATGTGGGTAATAAACCCTTAAAAGGGTACTCTCTGATTCCCACTCTAACTAGGTCAATTGTCGGGTCAAACTTGATATTAAAAAGTCAACAGAATGCTTATTTTCAAATTTATGCATAATTAGCAATGTAGGATCCATATAACCTGTTTTATCATTAATATAACTTGGTAATTAATGTAAGAACATGTCTAAACATGTTCAACCCGACAATTTTCAGTTTAGACCCGGATTGGAACCGAAAGTTGCATAAATTGACTTTTGCTTTGACTTTCAGTTCTTACCCGTTTAAGCATGTTTTAGAAATGCCTTAGAGCTTTATTTGGACCAGGTTACATGTTTGTTTAACCCTCTGAGATTATGCAACTTGGTTCAACAATTATCCGATGCATATGCATGTTCCCGTTAATTGCTTATATGTTGACTATTATGCCCATATAACCTTAAAACGTGATTTTTGAAAATGTAAAAGAGTAGAAACCTTATTTACTGATTTATAAACTTACACCCAAAATTTGACATCAGTTTGAGGTCTAGATTAAGAGTTATGCTCAATAGCGTAATTAGAAAGCTTATTAGTAATTAAATGACGTAATTAGCATATAGTATCTAAACCCACTTTTTGATATCAAACTTTTTACCCACTGATGTAATATAATATTTTGGGATTTTTGAAGATTTTTAAGTAATTTTAGGCTGAGCATAACTTAGGGTCGTAGCTTTAATTCGGTTAATGCCGGTTTTGCCCTTTTAAGCTATAAAATGAGTTTTTCAAATCCCTTTGACCCCAAACCTTTTGCTACTGATTTTATTTAATAAATAAAATATTTTGAGCCTTCTAATTTATAAAAATATCAGCTTTCCTTTGAAAACCTGGAAATGGCTCCAAATCGCCTTTTTAAGCATTTTTAGCACCTAGTATGTATTAAAACCATTTTAAACATATAAGTTTGATACCTACTGATATTTTTAGTATATTATTATACATTAACAGTAAGCTAAAGTTTTAAACTCAGATTTCCATATTTGACCTTTTTAGCCTAAGTGAAATTACCAAAATACCCCTAAGGTGCATAGTTTGGTTTTAAATGATAAATTTTACATATATGTATTAACCTACTGTTATAACTTATTAAAATAAGTATTTTTACTGATTACATCAGACCTATAACTCGGCTTAATATTCAAACTCTTTTACAACCTTTTTAATGACCAAAATGCCCCTACGGGGCATAGTTTGATTTTAAATTCGTTTGGGGCATAATAGAAGATACCTTACTGATATCACAACATGTTTAAGGCATATTAACTCAGGGAACTTGTATATGACTCATTTGGTTACTCGTTACGCACTTGTCGCGTTCGGATCGGTTTATGTGACTAGTTTGCATATATTAGCCGAAACGGGTCAAACCATATCATTTTTGTCTCAAAATCCAAAATGTGTCTAATTTACCCATATTAAACAAGTATCCAAGCTTGTCAGGTCAAAACCACATTCTAAACCGGTCTTCGCCTTATCACGCGTTTGAACCGTGTATTCCTTTTGAAAACTAACCGGTCTAAGTCTAAGCTTAATTAAAGACCCGTTAGGATTCTAATAGGTTATCATAAACCTTCGTTCCAGATTAGGAGCCCAGTAAAAGCCATCTGTACTTGCTGTATTTGACTTATACATTGCTCAGGTAAATACTCTTAACTTATTTTCCCTATACGGGCTTGGGATACGGTGTTATAATAATACCGCTCAACCTCCTTTGATTGAACCCTATCTTCAAGCGGTTACCCCACCACCTCTACCTGTTGAGGAACCACCTCAACCACCTCCCGAGCCGCCTACGTGAAGGAGGAATGCACGAATGTCTGTGCGTGGGGGACCACGGTTCAGTTCCCCGCAAGGTTCTAGCTCATACCCTCCTATTCCCGAGGACCCCCAAATGGGTGGGCGCTCGCATGCGGTGCCGGAAGACAATCCCCCGCCAATTTCTTATGCATCACCGCCACCGCCAGTGGGTTTTGACAACTTGATACCAACATACCCAGGTTCGTCTGGGTATAACCCATCCGGGTATCCAACCACTGCGGAATATGGAGCCCAAGATCCATATCTTACTACAGCACAGTATAATGCACTTTATCCTTCTTCTTACCCACCAGTTTACCCAACTGGATATCCGGTGCAAGGGTATCAATACCCACCATATCAACAACCTCCTCCTCCCCAATAGGAGCAAACTTAGGAGATCCTTCAGAGGTTGGACAGGGTTGAGCGAAAAGCAGATGAAACCAATAAGAAGCATAACAGCTTTCTCTAGGGCCTTGCGAATCTCATCAAAGGCAAAAAGAAGTAGGAAGTTGTTTATTTTATCTTGTATTGTCTTTTAATCAAGTCCCTACGAGGACATTTTTATTTTCAGTACCGAGTCCCTGCATGGACTTATTTCTATTTCTGTAGCCCCTGCGTGGGCAGTGTGTTATTTCAAGTCCCGTTTAGGGCATCTTTTTAATAGTTTGAATGTTTTTATGGAATTTCTTTTTGGATTTTAAATATGTATTTTATTACATCATCATAGCATTTCAATTTTAAATTGATCTGCCAAAGAAATTCTTAAGGGTATAACCTAGCCAAAATATTAATGGCTATGATGGTACAACCTTTTTAAGAAAATAACTCCCTGTTAACATCTAAAAACATGTTAACATTCCTGGTTGTGCGGTACGAGAAACCACACAAGCTTCCAAAAGTACTTGGATCTTTCCAAATCCTTTTCATAAGCCTATATGATCAATGTGAATCATGGCTAATAAACATCAACATGATGTATACACCTAAAACATCCATTTGAGATGTATGCTTTTAAGCAAAGGTGTATAATGACAATGATGGTTTTGTTTTACAAACTTCTTGTCAAAAGGGAAATAAACTAGTTTTAACCCTTAAAAGATCACTGATCCAAAAAGATCATTGGTTATATTCTAATCATCCTTGTGACAAGGTTTTTGTGCCATCTAAATGTCCTTCGAGACGAGCCTTGTGCTGTATAAAAATGTCCTTTATGACATTGACAGTTGTGAATTATATTCCCCTGTCTAATAAATATATAAAGGACTGTATCCTAGTGATTGTTATTATTACTTAAAATGGTCTATATGGTTTAATAATACCATGATCATCTAATCATCAATGCGATGATTCATTATATAGTTTAAATATATCATTATTGTTTAATATAGTACTCAAATCATGGTTGGCTCTGACGAAGCAAACAGTCATCCACGAGGAGAAAACAATAATGAAGCAAGAATAAATCTTACAAACGCTGAATTGCAAGCCATGATTGATACCGCAGTTGCTCAAGCGGTGGATAAAATATTCAAGGAACCGAGTAATGTTCGGTCCAAAACTCATACAAAACCCTTATCGCATTCGCATGCATAAAAAAGGGATGAATCTCAGCATTCATCCAACCAGAGATCTAAATCTCAGAAGGTAGTGTTAAATCAGACTCCCAGGTACACCAAGGGGTGTACCTATAAATACTTCGTCTCCTGTAAACCGAGGGATTTCACAGGGGAAAAGGGAGCAATCGACTGCATGAAATGGTTAGATGAAATGGAGACTGTGATTGACATCAGTGGATGTGCTAAGGAAGATATAGTTAAGTTTGTGTCTCAATCTTTCAAGGGCGACGCCCTCACTTGGTGGAAAGCATTGGTGCAATCCACGGGAAAGGTTCCTCTGTATAACCTTTCGTGGAACAAGTTTGTTGATCTTGTGAAGGACACATATTGTCCTCAGCATGAAGTTGAGAGGATTGAAACTGACTTCCTCACTTTGGTGATGAAGGATTTGGATTGTAGGTCCTATGTGACCAGTTTCAACTCGATGTCAAGGCTTGTACCATATTTAGTCACTCCTGAACCCAAATGCATTGAGTGTTTCATCGGTGGTTTAGCCCCTGAAGTGAAAGGAAATGTCAAGGCTTCTAAGCCTGCTACTTATAGATCTGCTATGGATCTATCTATGTCCCTTACTCTTGATGTTGTGAGGAGTAGGGCAAAGAAAACTGCCGATGACGGGAAGAGGAAGAGGGAGGAAGACAAGTCCCCTCAATCTAACAAGAAGAACAAAGGGAACTTTGGTTCTAAGAAATGGCAGTTAAGTAACAAGCCCAGGTGCAAGACTTGCAACAAAAGGCACTTTGGAAAGTGCAACCTAGACCCACAAGCTAAACTATGTGAGATTTGCAAGAAGAAAGGGCACAAGTCTGTAGAGTGCCGAAACATCAAGGATGCAACCTGTTACGGTTGCAATGAAAAGGGGCACATCAAGACAAATTGCCCCAAAAATGCTAAGAAGCCCGAGGAGGCGAAGAAAACGAATGCGAGAGTTTTTCAGATGAATGCTAGGGAAGCGGTGAATGACGAGAACATCATAACAGGTACCTTCCTCATTAATAATATTTATGCTAGAGTTTTATTTGATTCAGGTGCTGATAAGTCCTTTGTAGACCATAAGTTTTGTAAGTCACTGAATCTGCCTATTAAGACTCTATATGAGGTAGAGCTTGCTGATGGTACCTTAGAAACAGCCTCAACTCTTCTTGATGGATGTTTCATATCCATTAAGAATAATTCTATCCCGCTATCCCTCTTGCCAATGAAATTGGCTGGGTTTGATATAGTTTTGGGCATGGATTAGTTGTCGCATAACCAAGCCCAAATTACCTGTGATAAAAAGCTAGTTATTATCAAAACCCCTACTGGTGAATCCGTCACTATTCAAGGAGATACACAATATGGGTTGCCCAACAATGTGTCTATTCTCAAGGTATCACAGTGTCTGAAGAGCGGATGTCTCATCTACATTGCACAAGTGACAGTGAATGATCTGAAACCCAAGATTGAAGACATTTCAATTATATCCGAGTATCCTGATGAATTACCTGGATTACCCCCTGAAAGACAAGTGGAGTTCAGGATAGACATTCTGCCAGGATCTGCACCAATTGCACGAGCTCCTTATCATCTAGCGCCTACTGAAATGAAGGAGCTCAGGACTCAATTGGATGATATACTGGAAAAAGGTTTTATACAACCCAGCTCTCCGCCTTGGGGAGCTCCAATACTGTTTGTGAAGAAAAAGGATGGATCAATGCGCTTATGCATTGATTATAGTGAGCTAAACAAGGTAACGATCAAGAATCGTTATCCCTTACCCAGGATCGACGACTTATTTGTTCAGCTCCAAGGGGCGAGCTTCTTCTCGAAGATTGATTTGAGATCCGGATATCATCAACTTAAGGTCCGAACTGAAGATGTGCCTAAGACAGCGTTCAGAACGAGATATGGACATTACGAGTTTTTAGTAATGCCGTTTGGGCTCACTAATGCACCAGCAGCATTCATGGACCTCATGAATAGAGTCTGCAAGCCATACTTAGATAAGTTTGTCATTGTCTTTATAGACGACATACTTATCTACTCTCGTAATTAAGTTGATCATGAGAAGCACCTTCGATGTATCTTAGGATTACTCCGACAAGAGAAGTTGTATGCTAAATTCTCAAAGTGTGAGTTTTGGCTTCATGAAGTCCAATTTCTTGGACACGTTGTTAGTGAGCATGGTATTCAAGTCGATCTCGCCAAAATAGAAGCCATCATGAACCGGGAAGCACCGAAGACGCCTACAGAAATTCGCAGCTTTCTGGGTTTAGCCGGATATTATAGAAGATTCATTGAGAACTTTTCAAGGATAGCTGCACCATTAACTTCTTTGACCCGTAAGAATGTAAAATTTGATTGGGGTCCAAAACAACAAAAATCCTTTGAGATTCTTAAGCAGAAATTGAGCAGTGCTTCGGTGTTGACATTGCCTGAAGGAATTGAAGAGTTTGTCATTTACTGTGATGCGTCACACACCGGTATGGGTTGTGTACTTATGCAAAAGGGCAAGGTGATTGCCTATGCATCACGACAACTAAAGGTGCACGAAAAGAATTACACCACCCATGATTTAGAGTTGGGTGCTGTTGTATTCGCACTAAAGTTGTGGAGACATTATTTGTATGGAACTAAATGTGTGATCTATTCGGATCACAAAAGTCTCCAACACTTATTCAATCAAAAAGAGCTCAATATGAGACAGCGCCACTAGATGGAGACTTTAAATGATTACGATTGTGAAATTCGCTATCATCCTGGAAAAGCGAATGTAGTCACTGACGCTCTAAGCCGAAAGGAAAGAGTCAAACCTATCAGGATTAATGCTAAGAGCATTGAACTGAAAAATAGCCTGAACGAAAGGCTATTAGCTGCACAGAAAGATGTTGTTTTGGAAGCTAACCTTCCAGATGAAAAGTTAGGTGTGACTGCTGAACAGTTAACACCTGGCAAGGATGGAATCCTTAGAATGAGTGGAAGAATTTGGGTTCCTATTCATGGAGGGCTTCGTGATATAATCCTCCAGGAAGCTCACAATTCCAAATACTCAATTCACCCTGGAGGTGACAAAATGTATCAAGATTTGAAAGCTAATTATTGGTGGATAGGTTTGAAGAAATCTATTGCCACACATGTAGCTAAGTGCCTAACTTGTGCTCAGATTAAAGCTGAACATCAAAAGCCATCAGGTCTGCTTCAATAGCCGGAACTTCCCATATGGAAGTGGGAGATGGTAACTATGGACTTTATAACTAAGTTACCTAAAACAAGGCATGGAAATGATACTATATGGGTTATAGTTGATAGACTGACTAAGTCAGCACACTTCTTACCCATCAAGGAGACTCATAGCTCCAATAAGTTAGCTCAGTTGTACGTGGATAAGATTGTATCCCTCCACGGAGTGCCGGTGTCTATTATTTCTGACAGAGATACTAGACACACCTCTCACTTTTGGAAAAGTTTCCAGCAATCCTTGGGCACTCGTTTGAATTTTAGTACTGCTTACCATCCTCAGACTGATGGATAAAGGGAGCGTACAATTCAAACTTTGGAAGACATGCTTCGTGCATGTGTTATTGATTTAGGTGGTAGCTGGGATGACCACCTACCTTTGATCGAGTTCTCCTATAACCAGTGTTGTAAAAGTCGCTAGGCGGTCTCTAGTCGGCCGACTGGGGAGTTGGGAGTAATCGGAGTACTCGGAGAGTACTCGGGGAGTACGCGGACATGGTAACTATGAAGAAAATTAATTGTTATATATTATACATATGTTAAAATAAGCATAATTCATGTCAACTGAGTATAATTTAAAATGAAACATGTTTAAAGTTCAAATATTCTGAATACAAGTCCGAGTAGTCTGAGTACAAGGCCGAGTAGTCCGAGTACAAGGCCGAGTAGGCCGATTTTGACCGATTTTGACTAATTAAAAGTCAAAAAACCACGTTGACCGCCTAGGCCGACTCTTTCCGACTACGTCCGATTAGGCGCCGACTAGGCCGACTAGGCGCCGAGTTTGACCGAGTTTGACCGAGGCCGACTAATTGAGTCCGCCTAGGAGGAAGTCGCCTCGGAGGGGTTCCGAGGACCGAGTACTCGCCGAGTACTCGGCCTTGGAATCCGACTTTTACAACACTGCCTATAACAATAGCTACCATGCCTTTTGAGGCATTGTATGGAAGGAAATGTAGAACACCAGTTTGTTGGGCAGAAGTAGGAGAAGCTCAGATATCAGGACCTGATATAGTCCTTGAAACGACAGACAAGATTGTCCAAATTTGTGATCGCCTAAAAGCTGCCAGAGACAGGCAGAAAAGTTATGCTGATAAAAGGCGGAAACCTCTAAGATTCAAAGTGGGTGATAAAGTCTTACTAAAAGTATCACCCTGGAAAGGCATGATGCGCTTTGGTAAGAAGGGAAAGTTGAGCCTGATGTATATTGGACCATTCGAGATTATCGAATGTGTCTGCAGTGCAGCTTATAAGCTAAACTTACCTGAGGAGCTGAGTGGAATCCACAATGTGTTCCACATCTGTAATCTCAAGAAATGTCTAGCTGATGAATCGCTAGCTATGTCCCATAAAGACGTTCAGATTGATGAAAGCCTGAGGTTTTTTGAAAGGTCTACATCGATCGAGGATCGTCAGGTTTAAAAGCTCCGAAGGAAGCACGTGCCTATAGTAAAGGTTAAAAGGGATGCCCGTAGAGGCCCTGAATATACGTGGGAAGTTGAGTCCACTATGCGACAGAAGTACCCTCACTTATTCCAGTAAATCTCGGGGTCGAGATTTCTTTTAAGGGGGTGAGGATGTAACACCACGTGAAAATGTGTCCAATAATGAGAAGACACGTGTCCTAAACCCTAATCATGTGAAAGATTGAGTTTAAAGGACTAAAGTTGACAAACGATGAAACTATGTGTCCGGAGGGACTAAAAGTGTCAACATGCCAAACTTGTGCCTCTGAATGACCATACATGAATAATATATTCTTAAACGACGTGTCCTAAACCCTAATCATGTGAAAGATTGAGTTTAAAGGACTAAAGTTGACAAACGATGAAACTATGTGTCCGGAGGGACTAAAAGTGTCAACATGCCAAACTTGTGCCTCTGAATGACCATACATGAATAATATATTCTTAAACGAGTGATTAAATGGATATAAGAAGCTGTTTATGAAAATAATCGAAAGATTTTGAATTACAGGGCTTAAACGTGTCAACATGTTAATTCTTACCTCTGAGTGACCTTTTAACGAACCCGAGGCTTCGAAATATTCAAATATACTCTCAAGAATAAGTGATATAAATCTCACATGGTTTCGAGATCGTTATACAAGTTTTCAAGACTTTGGGTAAAAAGTGTCAACATGAAGAAACTTGTGTTTATAGTGATATTTAACGAAACCGGGCCTAACGGAGTTTGGTTATACTCCCTTGAACCTCTACAAACTAACTACAAGGGACTTATATGCCAAAAATGAAGTTGTATAAGGTTTAAAATGGCCAGGGACTGAATCTGCCAGTTTTGAAACATTTTTAACCTGAACAACAGGTTTACGCGGGGCGCGTAAACCTTCTTCTGATCTTACGCGACCTGCCTAAAAATGCCCAGCACAGAAAACACCTGCCAGGTGCAGGTTTTCAGCTCCAAACCGACTTTATCTTGTTCTAAGCAATACTAGGGGCTGTATGTCGGTTTTATATTACCACTAGGACACCTGGAGTGATCCTAGATGCCTCCAAAACAGGTGCAAACATCCAAATGCATGGCCAATTTGTATATAAAGGCCTCTAAGTTGTTGTGAACATTGCTCATTCCACTTGCAACAACATTCAAACTCATTTCTGGAGATAGCAAGCATTAGGAGAAGATTAAGAAGTGTAGAAAAGATAGCAAGGACCTTGTGTAAGAGTTTTAATCCCTGCTTAGTCCATTTTATTAGCTTAAAAACCGAAAAGTCAAACATATTGTAATTAAGCTTTTGACTTTCGGTTTAATTATAAATGGTCCAGCCACTGACCGAAATGAAAGTGGTTATGGAACCATATTAAGGTAGGTGATTAACCCTTAATAGGGCACCTCCTAATTATTTCGTTTGACTAGTTAATTGTCGGGTCAAACTAGTTAGTCAAACTGGACAGAAACTCTAAAACTGATTTAAACTAATAAAACAGAGGTTCTGAATTATATTTTAACATTCTAATGACTTGGTACTTAGTATTAGAACATGTTTAATCAGGTCTAACCCGACAATTATCAGTCTAAGGTCAGTTTATAACCGAAAGTCGCAAAAGCTTGACTTTTGCTTTGACTTTCAGTTCTGACCCGATTAAGCTTAATTCTCCCATGTTTTAAGCTTCCATTATGACCACATTATATAGTAGTATAACCCTATGGAGTTATATTGCTTGGTCCTTAGTGGTTTGAATTATATGCTCTTGTTTGTTAATATGCTTATAAATGCCGTAAATGCCCTTTTGACATATAAATGAGATTTTTAGAAATGTGAGAGGACAAAAACCTTTGCTACTGATATATAAGCTTCTCCCAAAAATTTGACATCAGTTCTTGGTCTCAAATAGAAGTTATGTTCGATATCATAATTAGAAGCTTTTTACTAATTAATTTGCGATATCTTGCATAAGACACGTTTAAACTTGGATTTTGAACCAAAACTCGTTACCTACTGTTAAGATATTATTTTTAAGGATTTTTAAGATTTTTGGTCAGATTATAATCTGTTTAAATCATAGAGTTCTTGTGTAATTCGGTAAATGACGATAATACCCTTTTCATGCATAAAATGAGATTAACAAATGATTTGAATGCCAAACCTTTTCCTACTGATTTCATACATTAAATAAATTATTTTGAGCATTTAAAACTGATCAAAATCTCAGATTTACATAAACATCTTGATTATCGTCAATTAGCGAGTTTTACACTAATTAGGTGCATATTATGGTTTAAAACCATATTTAACACCTAAGACTTTTTGCCTACTGAATTTTTAAACAAATTTCAATATTATTACAGTAAGTATAAGTTATGAACTCAGATTCCCAAAAAAATGTCCTTAAAAGCATATGTGAAATGACCAAAATGCCCTTTCAGGGCATTGTTTGGCCATAAATGGTAAACCTCACATATATGTAATATCTTACTGATGTAATGAGATAAAAACAAATATTTTATTGATTACAAAAGACTAGAACTTCAGTTTGCTATAAAATCTTTTTTATAATTATTAAAATGACCAAAATGCCCTTACGGGACTTAAATTGGTTTTAAATACTTTTTTGGCATATATGTTAATATCCTACTGACGTATTAACATATTTTAAGCATAATAACATTTGAGACCTGTATATAATTCATTTGGTTACCCGTTACGTGTTTATGCGTTCGGATCGGTTTATGTGACTAGTTTACGTAAAATAGCCGAAACGGGTTTAACCTTATCATTAAATCCTCAAATTCCAGAATGTGTTTAGTTTACCCATACTATACAAGTATCCAAGCTTGTCGGGTCTAAACCACATTCTATTTCGATCTCCGCTTAATCTAGCATTTAGAACCGTAAAGTTTCTTTCTAGTTAGCCGGTCTAAGTCTTTGACTTAACTAAAGACCCGTTAGCATCCTAATAGGTTATTAAACCTTCTATACAGATTAAGTAGCATCCAGTAGAAGGTACCATCATAAAGCTTTAGGAATATACGGCTGAGTTACTTCTCATATCTAGCTCAGGTAAATACTTTTAACTTATTTTCCCTTATACGGTCTTGGGATATGGTATTATAATAATAGCACTTGGTCGGGTATGAAATCATTTAATCGGATTGTGATTAATAAATTTACATAACCCGTTTTAATCTGTCTTGTTTGATAACATGAACATTGGGGGTTAATACGACCGTGTCCTGGATATCCTCGGCTCATTTCATTTGAAAATGGCCACGACCTATGCGCGGGGTGTAGGCATACACCTGACAGATGCAAATGCTAAAAATATAAACCCACATGTTGGGGATAACTCCTTTGTGGGTTCTATAAGTGGTGAGTTGGTTAATCAAGACCGGCTTCTAACCGGCCCCAATTGTATGACAAACATGTAAATGTGTATACAAGATTATCTTTAAATAATTGTCCCAAGTTATAAATGATTTGTGCCTTTTGCTCTTAAATCAATTTTTCATAAATGTTTTCAAATGAGTCAGTTAATTGTATTTATCAGTGTAAACTGACGTATTTTCTAAAGATTGATTGACAGGTACTTCTCGTAAATAGGCTGGAGCTACTAGGTGTCATATAAGAGGATCTTGCAAATCCCTAGATACCTGGAGTCTGTTATTTCAGTTTCTTGTATTTTAATTTATGATCCGCCTGTGGATCTTATTACAACCAAGTCTGTATATTCTTTATTTCGAACACTCAGACACTATGGTTTGTAATAGTTTATTCCCCAAGCCTTCCGCTGTGCTATTATATTGTGTATATTGACAATGAAGATATCAACTACGTCACGATACTCCCCGCCGGGCCCACCGGTAATATGTGGAAATATCAGGGTGTGACAGTTACCTGCTGAATTTTTAAGCAAATTTCAATAATATTACAGTAGGTATAAGTCATGAACTCAGACTTCCAAAAAATATCCTTAAAAGCATATGTGAAATGACCAAAATGCCATTTCGGAGCATAGTTTGGCCATAAATTATAAACCTCACATATGTATAATATCTTACTGATGTAATGTGATAAATAAATATTTTTACTGATTACCAAAGACCAGAACCTCAATTTATTATAAAATCTCTTTTATAATCATTAAAATGACCAAAATGCCCTTACGGGACTTAAATTGGTTTAAATACTTTTCGGGCATATATGTTAACATCCTACTGATGTATTAACATATTTTGAGCATAATAACATTTGTGACCTGTATATAATTCATTTGGTTAACCGTTATGCATTTATGCGTTCGGATCGGTTAATGTGACTAGTTTACATAAAATAGCCGAAACGGGTTTAACCTTATCATTAAATCCTCAAATTCCAGAATGTGTTTAGTTTACCCAAATTATACAAGTATCCAAACTTGACGGGTCTAAACCACATTCTATTCCGGTCTCCGCTTAATCTAGCGTTTAGAACCGTAAAGTTTCTTTCAAGCTAGCCGGTCTAAGTCTTTGACTTAAATAAAGACCCGTTAGTATCCTAATAGGTTAATAAACCTTCTATACATATTGAGTAGCTTTGGTAGAAGGTACTTTCATAAGACTTTAGGAGTATACGGCTGAGTCACTTCTTCACATCTACTCAGGTAAATACTTTTAACTTAATTTTCGTTATCACGATGGCGGATGGGCTATGGCTCCCCGGCTATGGCGCCGGGGGTGTGGGCGATGGCGGAGGGGGCGCCATGGTGGTCCAGGTGGCCGAAGGGTGGCGCCTCACACCCTCCAGCCTAAGCACAAACACAACTTACCACTGGTGTGCAGATAAACGAGTTTTTTGCTGTTATAGTGTTGTTTTCAAAATCATGATCACAACTAATGCCTGTTTGAAAAATGATTCACAAATAATGCCATAGCCATTATAAATGGCGAAATTTTAAAGGAGCTAGGTTGTGTAAGAGAATAATCAGAAATGTGTAAGAACCAATCATCTTGAAAAGGATGAAAGGCTGCAAAAAGCCACTTGGAATGGCGAAAATTTTGAAAGTAGCCATTTGGAATAGCGAAATTTTTTAAATTCTGCATGCTTAGCCATTCAAAGTGGCGATTTTTTTATAAAGCCTGACATTTGCCATTCAAAATGGCGAAATTTTTGAATCATTTCTTATAATTACGAAACCTCTTCACAATTCCATATTAGATGCTACAAGACATAACTGTTATCTACAAGAGATATGTTGTTTTTAGACCGTGGGGTATGGTGGGGCGGGGGTTTGGGGCATGGGTTCACACGTGGACTTTGAGGGGCACCGCTGGTCATGTGCATTTTGGGTCGGTATGACGGGGCGTGGTTAGCCCGCGTGGGTTGGCCACATGTTTTTTTTCAATTATTATAAAAATACACACAAAATTTAAAAAAAATTAAAAAAAGCCTAAAATTATTATTAAAAGTTCCTAAAAATTACAAAATCCTACAAAAAAAAAAAAAAAACAAGGATTACAAATCTAAAAAAACATAATTAGACATAAAAAAAAACCCCTAATTAAGCGTTAGGTAGATTTCGAACAGGGCGAGTTTGTCAAACGCTCCTTGCCCCGGAACTCGATGTTGGCCACCGCCACCCGGTCTTCGTGACTTATATCACCGCCCGGGACGCTGTCGTAGTAGGCTTTAAAACGGTCGAGCTTCGGTCGTAGTTCGCGCCACTGGTTGTAACACCCCGAAAACGGGTTTGGGTAATTAAACCCCGTTAATACATAAGACGGGGAAAGTACCGTAAGTGGTAAAAGTAAACTGGTAAATATTAGGAATTTATTTAAATAATCCTAATATTTATTTAAAGTGAACAAGAACTTTCAAGAAAATAGAAAGATAAAAGGCCCGATTTAACGGGACTTAAAGTAAAACGGGTTACAACTTCCCGAACCTACCAAGTTAACTAGGAATAATTCTAACCTAGTTAGAAAGTGACTTATGAGTGGGTTAAAACACTTAAATTAAGAATTAAGGAAAAGTGGAGGGACCTAAGTTGTTAAAATTGAAACCAAAATTGATAAAACAAATAAAAAATAAACCAAACACCCCAAAATGGGAGTCTGGTCGATCAGAAGAAAGACAGGGGCGATCCCCATGCTCCAAACCCTAGAAAACTCACAAAAACTCTCAATTGGAGGTGCAAATCTGGTCCAAAACGAAATCCGAGCTTAGAATCGTGATCCTCATCGCAAGGGGGTTGTAAGGTATGTAAAATTTGATGTTAATTCTCTACTTGAAATTCTCATGAATTTAGGGTATTCGAAATTTGTTGATGCATGCTTGTTATATGGATGAAATAGGAACCTTGTAGTGTTTAGGAGTAAACCCTAGACAAGATATGTTGAAATCGTGCCTAATTTTAGTAAAAAAATCCATGAACACCATTGAAGGTGATTGTTGTTAGGGTTTTTGATTGCTAAAATGGTGTTATGATGTCAAGAACTTGCTTAAATTGAAAGCTGAATTCAAACGACTCTTGATCAGAATTTACAGCCGACTTGTATCGGCTGTACCTGGACAAAACGTGATAAAAACATGTGTTTCTTGAGTCTAAAATGTAATTCCAGGAAATATCTTTAAAACCCCACTGGAATCGCATTTTTTCGACGAGAATTGAGCGTTTTATGAATTTTTCCGTATCAAAGGTTCAAGCTGCGTTTTCTGGCAGAATTTGCAGCCCATTACGAATGTCATAACTCAATTTAGGAATTGAGTTATGGTCTCAAATTCTTACTGTAGAAAGTTTTAAGTGATTAAAAGAATCGCCAATTGGAATTTCGTCAATCGGATAAACGAGGAATTTTAAATGAATTTTTCCGTAAGCTGCAGTCAGAAGTGACGAATCTGATTGCAGCTTAGTAAATGAATTTTTATGAATTTTTGGTAAAGAGTTAGATCTTGAAATTTTAACACGAGGCCTAACCCTCTGAGATGTACGCCATATAAAAAAATCATAATTTTTGAAGACATGTAAACAGGTTAAACAAGTCACCAAAACCAGCCCATTTTCAGTGATATGAAATGCCTAAATGAAATCGCGGCCTACTAGTTAGTATGTAAAATTTGATTTCGTTAAGAGTTCGGATGAAATATGACTAAGTGAGTTCATTGAACCAAATGTGCATTTGAATATGTTGATAAGTCAATTGACTTTTAAAAAGTCAAACTGACCAATGATTAGATCGAATGATAATTTTGATATGGACGAATGATAAATTCGACATAAAACCCGTAGGATGGAATAGTCGTAAATGATTATGACTAATCTAACCGTCTTACGAATTGTGATGATGATAGTTTGACTCTAGACAAGCTAGATGAAGACTTGGGAAAGAAGCGGGTCAAACGAATCAAGTACGCAGAAAAAGAGCATAACCGGATGCAAGGTAAGTAAAGCTTACGCCCTCTTTTGTAAGTTATGTGTTTATTCATAGGTTGTAAATACGACAAAAGCTATATTTGAAATATGGTTCCGACACGAAATGAAATGGGTCGGGACATATAAAATAATGATAAACCATGTTTAATGGTAAAATGGACGAAATGGTAATTGGTCACGAGATGACATATATATAAAATGAGTTTTTGAATGGCTACTTATTAAGGTAAGCCTAAACGAATAAAAAGAGTAAAACGACGAATTAGTCATGTGTAGACGAAAAAGAGTTGAAGTTTAAAACAACACCATTTAATATTAAGCACAAAATATTTGGTAGTCTAGACCAAACGGGTCAAATGGTAATATTTATACCATTTGACAATTAACGACTAATAAGTGTATGTCGAGTCTCATGCTCGCAGGGTAATTGGTTTATGAATTAGCGAGGCTATGAATTAGCATATTACAGAGACAAGGTCTTAAAACGGGTCAATATGTTGACCCGAGCCAGGTACGCTTATATATAGATTTATAGTTAAAAGTGTTTAACTTCCCTTCGCGGGTCAAAAGGAGTAGATAGGTAAAACGGGTTAATAATTCATAAGAAACCCGTAATTTGAATCTTGCACATTAGTAAATTGATATAACGTGATATGCATGATATTTTGAATATGATTGATTGATCTTTGATATTGGATCATATGTAACATATTAGAATTTTGAGAAACTAATGTATTGGTATGTTAGAAAGAGCGAAACCCGAGATTTAGGCTTGAGTATAATGAAAAAAGCAACCAAAAGATGGATTTACAGGGACTACCGTAAGTTACGGTAAAGGTCAGGAGCTTACGGTGTGAGTCTACTGGTTTACGGTGGACCATTATTGGAAATTGACCACCGTAACTTACGGTGAAACCGTAAGTTACGGTAGGGCCTGAATGTTTATAAATTTTATATAATTGTGAATTTTCAAATTCATTTCGATTGTAGTTTCGATCAAGTATCATTTCTAAGCATTCTAATATAAATTTTTATGTAAACATTTCAGTCTTAGGTACTTAAGGATTATGGGTGACGATCAAGCAACTTTTGAAGCACCGAACACATACTCTTGAAGCTTCCGCATAAATTAACTCGGTTTAAACAATGTTTATGATGTAAACTGTTTGCTAAACAACTTTTGAAATGTTTAAACGACGTACTCAATTATGTTATGTTGTATTATTTTAAAATTGTAAGGTTTAAACAAACCCGTATTTTTACAAAGTATATGTAGTCATAATTACATGTTGTTTGTCGTATACTTTACAAAAACCATTAAAAAAATTTTCAGGGTGTTACAAGTTGGTAATCAGAGCTCATGGTTAAAGAATAAAGTGTGTTCGGTTCGTGGCTTGATTGCAAATCCGGTAAGTACAGGACACTCGCATCTGAAGATAGCGAGAGTTTAACAAATTACGGATATGATGATGGAACGGTCCGAAATGTGACAAGAAGAGCATACTCATCAAGGACCTAAATCGCGTAACGATCGCAAATAAGTAATGGCAAGGAATGCCCGTTGGGGCAAGCATTACCAGGTGCACATTTTAAACTTATAGTACAAACAGTAATATGCAACAAATACATAGTGAATGACAGTTGCATATAGAATATGAAACTTGGAAAACCTGGATAGGTTACCTATTCAGGATGACGTTTCCAAGAGAAATTCAGTAGAGAATATGTATTATTCACAAATTGTGAATAACAAGACAATAACAGAATTCAGTTATATAGAAACTTGGACGAGAATGATCATCCAAGTAAGTAATCTCAATATAAATCCTATTGAGAAAAGTGATGATCACATCAACGAATGTGAATAAATGTTTATAAAAAGGGACATTTTACATGTTCAAGGATAAACGACTAAAACTAATAATTGTTAACTAACAATTAAATAAAGTTTTATCAAATGAAATCATAAATATGGAAATAATTTGAGGAGTTACTTACATGGGACGTGATGTGGTAATTATAATAAGGTCACGCGTACCATGTGTTGATCGCTTACTCTGGCCAAGTAAGTAGTGAACACATGATAGCATGAGCTTCTTATAATGAGCGCAGTTATGTCCGATGTAGTAAGGTCAAGATGAATGAAAATTTAAAGGATCCTTAGGGTCAAGAAATCTTATGGGCATACTCGTATAAACGGTTTTCGCGGGAACCATAAAAACTATGTATGGCGCACATAGAAATAAAAGACCCAAGGAAATTCGTGACATAAGTCATTTTGGACGAAACAACCATGGTAGACAAAAAGGGCATTGTAAAACCAAAGTATAAATGACCCGCGGGGTCATAGAAACAAAGGTATTGCCCACATGAGAAAAACGATCAAAGTCGTTGACTTTGGTCGTAGTAAAGAAATGATGATGATGATAATCATCATTCATAGTTTATAAGACTGTCAAGGATGGTCAAATAAAGAATAAAGGTTTGGTTGAATAAAAGCGATGGATTTCGCTAAGACAACCAAACAAATTAAAACGAAATCTTAATGTATACCGGAATGCTTGCACTAATAATGACTTCGGTAAAGTACCCGGTTGATGGGTAAGGATTTAAACACATGCGTAAACCGAGAAACGGGAACACGAATTTAAAGTCAAAAGACTCGGATTACGAGTTATGACTATAAAATCTCGTATATAGAAATTGTGAGTAAATATGTTCAACTATTTGAAGTCGAATGGGTTGAATAAAGAATAGAGTTGATTGTTTATAAGTGATGGATTTCACATTAATAGGTCAAACAAGTTGAATACAATATAACGCCGAATGGCACAAGTGAGCGCTAGCCAGATAAAGGTAGCGTTAAATGCAAGAGAATAATGAGCCCGGTAATGGGATATAACCAAATAAGAATATATGCAAATCAAATAACAGTAAGCATAAGAAGAACTGACGCATAAATGACGTGAGAAGTCATAAAATCGGAAAATTGTCCGAAAGAAAACCATTATAGCCATGAAAATCCAATTAAGGTTAACGGGACCTAAGCTTCAAACCAAACGATTCTTCGAACAAAAACAGAGTGCCTTGACACCAAACATGTATTTTAAGAATGACATGAGTAATGAGTGATCTACGGGATCAACATAACCTTTAGGGTTATAAACAAATGAAAGATCTACGGGACTAAAACAACCCACGGGTCATGATTAGAAAGAAGTTATAAGGACTTCGCCCTAAAGAGGTGAAAGTCTAATAAAAAAATAGCCCATAAGGCTAAGTGATTAAAAAAAAAAAACTACGGGTTAATTAGATAAAGCGAGGGAATCGGTTGAGAATCCCCCGCATAAAACTAAGACTGTGAAAGAATAAATTATGGACTGTCAATATCCTGGTATGGATAATTGACAAAAGTTAAAGAGAAGATTCTAAAACTAAAACTTCGGTTTTAGTAATAAATAACGTTTTTACAAACATAAATTCTGATAGGAATTTAAATAGTAAGCATGAAAGATACAAGTCTTGACACTGATAGGCGCAAGACGATATATTCGAAAAGTGATATTTTCGAAAATGAAAGGTTGATACAAACTAAACACGATGTGACACGATCACGGTTAGGAAATGTAATGTGAAGTAAAATCACATTATAACCAAGTGAGCGGTAAAAAGTAACTGGACTAAAAAGTCTAGTTAGTGAGACCGGTTAAGGTCAGCAATTCAAATCAAGAAATTTGGTTTGCTTGTAAGTGGTAGATTCGGTATAACTGAACCGAATAAATAAATTTGAAAACAAAAGAATTTGTTGCTAAAAGTGAAGGATTCCACTAAAGACCTTTAAACGGGTCAAAGTAACGGATTCATAAAGAATTCGATAGCATATGAAAGCGATGGATATCGCTAAGTTAACTAAACTAGTGGGAATAACGAGACTACGTTATTCCAAGTTGCACTATGTCGTACGAGATACGTAGACAACTAGTGACCAAAAAGATGTTACCATACTTATCTGGTAATACTAACAATTGGTTAAAGGTATAAGTAGTGTTTAAAAGAATTCTCGGCTCAAATACATTGAGTTAAAACTCAATGAATTATGTAAGAAAAGGTTTCGAGGACGAAACCTCTTTAAGGGGGGGGGGGGTAGACTTGTAACACCCCGAAAACGGGTTTGGGTAATTAAACCCCGTTAATACATAAGACGGGGAAAGTACCGTAAGTGGTAAAAGTAAACTGGTAAATATTAGGAATTTATTTAAATAATCCTAATATTTATTTAAAGTGAACAAGAACTTTCAAGAAAATAGAAAGATAAAAGGCCCGATTTAACGGGACTTAAAGTAAAACGGGTTACAACTTCCCGAACCTACCAAGTTAACTAGGAATAATTCTAACCTAGTTAGAAAGTGACTTATGAGTGGGTTAAAACACTTAAATTAAGAATTAAGGAAAAGTGGAGGGACCTAAGTTGTTAAAATTGAAACCAAAATTGATAAAACAAATAAAAAATAAACCAAACACCCCAAAATGGGAGTCTGGTCGATCAGAAGAAAGACAGGGGCGATCCCCATGCTCCAAACCCTAGAAAACTCACAAAAACTCTCAATTGGAGGTGCAAATCTGGTCCAAAACGAAATCCGAGCTTAGAATCGTGATCCTCATCGCAAGGGGGTTGTAAGGTATGTAAAATTTGATGTTAATTCTCTACTTGAAATTCTCATGAATTTAGGGTATTCGAAATTTGTTGATGCATGCTTGTTATATGGATGAAATAGGAACCTTGTAGTGTTTAGGAGTAAACCCTAGACAAGATATGTTGAAATCGTGCCTAATTTTAGTAAAAAAATCCATGAACACCATTGAAGGTGATTGTTGTTAGGGTTTTTGATTGCTAAAATGGTGTTATGATGTCAAGAACTTGCTTAAATTGAAAGCTGAATTCAAACGACTCTTGATCAGAATTTACAGCCGACTTGTATCGGCTGTACCTGGACAAAACGTGATAAAAACATGTGTTTCTTGAGTCTAAAATGTAATTCCAGGAAATATCTTTAAAACCCCACTGGAATCGCATTTTTTCGACGAGAATTGAGCGTTTTATGAATTTTTCCGTATCAAAGGTTCAAGCTGCGTTTTCTGGCAGAATTTGCAGCCCATTACGAATGTCATAACTCAATTTAGGAATTGAGTTATGGTCTCAAATTCTTACTGTAGAAAGTTTTAAGTGATTAAAAGAATCGCCAATTGGAATTTCGTCAATCGGATAAACGAGGAATTTTAAATGAATTTTTCCGTAAGCTGCAGTCAGAAGTGACGAATCTGATTGCAGCTTAGTAAATGAATTTTTATGAATTTTTGGTAAAGAGTTAGATCTTGAAATTTTAACACGAGGCCTAACCCTCTGAGATGTACGCCATATAAAAAAATCATAATTTTTGAAGACATGTAAACAGGTTAAACAAGTCACCAAAACCAGCCCATTTTCAGTGATATGAAATGCCTAAATGAAATCGCGGCCTACTAGTTAGTATGTAAAATTTGATTTCGTTAAGAGTTCGGATGAAATATGACTAAGTGAGTTCATTGAACCAAATGTGCATTTGAATATGTTGATAAGTCAATTGACTTTTAAAAAGTCAAACTGACCAATGATTAGATCGAATGATAATTTTGATATGGACGAATGATAAATTCGACATAAAACCCGTAGGATGGAATAGTCGTAAATGATTATGACTAATCTAACCGTCTTACGAATTGTGATGATGATAGTTTGACTCTAGACAAGCTAGATGAAGACTTGGGAAAGAAGCGGGTCAAACGAATCAAGTACGCAGAAAAAGAGCATAACCGGATGCAAGGTAAGTAAAGCTTACGCCCTCTTTTGTAAGTTATGTGTTTATTCATAGGTTGTAAATACGACAAAAGCTATATTTGAAATATGGTTCCGACACGAAATGAAATGGGTCGGGACATATAAAATAATGATAAACCATGTTTAATGGTAAAATGGACGAAATGGTAATTGGTCACGAGATGACATATATATAAAATGAGTTTTTGAATGGCTACTTATTAAGGTAAGCCTAAACGAATAAAAAGAGTAAAACGACGAATTAGTCATGTGTAGACGAAAAAGAGTTGAAGTTTAAAACAACACCATTTAATATTAAGCACAAAATATTTGGTAGTCTAGACCAAACGGGTCAAATGGTAATATTTATACCATTTGACAATTAACGACTAATAAGTGTATGTCGAGTCTCATGCTCGCAGGGTAATTGGTTTATGAATTAGCGAGGCTATGAATTAGCATATTACAGAGACAAGGTCTTAAAACGGGTCAATATGTTGACCCGAGCCAGGTACGCTTATATATAGATTTATAGTTAAAAGTGTTTAACTTCCCTTCGCGGGTCAAAAGGAGTAGATAGGTAAAACGGGTTAATAATTCATAAGAAACCCGTAATTTGAATCTTGCACATTAGTAAATTGATATAACGTGATATGCATGATATTTTGAATATGATTGATTGATCTTTGATATTGGATCATATGTAACATATTAGAATTTTGAGAAACTAATGTATTGGTATGTTAGAAAGAGCGAAACCCGAGATTTAGGCTTGAGTATAATGAACAAAGCAACCAAAAGATGGATTTACAGGGACTACCGTAAGTTACGGTAGTACCGTAACTTACGGTAAAGGTCAGGAGCTTACGGTGTGAGTCTACTGGTTTACAGTGGACCATTATTGGAAATTGACCACCGTAACTTACGGTGACGGTGAAACCGTAAGTTACGGTAGGGCCTGAATGTTTATAAATTTTATATAATTGTGAATTTTCAAATTCATTTCGATTGTAGTTTCGATCAAGTATCATTTCTAAGCATTCTAATATAAATTTTTATGTAAACATTTCAGTCTTAGGTACTTAAGGATTATGGGTGACGATCAAGCAACTTTTGAAGCACCGAACACATACTCTTGAAGCTTCCGCATAAATTAACTCGGTTTAAACAATGTTTATGATGTAAACTGTTTGCTAAACAACTTTTGAAATGTTTAAACGACGTACTCAATTATGTTATGTTGTATTATTTTAAAATTGTAAGGTTTAAACAAACCCGTATTTTTACAAAGTATATGTAGTCATAATTACATGTTGTTTGTCGTATACTTTACAAAAACCATTAAAAAAATTTCAGGGTGTTACACTGGTGTTGGCACGCGTTTAGATTGTGCTGGCCGTTCCCCATGTTGTGCCGGTAGCTAGCGAAAGCTTCCGGCCAGTAACGGGTCTCACCGGGTTGGCGACCCTTCATTGCGTCCACGACGCTCGTTACAAGTGCTGTCTCTTCCTCGTGCGTCCATGTGGCCATTTTTCAAGTATGGGTAGCGGGCTCGGGTAGGTGGAGTGAAGGGTTGGGGTAGCGATGTGGACAGGCGGTGGGGTGTTTTATAGTAGTTGGGGTATCCGTTTGGCTTGGCCAAATGGTTATTTTTTAAATTTAAATCCTAGCCACCTAGCCTAACCAACCTAGCAAATGAGAGCCGGCCATAGAAGACCGCTAGGCGTGCCCAACGCCCGGGCTGAAACCCCCGCCCAAGGGGCCACGCCGAAACCCAAGCCCACCCGGGGTGGTGACTTGGGCGTTTGTACCCATCCCACGCTCCTACCCCGTCCCATACCCCATAGTTTTAATTGGAAATATGTTCAGAACTTTTAACATTTTGCAATTATAAAGGACTTTACATCAGAAACTTTTAAGCTTTCGCCATTATTAATGGCTTTATGTGCAGAACCTAGCATTTGTGCAGAAAATGGCAGAATTCGCCATTTCAAATGGCATTTTGTGCAGTAACTTGAAAATTTCACCATTACTAACAGCAATTGTACCTGCACCCAATCATTGGTCTCTTACACATTCTGATCATTCTGATTATTCACTTACACAAGTCTAGGACCCTTAATAATTCGCCATTTGCAAAGGCGCTGGCCTTATTTGTGAAATAATTCTGAAAGCAGCATTATTTGTGATTAACATTTTGAAAACAGCAGCATTTCAGCAAAAAAACTCCAGATAAACATTATACATTCCCTAACGCCAAATTAACTTATATATGAAAGATGGCGGTGGCTGTTACGTGACAGCCACCGACCATCATTTTTAAGATATATAGTAATAGTAATACTGACAAAGGCTAACTTACAATACTCGAACTTCGGAAATAGATAAACGATCATAAGACTTATTCCATGCAAAGCCATAGGCTGAAACTAAAAAAAAACGTGACTATCCCACGAACACATGCTCTGGAATATTCTTCTCTCTCATAATTTCTAGTTCTGTTGTGCATGCAACTTCTCAATGCTACCGTACCAAGTCCTCTGAACCCACAATGCCACAATACGTGCTACGCCGCTTAGAATAACCTCGCCAAACGCCTTGAGATATGGTCTTTGTGGAGAGAAACCTGCGGTTACTGTGGAAAAGAATCCTTCCAAGTTGCAGAGAACAAAGAGACTTCCACATTTGATGCCAATCAATGCTTTCTTTGCAAACTCATCAGCTTGCATTGCACTAGAGGTTGCTCCCCCGATGCTTGTCAATATCCTTTGCACAAGAGGTTGCTGGTTCTGGTTCAAGTTAACGGTAGCCTCCTCTTCGCTCTGACCACCGGACAAGAACACAACGGCTGGGACCGCTGGTGGCATGGTTCGTTGAAGTGCACGGACGGTGTACTCGGCCACAACTTCTGGTGCAACCTTTTTGGTGTCCGACCCTGGTGAGACCATGTTGGGTTTCAAAAGTGTTCCCTCGAGAAGAACATGGTGGTCGTTGAGAGCTTTGTAGCAAGCAGCGAGAACACGCTCGATTACATCAGCACACTTGTTGATGTTATGGGGTCCATCTATAACAATCTCGGGCTCGACAATCGGGACCAAACCGTTCTCTTGGCAGATGATGGCGTATTTGGCTAGCCCGTTGGCGTTCTCGTTGATGGCAAGTTGTGATGGCTCGTTCGGGCCGATCTTAAGAACTGCACGCCACTTGGCGAACCGGGCACCGGCTGAGTAGTATTTGGCACATCGCTGGGCTAGATCGTCTAGACCTTGGGTTGTGGTCTCACCGTTGGTTCCAGCAAGCTCGACCGTACCCTTGTCAACCTTGATACCGGGCAGGACTCCGGCTTCCTTCAGGATATCCACAAATGGCTTACCTGAAAACATTTTGTTAACGTTACACCTAAAATTATAAATCAAAAGCCAGTTGACATATTTTTAAAGAAGTGAAAGATTTAAAAGAGTACCTTCGGCTGTCTTCTGGTAGAGAGTTTCCTCGAAAAGAATGACTCCACTGAGGTATTGAAGAGCTCCAGGATAGCAACGAAAAAGCTCACGAAGAAACCTCCTGTTTGACTCGAAATTCTCAACATTAATGCTGGATAGACGTTTTCCGATTGTACCGGTTGACTCATCAACATCAAAAATACCCTTGCCAGGTTTGCCAATGTAAGCAGCATTGGCAATTAGCTCATCTGAAAAAAAGAAGAAAAACTTGTTACATGTTTCCAGTGCCGTTCCTACGTTTTCGGAGGCCCTAATCGAAGTACGAAGTGGTGGCCCTTTTGCAAAATTATCATTTTCAACATATTTAGTAACAAAACCCTACTCCTTTATCCGGGCTTGGGACCGGAAATTATAAACTAAAAAGTTTATAAGTTAAATTTTTTTTTTGAAAGTCATATGTTTTCTATAATTATAGTATATCTTTAAATAAAATCTACTTTTCTAGCTTTAACCGAAAATTGTTTGATGAAATTATCGTAATTAGCCCTAATTCAACCAATTAGCCCTAATTCAACAACTTAAAATTAGCCCTAATTCAAAATTTTAAAATAATCAAATAAGCCCTAAAGGCCTAAATAACAAACTGAAATCAACAAATTAGCCCTAAGTCAACAACTTAAAATCAGCAAATTAGCCCTAATTCAACAACTTAAAATCAGCAAATAATGAAATAAGCATAATCCCTAAACAAGAGATTCAAATTGGCAAATACACCCTAGTTCCCTATTCAACAAATGAGGATGTGAATGTCTAACCTGAGTGAGAGCCACTAGATTAAATCGCCAACCATAAAAGCGAAAAATTGAGCAAAACTAAACGGCACTACAGAGAAGGTCTGTGATATATCGCCGCTTTGGCTTCTGCACCCACCGCTGCACGTGCTTTCAAACGTCTCTTAGTGCCATTGGGTTATTAGGTTTATGTAATGTTAACAGATGAGAGATTTGGGCCTAATCTATTAGAATTGGGTTATTAGGTTTATGTAATGTTTACAAATGAGAGATTTGTGCCTGATCTATTAGAAAATTGGTGGCCCTTCAAATTTGGTGGCCCTAGGCTTGGGCCTAGGTTCATATACCCATTGGGCCGGCTCTGATGTTTCCTTAGATTAACATCAACAAACCCTTGGTTATGTTTTAACAGAATAAGACAACAATCATAAAGTTTGATGCAAAATAATTTGGAGATGTACAACACTACAACAGATATATGTTCATTAATGTATCTCTTGATTTAGATTATCACACGCATATAACGTATCATCTGGATGACCACCAGTAAGATATCAGTGCCGTTCCTACGTTTTCGGAGGCCCTAATCGAAGTACGAAGTGGTGGCCCTTTTGCAAAATTATCATTTTCAACATATTTAGTAACAAAACCCTACTCCTTTATCCGGGCTTGGGACCGGAAATTATAAACTAAAAAGTTTATAAGTTAAATTTTTTTTTTGAAAGTCATATGTTTTCTATAATTATAGTATATCTTTAAATAAAATCTACTTTTCTAGCTTTAACCGAAAATTGTTTGATGAAATTATCGTAATTAGCCCTAATTCAACCAATTAGCCCTAATTCAACAACTTAAAATTAGCCCTAATTCAAAATTTTAAAATAATCAAATAAGCCCTAAAGGCCTAAATAACAAACTGAAATCAAATTAGCCCTAATTCAAAATTTTAAAATAATCAAATTAGATCAACATAGCAATTTGATTCAAATAGCACATAAACACGTTTAAAACGTAAATCACAACCAAAACGAAGTCAACACGTAACAGATCTAAACAAAAATTCCACCAGAAACGATATATATACAGCATAGATTTCGTAACTTCATTATTCAACATAACGATGACCAAAACGGTATAAAAACTTGTAATAACACATAGACACGTTTAAAAGGTAGATTGGAACCAAACATCAAACAGAGTAGAGATCTAAACAAAAACTGAAGCAAAAAAACATACATATACATCAATCAAGATGGAGATGAAGATGAAGATGAATAGATTAAACACACAGAGATGAAGATGGAGATTATACCCGCATACTTTCCTCTGTAGCAAGACATGGTGATTCAGAGATCTGAATAGAATAGGCGTGCAGAGAAAAAATTCTAGAGAAAGGAGATTTGAGACGGTCTATGAGTGGGAGTGAAGTGGGTTTATATAAGAAACAGGTGTTGAGGCGGTTTGATTATTTATATTTATATTTATTTATATAATTTGAAATTAGCAACATAAACATGCATCTCTTCTTGTACTTTGTGTAGTGTTGCTTGTAAGCTGGTATTGGTTAGAATTGTGGGCTGGTTTTGTGTAGTCTTGCTTGTAATAATGAGGTTTTGGTCTATTTAGTCAATTAGTTTTCCTCTGTGTTTTTATAACTTAAAGTAAAGTGGGTGGTATTTTCACTACCAACCTTTGACTTTGAAAAAAATTCTCTTTTAGCTCATAGTTTTGTAATTTATATTTTTTGCATATAGAATTTTCTTTTTTTACCCTCTACTTTTGTAACTTGCATTGTTACGTAAACTTTGGTAATTTACGTTTTTGACACATATGCTTTATACCGACCCCTCAACTTTTAAACTTTGCTTTTTACGTTTTGACGTAAATTTGGTATTTCCTACATATGAATTGGGTCACATATAATACGTTTTGACTTGATGGTATAAATTCAAGTTAGTCGAGTCGTATATAATACGGTATCATTGTACGGTATAAACTGGATTTGCTTTACATTTTAATCCAATTGCAACAACTCTAAAGGTTACATAAAGACCCACTTTAGGATTGCCGCCTCTAAAGGTATAAACTGGATTTGCTTTACATTTTAATCCAATTGCAACAACTCTAACGGTATAATTTCATATTATATAAATAAATATCGTTTGCCTCTGAATGACCATACATGAATAATATATTCTTAGCTTCTTTATATCTTGATTTTTTTTGTTTTTTTTCAATCTTTTAATATTTAGCTTATTCTCAGATTAAACCTAAAGTCGGTACAATGTGTTTTGGAGTTGCTGCAAGTGAAGGGGCACTTCTTCTTGCTGGTGGAGTGAAGGGGATGCGATATGCAATGCCAAATGCACGCATTATGATACATCAACCACAAAGTGGATGTGGGGTATGACAAAATTTCTATATATCATATAATATTTTACAATTGAAGTCAATAGTTTAGCAAATAAGAAATAATGAAAGTTATTTATACCCTCTCTGTTGTGTATTAGTTTGTTAGGTTCATTGCCTGTAAACGTGTCTTTAGCCAAAAGTGGCGACCAAAGTGAAGTTGTAAACGCTGGTCAGGTTGGGGGCATCACTTCATTGCAGATAACTCGCTATGAATTGATTCCAATCTTTATTCTTGCGTATATACAACCCCGACCAAACCTGCCCATTTTACTTGGTTTACAAATAATAATAAAGTGATGGGTTTGTTTTTCCCTATCAGTAGTGGTTTGTAATCTAAGTTCGTATTTTTACATAGTGATAAGTTTGAATCAAAAAAATATGTTTTTGGTTGAACCCGCGCATCATGCGGGCATTAACCTAGTAATCAATCGATGAATCAATTTAGGCAAGACAAATTACATTGGAGTTCCACTTAATTTAAATGTTACGGGTCAATCTAGATTGACTACAATTAAACAACGGGTCTAGAATGATGGCAAAAAAGCCCAAGCCCGATGGGTATACCTGAAACCCGAAACAAACGAGCCAGGTATACCTAAAACCCAATGGGTATGGGTCGGGTATGGGCTTGAAAAAAGAAAAAAATCGGGTACGGGTATGAGATTTAGTGATACCCGCTCGATACCCGACCCATTTACCCGAATAATAACCGAAAGTATCATATTATAGATTTCCATATATATAAACTTAGTGCATGTACTTATTACCTTCTCTATAATCATATGTGGATATGTATTTGACAGGTGCTTAGTGAACAAATAACTTATTTTTGAGCATGTATATCGGATATGGAAGCTATCACCCTTTGTTATTTGAATGTTTATGCAATTAGGTGGTCCTGATACAATTACTTAATTAAGTAATCGTTTTGATTTAGTTTGGCATATGTGGTTTGAATATGATATGTAAGTTATTAATCATATTTTCATTTGTAATTGTCATTAAAATAGTAAACTATATAAACATCAAAGTAAAATTGCACATTTATCCCAAAGGGTAACCAAGGGCGTAGCTTTGTGGGGACGGGAGGGGGCGGCCGACCTCTCGAACTTTTCGTTCGTTAGTGGAGAGTATGTAGTTTTCGTATAGAATTTTTTGGGTATATACGTTTTTGACCCCCGATTTTATAGAAATTTTTGGTATATATGTTTCGACCCCCGATCGGAAATCTCAAGCTTCGCCAATTACTATTGTTTGTCACTACCACCTATTGCATGTAGCCTCTATTACTTAAGGGGTGACCAACACCACCGTCAACGACGCAACAACAGCCGACGCTACCATCACCAACGACTCAATCACCACCGACACCACATGAACCATTACAAAAACCACCTCCGACTCCACTATCATCGCCACCACCGTTGTCACAACCACTACCGTTGCCGTCACAGCACGACCACCATCGTCACTGCCACCATGTCGACACCACCATCGTTGCCCCCTTCTCTAATAGCACCATCGTCACCACTGTTGTGATTATGGCCACCATCGCTGCTGCCTCCACACCATCGGTGCCGTGTCCTTCGCTAAGGTATCCACCACCGATGCCGCAAATACCTGTCATCACTAGTCACCATACAAATAAAAGTAGCAGGTTAACCCTTTTGATACACCATGTTTTATTTTTTCGAAATGACTTACTTCAAACCAAACTAACTTTAATTCAAACCTATATTGACCCGAACCAAACTATGCTATTTAAATTGACCCCTTCTGGCCTGAACTCATTTTCACCCAACCCGACCTCCTTATTTTGTAAGAAGGTCGATACAAAGTTGTTGACTTGTTGTAAATCATCTAAAGCGTTATTTATATTTTGTATAAGGCTATGGTGTTGGTAGCATAAGAATATAAGATTAAACGAGGTATGTAAGTTTATGGTATTTGTGATTACTGGTCTGATATAAATACGTATGAGCTATATGCATATAGCAGAGGGTTCAAACGAGAAAAAATTGTTTGTAAGAAGAAAAAAGAAAAAAATAACCAATAATAATGTTTCATTTTGCTTAATTTAATATTTGTATTTAACTAGTAAGATTACCCGTGCTACGCTGTGGGGTTTTGATCGATTTCTATTTTAGTTCAATATAGTAGCCGAAAGAAATATAATCAAAAGAACATAAAGATCATTAATTTGTAGTTTTCCTCTTTAGTAGCTAGCTATATAAATTTGTAACTTATTTTCAAAATATTTTTTTTTTCAAAAAAAGTTTAATTTAGAGTGCATAAATTATGAGGTGTAGGATAAATTAGAAGTTGTGTAAGATAAATTTTGAAATGTGTAGTAATAGCATAAGTATTATTTATGTAAATATTGCATAAGTATTATGTAGGATAACTTTTTATGTGTGTAAGCAAAAAAATTTAGTGTGAACTAAAAATGAGCTTCTGATGTATCAATTCTGGCTATTAAATAATTGGTTTTGTACTTACTTAGTTAATTAGTAAGGATCAAATAATGTTTTACAAAACCAAAATGGCTTAACTTGAATGAGCTTCTGATGTATCAATTCTGGCCAAAGCTGATTTGATGCGTCTACTTCTCGTTCAAAGTATTACGAAAGCTATGTTATGTGTGCATCATAAGCATGAATGTCTTAATTTCTGGCCAAAGCTGATTTAATTCATTCATAGATGGCATACTCAACAAGTGCATAACTAAAGTGATTGTCTCAATTTCTGGCCAAAGCTGATTTGTTACAACCACTTTGCACATATGCTTAAATGATTACACTTCTGACCAAAGCTGTTTTGTCTTCGTTTAAGTAGAATTTTAGCTAAGTCTATTATTTTGATGTTAGTAATAGACATATCACAACCTCTTCACAAAATGATCCTTATATTAATGATCCTTAATTAATTTTTATGATCATTTCGTCTGCCTTATTTTAAGTACCCATACTTTTACTCACTATAATTTTCTTCTATATATATCTCATCCACTCTAATTCCTAAACCTAAAATGTTTGCTTTATTTAAAGTTTCTATAAGATTAGCTCTTAAGTTAAATACTTGATTATCTTTTAAGACACGATAATCCTACTGTTCTCTTCTGGTAAAGGTACTACAGAAGATAATTAGAGCATGATGAACAGGACAAATCGAACATGATGTCTCTTATGATAATCAAGAACTCTCTAAAATAATGCTATCACTAAAGTTATTCCAGATTAAGTCTTTCCTAAGACTAATCTATTATGTGTTGATTAATCACAAGAACTCCTAAGATGCATGCCTTCATTTAAATTATAAATTATAAAGCTAAGTGGTATATGTGAATACATAATAATGTACAATACCATGACCCATAAAATTAAGGGCTTACGCGTGGAAATAAGTACATTTTTCCAGTACATTACATACTAAGATTTTCACTTGTACAATTTGATGCATTATAAATCAACTATAACACTAAAAAATACCAAAGTATAATGAGTGTGTTGATAAGCAACATACGTACAAAGAAATAAATATTTGAAGCTGGAAAATAAGTCGTTACTCACCTTACAACCACTTAAACTTTAAAAGAGGATTGTTCTAAGGTCCATAGACAAAATACAAGTAAAAATCCCAACTCTAAGGTTCTTCAAGGGAAAATCTCACTGCATAATTATGCCATTAGACTAGGCATAAGCAACGAGACTATCCATTATTCAAAAGAATAGTTGGATAAGTTAATTAGGTAGTCACTTATTAATGATATTTAAGTCTGATAATTTTTTAATATTCCAATTAACACATGATTAGTTGACTCTAGTTCCATACGTTTCCTTACCAGAACTCGACAAATAACTAACATGAGAGTTAGTGACAAAATTAAATGTTAAGGCTATAAGAACCATAATAAGCAGTCTTTTAACAAAGCTTTTCGATACCTTACATATTCTGAAAATTAATCAGAATATAGTATCATAATTAAGCAATGTTATGAAGGTTTTTAGGTTTGCATAGTCAACATAAAGTCACACTTACCTTAAACTCTCATCTTATTTGTTCTAAATATCTGGATAGAAACATTACTAAGATGGAAATAGATGACACCTTACACTTTCACAACTTTTGTCATCATGCAAATGAGAATTTGACAAAAGGAAAATGAGGATGATTATTCAACTAATCTCATTCTAAGTGATTTTAAATCATGACGTTATAGCCCTAAAATATTACTTGGCTTAAGGAATAAGTATGGGTCCATCATAAGTCATTCATTGACATTCGTGGAACTTATTCCAAATGGAATATTCAGACATAATTCATTTATCATTTGAAAGACTATCAACTTGTATCTAAATTTTGTCGCATATGGACCACGGTCTTAGAAGAAATCTATTCATATATATATACTTAATAAGATTTCTATTAGATATGTCCCTAAAGTTTCTTATGATATCTGGACATTAAAGAAATCAAATAAAGTCTAACGTATATATGATAGGTTCCCACGTCACGTACCTCATTGAGACTTCTCTTGTAGCATTTCTAGAGATATCAAAGATCAGTGGGAGCATTAAGTGTCTTAATAATAACTTGCAATAGTTGCAAGCGGTGGGGGAGTAAAAACTTTATATTACTTTGATTTACACCTCTTGTACAAGACACCGCTTCATCACGACACTGTTTCATCAATACTTGTCTCCTTAAATCTAATGCTACTCTTACAAAAGTTTCATTGTTGCTTAATTGTGGGCACACTTAGATTTCTTACCTGAACTAACATAATCCTCAACAAGAGAAATCACAACGACTAACGTCATTAATTTGTGTTTCTTTATTAGAATTTGTTGGTCGTTACATATTGACCCTAAGCATGCTGAGTTCCTAAAGATTTCTAAGGTCAGTGGGAGCAGTCAAAGTCCTTATCATGACTTGCAAGGAATACAAGAGGCGGGGGGAAGAGTGTCATTAAATTTCACTCCGAATTTAACTCCGATTACACCTCTTGTACACCATACTGCACCAACTCTTTCAAACTTAGAAGGAGAATGATAGCAACCTAACCAAGAGCTAATCCATAAAACTGAAACTTTTAAAACCCAATAATCAACTCAGGAGGTCATCTAGGTTTAAAAGCCTACTAACTTTGATGATTACATAACCTCCCTAATTGAAGTTGAAATGGATTTTGGGAAAGTTTACTGATCCTATCTCTCATAATTAAGCCATTAGTGTCAATCAATATTCTTTTAAATGGAATAAAACAGTTTTCTAGAAAAACTGATTTTATGTGTTTCTATAATGTTTGGGATTTGATTGAATTACCTAAAAGTGTTCATAACTAAACCAAATCCTAATATAAGCGTTAAGACACTCAAAAGCATGATTGATTGTCAAAGGTTGTACTTAGGAAGAGATAAATTATCAAAGATTTATTTGAGGATCATCACTGTTCTAGTAGCTTATAATAGTTTAAAGCTACATTAGATAAACATTAAAAACAATTTTCCCTAACAATTGGTTGACACATTTACATGTTCATTAGATAACAACCTAAAGTTTCAAACTGAAGGTTAAAGAACACTTTATTTGTAAGCCAATAATATCCATGTATGGGTTAATGCAAACATCATAATGTGATGAAAAGCTAACGTAATTATTTTCATCAAGAATCAAGTGGATTAATGTACCTACCTCAAAATGAGTGGGAGCAACTAAGATAAACTTGTCTATATAGATAACATTCTTTTGACAAGTATATGTTACATAAGTCAAAGCATTGTTAACACAAACTTTGATATAATAGATCTCAGAGATATCTCTTACGTGATTGATATCATAACATACTGAGATAGACCCAATGGGACATTAGTTCCGTTCCATAAGTTTAACATTAAATGGGTCCTTACATGTGTAACAAACAATACTGCTTTCCTTTAGAGGATAATAGGATAAATGAGATTATTTATTTACGCTTCATTAATTAGAAGCCTTATGCAAGTTTAAGTCTATACTCGTTTAGATATTACTCACATTGCAACACACTAGATCTGTCTAGATTAATGTGAAGCATCTAATGGAGTATTACAATATCTTTAAAAGAGACGAGAGGCTACAATTTGAAGAAGAAGTGAGAATTCAAACCGATTTATTACTTTAACTTTGTGATATTCAAAGATGACAAAAATGTAATTTCGGGTATATCCTTATGTCAGCAGACAAAACTTATCTCATGGAGGAGTCATAATGCACTGATATTAACAACCTAAGTTATAACGACATAATATAGTCACTAAATGTTGTTGGAAATTTATCAGTGGACTCATAAATTTATTAACTCCATATAATTAATGTTTTGAAGACTTAGTGTGATAAAGTCAGCTACCATGACTCCTTGAACAGTAACAGTTCAAGAGGTGCTGCATTAAGTTTCGATACGCAATTAATTATTCGTTTATAAACGAATTGAGGAAACTAAGTTTTGTATCGAATACATTCATGATATGCTTAAGGATCCTATAACTGAAGGGCTATTACCCATAAGTCTTATTAAGAGAGCTCAGAGATGGGTATTAATTGATGGTCATGCGCAACTGCATATCGTACTATGAATGACTAAGTATTAGTTAATTTTCCTCATCAGTTTGATTTTGTATGTCTCTAAGAATATGTCAAGCTAGCATAATGGCATATAGACAAATATAGTTACAAATCAAACAAAGGGCTTATGCGTATTTTGATCATGACGATTAGGTTTTAAATTAAGGCTATAGTATGATTAATGGGGATCCTGAGTCGCATAATGATTCAACGGCTGTATTTTTCTGCTATAGTACTTGTTTAACGCTAAAATGAGTGTTAACTCCTGATCAGGCTTATCTAATACTCATAGTAAATGATTACTCGGCTAAGTGGGAGAATGTAAGATTAAATATATTATGTATTAATATTTAATCTATAGCCATTATAATCATTTACATAATAAAGATCAAAATATATAATAACCTATTAAATAATTAGTTGGTAATTGTTGATGGACCATATTACCCTTATTAACTAATTAGGTTTCCTCCTGGGTGCTTATATAAGGAGAGTTATGTGGAGGTTAAGGGGTTACACAGTTACACAATCAGACACACCCCATAAGATCATAACATCATAATTCGACCTCCATCTCCTACAGTCGATACCCTTTCGGTTTTCTAAGTTCCCATCATTAGATTGCACCCTAAGGAGGAACCAGACCAGGTTGACAATCATGTCAAACCTTATTGCTGCGTCTCCATCTGGATTCTCTGCTAGTCTGTGCTGATGCAATCAAAGGTATGCTTTAATGTTTTCCTACATGTTTAAACAGAACTGCTCCAACATCGTATTCATACATTATTCACATATTAAAATATTACTATATTAGGATTAAAAATGTATGAAAACGTTAAAAACTTTTTAGTGAACCTTGCTATTTTAGTATTATGAACATTAAATACTTATTCATATTTTGTTTTTCTCTAAGATGTGATATTCTATAAAAGTCTGAATTTGTCATTGTGACATACTTAATTATCTACGTTTCAATTAAATATATATATTAAAAACCGAGATGTGAAGAGTAATACATAAGTGATTAAAGCACAATGTAAATGTTATAAAAGCCAACTCACGGTTTAATATAGAGTAACACTGTTTTCCATTTTCTTTATCTTAATAATATAATTGAATGCTTTATAAAATTAAGAATACACCATTGCAACTTGTTTTTTTTATTCAAAATTGAACGCGTCAAATATAATTGGTTATTAAGCTATACAGGTGTCGGTAGCATACCAGTACCGTGACATTTTGGTATAAATTTGTATTAAAGATAGAGTACTTTTTGTATTGTAAGCTATACGAGTGCCGATACTGTACCGATCCTGACCGAACAACATTGGTACCAATGTCGGTATCGAAACCCGTACCGGTATTCGATTTTTGTTTTGGGCATATCACGACTTTATTTTTTTTATTTTCCCTTTTGCTTACTATAAAGACTACCTATAACGTAATGTACCGAACTGATACAAACTGAATTCCCGCCGCATAGCGCGGGGGAATCCAACTAGTTTAGATAAATTATGAGTTGGTAAAAAGATGAATTGAGAGATTGATAGATATATGATAACTAAAAGTGCACTTCTCTTTTCCGCGTACAAATTGTCAAACCCTTGCCTTGATTCTCTTTCCATTAACCTAATCAAACTTCATTTCTACTTCTTCTTCTTTTTTTTAATTAAAAAAATTTATGATGTAGACACATTGTCAAGCTACTATCTTGCAAAGTTACGGGGGTTTTGTTTTTTTTACTGTGCAGCCTATTAAATTATTATAGTAAACACTTGGTATGGTTCAGTATATATTCAAAACTCATGATCATTTAAAGTCATGTGAAGTGTTTATTACTTTTATTACTTGTTAGGTTGATTGTTTGACATAAGCTACTCGTAATTTTTATAATTACGTTAACTGTAGCAAAATAGTATTTAGTCTGATTATTGTTACAGTTATGTTTAACATACCAAAATCATTAACTTTAAACATTTAGAATTTGTTTTTATCAATTTGTGTATTACTGACTTAAATAAATGATATCTATATGTTCTCTTGTTTATTATTACTGTTGCTTTTCTTATACTTACTTTTTTAAATATATTTTTGATTTTTAAATTATTGAAAATCATACACACCATTATAATAAATTACAGGTGCAATATATTTTAGTTTAAGCTATTAATGTCACCTAAGCAATATCCTAATTTTAGATCCACCATTATATATAATACTAAAATTATTAAATGTGATACATTTATAAGCCTCGCAATCATGTTCGAATAAATAATCAATAGATGAATCAATTTAGGCAAGACAAATTACATTGGAGTTCCACTTAATTTAAATGTTACGGGTCAATCTAGATTGACTACAATTAAACAACGTGTCTAGAATAGGGATGGCAAAAAAGCTCAAGCCCGACGGGTATACCCGAAACTCGAAACATACGGGCCAGGTATACCTGAAACCCAATGGGTATGGGTCGGGTAAGGGCTTAAAAAAAGAAAAAAAAATCGGGTACGTGTATGAGATTTAGTGATACCCGCTCGATACCCGACCCATTTACCCGAATAATACCCGAAAGTATCATATTATAGATTTCCATATATATAAACTTAGTGCATGTACTTATTACCTTCTCTATAATCATATGTGGATATGTATTTGACAGGTGCTTAGTGAACAAATAACTTATTTTTGAGCATGTATATCGGATATGGAAGCTATCACCCTTTGTTATTTGAATGTTTATGCAATTAGGTGGTCCTGATACAATTACTTAATTAAGTAATCGTTTTGATTTAGTTTGGTATATGTGGTTTGAATATGATATGTAAATTATTAATCATATTTTCATTTGTTATAGTCATTAAAATAGTAAACTATATAAACATCAAAGTAAAATTGCACATTTGTCCCAACGGGTAACCAAGGGCATAGCTTTGTGGGGACGAGAGGGGGTGGCCGACCTCTCGAACTTTTCGTTCGTTAGTGGAGAGTATGTAGTTTTCGTATAGAATTTTTTGGGTATATACGTTTTTGACCCCCGATTTTATAGAAATTTTTGGTATATACGTTTCGACCCCCCGATCGGAAATCTCAAGCTTCGCCAATTACTATTGTTCGTCACCACCACCTATTGCATGTAGCCTCTATTACTTAAGGGGTGACCAACACCACCGTCAACGGCGCAACAACCGCCGACACTACCATCACCAACGACACCACATGAACCATTACAAAAACCACCTCCGACGCCACTATCATCGCCACCACCATGTCGACACCACCATCGTTGCCCCTTCTCTAATAGCACCGTCGTCACTTCTGCTGCGATTACGGCCACCATCGCTGCTGCCTCCACACCATCGGTGCCGCGTCCTTCGCTAAGGTATCCACCACCGATGCCGCAAATACCTGTCGTCACTAGTCACCATACAAATAAAAGTAGCAGGTTAACCCTTTTTGATACACCATGTTTTATTTTTTCGAAATGACTCACTTCAAACCAAGCTAACTTTAATCCAAACCCATATTGACCCGAACCAAACTATACTATTTAAATTGACCCCTTCTGGCCTGAACTCATTTTCACCCAACCCGACCTCCTTGTTTTGTAAGAAGGTCGATACAAAGTTGTTGACTTGTTGAAAATCATCTAAAGCGTTATTTATATTTTGTATAAGGCTATGGTGTTGGTAGCATAAGAATATAAGATTAAACGAGGTATGTAAGTTTATGGTATTTGTGATTACCGGTCTGATATAAATACGTATGAGCTATATGCATATAGCAGAGGGTTCAAACGAGAAAAAATTGTTTGTAAGAAGAAAAAAGAAAAAAATAACCAATAATAATGTTTCATTTTGCTTAATTTAATATTTGTATTTAACTAGTAAGATTACCCGTGCTACGCTGTGGGGTTTTGATCGATTTCTATTTTAGTTCAGTATAGTGGCCGAAAGAAATATACTCAAAAGAACATAAAGATCATTAATTTGTAGTTTTCCTCTTTAGTAGCTAGCTATATAAATTTGTAACTTATTTTCAAAATATTTTTTTTTTCAAAAAAAGTTTAATTTAGAGTGTATAAATTATGAGGTGTAGGATAAATTAGGAGTTGTGTAAGATAAATTTCGAAATGTGTAGTAATAGCATAAGTATTATTTATGTAAATATTGCATAAGTATTATGTAGGATAACTTTTGATGTATGTAAGGAAAAAAAATTAGTGTGAAAGATAATAGTCTTTATGACTAATTAATTAGTCAAATGTGGTGTTTATTTTTCTAAAAAAAAACCTGTGAAGGCTCTTTTGTCTGCGCCGCGCAGACCATGCGATGACATTGCCATCTGCAGACTGTTTGTTTTTCTGAAGACGTTTCATTAAAAAACGTCTGCGTGAGCTCTTCTTGGTGCAGACTTGGCCCAACCACTTCTAAGATCTTCCAAGATCTGCAGAAGGTTAAACACCCTCACCCACCACCGTCCATCACCACCGCCACCACCGTCCACCACCCACACCACCGTCTACCACCACTGCCGTCCACCATCGACCCCCGCCGTCCACCACCACCACCCACCACCATCCACCACCACCCACCATCACTGTCCCGCACCACCATCCACCACCACCACCACCGTCCGTACACCATCACCAGTTTATTTTAGAAGGTTACATACGTTAAAAAACAAACAACATTTTTCTTGCAGACTGCAGAAGTTTGGTCCATCTCTTCTTCTACAGATGTCTGTAGATATGGTCCCCAGACAGCAGACATTTTACCTCTTAAAAAAACAGCACCAAAGATAATAAATAAGATAAGAGACAAAAAAATTATGTTTTACAATTGTGTCATTTGTTCTTTTTATTCTCAATTAAATTTTCTTCTCAAATGATACCCTTATCGCATATAGATATAAGGTGTGTCTATATATGTATGCATGTGTTATCAAGTGTATGTATGTGTTATGCTTTCAATGGAAAAAAGAGCAATCGCCTCTAAATTAGTGGTATCCCCTATGTATTGTGTTATTTAACAATTTTGTAACTACAATAGCATGTATTGTGTTATTTAACAGTTTTGTAACTACAATAGCAAACTCACATATATTTTTCTAGGTTGGGCATTTCAAAACATGATAAAGTGAATACATATATATGGAATATCTTCGGTTTTAAGCTTTATTGATATAGTGGGAGTGAAAGAAGATGATGATTTAGTGGTTGGTGATGACGAAGATATGTGAAAGGAAGTTACATTTTCATCAAACCGAAATTGTCGTGCAATACACATGTGACCTTTTTTACATCAAGGCGACAATATGTATTGTGGGAGACTATTATGAAAGACACATGGTGGTAACGAAAGTCTATGTTTATTTGATGATACGGTCAAAAGGTATAGCAAACATGTATATACCTAAGGACTTTTAGAAACTTCTAACCAAGTCAATGATGCATATGGAGAGATAGATTAGAACAAGTTGAGGGGATACCATTTATAAGATAAAAGAGTGTTTCCAATGCATAATTTAAGCATTTAGGAGCATATGTGAGGGCGCGTTATGGCGATGACCGCCATCGGCTTTTTAGCTCATGCCTATTCGATAACTTAAAAAAAAACACAAACATCTATAAAGTTCTGTTTGTCAATAAAATATGATGTTTGAAACGTGTGTACTATGTTTAAAGTTTACAGGTATATATAACCTAATTGTAACACAACCCGATTAGTTAATCATATGAAAACCTTATTCGTTAACCTTATCTAAAGATTGAAACTTTAATGGTTTAATGTATAAAGAGGCGGGTCTAGAGGTTTCCAGGAACACCTCAGTTTGAAAAAATAAATAGTAAAAATCTTATATGATTTAGAAAAAATAGTAAAAATCTAAAAAAATAACCCCTTGAAATTTTTTTTAAGTTCGTCACTTAATATAAAGTGTTTATATTAACAAACACTAATAAAAAAGACGTGTAGTATCTATATTTTATGTGGGGCCCTGTCTTTGACAAATTGTGAACACCCACCTTCCCCACAAAACATATCTTAACTTGAAGTAGAAAAAAACCGGACACGAATAAAAAAGATTTAGATAATTATGAGCATGGTGGGCATGCGCGGTTTCCCACTATTTACTTTTGGAGCAAATCAAACCCTTATACTTTTCAATGTTTCAAATCACACCCCTTTAGTATTTAATTAACTTATACAATTCAACCACGTTGAAATGCCATGCAATCTAGTCATGGGAGTAGGTAACCTGCCCCTCTCCTTCCATGCATTTGTTACTCTATATAAAGTCGCATCATTCATTCACAATTCTCATAACTCATTAACATTTAACATACTTTTCATAGCGAATACTTAGCATTTGAAAATGGAGTTTTCTTCTTCTTCGGTTCTACTGAAGTATGCACTTGTTATGTTTTTTATGGGAGTTGTTTCGGCTCAACTTTCGACCAACTTTTACTCGAGCTCTTGCCCAAAACTTCTCCCGACTGTAAGATCAGCCGTGCAATCGGCTATTTCGAAAGAAACTCGGATGGGAGCTTCTCTCCTTCGGTTGCACTTCCATGATTGCTTTGTCAATGTATATTTCTTTATTTGTTTTCTCATACTTTTAGACTTTCTTTGAAATTCTTGAACACGCCCACACACACAAAGCGGGGCGTGTTGGTCTCTATACAGGGGCGGATCTTAGTGGAGCAGTGGCAGGGCCACGGCCCTGGCAAGTTTTTCGGCCGTAGTGCTAATTTTCCGCATTTCGATCGAAATTTTGTATATATACTATGTTCGGCCTTGGCAAGTTTTTCGGTCGTAGTGCTAATTTTAGTGCCCGTGTCTTTCGGCCCTGGCAGGTTCAACGGGCAAGATCCGCCACTGTCTCTATATACATATATAGGCATGGTCAATACATATCATATGTGTCTATATATACATATATGGTAATTACACATTAGTTGTGGTGAGAGAAAAAAAATGAGAGATATAATCATATAACACCACAATGGAATGAATGAATTTTTTGGGAAGCAAATAGCCATTTCCATTTTTTTACTTTAGAATATTTATGTTAACGTCAACACACATATTAAATAAAGTCACCAAGAGTATCAATAAGTGCTAGTTTTCTAGAAAATCATCATTAAGATATTCAAATAGGCTACATGCATGGTGACAAGTAAAGTCAAACTTAACTAATATGATTAATTATGTCGTAATCATGTAGTAACGAGGCTTTTAAGAAAAAAATGTTTCAAGTTTACATATATATTTTATTTTAACTTTTGTTAACTATACTTACCAACATATCATTTTCGATCAGGGATGTGACGGTTCGATCCTTCTTGATGATACATCCTCCTTCACCGGTGAAAAACGTGCTGCTCCTAACTTTAGATCCGCTAGAGGGTTTGAAGTGGTGGACAATATAAAGTCGGCTGTCGAAAGTGTATGCCCTGGTGTGGTCTCGTGTGCTGATATACTCGCTATTAGCGCCAGAGACTCCGTTAATATTGTAAGTTTCTTTTCTCATCATGTTAGTGTTTGGATTGAAAGTTAATCTAGCTACTAACCATCAAAATTAAGGTTTAAAAAAAATACTAACCTAGTGTTTTTAATGAAACTAATGAAGCTTGGTGGACCTACTTGGGGTGTTAAGTTGGGAAGGCGCGACTCAAGGACCGCAAGCCAGGCTGCAGCCAACAACAGCATTCCTCCACCCACATCGAGCCTCAGTGCACTCATCTCTTCTTTTAGGGCCGTTGGTCTTTCGGCTAAGGACATGGTGGCTCTATCAGGTCAACATCCCCCCCCCCCCCCCCCCCCCCCCCTCCCTCTTGACTTTAAAACTAGTTAATTTTTTAAACTGTTTTATGTCAAAAAAGTAAAGTAAAATAGAATATAAACAAATGTCAACAACCACCAACTTAAATCATTTTATCAACTCTTCTCGTAACCAGACTTGTTCGGTTGAGCCTTCTTAAATCATCTTCTTTTGAACCGGTCAGTTACAGGTTGAACTAGAGTAATTGGCGAACCAAACTATGGTTCGGCTTGATTTAAATAAACATATATTGTTTTCAACACAAAAGTTGCTGGATTTAAATAAATATATATATTTCCATCACAAAATCTAGTTTACAGATTAATGAACTATTTCAGGCTCCATATTTTATTTATTAGTCTAGACTTTATATTTTATATTCAGTTAAGACTACAAAGTCACTATAAAAAAAGATAAATCATTTTCATATATATATTTTTTTTAATAAGTTATATAACCGGTCTGTCCAGTGGATCGATAAGATGACCAGTTCAATGACCGAGTATAAAAAGATTAAATTTTAAATATTGACCGATTGATATACTATTTTGGAAACGAAAACAGGTTCCCACACAATCGGGCAGGCACGATGCACCAACTTCCGAGCCCGAATCTACAACGAAACCAACAATTTGGAAGCTTCTTTCGCTACACAAAGGCGGTCCAACTGCCCGAGAGCCACGGGCTCTGGTGACAACAATTTGGCACCACTTGATGTCCAGTCTCCAAACGCTTTCAACAATGACTATTACAAGAACTTGATCAACCAAAAGGGGCTGCTCCACTCTGATCAACAACTGTTCAATGGCGGTTCGGCTGATTCAACCGTCAGACAATATAGCAGCAACCCCGGTCAATTCAGTGCCGATTTTGCTGCAGCCATGATCAAGATGGGTGATAACAAGCCACTAACTGGATCCAGTGGAGAGATCAGGAAGAATTGCAGGAGGCCCAATTAAGAATATCAATCAAGTTTAGTGTTTGTGTTTTTTTTTAATTGTTTTTTTAAGATTTGAGCAAATGGTGTGGATTGAATGTTGAAGTGTTTCTAGTGTTGGTTTTTGATCATTGTACTTTTGTTTTATTTTGTCTAGATTTCCAAATGTATGTTTTTTCCCCTTATTTAAAAGTACCATGTAATACTATTTTGAACTTTTTGTGAAATTTGTCACATTGTAACATTTTCTCTTTGGGTATTTACATATTTTTGAGGCACCTATCATTTTTTTTTTGTTTGGCCAAAAATTGACGAATGTGTTTATTATTAACGCCAAAATAAATTAAAATCGAACAAAAAGTTAAAAGGAATTTTACAACCATCGGTTTGAAAAAGTAAAGTGAAACGTCACGTTTGCTAGAAAAAATAAAATTGATGTGAAAGGTAAAACAAACGTCTGTATAATCAAATCGATTATTGGTTAACACCGAAACATGAGCACCCTACAAGCCTTTTTGGTAAAGATTGAATTGCACCATTTAATTGATGATTTACCAAAGAGGGCATTTGAGTCACTTAGTTGTGACCGATTACCTAGATATATATGATCAAACCAATTTATAAAGTTGGCTTTGGAATCTAGATTGAACATTCTATTACAAGCAATAGTAGGGACCTATTCACGTGCCAAACTAGAGGGGTCTAGGGATGATACCAATATTGATATTGTATCGTATCACGTACAAAAATTAGCAAGCTTAAATTCAAGTTTGACACAAAACAGGTTTTTAATCAACCAAAAACTTTACAAAGTTTAGTTTCTAGAGCCTTTTCTAGAAAAAATAAAATATTTTATTGTTTTAACACTAAAGAACTTTCAGTTGACATAAAAAATACAGTTGGTGAAGTTTATTTGCCAGAAAGAATAGATGGATATGGTAGAATTTTAAAAAGAGTTATTGGAGAATAATGTCTTCAAAACCAATTTTAAATTATTTACAATATCTTGATCAACAAATCACTTATGAAGAGGATGATATACAAATTTGGTTTATTAGAATAAATCAAATTAAAGAAGATTTTATGTTAAGTCATAAAACAAAATCTCTTAATATTAAAAATATTAAGAAAAACATTTTTGCTTCTAAGCAAAAAATTTATTGAGCTTCAGAATTTGTAGCAAATTCAACTAAAGGGTTCATTAAGTCCTTTAGAAGTTTTGTGGTCTGGGTTAAGACTCATTAGTTAGAAAACTTGGTTAATAAGACGGTTGAGTTCTATTTTTAGCCTAAAGCGGTTTGCTTTAAGACCATTAAACTGAACACGTTCAGCTGTCCTATTTCTAGGTGATCTCTTAAGAGACTGTTCTAAAATCAAAATTAAACTTTGATTTTTGGTTAATTCTTGATTAACCCGACGGATTTCTTTTTTAAGGAAATCTAGATGCATACTCATTGTATACTTGGTTTTTGTAAGTGCAATTTACAAATATAGAATATAAAATTCATTAATTTAAATGAATCTTTTTGAATTAATTGAATGATTAAAAGAAAAAGATGCACAATATTTTCTTTTCTTTTTAGTCGAATAAAAAGAAAAAAATGCATAGTATGCATAGTATTTTGAATATAATATTCTAAAGATTTCTTTGAAAAGAATCTTTCATTATTAAAATTATTAATCGATTTAAAATAATCGATTGATAACTTAGATTTCAATTTATTGAATATAAAATTCATAACTTGAAATTCAATTTAATGAATTCAATCGATTGAATTCTTAGAATTCAATTTATTGAATATAAAATTCATATTAGAATTATTAATCGATTTAAAAAAAATCGATAGATAATTTGAATATGAAATTATTAGCCGTCGTAGACTAATATAAACAATTTTGAAATTGTTTAATTGTGGAATCAATCCTTTGAATTTACAAAATTCATTATTTTTTATAGTCATTTTTTGACTAAAATTTTTCATTGAAAAACTCATTGATTTCGATAGTGGTTAATCGATTTCTTTTTATGTTTGTTTATAAACATCATTTTTGATTTAATCAAAATCTTAGTTTTTGTGTTGAAATAAATTCTTTTTAAGATTTTAAGGAGAGATATGAAATATCAATCTTGAAGTAATTTAACAGTTTGAAATAAAATCTATACCTTTTTCTTCTTGTATTTTCTTCTTGAAAGTTTCTATTTCTTCTGCAAGTGACCAATCCAACCCTTAATTTCCCTAACGGCCTCCTACCTAAGTGGTACTTCAACGGGCTCCAGGACTCCAGGTTTTACAGAATAAAAACTTTCATGATAAAAGATAAAAGATAGAGGTTTACAAATGAGTTTTTATTTCATAACTGTTTTCGCGAAGGAGAACTTCTTGATATTTGCATAACCCCCTTAAAGGAGTTTCTACTCCATCCTAAAACACATAACTAGAAGAAATTACTGAGGTAATAAACTTTTGTGAAAACGAAAAAGGTTTTGTATCAGATTACATGATTAATTCTGATCAACTAACAAAAATTAGTAAGCTTAAATTCAAGCTTGACACAAAACAAGTATTTAATCAACCAAAAACTCTACAAAGTTTAGTTTCTAGAGCCTTTTCTAGAAAAAATAAAATATTTTATTGTTTTAACACTGAAGAACTTTCAGTTGACATAAAAATACAGCTGGTGAAGTTTATTTGCCACTCTTAACAAAGAGTGAAATAGCAAAAAAAGTTTTTGCATATTAAACCATAGTTGAGAAAGTCTCTCAATATGGTACATATATGAGCGGTTAAAATCCTCCTAAAAGCACAGTTTAGAGATGGAATTAATTTTCCTATAAAAATGGCACTCGTTGATAATAGAATTATCAATAGGCAAGATGCTCTTCTGGGAGCAATTCAAGGTAATTTAGCATATGGTAAATTTATGTTTACTATTTATCCTAAATTTGCTTTACATCGTGATTCTAAGGATTTCGACAAAACTTTGAGTTTTATACATCAGTGTGAAAGAACTGATCTTATGGAACCAGGTAATAAGGTATTTACGATTAATTATTTAATCTCTTATGCTTTAACAAATAGCACTCATTCAATTGAGTACAAAGAAAAAGAAAGTATAACCATTGAGGATATATTCTCATATATTGGAATTGTTGAAGGCAGCAAATTCGCTGAGCCATCACAATTACTAGAAAATTGGGCAATTGATATTGCACGAAATAAACAGGTTCTAGTATCAAAACCTAGATACAGTTATGCTGGAAACTCTTTACAAATAGGAGATTCAAGTAATACTGAACAATTAATTCGTTCTATGTCAGAAATAATAGATGGATATGGTAGAATTTTAAAAGGAGTTATTGGAGAATAAGGTCTTCAAAACCAATTTTAAATTATTTACAATATCTTGATCAACAAATCACCTATGAAGAGGATGATATACAAATTTGGTTTATTAGAATAAATCAAATTAAAGAAGATTTTATGTTAAGTCATAAAACAAAATCTCTTAATATTAAAAATATTAAGAAAAATATTTTTGCTTCTAAGCAAAAAATTATTGAGCTTAGAACTAAAAAAGCAATTATATCTATAACATGACTACTCTTTTGAAATTAGAGGAACTTGTTAAAGATTTAATGAGAAAGTTGGATAGTCTATCTACCAACGAAAATCTTGAGGTAACTGCTGCAAAAATCATCAAAGATGTTTCAGACAAAATTGATGAAAAAATGAATTCAAAAACTCTTATGCCCGAAAGGCAAAAAGAAAAAATTGATGATGAAAAAAGCTTTCAAAAGTATTTATTTCCAAACTTCAACGTTGGAAATTCATCTCTAGGAAGTTCTAAAAGTCCGAATGCATTAACATGGCCTTTCGGATCAACTTCAAATGACCAATAAAGGTCAAGTGAAAAACTTTGTAAGAAAAATAATTCTAGAGATTTCTAGACATTATTTCTTAATAGAAAGAAATAATCAAAGAATTTATGAATTACATTCGGATTGGAGCATTCATCCTTATGACAAACTTTTTGAATTAACTGATTTAAAAAGAAAAAAATCTTTTATGGAAAAAGATATTCAAAGACTAAAAGATAAAAAGAATATTTTGTCTTGTGGTTAAAATGAGTTCTATCGTTCAAAAATTGGAACAAATTTTAGATGAACAATTGGATACCCTTCCAATTGAACAAATAAAAGAACTTGTTAATCTCATTACTTTAGATGATAAAGAATGTGAACAAAAGTTTTCTGAAGATAAAATCTTAAACGAAAGACACTTTTCTGAAAATAAAGAACAGGTCTTTGTTCTGAAGAATGAAGAATCAAGAACCTTTCCTGTCAAGAAAGAAGAACCCGAAACTGAAGAAAGTTCTTCAGATACGGAAATGTCTCCGAGACAAAGAACTTACAATGCCTCTACTAGCAAAGGTAATAGGCGTAGAAAAAAGAATACGGAATTTTCCATGCCGTATCATAAAGGTATGCCTGATTATAATAGTAATGACAATGGTAGTGCAACTACTATTAATACTATTAAAATTGATTGTATTTTTAACCTCGACAAAAGAAAAGAGGTAATTGATAAATGGAACACTGAGATCAGTCTAATCATTCAGACTAATTCGACAGAATTCTCTCAGGCTAAGGCTTTGTTATTATTATTAGAACATAAGTCTGCAGGAATTATACAAAATTTCATCAAAGGGACAACTTGGGATGAAACTTTACATGGTGAAGATCTTTTTGATCAAATCATAAATGCAATATACATGATGTTTTTAGGACTCGATCTCATTACAGATAAATACCGAGAAAATCAAAAAATATTGGAAAAAGCAAGACAAAATCTTGCTAAGGCACAACTTTGTGACATATGTCTGTTAGACGATTTCACTTGTCTTTATGAAACTAATTTATATAAATTAGGCACAGGTGAATTCCATTCATGGATTAATGCTTACCTAATGAAAATTCCCATTGTCGGAGAAAAGGCGAAAGAGCGTTGGAATAAGGAAAAGAATCAATTTACAATGCATTCTCTTGGGTTTGCTACAAGAATTGTTAAAGAAGAAATTGCATCTTTTTGTGATCTTTCTGATAAACAAAAATAGTTAAAACGTTTTAACGAAAACTGTTGTAAAAAACTCGCTGAGTTACCACAATTATCTTTTGGCTGTGAACCAACAAAAGATAAAAATTATTTCAAAAAGAAATATAAAAATAAATATAAAACAAAAACTAAAAAACGTTTTTGGAAAACCAAGAAAAGAAAGTTTTCTCCTGGAAAATACTTTTCAAAAGAAAAACCTAAGGTTTGTCCTCAAGGTAAGAAAAAATGTCGTTGCTGGATATGTTCTGAAGAAGGACATTATGCTAACGAATGTCCCAACCGACAAAAATTTCCGGAAAAGATAAAAATTATCTTAGAAGCCGAAATTGAAGGATATTTTCCATCTGAAAATATTTTTGATGGCTATACACAAGTATATGCATTAGAAATATTAGACAACCTGTCATCCGATTCTTCTGCAGAAGACTCGGAATGAAGTCCAACCACTCTTTTAGTTGGGGGAATAAAGATAAACAAAACAATTTTGAAATTTGTTTATTCAGAAATTATTTATTTCTTAAAAACAATTTTTTTTTTTGAAAATAATAAACAAATTTTTTTTTTTTGAAAAAATGTTTATTGTTTTTTGCCCCCTTAAGATGCTCATTGCTGAATGAATATCTTGAAAACCATGTCTGCCATTTGACAAAATGTTTATTATTTTCAAAAAAAAAATTGTTTTTAAGAAATAAATAATTTTTGAATAAACAAATTTCAAAATCGTTTTGTTTATCTTTATTCCCCCCAACTAAAAGAGTGGTTGGACTTCATTCTGAATCTTCTGTAGAAGAATCGGATGACAGGTTGTCTAATATTTCTAATGCATATACTTGTGTATAGCCATCAAAATTATTTTCAGAAGGAAAATATCCTTCGATTTCGGCTTCTAAGATAATTTTTATCTTTTCCGGAAATTTTTGTCGGTTGGGACATTCGTTAGCATAATGTCCTTCTTCAGAACATATCCAGCAACGACATTTTTTCTTACCTTGAGGACAAACCTTAGATTTTTCTTTTGAAAAGTATTTTCCAGGAGAAAACTTTCTTTTCTTGGTTTTCCAAAAATGTTTTTTAGTTTTTGTTTTATATTTATTTTTATATTTCTTTTTGAAATAATTTTTATCTTTTGTTGGTTCACAGCCAAAAGATAATTGTGGTAACTCAGCGAGTTTTTTACAACAGTTTTCGTTAAAACGTTTTAACTGTTTTTGTTTATCAGAAAGATCACAATAAGATGCAATTTCTTCTTTAACAATTCTTGTAGCAAACCCAAGAGAATGTATTGTAAATTGATTCTTTTCCTTATTTCAACGCTCTTTCGCCTTTTCTCCGACGATGGGAATTTTCATTAGGTAAGCATCAATCCATGAATGGAATTCACCTGTGCCTAATTTATATAAATTAGTTTCATAAAGACAAGTGAAATCGTCTAACAGATATATGTCACAAAGCTGTGCCTTAGCAAGATTTTGTCTTGCTTTTTCCAATATTTTTTTATTTTCTCGGTCTTTATCTGTAATGAGATCGAGACCTAAAAACATCATGTATATTGCATTTATGATTTGATCAAAAAGATCTTCACCATGTAAAGTTCCATCCCAAGTTGTCCCTTTGATGAAATTTTGTATAATTCCTGCAGACTTATGTTCTAATAATAATAACAAAGCCTTAGCCTGAGAGAATTCTGTCGAATTAGTCTGAATGATTAGACTGATCTCAGTGTTCCATTTATCAATTACCTCTTTTCTTTTGTCGAGGTTAAAGATACAATCAATTTTAATAGTATTAATAGTAGTTGCACTACCATTGTCATTACTATTATAATCAGGCATACCTTTATGATACGGCATGGAAAATTCTGTATTCTTTTTTCTACGCCTATTACCTTTGCTAGTAGAGGCATTGTAAGTTCTTTGTCTCGGAGACATTTCCGTATCTGAAGAACTTTCTTCAGTTTCGGGTTCTTCTTTCTTGACAGGAAAGGTTCTTGATTCTTCATTCTTCAGAACAAAGACTAGTTCTTTATTTTCATAAAAGTGTCTTTCGTTTAAGATTTTATCTTCAGAAAACTTTTGTTCACGTTCTTTATCATCTAAAGTAATGAGATTAACAAGTTCTTTTATTTGTTCAATTGGAAGGGTATCCAATTGTTCATCTAAAATTTGTTCCAATTTTTGAACGATAGAACTCATTTTAACCACAAGACAAAATAATCTTTTTATCTTTTAGTCTTTGAATATCACCTACAAAAAATTAAAGTAGGAAGCTTTAACAAAGTTAATTATTGCAGCACTAACTGCATAATTACTAGCTATAGTGGAACTCCTCTACCACTACATGAAAAAGAAGCTTTAGAAAGGATGGAGCAACGCATCATCAATAAAGTAGAAGCAGGCCCCGCCACTAAAGAACAACTTTGTCGATAGTTGCAACGCACATATGAGAACCATCAGTGCGAATACTGCAAAGCATCTTCTTCAGAAGAAAACAAAAACTCAACTGAAAAAGACAGCTACTTTTCAGAAGAAGACAATCGAGAAATGGACCCAACACATGGGTATGTCGGTTAAAAACGTCATCCATGACGATTAATGAAGGGCTATAATGGTCTTTTGTAAAATTCTCTTCTGCTATATAAAGAAGATGAATTCTTTAGTTTTAGATATCCCTGGCTGACATCCCAAATCCCTTACCTACTTGAGAATTCAAATTCTCTCAACCACCTTTCCTTTTCAACTTTTCTTTGATCATTCGTATGATCAAATTTTTCATTTTCTAGTTATGTGTTTTAGGATGGAGTAGAAACTCCTTTAAGGGGGTTATGTAAATATCAAGAAGTTCTCCTTCGGGAGAACAGTTATGAAATAAAAACTCCTTTGTAAACCTCTATCTTTTATCTTTTATCATGAAAGTTTTTATTCTGTAAAACCTGGAGTCCTGGAGCCCGTTGAAGTACCGCTTAGGCAGGAGGCCGTTAGGGAAATTAAGGGTTGGATTGGTCCCTTACAGAAGAAATAGAAACTTTCAAGAAGAAAAATGTATAGATTTTATTTCAAACTGTTAAATTACTTCAAGATTGATATTTCATATATCTCCTTAAAATCTTAAAAAGAATTTATTTCAACACAAAAACTAAGATTTTGATTAAATCAAAAATGGTGTTTATAAACAAACATAAAAGGAAATCGATTAACCACTATCGAAATCAATGAGTTTTTCAATGAAAAATTTTAGTCAAAAAATGACTATAAAAAATAATGAATTTTGTAAATTCAAAGGATTGATTCCACAATTAAACAATTTCAAAATTGTTTATATTAGTCTACGTTTGACGGCTAATAATTTCATATTCAAATTATCTATCGATTGTTTTAAATCGATTAATAATTCTAATATGAATTTTATGTTCAATAAATTGAATTCATTAAATTGAATTTCAAGTTATGAATTTTATATTCAATAAATTGAAATCTAAGTTATCAATCGATTATTTTAAATCGATTAATAACTTTAGTAATGAAAGATTCTTTTCAAAGAAATCTTTAGAATATTATATTCAAAATAATATGCATACTATGCATCTTTTTCTTTTTATTCGACTAAAAAAAAGAAAACACTGTGCATCTTTTTCTTTTAATCATTCGATTAATTCAAAAAGATTCATATAAATTAATGAATTTTATATTCTATATTTGTAAATTGCACTTACAAAAACCAAGTATACAATGAGTATGCATCTAGATTTCCTTAAAAAAGAAATCCACCGGGTTAATCAAGAATTAACCAAAAATCAAAGTTTAATTTTGATTTTAGAACAGTCTCTTAAGAGATCACCTAGAAATAGGACAGCTGAACGTGTTCAGTTTAATGGTCTTAAAGCAAACCGCTTTAGGCTAAAAATAGAACTCAACCGTCTTATTGACCAAGTTTTCTAACTAATGAGTCTTAACCCAGACCACAAAACTTCTAAAGGACTTAATGAATCCTTTAGTTGAATTTGCTACAAATTCTGAAGTACCTCCGCAAAGTGGTATCAGAGCCTTGTTGCTCTTTTTTAAAAAAATAAGATGTTATTTCGTAAAAGTTAATGGAAAATAACAGTTTATTTAAAAACGATTCAGATGAGTCTGGAGAAATTAATGAGGTAATAAACTTTTGTGAAAACGAAAAAGGTTTTGTATCAGATTACATGATTAATTATGATCAACTAACAAAAATTAGTAAGCTTAAATTCAAGCTTGACACAAAACATGTTTTTAATCAACCAAAAACTCTACAAAGTTTAGTTTCTAGAGCCTTTTCTAGAAAAAATAAAATATTTTATTGTTTTAACACTGAAGAACTTTCTGTTGATATAAAAAATACAGCTGGTGAAGTTTAATTGCCACTCTTAACAAAGGGTGAAATAGCAAAAAAACTTTTGCATATTAAACCAGAGTTGAGAAAGTCTCTCAATATGGTACATATAGGAGCGGTTAAAATCCTCCTAAAAGCACAGTTTAGAGATGGAATTAATTTTCGTATAAAAATGACACTCGTTGATAATAGAATTATCAATAGGCAAGATGCTCTTCTGGGAGCAATTCAAGGTAATTTAGCATATGGTAAATTTATGTTTACTATTTATCCTAAATATGCTTTACATCGTGATTCTAAGGATTTCGACAAAACTTTGAGTTTTATACATCAGTGTGAAAGAACTGATCTTATGGAACCAGGTAATAAGGTATTTACGATTAATTATTTAATCTCTTATGCTTTAACAAATAGCACTCATTCAGTTGAGTACAAAGAAAAAGAAAGTATAACCATTGAGGATATATTCTCAGATATTGGAATTGTTGAAGGCAGCAAATTCGCTGAGCCATCACAATTACAAGAAAATTGGGAAATTGATATTGCACGAAATAAACAGGTACTAGTATCAAAACCTAGACACAGTTATGCTGGAAACTCTTTACAAATAGGAGATTCAAGTAATACTGAACAATTAATTCGTTCTATGTCAGAAAGAATAGATGGATATGGTAGAATTTTAAAAGGAGTTATTGGAGAATAATGTCTTCAAAACCAATTTTAAATTATTTACAATATCTTGATCAACAAATCACCTATGAAGAGGATGATATACAAATTTGGTTTATTAGAATAAATCAAATTAAAGAAGACTTTATGTTAAGTCATAAAACAAAATCTCTTAATATTAAAAATATTAAGAAAAACATTTTTTCTTCTAAGCAAAAAATTATTGAGCTTAGAACTAAAAAAACAATTATATCTATAACATGACTACTCTTTTGAAATTAGAGGAACTTGTTAAAGATTTAATGAGAAAGTTGGATAGTCTATCTACCAAAGAAAATCTTGAGGTAACTGTTGCAAAAATCATCAAAGATGTTTCAGACAAAATTGATGAAAAAATGAATTCAAAATCTCTTATGCCCGAAAGGGAAAAAGAAAAAATTGATGATAAAAAAACCTTTCAAAAGTATTCATTTCCAAACTTCAACGTTGGAAATCCATCTCTAGGAAGTTCTAAAAGTCCGAATACATTATCATGGCCTTTCAAATCAACTTCAAATGACCAATAAAGGTCAAGTGAAAAACTTTTTAAGAAAAATAAATCTAGAGATTTCTAGACATTATTTCTTAATAGAAAGAAATAATAAAAGAATTTATGAATTACATTCGGATTGGAGCATTCATCCTTATGACAAAGTTTTTGAATTAACTGATTTAAAAAGAAAAAAATTCTTTTATGGAAAAAGATATTCAAAGACTAAAAGATAAAAAGATTATTTTGTCTTGTGGTTAAAATGAGTTCTATCGTTCAAAAATTGGAACAAATTTTAGATGAATAATTGGATACCCTTCCAATTGAACAAATAAAAGAACTTGTTAATTGATGTGGGGTAAAATACACATAATTGTTCCGTGTAAAATGTATAATTATTGTATAAGTTTTATTTAGTTTTATTATATTATATTGTGGTGGGACAGGTTTTGTGCAAATGGAGCGAAAACGAGTAATATGAAAATGACCTGCTAGTTGGCCAGAGTAGAATGCCAGTGACCGGAGTAAAATTTACAGCTATTTTCTGTGAGTGGGTCGAGGCCACTATCTCTATTTCATAAGATTAAAGGCTGCCACATTATGAATAAAGTTGGACACCACTTTTGGTACATATATACATCGATACAGAGGCAATTAAATTACTATTTTCTTTGAGGGAATTAGTGGCAGTCCACTAAAAGGCCGAAGGGATTGGAATAGCAGTTGTATTGGATGAGAGGTGCATATTTTAAAGAAACATTAGACGAAAATTATATAAAAATAGCAGCCGCACGAATTGGGAGAATAAGCACATTATGACAAAACGAGCTTTGGGCTTGAAGCCCATTAAACGAACAACATTAGGGGAGCGGCGATTGGATGACATACACCAACATCGAATATATACATATTCTGGGACGCAACATGGGGGATATATACGGCTGAATATTAGAGCCGACATAAGACAACACCACAATTACGAATTTTAGACATCTTTGGACAATTTGGAGGGCTGATTAGAGGCGTTTGAAGGCTTGGAACTGCTGGGAATCATCGGGTGACACTTTGGAGCGTTCGGGAGTAGAGATTACGGGTTTAATCATCTTTGTTCTCTCGTTTTCGTTCGTTTTACTTTGTTTAATGATGAATTCTGTTTCGATATTGATTGTTGCTATGTTTTTAGACATGATTATTGGCTAAACTTCTCGTACTACCTAGGTTATGACAATAGCTTAATAAAGTTTGTTTCTTTATTCGATTTTTGTCGTGGTTGTGGATCTTTCTTGTACTGTAAAAGCTATGGATTTCTAACTTGGTGCGTATGTGTGCTTGTGATTATTTTATTATTGTTTATTGCTTCGTTCGATTCTTGGTGACGGTCTTTATCACGGAATAGGGTCGAGCTAGGGTTCTTGATTTAGGTGACGGTCTTTATCACATAATAGATCATTAATCCTTTAGGGTGAAAATCACGTGAAGTAACCTTAGAAGTAATATTCGGTAATTTAATAAAATCAAGTGTGCTGCTAGACTCGTCGCGGAAAGGCTCGAGGGTATTAATAGGTCTAGGTTTGGTTATAAGTCCTTAACATTCCATAGTCTATTAAACCAAGATTAGAACCCGTAGTCGCTTTAGACGTTCACGCGGCAAAGTAGAGCGTCTTATATAGGCACTTTCAAGAAACTAGAGGACGGAAAAGAAATCTAGAAAACCGGTAAGCGTAACAGCCTAGGTAGTGCCACAAGAATCGCCTTGAGAGTGTTCGAGGGGCTTAGTGGTTGTCTTAATAGGTTTAGCATCTTAAGATCCCGGTTCCACACCACAAAATCATCGAATAGAGATTCATTCTGAGTTTAGCTTGCGTCTAGCCTAGGTAGTCTTCATTCCCCACTGGTCAGAGTCTTCGTCCAAGTTCGTGTTAGTCTTTTAGCTAATCTAGTTTAGTCGTTATTTGCATTCTTAGGATTTTTAGAAAACCCCCCCAATCAACCAACATTTAGTTAAGTCGTGTCAGTTTGAGTCTAGATAGAGTCATTAGCGTAATCAGTAGAGTCTCTTGGGTTCGATACTCGGACTTCCTTAGGCTATACTTCATTGATCGGTTCACTTGCCGGTCGTGTGATTTAGGGTTTAGAGAGTCTTAGTTTTATAAATTTAAAACTTAGAGAGTCTAGTTTAGGGTAATTTTAGTTGTTTTAGTTGTTAATCTCATTACTTTAGATGATAAAGAATGTGAACAAAAGTTTTCTGAAGATAAAATCTTAAACGAAAGATACTTTTCTGAAAATAAAGAACTGGTCTTTGTTCTGAAGAATGAAGAATCCAGAACCTTTCCTGTCAAGAAAGAAGAACCCGAAACTGAAGAAATTCTTCAGATACGGAAATGTCTCCGAGACAAATCACTCTTGAAGGATTGACCGTTCTTTCTTTGGCTATGCCAATTTCTAAGTGATGGTAACCTGGAAGGGTTGTTCCTTGGTACCAGTCAGGGAGTGTAGAAGTACACTTGATGAAGATGTTAGCATCTCTTGCAGTAGCAATTTTCTTTCGAAAATTCTTGATGGCTTTCTTCATTCCTTCAGATAAATTACTTATTTCAAGTAAATTAGGGGTAGGGTAGATGAACTTTGCTAATCCAGCAGAAAATGCTAGAGAAATTAGTTCTGGGCTTGCACCTGGACAAAAGATAATAAGACTTTTGGTAGCCATGTCTTCTGTGTAAATGTGTTCGAACTCGAAATCGTCTTGGTTTATGGCTCTAGCCTTTGACCAGATTGTTCTGAATTCGTCTAAAGAAATAATATCTTTTTCTTCTTTCTCTTCATTTATTGTTGGTTTTGAGAAAGTGTTGTTTCTGAATTCAATGACTCTTTCTTTTTTCTTGGACCTTAATGGTTCTGGAATAATTGTTACCTTTAAAGGTATTTCCTTCTTCCCGAGGTTTGCTGAATATCGGGTAGCTTCTTGTTGGGCTTGCGATAACGACCCAAATTTTTTGAATGGATAGTCAGTTTTATCAACGTAATTTTTTACTATACCCCAATCTTCATATATTCCTATGTGGTCACCATTGAAAATAACATAAAATATTGAATTATGCTTTTCTGGTATTTGTGTGACTTGGGAGTAACTTGGTCTGAGAGAGACCTTTTCAGTTTTTGACAAACTGTCAGCCATCAACGGATTTGATGTGCCTTTACCAGAGCCGTTTGCTTCTGGGCTAGATGAAGATTTTAGTTCTTCATTTACTCTGTTTTTGCTTTTTTCCAAAGCAACAGGAGTGAACGGATTTGTTTTCTTAGCTACAGAGCCGTTTGCATCTGAGCTGCTGGAAGAAGATGAATCTTCTCTTTCCATTTTCTGTAAATGGACAACCTCCGAAAATGTAGACCCAGGGGTCAATCGGATGTTAGCCTTCTTTGAATGAAGGTCTCGCCTGGCTTGTGAGGCCTCTGGCATGCTTTTTCCCAAAGCATCAGGGATCAACGGATTTGTTGAGTCTTTACCAGTCGCCGTTTGCACTGGACTAGATTCTGTTTTTAGCTTTTCAGCATCCTGGACAGAATTTCCAGTTAGGATCATGGTCGTGTAGACACTGATCTGATCTCTGATGGATCTTAATTCTATTTCTAGAATTTTTTCCTTGAGACGTAGAGCTTTAAGATCTTCTTCCATACTGGAAGTTTTTATAAAGACAATTTCTTTAGGCGTAAAGCCCTTAAATCTTTCATCCCCCTTTCTTTTTAAAGGTTTTTTTGTAAATGAAGGTGATGATTTTTGATGAAGAGAAACCTTCTATTTATAGGAACAAGGATGACAATGACATCATTGCTTACGATTTCTGAAAATCTCGTGTCAAGCTATCAGTTAACATGTTTTTGGCCCCCTCAAGATGCTCATTGCTGAATGAATATCTTGAAAACCATGTCTGCCATTTGACAAAATGTTTATTATTTCCAAAAAAAAATTGTTTTTAAGAAATAAATAATTTTTGAATAAACAAATTTCAAAATCGTTTTGTTTATCTTTATTCCCCCCAACTAAAAGAGTGGTTGGACTTCATTCTGAGTCTTCTGTAGAAGAATCGGATGACAGGTTGTCTAATATTTCTAATGCATATACTTGTGTATAGCCATCAAAAATATTTTCAGAAGGAAAATATCCTTCAATTTCGGCTTCTAAGATAATTTTTATCTTTTCCGGAAATTTTTGTCGGTTGGGACATTCGTTAGCATAATGTCCTTCTTCAGAACATATCCAGCAACGACATTTTTTCTTACCTTGAGGACAAACCTTAGGTTTTTCTTTTGAAAAGTATTTTCCAGGAGAAAACTTTCTTTTCTTGGTTTTCCAAAAACATTTTTTAGTTTTTGTTTTATATTTAATTTTATAGTTCTTTTTGAAATAATTGTTATCTTTTGTTGCTTCACAGCCAAAAGATAATTGTGGTAACTCAGCGAGTTTTTTACAACAGTTTTCGTTAAAACGTTTTAACTGTTTTTGTTTATTAGAAAGATCACGAAAGGATGCAATTTCTTCTTTAACAATTCTTGTAGCAAACCCAAGGGAATGCATTGTAAATTGATTCTTTTCCTTATTCCAACGCTCTTTCGCCTTTTCTCTGACGATGGGAATTTTCATTAGTTAAGCATCAATCCATGAATGGAATTCACCTGTGCCTAATTTATATAAATTAGTTTCATAAAGACAAGTGAAATCGTCTAACAGACATATGTCACAAAGTTGTGCCTTAGCAAGATTTTGTCTTGCTTTTTCCAATGTTTTTTGATTTTCTCGGTCTTTATCTGTAATGAGATCGAGACCTAAAAACATCATGTATATTGCATTTATGATTTGATCAAAAAGATCTTCACCATGTAAAGTTTCATCCCAAGTTGTCCCTTTGATGAAATTTTGTATAATTCCTGCAGACTTATGTTCTAATAATAATAACAAAGCCTTAGCCTAAGAGAATTCTGTCGAATTAGTCTGAATGATTAGACTGATCTCAGTGTTCCATTTATCAATTACCTCTTTTCTTTTGTTGCTCTTTTTTAAAAAATAAGATGTTATTTCGTAAAAATTAATGGAAAATAACAGTTTATTTAAAAACGATTCAGACGAGTCTGAAGAAATTACTGAGGTAATAAACTTTTGTGAAAACGAAAAAGGTTTTGTATCAGATTACATGATTAATTCTGATCAACTAACAAAAATTAGTAAGCTTAAATTCAAGCTTGACACAAAACAGGTTTTTAAGCAACCAAAAACTCTACAAAGTTTAGTTTCTAGAGCCTTTTCTAGAAAAAATAAAATATTTTATTATTTTAACACTGAAGAACTTTCAGTTGACATAAAAAATACAGCTGGTGAAGTTTATTTGCCACTCTTAACAAAGGGTGAAATAGCAAAAAAGCTTTTGCATATTAAACCAGAGTTGAGAAAGTCTCTCAATATGGTACATATAGGAGCGGTTAGAATCCTCCTAAAAGCACAGTTTAGAGATGAAATTAATTTTCCTATAAAAATGGCACTTGTTGATAATAGAATTATCAATAGGCAAGATGCTTTTCTCGGAGCAATTCAAGGTAATTTAGCATATGGTAAATTTATGTTTACTATTTATCCTAAATTTGCTTTACATCGTGATTCTAAGGATTTCGACAAAACTTTTAGTTTTATACATCAGTGTGAAAGAACTGATCTTATGGAACCAGGTAATAAGGTATTTACGATTAATTATTTAATATCTTATGCTTTAACAAATAGCACTCATTCAATTGAGTACAAAGAAAAAGAAAGTATAACCATTGAGGATATATTCTCAGATATTGGAATTGTTGAAGGCAGCAAATTCGCTGAGCCATCACAATTACAAGAAAATTGGGCAATTGATATTGCACGAAATAAACAGGTTCTAGTATCAAAACCTAGACACAGTTATGCTGGAAACTCTTTACAAATAGGAGATTCAAGTAATACTGAACAATTAATTCGTTCTATGTCAGAAAGAATAGATGGATATGGTAGAATTTTAAAAGGAGTTATTGGAGAATAATGTCTTCAAAACCAATTTTAAATTATTTACAATATCTTGATCAACAAATCACCTATGAAGAGGATGATATACAAATTTGGTTTATTAGAATAAATCAAATTAAAGAAGATTTTATGTTAAGTCATAAAACAAAATCTCTTAATATTAAAAATATTAAGAAAAACATTTTTGCTTCTAAGCAACAAATTATTGAGCTTAGAACTAAAAAAGCAATTATATCTATAACATGACTACTCTTTTGAAATTAGAGGAACTTGTTAAAGATTTAATGAGAAAGTTGGATAGTCTATCTACCAAAGAAAATCTTGAGGTAACTGCTGCAAAAATCATCAAAGATGTTTCAGACAAAATTGATGAAAAAATGAATTCAAAAACTCTTATGCCCGAAAGGCAAAAAGAAAAAAATTGATGATGAAAAAAGCTTTCAAAAGTATTCATTTCCAAACTTCAACGTTGGAAATCCATCTCTAGGAAGTTCTAAAAGTCCGAATGGATTATCATGGCCTTTCGGATCAACTTCAAATGACCAATAAAGGTCAAGTGAAAAACTTTTTAAGAAAAATAAATCTAGAGATTTCTAGACATTATTTCTTAATAGAAAGAAATAATCAAAGAATTTATGAATTACATTCGGATTTGAGCATTCATCCTTATGACAAACTTTTTGAATTAACTGATTTAAAAAGAAAAAAATTCTTTTATGGAAAAAGATATTCAAAGACTAAAAGATAAAAAGATTATTTTGTCTTGTGGTTAAAATGAGTTCTATCGTTCAAAAATTGGAACAAATTTTAGATGAACAATTGGATACCCTTCCAATTGAACAAATAAAAGAACTTGTTAATCTCATTACTTTAGATGATAAAGAATGTGAACAAAAGTTTTCTGAAGATAAAATCTTAAACGAAAGATACTTTTCTGAAAATAAAGAACTGGTCTTTGTTCTGAAGAATGAAGAATCCAGAACCTTTCCTGTCAAGAAAGAAGAACCCGAAACTGAAGAAAGTTCTTCAGATACGGAAATGTCTCCGAGACAAATCACTCTTGAAGGATTGACCGTTCTTGCTTTGGCTATGCCAATTTCTAAGTGATGGTAACCTGGAAGGGTTGTTCCTTGGTACCAGTCAGGGAGTGTAGAAGTACACTTGATGAAGATGTTAGCATCTCTTGCAGTAGCAATTTTCTTTCGAAAATTCTTGATGGTGTAACACCCCGAAAATATAAGACATTATATCGGAATTATAAAAGCATAAGTAAATGGGAGTTTACTAACTAAGAATTTTAACCTAGTTAGTTAACTAGTCTAGAAATAGCTTATAACTTGATTAAAAGCTACCAAACTATATGTTGAACAAAATTGAGGGACCATAGTTGTTTAATTTGAAACTTAATTAAATAGAACAAATAAAAAATAAACCAAACACCCCAAATTGAGGTGTTGGTCGATCAGGAAGAAGCAGGGGGCGACACCCCCATTCCACAAACCCTAATCTCACAAAACTCTCAAATTGAAGGTGCAATTCTGATCCAAAACGAAATCCGAGTTTAGATTATTGATCCTCATCACAAGAGGATCATAAGGTATGTAAAAATTCGTGTTAATCCTTTGTTTGAAATTCTCATGATTTTGGAAAATCTAAGATTAGATGTTGCATGTGTGTTGTTTGATTTGATTAGAGATGATGTAGTGTCTAGAAGTAAAACCTAGACAACTACATATGAAATCATGTCCAATTTCAGGAAATTCCATGAACACCTTGAAGGTGGGTTATGGGTTTTACAAGATGAAGATGAACACTAGGGTTTAGGATGGATATTCTAGTGTAATTTGATTGTTGAAAGTGATTTCAGAAAGATATGATGCTTAAAACACTATAGGAGGGCTTTATTGTTGTCAAGTTAGCTAATTAGCAAGTTAAGAAGTTGATTACTAAAGGTATAAAAATTCTGCATATGAAGTGTTTGTTGAAATGCCTCAAAGAAGACTTGAAAATTAGAATTTTGTGGTTAAAACGCCTAATCGTGATGTTTTAACTATTATGTGAAATATGGTTTACAAAGAGTTCTAAACAAGATAACATTGAACTCTATAGGACAAGATACCGGAACGTCGAGTGGACAAGCCGGTGGAGACTCACGATCGAAGGGCGTGCGCTAAGGTATGTAACTTGTTCCGTTACATTTATTATATCGGATGATTCAAATATGTAATTGAATTTTGAATAAGAGTTGTTTTGAATTAAGCATTGAAGTCGTTATATTGATTGATTTATTAAATTCGGTTGGTACCCGTTGGTAGTCGTCATATAGAAGGATTCTTTAGACGAGCCAAACAGGTCAAATAATCAAGTAAAACATGATTTATATTCCGGAAATATGATAGATTGTTCTACGCTATTGGTTAATATTTATTACATGTTAGAAATACTAGATTTGGATGTAATGGGTTGTTAGAAAGGCAAATTACGAGATTGGTTTGAAGGAAATGAAATCACAAAACAAAACATGGATTTCCAGGACTTACCGTAAATTACGGTAATACCGTAATTTACGGTATAGGACAGACATGTTACGGTGATTATCTACTGGTTTACGGTGACCAGGAACTCTCAGGGATCACCGTAAATTACGGTGATGTCGTAATTTACGGTGGATCCAGGAAGGTTATTTTGCTTTTATTATTTCAAATGTGACGTTCAACCTTGCGACTATATTATACGATAGCGTCAAAACTAATGTTTTTAATGGTTTTGGTCATAGGTAAATCGACAAGTCTTACGGGTGGCGATCAAGTGATAAGATGAAGAACCGAACACTCTATTTTGAAGCTTCCGCAACGTCTTAGATCTTTTGTAGTCTTTGTGTATGGGTCGTTAACACATTTTAAACAGTTTTGTAATTATGGAACTTAGTCATTAGTCGACTAAGGTCATGGTTATTATTAAATTTTGTTAATGAAAGTCATGTACTTAATTATACTTTGTTTAAAATCAAGGGTATAAATTTTAGGGTGTTACAAGTTGGTAATCAGAGCTCAAGGTTGTCAATAAGTGTTCGGTTCAAGCTTGATCGATCGTCCGGTAAGAACTAGCTTATTTGTTAATAAATTAGGTACTACGTAAAGAATAAGAAATGAACAATATGCATGAAACAAGTGTGTAAGCTCACTCAAAAACAAGAAATGCATGAAACAAGAATGATTAAATCAAGTTACGAACTTGATTGAATTGAAACAAGAATGATTAAATCAAGTTACGAACTTGATTGAATTGAAACAAGAATGATTAAATCAAGTTATGAACTTGATTAAATCAAAACAAGTAAAGCATGTATTATAAATGAAATGTTTAACAATCTATGTAAACATTTCAGAAATAGAGATGGCTGAAGGAGGCAATGATAATGCGGTGCCAAGAGTCACCGAACAAATGAGAGAAGTGATTGCCGAAGAGGTTGGAAAGGCGATTGAAAACAGTTTGTCAGGCTTTATTGATAAAATTCAAAACACGGTTTTATCAATAGTAGAAGATAGAATCAAGAAGCTGGAAGATGATTCAAATGTAGCAAAGGAAAAGCGTGGAGGACGAAAGCCTTGTTCATACAAGGAATTCATGGCTTGTAAACCACCAATATATAATGGGGAGGTTGACCCAATAGTGTGCCAACGATGGCTAAGTGACATCGAAGGGGTATTCGAGAGAACCCATTGTGACGAAGAAGACTACGTAGCCTATGGTACGGGTCAACTAAGGAGTCAAGCGAAAGATTGGTGGGATAACAAAAAGAAGGAGATTGGAAGTGAAGCGGCTAAGGCCATGACTTGGGAGGAGTTTAAGACGCCGTTTCTTAAACACCATAGTCCCAAGGCGGTTATAAATAAAATCAAGGAAGAATTCATGCAACTCAGACACAAAGGTGAATCCATAGACAAGATCACGGGGATGTTTATGGACAAGATGAAGTTCTGTGATGATTTGATAACGAATGAAGAGCAAAAGGTCTATTATTATCATAACATGCTAAGCGCGGAATATAGAGAGTTCATAACCCCTTCAAAGTACGAGACCCTTACCGAGATTGTCAACGCTGCTCGGGAAAGGGAGATTGAATTGAAGAAGAGTATAGAACGGGGTGAACGAAGGGCACAAGATGTGAATCCAAGCCCTGCCAAGAAAGCAAGAACGAATGAATCAGCAAAGAAATCAGATGCTAAAGGTAGTACATCAGGTTGCAAAATTTGTGGGAAGAATCATAAAGGCGAATGTCGTTACAAGGATAAGCCTTGTCCCATATGCAAGAAAACGGGACATATGGCTATGTCGTGCCCGGAGAAGGTGACGGTTTGTTACAATTGTTATCGAACGGGTCACAAAAAGTCAGAATGCCCGGAACTGGTTGGAAAGAAAGACGGGCAGGAACCGAAAGGTGAAGCCCCAAAAGCAAAGGCAAGATCTTTTCAATTAACCACCGCAGAAGCGAAGATTGAACCTGACGTGGTCTCAGGTATATTTGCTGTAAATTCAATTCCCGCACACGTGTTATTTGATACGGGTGCGAATAAATCCTTTGTTTCATATGGGTTTATTCGACATCCTTCATTTATTCTAACAAAATTACCTGTGCCTTTAGAAGTAGAGATAGGTAATAACAAGAGTTTTATTGTTTGTGATGTATGTGAAAACTGTAAATTGAGCATTGACGATGAAGAATATTTGATAAATCTAATTCCGATGTCGATGGGAGAATTCCAAGTAGTCGTTGGGATGGATTGGCTATCTCAATACCATGCAAAGGTCGTGTGTTTTCGCAAAGAGATAAAACTAACATCTCCGAGCGGAAAACACGTCACCATTTATGGCGAAAAACGAGGCAACCCCATAGTATGTTCGATGTTGAAAGCTCACAAGCTCATGAAGCGAGGATGCAAGGCATTCATAATTTATGCAAATGAGACCGAGAAAGAATCACGAAAGATTGGAGATGTACCGGTAGTACGAGGCTATGAAGATGTTTTTCCGGAAGACTTACCGGGGATACCGCCTGAACGGGAAGTAGAGTTCGGGATCGAATTGATTCCGGGCGCGAAACCTGTAGCAAAAGCCCCGTACCGACTTGCACCGTCGGAACTACAAGAGTTGATGTCCCAAATCCAAGACCTGCTTGACAAGGGATTCATAAGGCCGAGTGTGTCTCCTTGGGGCGCACCGGTGTTGTTTGTGAGGAAGAAGGACGGGAGCATGCGCATGTGTATCGATTATCGGGAGTTAAACAAACTCACGGTAAAGAACCGATACCCGCTCCCGAGGATAGATGACTTATTTGACCAACTACAAGGCGCGAGTTGGTTTTCAAAAATTGACCTTAGGTCGGGGTATCACTAACTAAAGGTCAAAGAAGAAGATGTGCCGAAGACGGCTTTTCGCACAAGATACGGACATTACGAATTTCTCGTGATGTCATTTGGGCTGACAAATGCGCCCGCGGCTTTCATGGACCTCATGAACCGGGTTTGCAAGCCAATGTTGGATAAGTCGGTCATCGTGTTTATCGATGATATCTTGGTGTACTCGAAAAATGAAGCTGAACACGCACATCATTTACAAGAAGTGTTAGAGACACTTAGGCGAGAGAAGTTATATGCAAAATTCTCTAAATGTGCCTTTTGGTTACGAGAGGTTCAATTTTTAGGTCATGTCATAAATGCCGACGGAATATTGGTGGATCCGTCAAAGATAGAGGCAGTGTCAAAATGGAATTCCCCGAAGAACCCTTCTGAAATTAGAAGCTTTTTGGGGCTTGCTGGATATTATAGGAGATTCATTCAAGATTTCTCCAAGATTGCAACGCCGCTAACAAAGTTAACCCAAAAGAAAGCAAAGTTTGTTTGGGGAGTCGATCAAGAAAAAGCGTTTCGGACGCTAAAAGAAAGGCTAACTCAAGCTCCGGTACTGACATTGTCGGACGGAGTCGAAGACATGGTGGTTTATTCGGATGCTTCATTATCGGGGCTCGGTTGCGTGTTGATGCAACGGGGCAAGGTAATAGCCTATGCCTCGAGACAATTGAAGATACACGAGAAGAAATACCCCACGCACGATCTCGAGCTGGCAGCGGTGGTATTTGCATTAAAAATATGGAGGCATTACTTGTATGGGGTAAAATGCACCATATTCACCGACCACAAGAGCTTGAAATACTTCTTCGATCAGAAGGAGTTAAATATGCGACAAAGGCGATGGTTGGAAACGGTGAAAGACTATGATTGTGAGATACATTATCACCCCGGAAAGGCAAATGTGGTAGCGGACGCTCTGAGCAGAAAAGCGGATTATGTCCCGATACGAGTACGATCGATGCAACTCGTGGTAACCTCGGGTATACTTGAACGTATTCGAGAGGCGCAATTAGAAGCAGTAAAAGAAGAGAATTGGAAGAAGGAAAGAATAATTGGTCAGTTGAAAGACTTGTCGGATGGGAATCACGGGTTAAAGACTCGATCCGGAAGGATATGGGTCCCACATACCTGTGGAGTAAAGGCGCTTCTACTTGATGAAGCTCATAAATCCCGTTATTCAATTCATCCGGGTGCGACCAAGATGTACAATGATTTGAAACAAAATTATTGGTGGCCCGGAATGAAGAGGGACGTGGCGAAATATGTGGAAAAATGCTTGACATGTTTACAAGTCAAGGCGGAGCATCAGAAACCATACGGTAAACTCCAACCGTTAGAAATTCCGGTTTGGAATTGGGAACATATTACAATGGACCTGTTAACCAAGCTGCCTAAGACAAATCGTGGTTTTGATGCCATATGGGTAGTGGTGGATAGATTGACGAAAAGTGCTCACTTCATTCCGATTCGTGAGACTTATACGTCAGAAAAGATGTCAGAAGTCTATACCAATGAAATCATAGCACGTCATGGAGTGCCGGTGTCCATCGTGTCGGATAGGGATACCCGGTTTACTTCGAATTTCTGGCGTGATTTCCAAGAACAAATGGGGACCAAATTGTTCATTAGCACTGCGTACCATCCTCAAACGGATGGACAAAGTGAAAGAACGATACAAATATTGGGAGACATGCTACGGGCGTGTATAATCGACTTTGGAGGCAGTTGGGATGTTCACCTACCGTTAGTCGAGTTTTCGTATAACAACAGTTACCAGTCTAGTATTAAAATGGCACCATACGAATTGCTTTACGGTAGGAAGTGTCGAACCCCAGTTTGTTGGGGTGAAGTGGGTCCACGTGAACTCGCCCACCAAGACATAGTACGAGCCACGAACGAAAAGATCGATAAAGTTCGGGCACACTTGAAAGCGGCTCAAGACAGGCAAAAGGCGTATGTTGATAAAAGGAAAAGGCCAATTGAATTTCAAGTCGGTGACATGGTCATGCTAAAAGTGTCCCCATGGAAAGGTGTTATTAGATTTAGAAAGAAGGGGAAGTTAAGCCCAAGGTTTATCGGGCCATTTAAAATTATCGGAAGAGTTGGCAAGGTAGCTTACCGTCTTGAACTACCGGAGGAGCTGAGTGGGATCCATGGCACGTTTCACGTATCTCAATTAAGAAAGTGCCTAGCAGACGAAACGACCTATATCCATTACGATGATATCGAAGTGGATAATAGTCTAAATTATGCGGTAAGACCGGTTGAAATTTTAGACAGAAAGGTCAAACGTTTACGAAATAAGCAAATTGAACAAGTCAAGGTTAAATGGGAGCATAGAAAAGGTTCGGACACTACATGGGAGTCCGAAGAGGAGATGCGACGTCTTCATCCTACACTATTTGGTACGTACCTTGGTTTCGAGGACGAAACCCTTTTTAAGAGGGGTGGACTTGTAACACCCCGAAAATATAAGACATTATATCGGAATTATAAAAGCATAAGTAAATGGGAGTTTACTAACTAAGAATTTTAACCTAGTTAGTTAACTAGTCTAGAAATAGCTTATAACTTGATTAAAAGCTACCAAACTATATGTTGAACAAAGTTGAGGGACCATAGTTGTTTAATTTGAAACTTAATTAAATAGAACAAATAAAAAATAAACCAAACACCCCAAATTGAGGTGTTGGTCGATCAGGAAGAAGCAGGGGGCGACACCCCCATTCCACAAACCCTAATCTCACAAAACTCTCAAATTGAAGGTGCAATTCTGATCCAAAACGAAATCCGAGTTTAGATTATTGATCCTCATCACAAGAGGATCATAAGGTATGTAAAAATTCGTGTTAATCCTTTGTTTGAAATTCTCATGATTTTGGAAAATCTAAGATTAGATGTTGCATGTGTGTTGTTTGATTTGATTAGAGATGATGTAGTGTCTAGAAGTAAAACCTAGACAACTACATATGAAATCATGTCCAATTTCAGGAAATTCCATGAACACCTTGAAGGTGGGTTATGGGTTTTACAAGATGAAGATGAACACTAGGGTTTAGGATGGATATTCTAGTGTAATTTGATTGTTGAAAGTGATTTCAGAAAGATATGATGCTTAAAACACTATAGGAGGGCTTTATTGTTGTCAAGTTAGCTAATTAGCAAGTTCAGAAGTTGATTACTAAAGGTATAAAAATTCTGCATATGAAGTGTTTGTTGAAATGCCTCAAAGAAGACTTGAAAATTAGAATTTTGTGGTTAAAACGCCTAATCGTGATGTTTTAACTATTATGTGAAATATGGTTTACAAAGAGTTCTAAACAAGATAACATTGAACTCTATAGGACAAGATACCGGAACGTCGAGTGGACAAGCCGGTGGAGACTCACGATCGAAGGGCGTGCGCTAAGGTATGTAACTTGTTCCGTTACATTTATTATATCGGATGATTCAAATATGTAATTGAATTTTGAATAAGAGTTGTTTTGAATTAAGCATTGAAGTCGTTATATTGATTGATTTATTAAATTCGGTTGGTACCCGTTGGTAGTCGTCATATAGAAGGATTCTTTAGACGAGCCAAACGGGTCAAATAATCAAGTAAAACATGATTTATATTCCGGAAATATGATAGATTGTTCTACGCTATTGGTTAATATTTATTACATGTTAGAAATACTAGATTTGGATGTAATGGGTTGTTAGAAAGGCAAATTACGAGATTGGTTTGAAGGAAATGAAATCACAAAACAAAACATGGATTTCCAGGACTTACCGTAAATTACGGTAATACCGTAATTTACGGTATAGGACAGACATGTTACGGTGATTATCTACTGGTTTACGGTGACCAGGAACTCTCAGGGATCACCGTAAATTACGGTGATGTCGTAATTTACGGTGGATCCAGGAAGGTTATTTTGCTTTTATTATTTCAAATGTGACGTTCAACCTTGCGACTATATTATACGATAGCGTCAAAACTAATGTTTTTAATGGTTTTGGTCATAGGTAAATCGACAAGTCTTACGGGTGGCGATCAAGTGATAAGATGAAGAACCGAACACTCTATTTTGAAGCTTCCGCAACGTCTTAGATCTTTTGTAGTCTTTGTGTATGGGTCGTTAACACATTTTAAACAGTTTTGTAATTATGGAACTTAGTCATTAGTCGACTAAGGTCATGGTTATTATTAAATTTTGTTAATGAAAGTCATGTACTTAATTATACTTTGTTTAAAATCAAGGGTATAAATTTTAGGGTGTTACAAGTTGGTAATCAGAGCTCAAGGTTGTCAATAAGTGTTCGGTTCAAGCTTGATCGATCGTCCGGTAAGAACTAGCTTATTTGTTAATAAATTAGGTACTACGTAAAGAATAAGAAATGAACAATATGCATGAAACAAGTGTGTAAGCTCACTCAAAAACAAGAAATGCATGAAACAAGAATGATTAAATCAAGTTACGAACTTGATTGAATTGAAACAAGAATGATTAAATCAAGTTACGAACTTGATTGAATTGAAACAAGAATGATTAAATCAAGTTATGAACTTGATTAAATCAAAACAAGTAAAGCATGTATTATAAATGAAATGTTTAACAATCTATGTAAACATTTCAGAAATAGAGATGGCTGAAGGAGGCAATGATAATGCGGTGCCAAGAGTCACCGAACAAATGAGAGAAGTGATTGCCGAAGAGGTTGGAAAGGCGATTGAAAACAGTTTGTCAGGCTTTATTGATAAAATTCAAAACACGGTTTTATCAATAGTAGAAGATAGAATCAAGAAGCTGGAAGATGATTCAAATGTAGCAAAGGAAAAGCGTGGAGGACGAAAGCCTTGTTCATACAAGGAATTCATGGCTTGTAAACCACCAATATATAATGGGGAGGTTGACCCAATAGTGTGCCAACGATGGCTAAGTGACATCGAAGGGGTATTCGAGAGAACCCATTGTGACGAAGAAGACTACGTAGCCTATGGTACGGGTCAACTAAGGAGTCAAGCGAAAGATTGGTGGGATAACAAAAAGAAGGAGATTGGAAGTGAAGCGGCTAAGGCCATGACTTGGGAGGAGTTTAAGACGCCGTTTCTTAAACACCATAGTCCCAAGGCGGTTATAAATAAAATCAAGGAAGAATTCATGCAACTCAGACACAAAGGTGAATCCATAGACAAGATCACGGGGATGTTTATGGACAAGATGAAGTTCTGTGATGATTTGATAACGAATGAAGAGCAAAAGGTCTATTATTATCATAACATGCTAAGCGCGGAATATAGAGAGTTCATAACCCCTTCAAAGTACGAGACCCTTACCGAGATTGTCAACGCTGCTCGAGAAAGGGAGATTGAATTGAAGAAGAGTATAGAACGGGGTGAACGAAGGGCACAAGATGTGAATCCAAGCCCTGCCAAGAAAGCAAGAACGAATGAATCAGCAAAGAAATCAGATGCTAAAGGTAGTACATCAGGTTGCAAAATTTGTGGGAAGAATCATAAAGGCGAATGTCGTTACAAGGATAAGCCTTGTCCCATATGCAAGAAAACGGGACATATGGCTATGTCGTGCCCGGAGAAGGTGACGGTTTGTTACAATTGTTATCGAACGGGTCACAAAAAGTCAGAATGCCCGGAACTGGTTGGAAAGAAAGACGGGCAGGAACCGAAAGGTGAAGCCCCAAAAGCAAAGGCAAGATCTTTTCAATTAACCACCGCAGAAGCGAAGATTGAACCTGACGTGGTCTCAGGTATATTTGCTGTAAATTCAATTCCCGCACACGTGTTATTTGATACGGGTGCGAATAAATCCTTTGTTTCATATGGGTTTATTCGACATCCTTCATTTATTCTAACAAAATTACCTGTGCCTTTAGAAGTAGAGATAGGTAATAACAAGAGTTTTATTGTTTGTGATGTATGTGAAAACTGTAAATTGAGCATTGACGATGAAGAATATTTGATAAATCTAATTCCGATGTCGATGGGAGAATTCCAAGTAGTCGTTGGGATGGATTGGCTATCTCAATACCATGCAAAGGTCGTGTGTTTTCGCAAAGAGATAAAACTAACATCTCCGAGCGGAAAACACGTCACCATTTATGGCGAAAAACGAGGCAACCCCATAGTATGTTCGATGTTGAAAGCTCACAAGCTCATGAAGCGAGGATGCAAGGCATTCATAATTTATGCAAATGAGACCGAGAAAGAATCACGAAAGATTGGAGATGTACCGGTAGTACGAGGCTATGAAGATGTTTTTCCGGAAGACTTACCGGGGATACCGCCTGAACGGGAAGTAGAGTTCGGGATCGAATTGATTCCGGGCGCGAAACCTGTAGCAAAAGCCCCGTACCGACTTGCACCGTCGGAACTACAAGAGTTGATGTCCCAAATCCAAGACCTGCTTGACAAGGGATTCATAAGGCCGAGTGTGTCTCCTTGGGGCGCACCGGTGTTGTTTGTGAGGAAGAAGGACGGGAGCATGCGCATGTGTATCGATTATCGGGAGTTAAACAAACTCACGGTAAAGAACCGATACCCGCTCCCGAGGATAGATGACTTATTTGACCAACTACAAGGCGCGAGTTGGTTTTCAAAAATTGACCTTAGGTCGGGGTATCACTAACTAAAGGTCAAAGAAGAAGATGTGCCGAAGACGGCTTTTCGCACAAGATACGGACATTACGAATTTCTCGTGATGTCATTTGGGCTGACAAATGCGCCCGCGGCTTTCATGGACCTCATGAACCGGGTTTGCAAGACAATGTTGGATAAGTCGGTCATCGTGTTTATCGATGATATCTTGGTGTACTCGAAAAATGAAGCTGAACACGCACATCATTTACAAGAAGTGTTAGAGACACTTAGGCGAGAGAAGTTATATGCAAAATTCTCTAAATGTGCCTTTTGGTTACGAGAGGTTCAATTTTTAGGTCATGTCATAAATGCCGACGGAATATTGGTGGATCCGTCAAAGATAGAGGCAGTGTCAAAATGGAATTCCCCGAAGAACCCTTCTGAAATTAGAAGCTTTTTGGGGCTTGCTGGATATTATAGGAGATTCATTCAAGATTTCTCCAAGATTGCAACGCCGCTAACAAAGTTAACCCAAAAGAAAGCAAAGTTTGTTTGGGGAGTCGATCAAGAAAAAGCGTTTCGGACGCTAAAAGAAAGGCTAACTCAAGCTCCGGTACTGACATTGTCGGACGGAGTCGAAGACATGGTGGTTTATTCGGATGCTTCATTATCGGGGCTCGGTTGCGTGTTGATGCAACGGGGCAAGGTAATAGCCTATGCCTCGAGACAATTGAAGATACACGAGAAGAAATACCCCACGCACGATCTCGAGCTGGCAGCGGTGGTATTTGCATTAAAAATATGGAGGCATTACTTGTATGGGGTAAAATGCACCATATTCACCGACCACAAGAGCTTGAAATACTTCTTCGATCAGAAGGAGTTAAATATGCGACAAAGGCGATGGTTGGAAACGGTGAAAGACTATGATTGTGAGATACATTATCACCCCGGAAAGGCAAATGTGGTAGCGGACGCTCTGAGCAGAAAAGCGGATTATGTCCCGATACGAGTACGATCGATGCAACTCGTGGTAACCTCGGGTATACTTGAACGTATTCGAGAGGCGCAATTAGAAGCAGTAAAAGAAGAGAATTGGAAGAAGGAAAGAATAATTGGTCAGTTGAAAGACTTGTCGGATGGGAATCACGGGTTAAAGACTCGATCCGGAAGGATATGGGTCCCACATACCTGTGGAGTAAAGGCGCTTCTACTTGATGAAGCTCATAAATCCCGTTATTCAATTCATCCGGGTGCGACCAAGATGTACAATGATTTGAAACAAAATTATTGGTGGCCCGGAATGAAGAGGGACGTGGCGAAATATGTGGAAAAATGCTTGACATGTTTACAAGTCAAGGCGGAGCATCAGAAACCATACGGTAAACTCCAACCGTTAGAAATTCCGGTTTGGAATTGGGAACATATTACAATGGACCTGTTAACCAAGCTGCCTAAGACAAATCGTGGTTTTGATGCCATATGGGTAGTGGTGGATAGATTGACGAAAAGTGCTCACTTCATTCCGATTCGTGAGACTTATACGTCAGAAAAGATGTCAGAAGTCTATACCAATGAAATCATAGCACGTCATGGAGTGCCGGTGTCCATCGTGTCGGATAGGGATACCCGGTTTACTTCGAATTTCTGGCGTGATTTCCAAGAACAAATGCGGACCAAATTGTTCATTAGCACTGCGTACCATCCTCAAACGGATGGACAAAGTGAAAGAACGATACAAATATTGGGAGACATGCTACGGGCGTGTATAATCGACTTTGGAGGCAGTTGGGATGTTCACCTACCGTTAGTCGAGTTTTCGTATAACAACAGTTACCAGTCTAGTATTAAAATGGCACCATACGAATTGCTTTACGGTAGGAAGTGTCGAACCCCAGTTTGTTGGGGTGAAGTGGGTCCACGTGAACTCGCCCACCAAGACATAGTACGAGCCACGAACGAAAAGATCGATAAAGTTCGGGCACACTTGAAAGCGGCTCAAGACAGGCAAAAGGCGTATGTTGATAAAAGGAAAAGGCCAATTGAATTTCAAGTCGGTGACATGGTCATGCTAAAAGTGTCCCCATGGAAAGGTGTTATTAGATTTAGAAAGAAGGGGAAGTTAAGCCCAAGGTTTATCGGGCCATTTAAAATTATCGGAAGAGTTGGCAAGGTAGCTTACCGTCTTGAACTACCGGAGGAGCTGAGTGGGATCCATGGCACGTTTCACGTATCTCAATTAAGAAAGTGCCTAGCAGACGAAACGACCTATATCCATTACGATGATATCGAAGTGGATAATAGTCTAAATTATGCGGTAAGACCGGTTGAAATTTTAGACAGAAAGGTCAAACGTTTACGAAATAAGCAAATTGAACAAGTCAAGGTTAAATGGGAGCATAGAAAAGGTTCGGACACTACATGGGAGTCCGAAGAGGAGATGCGACGTCTTCATCCTACACTATTTGGTACGTACCTTGGTTTCGAGGACGAAACCCTTTTTAAGAGGGGTGGACTTGTAACACCCCGAAAATATAAGACATTATATCGGAATTATAAAAGCATAAGTAAATGGGAGTTTACTAACTAAGAATTTTAACCTAGTTAGTTAACTAGTCTAGAAATAGCTTATAACTTGATTAAAAGCTACCAAACTATATGTTGAACAAAGTTGAGGGACCATAGTTGTTTAATTTGAAACTTAATTAAATAGAACAAATAAAAAATAAACCAAACACCCCAAATTGAGGTGTTGGTCGATCAGGAAGAAGCAGGGGGCGACACCCCCATTCCACAAACCCTAATCTCACAAAACTCTCAAATTGAAGGTGCAATTCTGATCCAAAACGAAATCCGAGTTTAGATTATTGATCCTCATCACAAGAGGATCATAAGGTATGTAAAAATTCGTGTTAATCCTTTGTTTGAAATTCTCATGATTTTGGAAAATCTAAGATTAGATGTTGCATGTGTGTTGTTTGATTTGATTAGAGATGATGTAGTGTCTAGAAGTAAAACCTAGACAACTACATATGAAATCATGTCCAATTTCAGGAAATTCCATGAACACCTTGAAGGTGGGTTATGGGTTTTACAAGATGAAGATGAACACTAGGGTTTAGGATGGATATTCTAGTGTAATTTGATTGTTGAAAGTGATTTCAGAAAGATATGATGCTTAAAACACTATAGGAGGGCTTTATTGTTGTCAAGTTAGCTAATTAGCAAGTTAAGAAGTTGATTACTAAAGGTATAAAAATTCTGCATATGAAGTGTTTGTTGAAATGCCTCAAAGAAGACTTGAAAATTAGAATTTTGTGGTTAAAACGCCTAATCGTGATGTTTTAACTATTATGTGAAATATGGTTTACAAAGAGTTCTAAACAAGATAACATTGAACTCTATAGGACAAGATACCGGAACGTCGAGTGGACAAGCCAGTGGAGACTCACGATCGAAGGGCGTGCGCTAAGGTATGTAACTTGTTCCGTTACATTTATTATATCGGATGATTCAAATATGTAATTGAATTTTGAATAAGAGTTGTTTTGAATTAAGCATTGAAGTCGTTATATTGATTGATTTATTAAATTCGGTTGGTACCCGTTGGTAGTCGTCATATAGAAGGATTCTTTAGACGAGCCAAACGGGTCAAATAATCAAGTAAAACATGATTTATATTCCGGAAATATGATAGATTGTTCTATGCTATTGGTTAATATTTATTACATGTTAGAAATACTAGATTTGGATGTAATGGGTTGTTAGAAAGGCAAATTACGAGATTGGTTTGAAGGAAATGAAATCACAAAACAAAACATGGATTTCCAGGACTTACCGTAAATTACGGTAATACCGTAATTTACGGTATAGGACAGACATGTTACGGTGATTATCTACTGGTTTACGGTGACCAGGAACTCTCAGGGATCACCGTAAATTACGGTGATGTCGTAATTTACGGTGGATCCAGGAAGGTTATTTTGCTTTTATTATTTCAAATGTGACGTTCAACCTTGCGACTATATTATACGATAGCGTCAAAACTAATGTTTTTAATGGTTTTGGTCATAGGTAAATCGACAAGTCTTATGGGTGGCGATCAAGTGATAAGATGAAGAACCGAACACTCTATTTTGAAGCTTCCGCAACGTCTTAGATCTTTTGTAGTCTTTGTGTATGGGTCGTTAACACATTTTAAACAGTTTTGTAATTATGGAACTTAGTCATTAGTCGACTAAGGTCATGGTTATTATTAAATTTTGTTAATGAAAGTCATGTACTTAATTATACTTTGTTTAAAATCAAGGGTATAAATTTTAGGGTGTTACAGATGGCTTTCTTCATTCCTTCAGATAAATTACTTGTTTCAAGTAAATTAGGAGTAGGGTAGATGAACTTTGCTAATCCAGGAGAAAATGCTAGAGAAATTAGTTCTGGGCTTGCACCTGGACAAAAGATAATAAGACTTTTGGTAGCCATGTCTTCTGTGTAAATGTGTTCGAACTCGAAATCGTCTTGGTTTATGGCTCTAGCCTTTGACCAGATTGTTCTGAATTTGTCTAAAGAAATAATATCTTTTTCTTCTTTCTCTTCATTTATTGTTGGTTTTGAGAAAGTGTTGTTTCTGAATTCAATGACTCTTTCTTTTTTCTTGGACCTTAATGGTTCTGGAATAATTGTTACCTTTAAAGGTATTTCCTTCTTCCCGAGGTTTGCTGAATATCGGGTAGCTTCTTGTTGGGCTTGCGATAACGACCCAAATTTTTTGAATGGATAGTCAGTTTTATCAACGTAATTTTTTACTATACCCCAATCTTCATATATTCCTCTGTGGTCACCATTGAAAATAACATAAAATAGATGGATATGCTTTTCTGGGAGCAATTCAAGGTAATTTAGCATATGGTAAATTTATGTTTACTATTTATCCTAAATTTGCTTTACATCGTGATTCTAAGGATTTCGACAAAACTTTTAGTTTTATACATCAGTGTGAAAGAACTGATCTTATGGAACCAGGTAATAAGGTATTTACGATTAATTATTTAATCTCTTATGCTTTAACAAATAGCACTCATTCAATTGAGTACAAAGAAAAAGAAAGTATAACCATTGAGGATATATTCTCAGATATTGGAATTGTTGAAGGCAGCAAATTCGCTGAGCCATCACAATTACAAGAAAATTGGGCAATTGATATTGCACGAAATAAACAGGTTCTAGTATCAAAACCTAGACACAGTTATGCTGGAAACTCTTTACAAATAGGGGATTCAAGTAATACTGAACAATTAATTCGTTCTATGTCAGAAAGAATAGATGGATATGGTAGAATTTTAAAAGGAGTTATTGGAGAATAATGTCTTCAAAACCAATTTTAAATTATTTACAATATCTTGATCAACAAATCACCTATGAAGAGGATGATATACAAATTTGGTTTATTAGAATAAATCAAATTAAAGAAGATTTTATGTTAAGTCATAAAACAAAATCTCTTAATATTAAAAATATTAAGAAAAACATTTTTGCTTCTAAGCAACAAATTATTGAGCTTAGAACTAAAAAAGCAATTATATCTATAACATGACTACTCTTTTGAAATTAGAGGAACTTGTTAAAGATTTAATGAGAAAGTTGGATAGTCTATCTACCAAAGAAAATCTTGAGGTAACTGCTGCAAAAATCATCAAAGATGTTTCAGACAAAATTGATGAAAAAATGAATTCAAAAACTCTTATGCCCGAAAGGCAAAAAGAAAAAATTGATGATGAAAAAAGCTTTCAAAAGTATTCATTTCCAAACTTCAACGTTGGAAATCCATCTCTAGGAAGTTCTAAAAGTCCGAATGGATTATCATGGCCTTTCGGATCAACTTCAAATGACCAATAAAGGTCAAGTGAAAAACTTTTTAAGAAAAATAAATCTAGAGATTTCTAGACATTATTTCTTAATAGAAAGAAATAATCAAAGAATTTATGAATTACATTCGGATTTGAGCATTCATCCTTATGACAAACTTTTTGAATTAACTGATTTAAAAAGAAAAAATTCTTTTATGGAAAAAGATATTCAAAGACTAAAAGATAAAAAGATTATTTTGTCTTGTGGTTAAAATGAGTTCTATCGTTCAAAAATTGGAACAAATTTTAGATGAACAATTGGATACCCTTCCAATTGAACAAATAAAAGAACTTGTTAATCTCATTACTTTAGATGATAAAGAATGTGAACAAAAGTTTTCTGAAGATAAAATCTTAAACGAAAGATACTTTTCTGAAAATAAAGAACTGGTCTTTGTTCTGAAGAATGAAGAATCCAGAACCTTTCCTGTCAAGAAAGAAGAACCCGAAACTGAAGAAAGTTCTTCAGATACGGAAATGAATATCTTGAAAACCATGTCTGCCATTTGACAAAATGTTTATTATTTCCAAAAAAAATTTTGTTTTTAAGAAATAAATAATTTTTGAATAAACAAATTTCAAAATCGTTTTGTTTATCTTTATTCCCCCCAACTAAAAGAGTGGTTGGACTTCATTCTGAGTCTTCTGTAGAAGAATCGGATGACAGGTTGTCTAATATTTCTAATGCATATACTTGTGTATAGCCATCAAAAATATTTTCAGAAGGAAAATATCCTTCAATTTCGGCTTCTAAGATAATTTTTATCTTTTCCGGAAATTTTTGTCGGTTGGGACATTCGCTAGCATAATGTCCTTCTTCAGAACATATCCAGCAACGACAGTTTTGCCGGAACCTCTTTACAAATAAGAGACTCTAGTGACACCGAGCAATTAATGCGAACTATGTCGAAAAACATAAACAGGTATGAAAAATTTTTAGAAAAGGTTATTGGGACTTCATGTCTATAACACATATTCTAAACTATCTACATCTTCTTGATATGCAAATTGCTTATGAAGAAGGAAATGTTCATATTTCTTTAATTCGGATAAAAAAATTAAAGAAAAATTTTATGATGAGTCAAAAAATAAACTCTTGCAACATAAAAATTGCTAAAAGAAACGTCTTTGATTTTATGATGAATCATAGAAGAAAATCTCGCAACTTAAAAAATGCTAAAAGAAATATTTTTTATTCTAAACCTAAAATTCTTGAGTTTAAAGCTAAAAAGGCAATAATATATAGAGATGAAAGTCTTGAAGCAATATATGCTGAAATATTTCTCAAAGAAGTTTTTGACAAAATTGATAAAAATTTCAAGGAAGTTTCTAACGAAACTAATAAAACTTGGCCTTTTGAATAAACTTTAAATGACCAATAAAGGACAAATGAAAAAATCTTTTAGAGAAATTAATCTAAATTTTTTTATGAATTATTTCTATTTACAATGAAATAATCAAAGAATTTATGAGTTACACTTGGATTGGTGTATTCATCCTTCTGATAAACTTTTTGAATTAGCTGATTTAAAAAGAAATAATTCTCTTTTGGAAAAAGAAATACAAAAACTTAGAGAGACAAAAATTATTTTATCTTGTGGATAAAATGACTCCTGTTACTCAAAAGTTAGAACAGATTTTTAAAGAAAAAACTTTATCAGCTAAACAAATTCATAAGCTTGTTCAGATCATGTCCTTTGAAAACAAAGAACGTAAACAAAAGTTTTATAAAAACTTAATAGAAAATCTTGAACAAAAGCTTTCTGAAAATAAAAAACAAATTCTTGTTTTAAAGGATGAAGAACTTGAAACTGAACATTTTTCTGAAAATAAAGAACAAATCTTTACAATGAAAAATGAACAGGAAAAACCCGAAACTGAAGAAAGCTCTTCAGATATCGAGTTGAAGCCTAATCACCCTTTTAATTGGGGGGAAGAGGAGATTCATAAAACACATGATTTGCCAAAAACATGTTAACTGATAGCTTGACACGAGATTTTCAGAAATCGTAAGCAATAATGTCATTGTCATCCTTGCTCCTATAAATAGAAGGTTTCTCTTGGGTTAATCAAGAATTAACCAAAAATTAAAGTTTAATTTTGATTTTAGAACAGTCTCTTAAGAGATCACCTAGAAATAGGACAACTGAACGTGTTCAGTTTAATGGTCTTAAAGCAAACCGCTTTAGGCTAAAAATAAAACTCAACCGTCTTATTGACCAAGTTTTCTAACTAATGAGTCTTATACCTATTCACGTGCCAAACTAGAGGGGTCTAGGGATGATACCAGTATTGATATTGTATCGTATCACGTGGTACCAATGTCAAAAGTTAGCTAAAATTAAAACTTACAACCGTAATGTATATGTTAGGTCGGTACCAGTATGATACGATATCAGTACGGTACAAGTATTCGGTACGGAAAATTTCATTCTTAGTGGGATCCGAAGATTCGTTTACCCTGGCTTTCTAAAACTGTCACTTTCCTATAGTTTGACCTACTAAATTATAATCGATAAAATGCTATTATGCATTATGTTATTTTTCTATCACTTTTAATTTAATCAAGCTCATACGGATTTAATTGTCCGACAATTCCTATTATGTATATATTAAACAAATTCATGCCAATTTAATAAACTCATGCGTTTTATGTCACGTACCTTCACTAAAAGTTTATTTTTGGGACCATGCATGAGAATTTAAAGATGCACCATTTCTAGAAGCGGCTAACATTTGACAATGGGTAATTCTCCTTAAAACAAGAGTTCACACATCCTCCCAACAAAACCATTAGGATTTAGGAGTTTAAAATTAGTTATTACTAACAAACATAAGTGTGGGTGTGTAAATAAATGCAATCTACTAAACTTTTAACATGCTCCATCCTTAGGCCGGAGGGTGTGGAGGCGCCACCCCCGCCAACTCATCATCTATAGCGCCCCGGGACGCTATACCTCCACACCCAGGGATTTAAAGAGGGACGCTATAGGAGGGGCTCCATCGTAGTAACGAGATGAAATCGCGTGGAACGAGCCAGGTTGGTCAAATGCGACCGTTTGGCAACGTTCGAATAAAAAAAAACCTTTTTTTATTCAAATATAAATATAAACATATCCCAAACTAAATAACACACCAATCACAACTAAAATTCACATCAATCACAACTAAAACACACACCAATCACAGCTAAAAAATGTCTTCGAGCTCCTCATCCGACGGTGTTCTTGATGATATGGTTATAGCAATTACGTAGGAGGGGATTAATTATTTGCGAGAAGAAGCCGAATCCTCTACATCGCGTACCAGACAATCGCCTCTTGAACGAGATCGGTTAGGTGCTCATGAACGTCTAGTGCAAGATTATTTTTGTGAAAATCCGTTGTACGATGATGGTCAGTTTAAGCGTAGGTTTCGTATGAGCCAACGGCTATTCGTTAAAATTTCTAATGATCTTGCGGGCGAATTCCCTTTTTTTCACGTAAAGAGTAAGTGCAAGTCGCAAATTTGGTTTCTCTGGACTACAAAAGTGTAAGGCAACTAGCGTACGGCACAGCGAGTGATGCGTGGGATGAATATTTAAGGATGTTGTCAAGAATGTGTCGTGAGTCTCTTGAAAATTTTTGTGAAGGTAATTTTTATTAACACTATTATTTATTATTTTTATTTACATCGTTATTATTTTTTTTATTAACACTAGTTTATTAGGTGGTGACCACGATGGTCCTACCCTAATATTACAAGCGGTCGCTTCTCAAGATTTATGGATTTGGCATGCGTACTTTGGCATGACTGGTGCGCACAATGACATTGTAGTTTTAATGTCCTCGAATCTTTTCGACGATGTCATAGACAGGGTTGCACCAGATACTTCATTCTATGCAAACAACGTGGAGTATAAGTATGGCTACTATCTCACAGACGGTATTTATCCCGAGTGGGCGACGTTGGTAAAAACTCTTTCGTGTCCAGATAACGAAAAAAGATTGTATTTCAAGAAAAAACAAGAGTCAGCAAGAAAAGATACCGAGCGGGCTTTCGGTGTGCTAAAAAAAAGATGGTCTATCATCGCCCAGCCGTCGAGGATACTTGAAAAAGGTAAAATGAGAAACATCATGTATACGTGTATCATTTTGCATAACATGTTATTGGAGGACTCGGGTAGAGCGTTTTGTGGAGAAAATAAATATTTAAGTAAATAAATAATTAGGTAATGATGACGGGGGGCTCCATCCACACCCTGCAAATTAAAGGGGGGCGTGATAAAGCCCCCAGAGTGACGTGGCGCTTAGGTGGCCTGATAAAGCCCCTAGGGGGCTCCAACCACACCCTCTATCCTTAGATCATGTGTAGTGAGAGGGGAAGATAATGCTCTCACCTTTAGGCGTTTTGCGCCATGTGACGGTCCAGTCAGCATGTGAACATTATGGGGCATTATGTTAAAAGGAGTGTAGTGGGGCTTGAAATCTTGCAATGATTAGATATTCTAATATAATTAATAAAAAATAAAAATAAAAGCCATCAAAAAAATGTTATTGGCCAAAGAAACAAGTTGAAGGCGTTTAAAAAAGCACGCTCCAACATTTAAAAAAAAACGCCTGCGGGGGTGGTTACATACAAACTCCAAAAAAAACCTATTACGGATGCTGTTAGACTTGACTATTCTATCTTTTCAACTTGGGGTGATTTACGTGGAAGTATGCATGCAAAACCCACCCATATCGACAAAGCTAATTGATTACATAATTTATTAGTCTAGAAAACCAATACAAAACCTATATCCAATACTCATAAAATGTTGAATGCATGACTTGATTAACCTAGCCTTACTAAGAGTGGATTATCTCAATCATAAGTGTTACATATAAAATTAAGTCAAAAGTTAAATAAACGAATTATAGTGTTTTGGGAGAGAGAGAGAGCCCGGACAGAAAAAAATTGACACTTTTTATGTAAAAAACAAGAGAAACAAACAAGAGAAACATCCTGGGCGTGTCCATCATTTTCCAGTATACCGATATTCACCAAGGAAATTCATTCGGTCCTTGAATCTTCCATGTTTTCTTACAATATATTCCTCAACAATTAGCAACGACGTTCAATATCCATGTCCCAATATAGGAGGTGGGTTGACAAACTATGGGGTGCTGTCACAACCCAACTGATAGTGGAAATATCGGTGCGGGGCAAAATATATTGTTCGAGACATCACAACTTGCTAAATATGACGATATTTAAATAAAATTCCATTTTCATTGATGAACTAAATAGTACATTGTTTGGAATGGAAATACAACAAGGAAATGCAAATACGACAAAAGGAAAAGTACATAAACTTAAAATGTGTTTCCAAAATCCACCCTAATAGATTCTTAAAACATCAATGCCTCAATCTCCTACAAAATATATTAAAGTAACGATCAACACATAAAGCATTGGTGAGTATATAAGTTTTTGGCTAATAGCATAGATAGAAAAGTTGTAATCAATCCTACATGGCATTAAAGTATACTAAGGCATAAAACATAACATCACTAGCATGCAACAATTATAACTCAAACCAATTATGTCCACAAAGTTGCGTATCTTATCACCCAAGCGATTAAGACCATGATTAAATAACTTAACATAGACCCCTCCTAAGGGCGTTGTGCTACTCCTATAGTGTTATACATGTTAATTAGGTTGGCTCATGACGTTAATGACAAATATCACAAATGAGCTAGTGGTGGAGTGGTATGGGAGAGATCTGGTGTTCCAAGTGACCCAAGTTCAATTCATGCCCCAAGCATTTACTTTCTGCGGCACCTGGTGATGATGGGAGACTAGGCGAATAGGCGGCGATCGCTAGTTCTATCCTTGAACTGAGCGGGCTTTACCTCACCGCATTGCCGTGCCTTCGGGTGAGTGTTCGTGGGCTTCGGCCCTAGATGAGGGTTTTCCCCGGTTCGGAAGGCAAGTGTATCCCGATGTGGTGAATTGCACCAGGAGCCCATTTGGAGGATTCATTGGTCATCCAAAAAAAATGGATTGATTAATTTGAATAATGTGATTGATATTGTGATTGTGATTTTGATTTTGATAATTGATGTGCGTGAGTGTTATTAGTTTTTAATGTATATATTAAGCCCTTTTTAACACTTTTTAGCCAAGTTTTAAATTTATAAAACACGATATTTACTAACACTAAACACACGTATGGGCAAGTGCATCCATCCTGAGCGTAGTATAGTGTTGGCAAGATACCGAGGTCGTCCAAGGACACAAGAGCTTTTAGTACCGGTTTATCCTCAACGTCTAATCAAATCAAAAGTTTAGAAAAATGTTTTAAACTAAGAAAATAAAAACTAACTAAAATGCTGAAAAATAAAAATAAAAATAAAAGTAAAAGTAAAAACAGATAGACAATATGAATCACTTGGCTCCGACTCGTGTTTAGTGTAACCTTTGATTATTTTCGCACTTTTGCACTATTTCAGAGATTATCTTAGTTATTGTAGTAGGCCCCTCTTTTGGAGGTGACGTTACCCTCAACCCGGTAGTTTGAGTCAGCAAGGATACAATCCTAAAGGGTCGGATTATTGAAAGATATTTAATTAAGTTATTAATGCATAATGTGGTAGGCCCCTCTTTTGAAGGCGACGTTACCCTCTGCTAAGTAGTTTGAGTCAGCAGGGATACAGTCCTAAGTAGCCGGGTTAAATTTTTCATAGTAGTTTAACTTATGAGGGGATCAAAGAGTTTGGACCCCCGCCATCAAATACCGTTAAGTATTGAAGGAGGTCCTACTAAATTTGACCCAGGTCCTTTGCAGGATCTATACACTGAACAATGGCAAGACTCTTACCAAACCGTTCCCTTAACCCCCGACCAGGTAGCCAACATACCTCCATATAGACCGTGGAGATATGAATGGTGAAAATCTTTTATTTTATATAGACAGTAAAATAATGCTAAGACACCACGGACAAACGATAAGGAAGAATCACCTTCAAGATAAGAAACTAGTTATTAAAGTCATTAATACATAACCAATTAAAAAGTGCGAAAAGATTAAAAATAAAAAGTATTACACTAGACATTTTGTCTTCACCAAGTGATGTAAGAGACTTAGGAAAACATGGCCTTGATTGTCAAGAACTCTTACGATCAATCTTGGATCCCGAGACGACTCACACACTCTATGATGGACAATGGATGATGGTGGTGGATGATGGTGTTATGGTGGTGGTGGGTGGTGGGTGAAGTGTGAGAGAGGTGGTGTGCCAAGGGATCGTTTGAGCTTGAACCAAGCACTCCTATTTATAGGCTGAACAGAAGCTTAGGCACGGCCCCATGTCCAGTGGGCACGGCCCCGTGTCCATCCTCTTCTCTGTCTTCATTAATTTCTCTTGTCTTTATTAGTTGACCACGACCCCGTGTCCGCTGGGCACGGCCCCGTGTGCAGAAGCGTATCTGTACTATCAAGATTTGCCTGGATTCTGCGAATCTTATAGTTGATCACGGCCCCGTGTCCGCTGAGCACGGCCCCGTGGTGGGCAATGGAAGCTTCTACAACTTTGTCTTTTATGCTGACACTTGGGCACGCCCCCGTGCTCACTGAGCACGGGGAGTGTTCAGCCTTCTGTTCTCTTGTTTTGCTTGGGAAGATGCTTTCGGGGAGGTCGGGCATGCCACGTTTATTCCTTTTCTTGTATTTATGTTAGATTTAGTTGCCTTTTTTACTTCTTTTGTTAATTTGAGCTCATTTAATCCTGAAAATACAAAAGGAAGACAAAAACACACTTTTTCCAACATTAGTACTAAAAAAGGGTTAGTTTTATGCCACAATTGATGTAATTTATATGTTGCATTTTGCACACATCAAATACCCCCACACTTGAATCTTTGCTTGTCCTCAAGCAAAACTCTTTATAATATGGCTTTACACTCCCAAATGGAATGGGTAGAAGATAAGATTTTTGGGCTTGTCATAGAGTGTCGGGATCTCCAAGATTCTTTACTAAGTTTTATTTTTATTTATTTACAATCCTATTCGTCATGATTTATTTAAAACTTTTCATAAGATAAATTACTTATTAGGGCATAACATGCCTCTTTAAAATTTTATTTATATACAAGTTCACATACCTCAAGGGGGATCACTCAACACTCGGCCGAAGATGTATTTTAGTGAATCACTCGAGAGCGGCATGGAACTTACTCCTACCATAAGCTTGCCAAGCAATCAATCATCCTCCTTTTTAACTATATACCTTTGTAAATATCAAGAGGGCTTTTGGGTGAAGGGTTAGGCTTGGGTTAAAGGTAGGTGGTTGGGTTAGTGGTTAGTAGAAAAGGGCGAAAAAACGTAAAAAGCATCGGTTTTTGAAAGACTTTTTATTTTTGCAATTTTTTTTATTTTGGTGAAGCTATTATTCAAACAAAGTTATTTTTGATGAACTTGTTTGTTTATTTCTTTTGCTTCATCATAATTTTTTTTAAAGTCATACGAAAAAACGAGCTTGTTACTAAAACAAAGGGTTAAAAATAAAAATGTTTTGGTGGGTGAAAGGGTGTTTGGTTTGGGTTAAGAAATGAAAAGGTTTAGGCTCAAAGGGGTTAACTAGGGGGATTTTGGGTAGGTGGTAAAAAAAGAAAAATAATGGTGTAGAAATAAAAAGGGTTAGTCCTAATGCCTCCATCATTTACTTACTCGGGTTTAAGTTGGTAAGGACTGGGAATGTATCATCGTGGCAAGTTCTAGAGTTGTAAGAACCAAGCGGCTATTCACACAAGAAACGAAAAATGAGCATTTAATTTAAAGATATGTATTTGTATGCTCAATAAAGGCTCAAAACTCACTTTTGTGGGAATGGGTTTTTATGTGATCAAGTATATATAATCAAATTTTAACTAAGCTTGTCATGCCTTTTCATAATTTTCTTATGTTGGTTCTTTTTATCACGACGCTATCGGTTGTAAATTTGTAAAAATATAACATTTTTAGAATTTTGAAATTCCCAAATTAAACCTAGACAAGTAAAAAATGAAAATTTTTGAAAAAAATTTGGGGTGATTAGCGGTTCCAATAGAGTCTTGTGTAAGGCTTGTTATTAGGACTTGCAAGATTCAAGGTTTTAGCATCCCCCCCACACTTAAATTACACATTGTCCTCAATGTGTCCCAAAAATAAGTTTTTAGGTTGATTGAATGTGTAAAGGGTGTGAATCAAGCAAAAATTTGTGTTACTGGGCGATGGACACGGCCCCGTGTTCAAGTGTCAGTAACAAAAATTAAACAAAAGAAACAGAAGCCTGGACACGGGGGCGTGTTGGGTGAACACGACCCGTGTCCAGTTTACCTGAACTGGGTCATTTCTGCAGACTGTGCAGCACGGGGCCGTGTTAGGCGGACACGGCCCGTGCTGAGCTTGCTGTAATGAAGAAAATTGTCGGATGGCCCTGCTTTCCTGCATGGGGTGCTGGTTCAAGTTTCCTTTGTTATCCTTTGCCATCCCGAGTGTGTTTTATTCGTTTCAACACCATCCAAACACCAAATTAACTAAAACCATCATTCATTAAGTCATAGAGAGAATTACATAATAGTCTAAAAGTTAAAATACTAGATAGTTAGGTCAAAGAAACACAAGAAATCTAAACCAAGAAGTTCTAGCCTACTACTTATTTTATTAGCAAAATTTCCGAAAAGGTAAATCCCTCGGTTAAATGTGGCTTGAAAAACTTCTTTCTCCAGGCATGGGTTCCTCACACGTCGGCAAGCCATTCTTCTATCTCCCTAGGGAGAAGAAAAGCGGGCTCATTGGCATTGGTTTGAGGATGTGCAACCTCCACCGGGACTTCTTGTAGATCTTCAAGAGGAGGTTCCGCTGGAATGTCGTCCCAACCGGTAGGATTGTGGATTCCGAGTGCTAGGTTCCAATCCTCTTGAGGGAGGATTGGTTCCATTGGAGGTGTTACAAGAATGTTTAACCTCCGGTGCAAGAGGTTTATTTCTTGAAAACTGTTTTCCAACCCCACCGTAAGATAATTTATACGGTCTATCAGGACCTCCTCTACCGAAGTCATCTCATCAAGAGCTTCACGTAACGCCCTCACGTATCGTACGAGAGTTGCTTCAATTGATGGCCTCCTTTCCCTTCGACTGTTTCTGGAGTGCGCAGAAGTGGTTCCACTGTTTTGGCTAGACATTCTACGAAAACAAACCAAAAATAGTTCATTCTAATGAAACAGTACTACGGACACGGCCCTGTGCTCAATGAGCACGACTCCGTGTTCACCTTTCTGCAGTTTTTTAGAACAAGGAATCTTGGAGTCTCAAATTATTTTCCCAACTTATGAAGCATTTTTGAACAGAAATAACTTAAAAAAACGTTGTGTAACTTATTTTTAACAAGATTCCTTGAGCAAAAAGTTAACAAACATCACAATAAAGCTTGGAATCAAGCTTTAATGGAGGTGTTGTTGCAAGAAAGATGAAGAAGAAGGTAATGGATAAAAGAGGAAGGGACAAGATGTTTGTTAGAAACTTCTTTTAGAACATACCTAGGATGGTAAGTTAGAAAATCCTTTCAAATCTCTGTCCCTGGATGGTCCAAATGTGCAGGATTCTTGGCTGCATTTATAGAAAACGACAGCATACTGGACACGCCCCCGTGTCGGCTGGACACGCCCCCGTGTCGGCTGGACACGGCCCCGTGTGCAGGCAAGATCCTGACATATTTTGTCCGTATTCTGACAAAAAGTCAGAAGGGAATCTTTTGGTGGACACGGGGGTGTGTTGACCTGGGCACGGCCCCGTGTCGAAGGGCTGGTTATGAAGTTTGTCTATTTTCAAGGAACTTTTCCAGATCGGGCGGTTCCTTGCTGGATGGAACAACCCCAAAGTGCCTAAGATACCTTAATTGTTCTAGATTAAGACGAGAACGCAAGAGGTTGTCGGTGAGGGTGATTCCTATGCTATATGTTGGTGGACAAGTCCAACCCTTTCCCGGTCTCTCGTTAAAGAAGGTGTATGCCGAATCGCTCAGGTCTATGTATGCATCGAACGAAGTCGATGGGGAGTCCTTCACGGCACAATCGGCACAGGGACGACTATCGCTCAAGTCCTCACTAGAGTTAGAAGTATCGTCGGGAACAACGAAGTTGTTTGAATGCGATTCCAACACTTCTTCTTGGTTATCATCTTGAGATAAATTATTGAAATCTATCCTAAGTTCTTTTAACCAATTAAGAATTAGATCTTCTAATTGAAATAGTTCATCAAGAAGCATTTCTCCTAGAAAATCTGGTTGGGAGCATTCGAGGGAGAGATAGGGATTATTTTTACTTTCGCCCCTCTTAAGGATACAAGGAAACGATGGGTCTATATAGTGGGGCTTATAATTTAGAAAATAACATTCTAATTCCTTATGGGTACCTCCACATAATTGACACCACGTACCATAAGAGTGCCAAAAGTAAAAAGTATCGGTATCACTCATGTTTGTGTCAGAAATTACCAACCGTCGGGATCTTACGGTTCTGTTTTCAGTAACTGAATCTTGGGCACGGGGCGTGTTGAGTGGGCACGGCCCCGTGTTCAGCTTACTGTCTGACTTAAAACAAGATTGCCAGTTCCAATTATTGGGCACGGGGCGTGTTCAGCGGGCACGGCCCGTGCTGAGTTCTGCAGAAGCTGAAAAACTAAGAAAAATCATAAAAAAAAAATTAGAAAAATAAGAAAAACGATTAGGCCGCTGATTCCTAACTTTCTTAAAATCCTTGTGTCCCCGGCAACGGCGCCAAAAACTTGATGTGCGTGAGTGTTATTAGTTTTTAATGTATATATTAAGCCCTTTTTAACACTTTTTAGCCAAGTTTTAAATTTATAAAACACGATATTTACTAACACTAAACACACATATGGGCAAGTGCACCCATCGTGAGCGTAGTATAGTGTTGGCAAGATACCGAGGTCGTCCAAGGACACAAGAGCTTTTAGTACCGGTTTATCCTCAACGTCTAATTAAATCAAAAGTTTAGAAAAATGTTTTAAACTAAGAAAATAAAAACTAACTAAAATGCTGAAAAATAAAAATAAAAGTAAAAACAGATAGACAAGATGAATCACTTGGCTCCGACTCGTGTTTAGTGTAACCTTTGATTATTTTCGCACTTTTGCACTACTTAAGAGATTATCTTAGTTATTGTAGTAGGCCCCTCTTTTGGAGGTGACGTTACCCTCAACCCAGTAGTTTGAGTCAGCAAGGATACAATCCTAAAGGGTCGGATTATTGAAAGATAATTAATTAAGTCATTAATGCATAATGTGGTAGGCCCCTCTTTTGAAGGCGACGTTACCCTTGGCTAAGTAGTCTGAGTCAGCAGGGATACAGTCCTAAGTAGCCGGGTTAAAGTTTTAATAGTAGTTTAACTTATGAGGGGATCAAACAGTTTGGACCCCCGCCATCCAATACCGTTAAGTATTGAAGGAGGTCCTACTAAATTTGACCCAGGTCCTTTACAGGATTTATACACTGAACAATGGCAGGACTCTTACCAAACCGTTCCCTTAACCCCCGACCAGGTAGCCAACATACCTCCATATAGACCGTGGAGATATGAATGGTGAAAATCTTTTATTTTATATAGACAGTAAAATAATGCCAAGACACCACGAACAAACGATAAGGAAGAATCACCTTCAACATAAAAAACTAGTTATTAAAGTCATTAATACATAACCAATTAAAAAGTGTGAAAAGATTAAAAATAAAAAGTATTACACTAGACACTTTGTCTTCACCAAGTGATGTAAGAGACTTAGGCAAACATGGCCTTGATTGTCAAGAACTCTTACGATCAATCTTGGATCCCGAGACGACTCACACACTCTATGATGGACAATGGATGATAGTGGTGGATGATGGTGCTATGGTGGTGGTGGGTGGTGGGTGAAGTGTGAGAGAGGTGGTGTGCCAAGGGATCGTTTGAGCTTGAACCAAGCACTCCTATTTATAGGCTGAACAGAAGCTCGGGCACGGCCCAGTGTCCATCCTCTTCTCTGTCTTCATTAATTGCTCTTGTCTTTATTAGTTGACCACGGCCTCGTGTCCGCTGGGCACGACCCCGTGTGCAGAAGCGTATCTGTACTATCAAGATTTGCCTGGATTCTGCGAATCTTATAGTTGACCATGGCCCCGTGTCCACTGAGCACGGCCCCGTGGTGGACGATGGAAGCTTCTACAACTTTGTCTTTTATGCTGACACTTGGGCACGCCCCCATGCTTACTGAGCACGGGGCGTGTTCAGCCTTCTGTTCTCTTGTTTTGCTTGGGAAGATGCTTTCGGGGAGGTCGGTCATGCCCCGTTTATTCATTTTCTTGTATTTATGTTAGATTTAGTTGCCTTTTTGCTTCTTTTGTTAATTTGAGCTCATTTAATCCTGAAAATACAAAAGGAAGACAAAAACAAACTTTTTCCAACATTAGTACTAAAAAAGGGTTAGTTTTATGCCACAATTGATGTAATTTATTTGTTGCATTTTGCACACATCAATAATGTTGTACATATTGCACCCAAAAATGTATAAAATGTAAAATGGGATCATGTAAACTCACAGTTTGTGTAGATGTTCCACGTAAGTGAGTTGATGTGTTTGAGAGTTTGGGGAATGTCGAATTATCCTACAAGGATAAACAAGACGTGTTAGTACGACGGATTGTATCTAAGCATCCTATTAGATTCCATGCATCATCAACGTCATCTCAAAACCTGCAACATGTTTTAAAATAAAGTTCAATGCAAAAACAAATGCGAGTATACAAGTTTTTCATACGTAGCATAAAAGATAAGTTTCAAAAAATTCCACGTGGCAAGCTCTTGATTTGATACAAGATACACATTAAATTCGGCATGTGTCTAACATATCAAACCAATGATGAAACGCAATATGCTCATGACATAACCACAAGTCTACGGGCGGTGTGTTAATCCTATAGCGCTATATATGTCACAAATAGGCTCGTACGAAGTTAATGATAAGTCTAACACAAGATGTCATAAACCCAAGTTTAAAGTATCAAGTAATCAAATAAGCATGCGTGTAATAGGAATGTTTGTGTATTATGAATAAAGTTTGTGTGTAAGTTAATACATAACATGTTACACCCCAAAAAGTGGTAAACGAAAAAGGGGTTCAAGTATACTCACAAAATTGCTAAGTCTTCCGATTATCCAAGTGTTGACGAGCGTAAGAGATTAGGAGGATGGAACACCGAGGTCACCCTATATGGGCAAATGATGGTGCATTAGTAAACAGAATTTTGACGGAGGATTTGAAGTGAAATATAAAGTATAATTAGTTGAAATAAATGCATATTTATATATATATATATATATATATATATATGGTTTAAGTAATATTTCCAAATTAATACTATTAAAAGTATTGTTGAAATGTTTTCGAAAATAAAAATATTTATACATTTATACATTTATATCTATTTTATAAAAATTAATCGAATTTGATAGGTTTCGTTTTATAAAATTTACACGTTTCATTTTACGGAATTTTACGAAAAATGGGCAGATTTTCCACTATTTTCCAGGACGATCCCGACAATGCAAGTTGTCGTTTCAAAACCCAATCAATTCAATAACAATATATCAAATTTTTGCTAAATAATTCAAAAAGCGTAAACTTATAATTGAATCGTTTCGAGCTCGCTAGCCACGTAATCAATTAGATAACACTATATAAAAACGTAAATAGTCTATAAAAGTATTGGTTCAAGCTCGGTTTTAGTACTAAATAACATTTACGAAAAAAACATTATAAATGAATTTTGCATCATTTAAAATTTACCGTCTCGCGTGTTTGACTCGTGTTGACCAACGGACTGGTTTGACCGAACAAAAACGAACTGACCCGCTCCAAAACTGAAATGAATTCGAACTAAAAAAAATGAACCGAATCAAGTTTGAATCGCGGCTGAACCGAATGAATCGAAACTAAACCAAAAGGATTAAACCCGTACCTGAATCGAAGCAAACCCAACAGAACCGAATCAGCAGACTCGAGACCGAACCAAAATGACATAACTCGAGCCAACCACGGTTGACACCGCCACTGTCGTCGTCCGGCTGGAGTACAGCCGGCGACGTCGCACCGCCGTTGTCGTCATTCGAATCAATTGAAATACCCAAATCAAAACTGAACGAGACTAGAATTGAAACTTAAACGAACAAGAATCCAAACCAGATTCTAACCTGCTGGATCTGACCTGAGCCTCGAATGAATCTGAACCATACTCGAGCTCTGACACGAAACCCGACAGCGAGCTACCGCCGCCGCCGTCACTTGTACCACCGCCGGCTCCGTCGATCGGTTGTGCTCTCTCTCTCCTTGATCCTCTCTATCTCTCTCATCTCTCTCTCTCTCTCTCTCTCTCTCTCCGCGTTTAAGTACAGCCGCCGTACGCCATGAATCAAGCAGATGTGGAGGTTGTTGTGGTTTAGGAAGAAGAGAGGAGGTGAGGAGGGTTGTAAGAACGGAGGTGGTGTGGAAGACAAGGTTCCTCTTTGATTCCCATGTGTGAGCTTGATGTCTGTAAGTGTAAACAAGAGAGGCGACTGAGTTGTTGATGAAGGGAGCTAAGGTTTCACATGAGGAAGATGATGAGACCAGATGTTGTGTGTGTTCATCTTCTTCTTCTTCTTCTTTTTTTTGTCTGAGATTTCAAAAAGATAAATATAAGGCAAGGATAGGGTATTACCTATACTTAGGGTTTGGGTAGTGGGCTTGTGCCCAAGGCCCACAAGCCCACTCCCCGCATATTGAGTGGCTCGTCATGTTTTCGAGATCCTTTTTCATAATCGATCTCGACTGTGATTAAAAAAAAAAGATGAACACGCATTTTCTAAAATACGAAGATACGAGGCGTTACAGTCTCCCCTACTTTAGGAAATTTCGTCTCGAAATTTATTCAAGAGGAAGACTTAATAAAGGATTTAGCTAAAGAATGATTGTCTGAAATCGAGACTTGGAAGTTTGGGTACATGTGGAAAAGTATGAAGTCCTGAGGAACGAAAAGTTAGATTTGTAAAAAGGGTTTGCTTGTCTAAAACGATTGAGATATTAGAACGTGTACGTATGTGTGTAAGACAAAGTGAGCTTAAATAGTTTAGAGTAACTCAAATTAGAGACATATTAAAAATGTAGCGCATTTAAGAGGGAATGCTTAGTATAAAATGGTTTTGGAGGTAACGACCAACTATGGGTGTTTGCACGTGGAATAATAATATGAGGTAGTTTTAAAAGTAAGGAGGTAGGTTAGAATTCGAACGTTTAAACAGACTTGATTTCGAACGGGAAATAATGGAGGTATAGGTGTGAACGATTGATCTAATGAACGAATACGAGTATAAGGGTGGCATAAGTATCGGATAGACGAAAGTAGTGCGTTAAGAATGAGGCCTCATCGTGGATAACCGGATATAATGCGTTTGTGAGTTGTTTAAAGTTTACGTATTAGGTCTAGGTAGGTCTGCAAAATACTGAATTTCTCATGGCACGTTTCACAAGAGTTTGGTAACATGATGAAAACATTTATATATAGGAAGTACCAGCGGTGTATCCACCATGTTTTGACCATGTGACGTCCGTTTTGTTATTCAGTGTCATGTTACGTTCCGTGTCTCACCATACACGGTAGTACACTCCATGATTCTCATGCGCCTAACACTATAATCCCGTGTGCACCCGCGATTATACTGGCCGTCGCATGATCCACACAGCTTGTACTAGTTGCGTATGAATGGTGGTATACATAGATTTTGAAAGTAAGAACGTGCACGTATAAGAATTTAGTATGTAAGCAAGTCCATGCTTAAGTATGTATGGGACCCACGTAAGCGAATCCCTCGGATTCCGCTCGTGTACGGGTACGAATGTATGAATCAAGTATGAATGATGAGTATGCGTATAAGTATAAGTATGAGTATGCGTATGAGTATAAGTGTGAAAATAAAATGTATGAGTATAATCATAAATATAAGTAAGTATAAATGACGATGATTTCGCGTATGACATGTATTGTATGCGACAAATTTAAGCACGTAAATGATTGAGAAGTTTGAGTATATAAAACGAATGATATAAGGAAGTCGTTATGAGACAATGAATAAAACATGTGCGATGGTTTGTATGTATAGTTGTTTGAGTAACGTGTTGAGTTTATCGAATCAAAATACTTTAAGTTAGATTTGGAATGTAAAATCTAGTTCGTGAATGCCGAAAGTATGTAAAACATCTATTGATTAGGTGAGATATACTTTGTATAAGAACGGAAATGCTACTCTTGTTTCAAAAGAATTTACGTTAGTCAAAAGCGTTGGTCCTTATGAAGTCTTCTTGCCCACGTGTTTTGAAAAAAGACATATTGAGCGGTGTATGTAAAAATTTTTGAAAATGGTAAGTTCGCATCGTTTTAAAGGATCTTGCATTAAAATAGGAAATTTGAAATTAGGAGGTTCTTGTGAAAACGTTGCTTCTTAAAGAGAATTTTATGCATATTGAACTTAGCGATCGTTAAAAAGTGTTCTAATAAAATGTTTTATTAATTTTGAAAAAGGCTTTAGAAAAAGGAATGATCTTATAATAACTATAAGATCTTATAGGCAAATGAAATGGCTAGTTTGATTTTCGATTGCGAACAAGGTCTTTGATATAATGATAAAATGTGAGCGTGTGTTAGTGATTAGGCTGAGTATGAAGTTCATGGGCAAGAGATTCATTGAACCGATTAAGTTGATAGGTAGCATTTCATAGGGTTTTGAAATTCGGGTAGTAAAACGTTTTAAGGTATGATTAAAAATTTTCGTGTCTATGATTTACGTGAAATAGATTATGAGATAAGGAATACGTTTGATAAAATAATAAATTTTGAAATTCACATAAGTAGTGATTCTAACGAATGATAAACGATTTTGGTGTAAAATATGATTGTGTTGTATGATGAAGTCTCTTTTGAAAGATGGTTTTGGTAACGATCACCTAGGTAAGGGAATCACCCCTAACTCGTTGGTGAGGTCGTTTTAGGAAAAGAAGGAGTGGAGTTAATCGTCAAGGTAAGGAAATCACTCATATCTCGATGATATGTCTCCATTTTGGTGTTACAAAGAATATAAACAAAATTGAGTGACGTTTTGAAATCATGCATATGTATAAATGTATGAAAAGATTTTAGTTTGACGTGTGTGTGAGAAAATGATCTCGAAAATAAATTTGAATTTGAAACGAGAGGTTTGTATCATATAAAAGCGATGATAGTTAAGCATAGGTTTGATTTAAACTTGGATTGTTTCAAACGGAGCTTTGACTAAACCAAAGCGGTCAAAAATTCTTTTGAATTTGAGAAACATGCTTTGGCCTAATAGGTGGAATACTCTTGCCGATATCTCGGTTGACGGTATTCACCATTCCAGTTACTACATGTTCCAAATCCATCGAGAATTCGAGACTTGGCGGGATTTTTTTTTAAATTCAAAGAGCGGGACTAGTTGACAAGGTGCGGGTTTCACCCCTAACTTGACGATTTCGTACCCTAAGTGTGGTTGGTACTCGTCGAGTCAAAATTTAATTTCGACACTTTGACGAGGGTCCACTAGAATTTGAAATGGAAATTCTCCATCAAGGTGAGGATTTCACTCCTAACTTGGTGGCTAATTTCGCGTAAAAAGAATAGATGGATTGAGAGTCGTTCACCAAATTGTGGGTTTCACGCCTATTTTGGTGAGGTTGTCTCGTTTGTACAATACGAGTGGTTCCGAGTTTAGTATAAACGAGTAAAAGTCGTATGTTCGAACAATAATAACAAGTATAAGCACATAAAGCATTTCAAGAAAAATAACACGTAATACACATTTCAAAAATAGCACATAAAGACGTTTCATAAAAGTAGCATGTGAAGCAAGTATGGTCGAATTTGGCGCTTAACTATAGACTAGGTCAAAAGCATGGCAATTTTTCCTAATTCCCTATAGTTATGGCTCTGATACCAATCTGTCACACCCCAACCGATGGCCGAAACATCGGAGTGAAACGAAATAGATTGCAAGAGACTTCATAACACTATTTGCGACAAGTATTTAAATGATAAATTTTCATTTCATTTCTAAAGAATCAATTACAAGAACTTGAAACAAGTACAACATGAATAACGAAATACAATAAATAAGAATACAAAACTTAAAGTGTGTATCTAAGCATCCTATTAGATTCCATGCATCATCAACGTCATCTCAAAACCTGCAACATGTTTTAAAATAAAGTTCAATGCAAAAGCAAATGCGAGTATACAAGTTTTTCATATGTAGCATAAAAGATAAGTTTCAAACAATTCCATGTGGCAAGCTCTTGATTTGATACAAGATAAACATTAAATTTGGCATGTGTCTAACATATCAAACCAATGATGAAACGCAATATGCTCATGACATAACCACAAGTCTACGGGCGGTGCGTTAATCCTATAGCGCTATATATGTCACGGATAGGCTCGTACGAAGTTAATGATAAGTCTAACACAAAATGTCATAAACCCAAGTTTAAAGTATCAAGTAATCAAATAAGCATGCGTGTAATAGGAATGTTTGTGTATTATGAATAAAGTTTGTGTGTAAGTTAATACATAACATGTTACACCCCAAAAAGTGGTAAACGAAAAAGGGGTTCAAGTATACTCACAAAATTGCTAAGTCTTCCGATTATCCAAGTGTTGACGAGCGTAAGAGATTAGGAGGATGGAACACCGAGGTCACCCTATATGGGCAAACGATGGTGCATTAGTAAACAGAATTTTGACGGAGGATTTGAAGTGAAATATAAAGTATAATTAGTTGATATAAATGCATATTTATATATATATTATATATGGTTTAAGTAATATTTCCAAATTAATACTATCAAAAGTATTGTTGAAATGTTTTCGAAAATAAAAATAATTATACATTTATATCTATTTTATAAAAATTAATCGAATTTGATAGGTTTCGTTTTGCCATTAGTTTTTTTCCCTTAAAAATACGATTTTCTCATTAGTTCAAAATTATGTTTTTACCCCCACTTAAAAATATATTTACGATTTTACCCCGTATAAATTTATAGTTTTGTCATTAGTTTTTTTCTCACAGCCAAGTTACGATTTTACCCTCAACTTAACTTTACATTTTCCCCATCGTTTTTGTTTGTTTTCCTGGTGACATTACAATTTTGCACCCAGTGTAAAATTACAGTCGTGCCGGCAACTTCCTGACACTCCCCCTTTGGTCCATTTAGTTTACAATTTATCCCCGAATTAAAATTATGATTTGGCCCTCAGTTAAAAATTACGTTTTTCCCATCGTTTTAGTTTTTTTTACCAAAACTATAAAGGTTTTTTGTTTTAATTGGTTTACTCGATTTAATTTTTTTTCGTCTCAAGGAGTTGCCTAACACTAGCTCATTAGTCCTGAGAAATTACAGTTTTGCCCTGAGCCCAAAATTACAGTCTTATCATCGTTTTTGTTTTTTTTCCCCTAGCAAAATTATAGTAGTCTTTTTTTAATTGGTTGAGAATTATTCGGCCATCGCCCCGCAACGCGGGCGGGGCATCTACTAGTTAATTGACATTTATGAAAATTTTAAATAACTTTATATTTTGATAAGTAACCGAAAAACCATAATAAAGAAATATTTTGTATTTTAAATAGAATTTTCACAAACATAGGAAAGAAGTTACAAATCTATATCTCTAATAAAGCAAACCATTGGGGGACACATGTCACCCAATGGAGCAAGCCACCTAAGCATCCACATAAGCAATGATGTGGCAAAACTCAAATAATGTGACAAGTGGCATATCTCTCGGATGGGGATTCCATTGGCTTCTCACATACGCACTCTCATCTCTCTCTCTCATTATCTCAAATCGTTCAAAGAAACCCTAATAGGCGATTCTTATTCCTGCGTTCTCAATCGATCCTGTGCAACGAGGTTTAATCAATCTTCAAATATTCAACAGTCATCGTCATCGACGGTAATGATTCTGATATCTTCTTCATCATCTTATTGATCGAATCTGTTTGAATGGTTTGTTTTACTTTGATTTGTTATGTATTGACTGTTATGTGATGATGTATGAATTTATTGTACATGATTTGAAGATCGATTAGCTTATTCCTTTTTTCTTGGGGTTTTAAAAGTAGATATGATGTTGTTTGTTTATATGATTTGAAGATCGATTTCTTATACGGATTTGCTGGTCTGTAAGGGTTTATTTGAACGGTAATTATTCCGATATCTTCTTCATCATCTTATTGATTAAACAGTTGGTGTATATATGTTTTGTCTATTGGGGTTTTTCAATTGAATATGTTGATTTATCAATTCTGTTCCTCAGATTACCAAGAGTTTATATTCTGTTAATTAGTAACCGTTTTTTATGTTTGAAGTTTTATTCGATGCAGGTTTATGTATTATTTTAGTGATTATGTTCTTGAAAAATTGTGATCTACTGTTAATTAAGTGATTATGTTATTGTACGTTTGAAGCTTTCTGTGTATTAGGGTTCTAATTACTGTTTTCATCTACTGTTATTTGTAGTTTGCCATCTTCTGAATTCATCTATTTGATGTTGAATTTCTCAGCACCTTGCTGAAAAATATAATAGTAAGATCCATAGTTAGAAAATTGCTTGAGTAATTGAGAATATGTAAGATCAACCCAGCACTTCATACCTGGTGAATGTATATTGATGAATATATGTACATTATGATTTTTCAAATCGGATTGTTAAATCTGTGATTTGATTATTATAGTGCACATTCTATTTCAAGCCTCTTATTTGAAGTCCAGCAATCTTTTATATGTCTTATATGTCGTTTTTTTATTGATTCTATGTTAAACTCAATTTTATGTTGTCATTTACTTTTCATACGTTGAGAGGCGATATGGTTTACGGATTCGCTGCCCGTGTATGGAAGAATGACAAAAAATCGTTGGTGAGTTTTTATATTATAAGCATTTTATTCCAGTAAATGACAGTATTTTAATAAATCCGTTGTGAATACTAATCGTCTAATTAGCATTAACGATACCTATATGTTATTTTAACAGAAACTTCCGGCAAAATATGGTGAATGGATTCAGAAGTTTGATTATCCAGAGAAGAATGCAGTCATTCGGACCATCGATGGTAAATAGTTGTAGATGTAATATAATTTTAATCAAATTTTTAAATCAACCATTAGTAATGTAAATAATGAGTTTTTTAAAATATACTTAGTGAATTTCGGATGTTGTTTTTAATTTTTTTAAATATAATGATTTTTTTTAAATTGGTATAGGTGCCTAAATATTTTCGCCTGTTTTGGAATTTGTTAAATGTCTAAAAGAATCAAATGTTGGTGTTAATTTTTTTTTTTTGAAGTAATTGAATTTTCTTTAAATATGTGTATTAAACGGGTTTCTTAAATTAAAGTGTCAGTTTTGTAATAGATAAATAGTCCTTTTGATATAAATTTAAAAAAAATCAAATTTATTATGGAAGTGTTTTTAAAACCGTTGTTGACCTTAATTATTTTCAGTTGTAATAGTGACTTTTAAAACTATTAAAATCATGCCATATTTAAGTAATCAATTAATTATATTTAAAGAAATTTCAAATTTTTAAGTTTTCATTATTAAAAGATCCAATGAAATATACTTATATTTTTTAAATTTTTAATAATATTAAAGTACAATTTTATTAAAAACGTAAGTTATTGGTTGTATTTTGTTATTTTTGTGTCTAGAAACCTAATTTCTTGTTTAGACTACATTTTCCGGTTTCTTTTTTAATTCTTAATTTGATGTATTTTTTTTGTTGATGTATATGTTATTCTTTTGATTTCATATTTATAGAATGTTTTTAAATAGATGACTATTGGTTACTTTTTTTTAGGTAATAAAATCATATTTTTCGTTGATTTTTTTAGATTTGTAAGTTTTTTTAGATTTAAATCCATTTCTTAAAATAGTTCAGCATAATTTCGGTAATAATTTTTTCTAATAATAAACTGATTTTTAGACTTTACAAAAATTATTTCCCGAAATCTGTATATATATTTTCTTAGTAGATTCATTTTAATTCAATTACTAACCAGTTTCTAATATCAATCATCTATTCTCATATCATATTTCATCGAAATGGATGAAAACAATATTACTTTTTTAAACAATCTTGATTGGAGATCCAAGTTGTTTACCATAAAGGTGAATGTGTTAAGACTTTGGATTCGCATGAATCCAAAGAGAGAAGGAGAAACCCTTGGTATTGAAATGGTGGTTATGGATGAGCAGGTTTGTTTTAATGTCATATGTTTTTTAACATTTAGTTTAATTTTTATATTGTTGTTTATACTAACCAATTTTAATTTGTTTTTTTTTATTAGGGGACTAGGATGCAGGCAACTGTTTGGAGCAAGTTTATGAAAAAACAAGAAATTTTGCTTAAAGAAAATGAAATTTATTACATTTATAAATCTCAACTTTCTGTCATTAAGTCAACTTTCAAACACTTTGACAAAGAACATGCTATTAGCTTAAACTTTGATACATCTGTTAAAAAGTGTGAGAACTTTGATGGAAGTGTATATGGTATTCGGTTAGCATCATTTGAATCCATTAAAGCCGGTGAAGTCGATGTCAAGTATCGAGTTGGTTTGTACTTCATCATATATATGACAACAACATGAGAAATTAAAAAATTATATAAATATAGAATTTTATTTTAATTTTTTGTTTTTTTTTTTTCTGATTACATTTCTTATTAATCAATTTTTTTCAGATTTTATTGGATATGTAGATGAGTGGTCTGAACCAGAAATGACCAAAACGAAGATGGGAAAAGATAGCAAATTCATGAACTTGCAATTGCTGGATGAAGAGTATGTTTATTAAATTCTAATTTAATTTGATTGCAGCTTTAGTATTATATATTTTGATTACATGATTTCCTTTGATGTGTTTAATTTATATTTATGTAGGGGTATTAAGTTAAACTGCACTTTATGGGATGAGTACTGCGATGAGATGTTTGGTTATATTCAGAGCCATAAATAAGAAGTTCATGTTGTTTTGCTTGTGCAGTTTGGTAGTTTCAACAAGTATAAAGGTAGTTACTGTTTATAAACTTTGTTAAGATTATTTAATATTTTATATTATTTACGAAATTGAATATCATAATCTATGATATTAATTTTTTTGCACAGGGAAGACAACGCTATCTAATGATTTCCATATAACAAGGCTGTTTATCAATGCTGACATAGAGGAGATTCGTTCATTTAGAACCAAGTAAACAGTTTATAAAATAATATGAAATACTTATTGATGTTTTTAATTTATTTTTTCTTTTATTATTGTAAACAGGTTTGTTGAGAAGATATGTAAAACATCCTCTAAAGGTCAGAAATCAATTGGTTCATCTGGAAGCACAAGTGTTGCGGATGACTTTTTAGTGAAGCATCAGTTTTCCAATTTCCGTGATATTACGCTATTGGATCAGGTTTGTGTCTACTTTTTAATATTTTAAGTAAATACATTAAACAAAATTGTTTCACAAATTTATATGTATAACTCTATTTTGTTACATTTTATTTCAGCCTTGTGAGGTCATAGTTCTTGGTACGATCATGGGTGTGTATGATAAAGATGATTGGTACTACCTTGGTTGTGAAGAGTGCAATCGGAAGGTGGAGACAACTTTGGTCATCGAGGAAGCTGAAGACGGTGCTGAGGAACCGAAGTTTAAACAAGTTTTAGTTTGCTCAAATCCTGAATGTCCTAAGGAGGTTGTGAATGCCACACCGATGTAAGTTACTTATATTTTTTTGTACTTTTATAATATTTATGCTTATGTTATTCTACTTTACAAATGTAAATTGTATTTATTTTCTAAAATACTTTTTGTGCATTTAGTTTTAGGATTCCAATTAGAGTACAAGATCATGCAGCTATTGCCTCCTTGACTTTGTTTGACCGTGAATCTAGAAAAATGTTGGGTATGACTGCAATTCAATTGCTTGAGAAGTCAAGAGTGGATCAGGTAACATGTTTCATATCATTATTTACTTAGGTTGTTATTTAAAGTACATATTAGTAATGTCTAAATCGGATTATTATGTTTTTTTAAATAATTTTTTATTCACTTTTATTAGGCATCTTTGGTAGAGAAAACCATTCCCTGTCAGTTTAGAGCATTCAATGATAAAAAGTATGCTTTCAAGATTCAAGTTAGTCAATTTAATATTGACAACCATATTGATGGTTATGCTGTTCATAAGTTGGTGAATGATTCAGCAATAATTGAATCGTTGGAGAGCCGAATTCCAGTTGATCAGGTTAGTTAAATACAAACCTTTTAATTAAATATATGTTAGAAATTTATTATTTTTGTTGTGCCTAGCCTTATTATTTTTTGAATTGCAGGGTGTGGACGAGGCTGCTGCAGGTGATGTTTCACTTAGTGATATATCAACTCAAAACCCTTTTGCTTTAAAGGTATGTATTTTAACTTAATATTACAAACACCAAATGCTGTAAACATATATACTTTCTAATTTTGAATATATCATACAGGATGCTGTGGATTCTATTGGTGATAGCTTCACACCCGATTGCACATCTAAAGATTGTTCTAAGACTTCGTCTGCGGAATTGAAGCGCAACCTTGCTGACGTGTATGAAGTTGAAGAAAGCACCTCTCTATCATCCACAAAGGTTAAAAAGGCTGGTGTCTCGGATGTCCAAATTGATGAGGAAACGATTCTGCTGGTTCCAAAGATCGAGAAGTAGTTCATGGTTTATGTATTTTTACCAAAAACAATTTATCTTTTTCCGAATATTGCTGGTTTGGTTTGGTTTGTGTGTTACATTGGTTTGGATTGATTTGTGATGGTTGGTTAGTTTGGTTTTTTTAAACATATGGATGGTTGGTTTTTTTTATTTGAAACATATTGTTTGTTTGTTTTAATGGTTGGTTTGGAATATTTTGTATTACCTATACTTCTTTAACCTTTATTTTTTGTTAGTTTATCTTTGTTTTATTTTGTTGCATGTATAAAATGTTTTCAAAAACATTGGTTTATGTTTTTGAAATTAGACATTTTTTAACTTTTATTATAAGGCCATAAAGGTTTTGAATGTATACATTTAGTTTTTTTTTACAAATTATTATTGTAAAAACTATTAATATTTTTTTAATATTTAACTTGCAAATAAAGATTTTAATAATCTAATTCTCTAATTGAATATAATTTCTATAATATTTATATACGAATTAAAAGTATATATTTTCGGAATCCCCATTAATTTAAAAGTTATAATTTAATTTTTTTGAAAACCCCCCAATTATTTTAAAATTTAGGAAACACTTAAATTGGTATGATTTTCTTTCCTTTTTAAAGTTTTATAACCGAAAATTTATATTTTTTAACAAAAATATCGGCGACCTTTTTATACATTTACCTCCAAGTATTTTTTAATTTAAATGATTTCCTTTTTTACAATTATAACCGACTTTTTTTTTAAGTTATAAACTTTTCATTTTTAAAATAACTTCAAATACTATAAAAACCTCTCTTCTTATTCATAATACACACTCAATGTTTTACACTAAAGGTTCTAAAACTCTAAATCAGAAAACTCTCTGACGACATTCATCATTTTTTAAGTTTTCACGTTTGATTATTTCTCATACACGTAAGTGTTATTTCTTTTTATTATACTTATACATTTAATTTTTTGTAATACCTATTTTAATGCATTTGTATATTATATATGATACAATATTAGGATATGCCTAAACGCGCAAAGCCTCAAACTTTACCTTCATTTCCACTTCCTACTGGTGTTCACCCTTCTAATAGTATGTTTACTTGGTTCTTATTGCTGTTTACAAATATAATAAAAAAATGATTTAATATGTAACGATGTTAAGTAATGTTATTTTTAATTAAATTGTTGCAGGTGGTCTTGGTAGAAGTCATTTGTCTAACATTACGAATGGTAATGTTTGCAATTATGTAGACATGAATTGAATTTTGTTTTTGTAAATAGTTAAATATTTTTTTATGTCTTTTATTCTTCAGTTGATACTAATCAAGTTGACCCTCAAGACTATGTTTAACGTAGAAAATTAAGGAAATTGTATTTGGATAATAAAAGACGAAATGCAAATAATAAATCTTCCACTTCACGAAACGTCATTCGTTCATCCAACGTTTCAGTATCTGATACAAAACATTGTCGTGTCGTAACAATTCGTGAATCCTCTTATATGAATACGATGGACGGACGTATTTTGCCAACCACACCTTTAACAAATCCCTACGAGACATGTACGTCAGGTTGGTGTTAATTACTTATGTATTTAATTTTCCTTTTAATATGATTATGAGTTTGTTTTTTTTTAAATATAAAATTCTGCAATATGTAAACATATTTCATACGGTAAATTGGATTTTATTTTATTTTATTTTATTTTTTTTTTGCAGTTGAAACTGGAAGAAGTCCATTGGTTAATATTACAAATGGTAAATTTTTTTATCTTTTTACACATGAATACAAGTTTTTATTTATAATTTGTTTAACATCACAAATGTTAAATTCTTTGGTTTTGTAGACAATAATACAACTTTTTATGTATAATTTAATAGTTTATGTTTTTTTCTATTTTTTTTCAGTTGTTATTTATAATTTGTTTAACATCACAAATGTTAAATTCTTTGGTTTTGTAGACAATAATACAACTTTTTATGTATAATTTGATAGTTTATGTTTTTTTTCTTTTTTTTTGTCAGTTGTTTCTAATGATGTTGATCAGCAAGAATCAGCTGAACGCAGAAAATTAAGGAAACTATATTTGGATAATAAAAGACGAAAGGCAAATAATAAATCTTCCACTTCACGAAACGTCATTCGTTCTTCCAACGTTTCACAATCCGTTACAAATGATTGCCATGTTGTAACACCAATTTGTTCATCCTCTAATATCAATACCTTGGATCGACCTATTTTGCCTACCACACCTTTAAGAAATCCATACCAGGCGTATACATCAGGTTGGTGTAATTTACTTACATATATAAATTTTGATTACTAACATTATCTATTTATTTTTATTTTTTTAAATTATGTAATACATAAACTTATTTAATTCGGTAATTTAGAATTTATTTGTTGCAGTTGAAGTTGGAAGGACTCCATTGGCTAATATTACAAATGGTGAATTGTTTATTTTTGTACATATGATTACAATGTTTCATTTATAATTTATTTAACATTACAAATGGTAAATTATTTGGTTGTTTAGACAGGAATTCATTACTTAATTTATAATTTGATAATTTATGGATATCCATATTTTTTTCAGTTGCTTCTAATGATATTGAGCATAAAAAATCAGCTGGTCGAAGAGAATTAAAGATAGTACATTTGGATAATAAGAGACGTAATGTGAGTAACAAATCTTCGAGTTCACAAAACGTAATTCGGTCATCCAACGTTTCAGTATCCTATACAAATGATTGTTGTGTCGTAGCACCAATTCGTCATCCTGTTATATCAATACCATTGATCGACGTATCTTGCCAAACACACCATTAACAAATCCGTACGAGGCGTATACATCCGGTTGGTGTTATTTACTTATATGTTTAAATTTTGTTTATTATCATTATGAGTTTGCTTTTTTTTAAATAAAAATTTATGTAATACATAAACATGTTTCATACGTTAACTTGAATGTTTTTTGGTGCAGCTGAAACTGGAAGAAGTCCATTGCCTAATAATACCAACGGTAAATTCAATATTTTTTTTACACATGAAGACAGTTTTTATTTATGATTTGTGTAACATTACAAATGGTAAATTGTTTCGGTTTTTAGATGAGAATACAATATTTAATGTATACTTTGATATTTTATGGTATACCATATTTTTATTTTCAGTTGCTTCTAATGATCTTGAGCATCAACAATCAGCTGAACGAAGAAAATATAGGAAATTACATTTGGAAAATAAGAGACATAATGCGAGTAACAAATCTTCCACTTCAAAAATCGTTACTTGGTCATTCAATGTTTCAGCATCCAATACAAATGAATGTCGGATCGTAACACCAATGAGTTCATCCTCTTATATACATACCATCGATCCACGTTGTTTCCCAACCACACCTATAACAAGTCCGTCTGAAGCATCTACCTCAGGTTGGTGGTATTTATTTACTTATTTCACATTTTGTTTATTTTTAATCTGACATTTTTATTAATTTTCGTTGTTATGAACATATAGGTGTCAAGAGGATACAAAGAGGTAAACAAAGGTTGTCTACTAAAGGTCGCTGCGTGTATCCTGTTCCAATGGTTGATTTATCTTCTGACGATCATATTATTCCTAAAAAAATTGCTGAAGATCCATATAAAGGCGTTTCTAACAGTAAGTATCTTATACACTCAATACTTTAAATTCCATTTCAAGAACGTCATTATATTAATTTCATAACAAATAGCACAAAATGATATATTTATAATTTTCCATAATAGATTATTTGGATCATGGTGATCAAGTAGTTGTATGTGGCGTATGTAATGCTAAGTTGTGGAAAGTTGAAGCCGGAAAAGGAAGGGTTTACTTAGGAAGAAAATCTTACATGCTTTGTTGTGGTTATGGAAAAGTACATCTTCCGAATTTTAAAGAAACGTGTCAGGAATATCAAAATCTTTTCAAAAGTTTAGACAACAAGAGCAAGCATTTCTTACTAAATATTCGTCGTTTTAATTCTATGTTTTCCTTCACTTCCATGGGTGGTAAAGTTGATTCTAAAATCAATAGATGAAATGCTCCATATGTATATCGAATTAGTGGCGAGAATTATCATACACTTGGAAGTCTTCTTCCTAAAGAAGGTGGTGAACCAAAGTTTGCGCAGCTTTACATATACGACACAGATAATGAAGTCTCTAATCGCAAAACCGTATTTAGGTATCCCTGAAAACCATTTCGTTTATTATTTTTTTGATTTATTTTTGGTTTTATGTATATATGAACACTTACTGATTCTTTCTCTGTTTTCTTACAATTGCATTACAGTAACTCAAATCAACCAGGTTCTGCAACTTTTGATTTGCTTGACACTGAATTAATAGAGTACCTTAAGCTGATTTTAGATTCAAATAATGAGCTTGTGAAAACCTATAGGCGTGTACGAGATCGGTTTGTTGATAATCCTCACGTTGACTTAAAATTACGGCTTAAGGCAAATAGGTCTAAAGATGGTCGTACATACAACCTACCGACGTCGACCGAAGTTGCTGTGCTTATTGTTGGAGACCTTCAGGATGCTCTTGATAATCGTGACGTAGTTGTTGAGTCAAAGAAAGATGGTCTACAACGTATTAGCGAGCTTCATCCATCGTATCTCGCGCTTCAGTATCCATTGCTTTTCCCTTTTGGTGAAGATGGTTACCGGGTTGATATTCTTCATAGAGAAGGAAGGGCATCAACGAAGAAGAGAGTCAAAATGTACAATGAGAGAGTATTTTGCTTACCATGTTCAAGATCGAGTCAGTCTGTTTTCTTTGATTCTCAATGCTCGAAGACTTTTGCAACAGTTCTTGGTTGACGTGTATACGATGATTGAAAGTGAACGATTACTATTCATACGTCTGCAACAAAATAATCTGAGATCTGAGACATATGAGAACCTTAGAAAGCTTGGGCAAAATGGTAATCCTGATATGTCAAATGTTGGAACACGCGTACTACTACCGTCTTCATTTACCGGTGGATCACGTTATATGAGGGAGAATTATTATGATGCTATGGCCATTTGTAAATGGTTTAGGTACCCTGATTTTTTCATTACGATAACGTGTAATCCGAAATGGCCGGAGATTAAAAGATTTCTGAAGAACACGAACATTAATCCGGAGGATAGACCGGATATTTTATGCAGATTGTTCAAAATTAAGCTTGACACAATCATGAAAGACTTGCGAGAGAAATCTTTATTAGGCAACGCATCGGCAGGTAAGTATCCATTTAATTGAATTACTTTATTATAGTTTTTGTCGTCTGCTACGTTGATAACCATAACTTAAAAAATTAGTATGTTAATATTAACTATCCTATTGCAGTTGTCTATACCATAGAGTTTCAGAAACGAGGCCTACCGCATGCCCATATTTGTCTGTTCTTAAATGACGAAAGCAAGATTCCTTCAGTTGAGCATGTTGACAACTTTATTTCTGCCGAGATACCTGACAAAAACTTAGATCCAGATCTATATACTCTTGTCAGCGATTATATGATTCACGGACCTTGTGGTGTTGCAAAACCAAATTGTCCGTGTATGGTCGATGGTAACTGTTCGAAGAATTTTCCTAAGAAGTTCTGTGATGAAACTACCCTAGATTCGAATGGTTATCCGGTCTATAGACGTGCCGATTCAGGTTTTTTTGTTGAGAAATCTGGTATTCAGCTTGATAACAGAAGCGTGGTTCCGTATAGCAAAATGCTATTGAGACGTTATCAGGCACACATTAACGTCGAATGGTGTAACCAAGCTGCCTCCATAAAGTATTTGTTTAAATACATTAACAAAGGACCAGATAGGGCAGAATTTGGTTTTGTACAAAATGCCGATGAAGGTCAGCGTGAAGATGGAAAAGATGAAATCAAAGAGTATTACGATTGTAGATATCTATCGGCGTGCGAAGCTTCATGGCGCATATTTGCATTTGATGTTCATTACCACTATCCATCTGTAATCAGGCTTCCGTTTCATCTACCAGATAAACAAAACGTTATATACGGCCCTGATGACGATCTTGATAGTGTTCTTCATAAACCATCTGTTGCTTCTACGATGTTTTTGGGGTGGATGGAAAAGAACGAAAAAGATCCGTTTGCGCGCACCCTTACTTACATTGAGTTCCCAACTAAATTTGTTTGGAAGAAGGACGAAAGGATATGGGATAAACGGATAATAGGTAAAACCATTGGTCGAATTCACTGTGTTAATCCTTCTATGGGTGAAGCATACTTTTTAAGAATTCTTCTTAATAAGGTAGTAGGTTCTAAGTCTTTTGAAGAGATTCGTACAGTGAATGGGCAAGTCTTCCCAACATTTAGAGATGCGTGCTACGCTAGAGGCCTGTTAGACGACGACAAAGAGTATATAGAAGCTATCAAAGAGGCTTACTACACAGGTTCAGGATACTATCTTCGTAATCTGTTTGCTACAATGTTGGCGTCTAATACATTATCAAGGCCGGAACATGTTTGGGAAAACACATGGGAGTACCTTTCAGATTGTATTTTATATAATCGGCAAAAGCTTTTGAGGATCGAAGGTACGCAAATTGTTATTTAATATTTTGAAAATTATGTCTTATATATAATTGTTTATGAAGTTGTTTTTTTGTTATTTATAAGAATTTTAATAATTTATAATTTTTTTTATATATTTGTAATAGGTTTGTCTCTTCTAGAAGAACAAATAAGAAACCTAACGTTGCTGGAAATTGAGCGTTACTTACTACGTAACAACTCGAGTTTAAGTCGGTTTCCTTCTATGCCTCAACCCGATAGTGAGTCAATATATTCAGCAGAGAACCGTTTAATTGCTGACGAGCTTCGGTACGACGTAAGAGCTACTGCCGTTGAATTTCATAATCATTTAAGTAGCTTAACCGATGAGCAACGTTTAGTGTTTGATGAGATAATTGAAGCAGTTCATAGTAATGCGGGTGGTGTGTTTTTTGTCTATAGATACGGAGGTACTGGTAAGACGTTTCTGTGGAAGACATTATCTGCATCCATTAGATGTAAAGGAGATATTGTACTAAATGTTGCATCAAGTGGAATCGCATCTCTTTTGTTACCTGGTGGCCGTACTGCACATTCAAGGTTTCATATACCTTTGAATTTAACAGAAAGCTCGATGTGTTTTATTAAACCGGACGATGACGTTGCTGATTTATTAAGGAAAACGAAATTGATAATTTGGGATGAAGCACCGATGAATCATAAACATGCGTTTGAAGCACTTGACCGGACAATGAAAGATATTTTCAAATGTGAGATGACCTTTGGTGGTAAAGTTATGGTGTTCGGTGGTGACTTTAGACAGATACTTCCGGTTGTACCAAATGGCAGTAGGCTAGAAATCGTTAATGCTTCAATCACTTCGTCGTATATTTGGATTAGTTGCAAGGTCCTTGCTTTAACCAAAAACATGAGGTTAACCGTAGGAGCGAACGCATCTGATATCGAAGAGATTAAAGCTTTTGCGAATTGGTTGCTCGAGTTGGGCGAGGGAAAGATTGGTGACAGTGTCGATTCTCAGGTGGTTATAGATATTCCTGAAGATTTGTTAATCAAGTGCTCTGAGGATCCTATGTCAGATCTGATCGACTTTGTATATCCTTCACTTCTTCAACTGTACAAAGATAAATATTTTTTTGCTGAAAGAGCTATATTGGCACCAACAAACGAGGTTGTTCAAGAAATTAATGAAAGATTGCTTGCTTCGTTTCCTGGCGATGAAGTGGAGTATCTGAGTTCTGATAGTATTTGTCAAACTGATAAAGGAAAGAACGAAGCACATGCGAGACTATATTCTCCTGATGTTCTAAATGGTCTTAAAATTTCTGGTCTGCCGAATCATCGATTAGTCCTTAAAGTTGGTGTACCTGTAATGTTGCTTCGCAATATTGATCAACAAAATGGTTTATGCAACGGTACGAGACTACGGATTACTAAACTTTATAAACGTGTTATAGAGGCTGAGATTATATCCGGCGGAAACATAGGGACCAGAACGTTTATTCCACGAATCAGTTTGACACCGTCGGATAAAAGAATTCCTATCAAGTTTCAAAGACGACAATTCCCGTTAAATGTATGTTTTGCAATGACTATTAATAAAAGTCAAGGACAATCTTTATCAAGGGTTGGATTGTATTTGAAATATCCAGTTTTCTCACATGGTCAGCTTTATGTTGCGTTATCAAGAGTTAAAAGCAGAGCCGGTGTAAAGTTGCTTATACTAGACAAAGATGGGAATGTAACGAGTAAAACAACAAATGTAGTCTACAAGGAAGTTTTTTCCGGCATTTGAATAGTTTTCTGTTTTTTTCTTCCAATGTATGTATTTGTACACAACATTTCATTTCAAAGTAAATAATAGGGTTTTGGTTGAAGCCCGCGTATTACGCGGGCATTAACCTAGTATATAAATATGATCAAAGGTTTATAATCTTATCTTTAGTGTAGGCTCTCTACACTACTTGTTTTTATTGGTTGTGAATATATAGAATCACCGGGATAAAACCCTTTACCCAAAAAAAAAGTTACAAATATATAAATATGATCAAAGGTTTATAATCTTATCTTTGTTTCTTCCGAGCCAAAGAGAAATTTTGTTAAAAACATAAGAGAACTTAGCCACTTTTGCCCTCCTTACCATCCACCATAAAGAAGCCTTTTTAAACTCTTCCAGAACCATAGAATTTGAGCGTCCTTTTCCTTTAAAGCATTTTTTTGGTCTCTTCGGTTCCATGTTCTCCATAAAGTAAGCTTCAAAACCCCTTAGCGATATGCTTGACTTCAGGGCATGATCCAACATCTGTATTACCGAGTTTATCTCGACAGGAACTTGCATTTTTAGCCAAATGGAGACACACCACCATACCAGCCTTGCGCTTATACACGATACAAGAAGATGGTATGCTGACTCAACCTCTATCCCGCACATAGGACAGCTTTCGTCACCATAAGCCACTCCCCTAGCTGCTAACGCCATAGCTGTCCATAAGCCCCGCCACTAACTCGGACACGGTCCCACGACCAAGTATTTCTTATGTGTTTAGATATCATATATGCACTCCCCTTAAGTTGATACTGTTGGAAATTTTAGTGAAAATGAGTTTTTCACTAAATATGTTGGACATCAATAATATTTATATATGTGTTGTATAAATAATTATTTATGGTTTATGTTCAAACTATGTCCAAATAGAGCTAAGATGAATGAGATATCGAAGCTTGACGTTGTATGTTTGGAACAAACAAAGATAAATAAAATGGATTAGTTTTGTCAACTTGTCCCACATAGGTGGGATGACAAAACTTAAAGTGGTTTATAAGGAGGAGCACTCCTTGTATATTGTTTCCTTAAAGGCAAACACTAGTGGGGACTCTAAAGGGTGCGGAGCACCCTTACTCGTGCACATATGCGTGCGTGCCATGGGCTATGGGCCCTATGTAGTGCACTTTGAACTTCGCACACCGCCTTTGTATTTTTGTCCATGAGCGCGTGGTCAGATACATGGCGGGTCCGCTTATGGCGCACCCTTGGGTGGAGTAGGCGGATGCCATGGCATGGCACATGTCATTGGCTATGGCGAAGAATGCAAGTGGCGCACAAGTTTGGATGGTGCATGACCAGGTGGCGTCCTGGTATACATAGTGGCATCCGTGTGGCGCGCGAGTATAGATGGCGCATGACTAGGTGGCGTCCTGGTATGCGTAGTCGCATCCGTGTGGTGCGCGACTCCATATGGCGCGGCATGAGATCCTTGAAGCATGGCGCGCGGACTGGCGGATCAGTTCTAGCGCGCGCACAGGTTTGCAACGGAAACAAAACAGCTAGTTGGACTTGGTCAAACTAGTTGTTTCAACTCATTTAATTCTGTCATGAATGAAAATGAGTGTTTCGAGTTGACCACTTTAATCCATTTGATTGAACCTAAATATTGTATGTTACAATATTAAATATCTTGTTTAGTACAAGATTAATGAGAAATTAAAACCTATTGATTACAAGGTTTAATATCTTGTTTAATTGTCTAACTTATGACAATATTGATTGGGTTTTAATTAGCTCTTTATGTGTATGACTATAAAAAGAATGAGGACTCATTCTAAAGGGATATGAGAGAGATACACAAAAAGGAGGTTCTTTGTTCCATGGAATTTTAGAGAGGAGTACTCTCTAAATTATCCTTTTATCAACTTCATTATTTTCCAATAACACCAATTTATATCCGGTGTAATCTCGGGCGCGAGTGTCATCTCCGGCAGTACAACTACTGCTTCGGTTGTTGTATCCTGGAAACAGACCGTCTGAGAGGAGGCGCGAAATCTGTTTTAAGGGCCCCGTGTCTAACACGATCCTCAACCAAAACCGTCAACGATAGTTTGTTCATTCTCGCAGTGGAGGTTCGTACAAGATGGTGCGGTTGAAGTTCGTCCAAAGACGTTGGCTTGAATCAAGATTGGTACAATATTTTTGTATTTTATTTATTGTTTATTTTTTTTTTTTTGTAACCGGTATTGTACTAGAAGAATTACCCACAAATAACGAGAGTCTCGTTATTATTTATTTTATTAATATTTTTAATAAAAAGTGAACCTAGTTCCTACAATCTTAAAACAGACTTTCGTGAAGATTGTTGCTACAATCTTAAATCCCTTCTCTACGAGGATTTAGGTTCACGAAAGTTAAAATATTTAATGAGATTTTTGTTAAAATCTTGAAAACATTTTTTGGGAAATATTTATTTAGTACAATGAGTCGGATTAAATTTTTGATTGGAGTACAATCTTTAATCCGAATACCGGGTTGCAAAACGACTTATTTGATTCAAGTTTTGGACTTCGTGGTTTTTGTTCGTGTTTAGATAAAACCGAACATATACAAAATAATATGTATTTCAATAGGTTTTTGAAATACTAAATTTTCTAATGAGCGTATTAGAAAATTTTATTTTGTAACCCCTTACTAATTAAATGTTTGTAACGTTTAATTTCTTTATAACAAGCTTTTAGTAACCATAATTGATATATTAATGTTGGTTTTAAAAGTCTTGGTATATATTGTTTTTCTAATTAGCATATTAGAAAGTAATTATTCTATAAAATAACAAGTTTTAATATTTTCTAACGAGCGTGTTAGAAATGTTGATGTTGAAAGAATAACAAGATTAAAACTTTTTATCTCTAACGAGCGTGTTAGAATTTTATAGAATAATAAGTTTTAATATCATCTTTTATATCTAATGAGCGTGTTAGATATGATGATTGTGTAAAACTAACTTGTTAAAAGACGATTTTATTTTCTAACAAGCGTGCTAGAAAATATACGTTTAGATTTTCTAACGAGCGTGTTAGAAAATATTATTATTTCAAATAATTACCGACGAGCGTGTTGGAGACAATTATTTTGGATAATAAACATTGCAACGGTTTCGTCAAAACTATTAAATTTCTAACGAGCGAGTTAGAAACGGATTTTATTCCACATACGTTTAAACGAATTTTATTTGTTTATTTCTAATGAGCGTATTAGAAATAGTTTATATTTTTTTATAAACTTCTAAACAAATTTTGTAATCGATTATTTCTAACGAGCGTGTTAGAAACGATTTAAAGAGTTTGATAGTTGTTTATTTTCTAACGAGCGTGTTAGAAACGATTTAACGACTTTATCATTTGTTTATTTCTAACAAGCGGGTTAGAAAACGTTTATTTTATATAAACCAAAAACGGCTTTTGGCAATAAATAATCGTCTAATTTTCTAATGGGCGTATTAGAATTAGTTTATCTTATAACCAACTAATTTAACGATTTGCAATCGTTAATTTCTAACGAGCGGGTTAGAACCAGGTTAACTATGATAAACTATTTAAGATGATTTGTAATCGTGTTATATATTTTCTAACGAGCGTGTTAGAAAAGATATGTGTTCATTTCTAACGAGCGTGTTAGAAAACGTTCATTTAAGTAAACCAAAAGTGAATAAATGTATTCGTTTTATTTCTAACGAGCGCGTTAGAATTGGTTCTCATACAAACCACTCATTTTAACGATTGATAATCGTTATTATCTAACATTGGTTAGAAATGGTTTGAATATGATAAACTTTTATTAAAACGATGTGTATTCGTTTTATTAAAACGATGTGTATTCGTTTTATTTTCAAACGAGCGAGTTTGAAATTGTTTTATTTATTAAATTATTATAAGCTTTATTGTCTTGATTTGTAATCAAAACATAAATATATAGTTTAATATTAAAACACTTGCAAAAACGAGAAATGTTTTGAACGAATAAAACATGTCTTTGCGAAGTATAAGTGATTCGATACTTACACAAGAAGTATAACGTCTTGAACCATATAATAGTCTTGGAGATACTATTAGGTGAAAAACAACTCAATGTTGTTATAAATATAATAAGTTCCTCAACTACTTGCGAGTAGTTAATTGTACGCAACTTTATATTTTGGACAACTTGTGATTATTCAAGTTTAGAGTTTCAAGACGAAACAAGTTATACGTGTTCCATTGAGGGAGTACCTCAAAACATGACAGAACGATGTAATTGCGTTTATTTCGTTCTAAAGGGTGTTGAAAGTAATAACACAATGTGATTTGATGTTTAGATATCATTGGTGTATATGTTATTTTGGACTAATAATAAGTTGTCAAAAGGATACACATTTCGATACAAAGTGTAAAAGCTAATTTACACGGACACAACGAGCGGGTTGTGATCATGACTAATGTAATAAGTCACAAATCAAACATCAAACGTATAACGAGTTCGTGAGAAACGTGGTGCATGGTTTGAAAACGAGATATGTCATCTAATGTTGAGAGCATCAACATGGAAATGCACATGTAAGTTTCAAAGAATATAACATATGAAAGAAATATATGTTATTATTGTAAATGATTTTAATAATTTTAGCAAATTTATTAACGAAAATTTACAATAGTGATAGACTAGTAGATGCTTCTACCACCATCAATGTTGTTTAAACTATGTGGAGGCTTGGTCCTCAATTTGGGAGAGTATCCCAATACATGGTATTAATGAAACAACAACATAAATGTATATATATCACCATAGGCATACGTGAATGCTTTGGTTGAGAGTCAATCTAATTGACTATATCTCAAGACTCAAGTGATTTTATACAAAGAATTTCATCAAAGTGACTTGGATTAAGACTTATGTTTAAGTCTTTAGGAAGTTAATGATGAAGCCTTGGAGATAAAAAGGCAAACGACTTATGATCCTAATGGATGGAGTTAACTATGGTTTTGAGGCCTTCCTAAAAACTGATGGTTTTGGAATGGTGAAATAAAATTTCATTATTGTGTCTAAACTAAGAAACGAATGTTCGAAAGAGATAGTGCGTTATCTCTTAAGGCTGTGAAGAATCAGAATGATGCATCTTCTGTTCACATGCTAGAGTATTGTGGTCTAAAGCATGCTAGACTAATACTTGTTAATTTATATGCTCGACGGAGATTAAATTAATGTTAAACATTCAAAATATGTGATGACACAAGAACAAATTTTGTGCTAAACAAAACTATAAATATAACTTCATTAAAGTGCAAGCAATGTGGGGGGAGGCCATTTAAGAAACAAACCCTTTAGGGTATGTGGAAATGGTAGTTGAGAAGTTTTCTCAAACTCGAAATGAATGGGAGAACCTTTCATCACCCCATTTGGATGTTATCCAATTACACTTAAATGTGGGGGTGACTTGCATTTGAATGTGGAAATGGTAGTTGAGAAGTTTTCTCAAACTCAAAATGAAAGGGAGAACCTTTCATCGCCCCATTTGGATGCTATCCAATTACACTTAAATGTGGGGGTGACTTGCATATATTGCAAACGCTTGACCAAGTGGAGTACACAATGGTTATATGGAGTCAATCGAGTAGATTGGACTCGAATGCCAATTGGTTAGATTCAAAATCTAGTAAGATGTCAGTCATGACACACCAAAGGCATGGTGAAAACGTGTTTGGCCATGAATTGAGTTTCATGTCATTCTAAGACAAGGTACATAACTGGATCCAGGTTGAGATCACGAGTTATAAGTCTTATGAATCGACTAAAAGGCAAAGGTGACTAGCGAGTCAAGAACACGTTAGAACAACTGATCTCAATTTAAATTGTCGTTGGTGACTTAGCGAAGTCAAAGATAATTTTGGATCCAACAACCAGTGGGTTGATAAGAGATCAGGTTGTGGAATGGGACTAAAGCCATGGATAAAGGGACATGAGGGAAACCTAACCTAGTTGACTGGAGATCCCAAGATCTAGGTTCAATAGGCCAACTTAATCATGAACCGAAGGGTAGTCACTGTGGGGGCGTAGCTAATATATATGTTTATATATAAGCTAGTTTATATGTTTCATATATCCCCCTAAAACTATAAAAGGGTGTTTAAATACGTCCTAGTCCATTCCTAGAATATTCAGTGACATTGTTGTGAGGTTAAGCATAATATGTGGTTTTATGATTTGTGTAAATCATAGTAAACCATAATGCTTTTAATGATTTAAAGGGAAATCACCTATGTTGGAGAGAAGTGTGGTCGCTTCGAATGGAATTAGGGCATAATTCCTAGAGCTCCCGCAGAACCAGGAAAGTGCTCCATGACCATTATTGGAGACATACATGAGGAGATGGCCCGGCTAGGGAAAGTATTGTGTGAATGTATATTGTCGTCTACACAAATGGGGGGTTGTTCAAGGACATCACGTCTACAAAACCCTAGGAGGCTAAGTATGCTTCACAAAGGAAGGTTCAAAGGCTACACCTACCTATCCTGCAATACTCGACTGCCGAGTTTTCATCGGGGAATTTTGTGTGTTTTAATCGATCTCCATTCATGTGGGGGATTGTTGGAAATTTTAGTGAAAATGAGTTTTTCACTAAATATTTTGGACATCAATAATATTTATATATGTGTTGTATAAATAATTATTTATGGTTTATGTTCAAACTATGTCCAAATAGAGCTAAGATGAATGAGATATCGAAGCTTGACGTTGTATGTTTGGAACAAACAAAGATAAATAAAATGGATTAGTTTTGTCAACTTGTCCCACATAGGTGGGATGACAAAACTTAAAGTGGTTTATAAGGAGGAGCACTCCTTGTATATTGTTTCCTTAAAGGCAAACACTAGTGGGGACTCTAAAGGGTGCGGAGCACCCTTACTCGTGCACATATGCGCACGTGCCATGGGCTATGGGCCCTATGTAGTGCACTTTGAACTTCGCACACCACCTTTGTATTTTTGTCCATGAGCGCGTGGTCAGATACATGGCGGGTCCGCTTATGGCGCACCCTTGGGTGGAGTAGGCGGATGCCATGGCATGGCACATGTCATTGGCTATGGCGAAGAATGCAAGTGGCGCACAAGTTTGGATGGTGCATGACCAGGTGGCGTCCTGGTATATATAGTGGCATCCGTGTGGCGCGCGAGTATAAATGGCGCATGACCAGGTGGCGTCCTGGTATGCGTAGTCGCATCCGTGTGGTGCGCGACTCCATATGGCGTGGCATGAGATCCTTGAAGCATGGCGCGTGGACTGGCGGATCAGTTCTAGCGCGCGCACAGGTTTGCAACGGAAACAAAACAACTAGTTGGACTTGGTCAAACTAGTTGTTTCAACTCATTTAATTCTGTCATGAATGAAAATGAGTGTTTCGAGTTGACCACTTTAATCCATTTGATTGAACCTAAATATTGTATGTTACAAAATTAAATATCTTGTTTAGTACAAGATTAATGAGAAATTAAAACCTATTGATTACAAGGTTTAATATCTTGTTTAATTGTCTAACTTATGACAATATTGATTGGGTTTTAATTAGCTCTTTATGTGTATGACTATAAAAAGAATGAGGACTCATTCTAAAGGGATATGAGAGAGATACACAAAAAGGAGGTTCTTTGTTCCATGGAATTTTAGAGAGGAGTACTCTCTAAATTATCCTTTTTATCAACTTCATTATTTTCCAATAACACCAATTTATATCCGGTGTAATCTCGGGCGCGAGTGTCATCTCCGGCAGTACAACTACTGCTTCGGTTGTTGTATCCTGGAAACAGACCGTCTGAGAGGAGGCGCGAAATCTGTTTTAAGGGCCCCGTGTCTAACACGATCCTCAACCAAAACCGTCAACGATAGTTTGTTCATTCTCGCAGCGGAGGTTCGTACAAGATGGTGCGGTTGAAGTTCGTCCAAAGACGTTGGCTTGAATCAAGATTGGTACAATATTTTTGTATTTTATTTATTGTTTATTTTTTTTGTAACCGGTATTGTACTAGAAGAATTACCCACAAATAACGAGAGTATCGTTATTATTTATTTTATTAATATTTTTAATAAAAAGTGAACCTAGTTCCTACAAATACCAAATTGCATACATTATTTGCAGCTTTCCCAACATATTTGACCTGTAATCATGATTATATATTAATTTAATAATGAAACAATGCGTAGGGAAACTGATTTTTTATAAGTATAAATTAACCTGAGTATTTTACAATAACTGACAACATTTGTAGGAATAGCTATGTGATTAACCGATAATTGAAATTTAACTTTGCGACCTTCATCATTGCTTCCACCATCTGTATCAATATCAATTAAAAATCACATTAATCAATTTATTAATATGTAGATATCTCACAAGTACAGAATAAAGATCCAATTCAACGATCCAAAATCCAAACATCATTCGAAGGTTTGAATATACAAAAATAACAACTGAAAATCAGAACCAAGGCCTTAACTGTACAGTTTGCAATTAAGATTAAAACTATAAAAAACGATTGAATCGATACAATAGTTACTTTGAACTGGAATTCAATTAACACCGAAAAAGAACCAAAAACATTAGACATCAAAGAGTGTCGCTAAAAATTCTATTGAAATTAGAAAAAAAAACTAAAGGGTACTCAACAATGCACCAACAATGACATGATTACCCGAACCAAGACTTTCATTGTACAGTTTGTAATTAATATCTGATAATAAGAGAAGTGAATGAATAGTTATTTTAAGCGTGGTTTGTTCTTAATGGCCTGTTTGGGCGGCTATTAGGGTTTATGACGCGTGGTTTCCACAATAAACACCGTACCCCTTGCCTCAGAAGAGACAGAATGAAGAGAGAGAAACGGCACAGGAAGAGCGAAGAGAGAGGGGCGGTGGCCGGAGAGTCACCGTCGTGACACGACCACCGCGTTTACTTGACCCATAACTAAGTGCTTCTTTCTTTTCTCACATCCAACCGGTCTTCACCTGAGGGAGAGGAGATGAAGATGCTGGTGTTCGCAGAAACAGCAGATCTGCTTGGTCGTTCATCTTCTCCGGCGGGTACAGGAAAAAAACGTGCGGATTAGGGTTGGGGCTTCTTAGGTCCGACGACGGCAATGGTGGGTAGCGGTGAAATCCTAATGCCTTTAGCCCACCTTTCACACACTCGTACTTCCCAGAATCCAGATGATAGAACTGGAGGAGAGAGAGGATCTGCTAGAGAGAGAGAGACAGAGATCAGAGAGGAGATGGAGAACCATCTTTGAGAAAGACAAAGCAACGCCAGAGTAGTGGCGCTGACTTCCGGCCTTCTGCCGGGCGTTATTCCGGTGATCGGCAATGACTTCCGACCTTCCGACTTCCCTATCAGTGTGATGCCTTGACATCTTGAAAACGTTGCTCCATTCAGGAATAGGTATGTTTGATTTTGTTGAAATTAGTTTGGGTTATGCAAATGGAACAATTACCTTGCTATTTGTTTGATTTTCTTGCAATTTGTTTTGGTTATTGAAGTTATCATAAACTTATTTGTTTTTTATTGTTCACGAGAACTTTAGGTTTAGAAGGAAATTAGGAGTGGATTCATTGGTGAGCTTTAATTGGGTATAATCTTAAGTTTGAGAACTTAATTGCGTGTATTATGTATAAAAGTGTGTTTTATGTTCTTAATCTTCTTATTTGATGATTTGTTTGAATTTGTGGTTGTTGAAGGTTATGATGGTGGTCTGCAATGGTGACCATTGGCGACGGCGATGCCGCCAAAACAAATAACAGATGGTGGTGGTCTGTAACGGTGCCATATGTGGTGGTGTTGGAAGCTGCTAAAGGGACTACGAGACAGTTTGGAGACGGGTCAAAGCTGAGTCAAACGTAGTCAACTCAGTCCCCAGAAGTGTAAGTTGGTTAATAATCGTTTAACCACAGAATCGAAGTTCCTGGTGGTATGCGCGTGCACCCGACTTAATTAAGTATTTACATATTGATATTGTGAGACGTGTGTAGGATGACGAGCATAATAAACCCGAACTAAGATGACGTATATAAATAGTATTACACGTCGAACCGACACCGACTAAATACTTGCTATCATATTGAAATCAGATTTGAAAATGATAGATCTTCTTATGTATAGGTGCAATATATTTGTGTACAAAAACTCAGATTTTATTATGCCTGCAAATATCTAAAAAGACAATAATAAAAATTAATTACATCTAAGTTTGCTATGAGTGTTAGAAAAATCAAACAAAGAACAAAGTATGGAATTTGACCCTGTAGTTATTTTCATTGAGAACACACGTATATGTAGATGCACACTTTAACTTTAATATATGAATATTATTTTTACTCTCTCTTTGGTCTAAATCACATAGCAACATACTAAAATCTCCATTAACAGTTTTGAGGCTTTTTGAAACTCATTAAGTTTTATCAAGCATACCCTTGTGTAATTTATTTTTGATGATTTTGTTTCAACTTGTAGGGTGATGTCTTAGAAAAAGCGGATAGCGGATAGTGGATAGAAGGATGAGTACGAAGTTCTGTACAAACAGGTATATAATTTATGATTAATGCAAAATTATCCCAAACTATATTAAATAAACTATCTATCAGAACCTTTTTGTGTTGAAAACTAAATGGTAGTCTGCAGTGCTTGCATGGTTTAGGAGCACCTCGCCCTTTTTTAAACCAAGACCTCATCACATTGTAGCAAATGATTTTCCAGTTACAGTTCGATAACCGTATTCAACAAGGCTCAACAAAGTTTGTGGTTAACCAGGTTTTCGACTTTCGACTGACCCTATTCAACAAGGCTCAACAAAGAGATGCATGCCGCAATGCAGCGCGAGCTCCTTAATGTGATGCTAAAGAAAGAAACTGGGAAATTAGATTCATGAAGTGGAGTAAATGCTGACCTGCACCAGATTCATGTGATTTCGATTATCTCAAAAAAAAAAATTCCACGATTAATTTAAAAAAAGGTTTGACTATAATCTAAAAGATAAAAAATGTTTAAACACAATTTACATGCCCTTTTGTACATGGTGATGGCGCATGAGGGTACAACTGATGGTATGCCACATTTTCTCTAAACCGTTTACAACCTTAGAGAGACAAAAGAAAAGCGAAGAGCAAAGGCGGAGCCGCCTCCGACAATGAACCGTCGTTCATTATACCTATTCCTTTCCTAAAAACTTTATTACAAGCGACTATGGTTACATTGGCGGCAAAGTTTATAGAATGATCCGGTTTGGCGCGCCAACTATGGTTGCATTGGTTGGCAACAAAGTTTATAGAATGACCTGGTTTGACTCGCCGACTATGATTACGTTGGTCGGCAACAAAGTTTATAGAATGATCCGGTTTGGCATGTCGCAATGCACGCTGTTGCAGCCATGGTTTACGTGAGCCTTGAATCTGGAAAAGTCAATTTGATTTTAATTTCATGTATTTGAAGACTTCAATCTATTTGAATTTGTTTGGTGAATATGGTTGTTTTGTCTTTGTGTAACCCGAGCGAATTACGCGAGGTGATAAGGCGCAACGCGCCGGTTTTGATAGCACTAGTTAAGACTAAAACTATAGGGCATTGCTCGGGAAAAAAATGACTAAATCGATACAATAGTTACCTTGAACTGACACCGGTGAAGCTTGACTCAAAACTCCAGTGTCACTTCTATTTAAGGCCTGTAGTAGGGTATTTTAGCAGCTGCAACAGAATTCAATGACAAAGGAATAATAAACCTGCATAATGAAATTGATATGATTAACTTGATACATCGAACTATCATAAATGTGCTAATTGTGCTGAACATACAGAACACTTTAAGGTGACTTACGCTCCCAAGCATCAAGAATAATTAACTAATAATATAGAATGACAAAAGAGTTTTCGATGAATTGGTTATATATCTCGTATCCCAATTATCTCTTTTCTCTTAAAGTGATCGAACTCTTGTCAGCTATAATGCTGAAGTTATCAAACTCTTCCCTAGATAACTCATAACTCAGGAAAAATTCCTACATGAACTGGCACATTAAATGTTTAAGTCACAGTTATTCGAGTCAAATAGTGAGGAAGAAAGTTTCAGTTAAAAAAACACACAACAACGAATTTTGCATCATTTAAAATTTACCGTCTAGCGTGTTTGACTCGTGTTGACCAACGGACTGGTTTGACCGAACAAAAACGAACTGACCCGCTCCAAAACTGAAACGAATTCGAACTAAAAAAATGAACCGAATCAAGTTCGAATCGCGGCTGAACCGAATGAATCGAAACTAAACCAAAAGGATTAAACCCGTACCTGAATCGAAGCAAACCCGACAGAACCGAATCAGCAAACTCGAGACCGAACCAAAATGACAAAACTCGAGCCAACCACGGTTGACACCGCCACTGCCGTCGGCCGGCTGGAGTACCACCGGCGACGTCGCACCGCCGCTGTCGTCATTCGAATCAATTGAAATACCCAAATCAAAACTGAACGAGACTAGAATTGAAACTTAAACGAACAAGAATCCAAACCAGATTCTAACCTGCTGGATCTGACCTGAGCCTCGAATGAATCTGAACCATACTCGAGCTCCGACACGAAACCCAACAGCGAGCTACTGCCGCCGCCGCCGTCGCTTGTACCGCCGCCGGATCCGCCGGTCGACTGTGCTTTCTCTCTCCTCGATCCTCTCTATCTCTCTCGTCTCTCTCTCTCTCCGCGTTTAAGTACAGCCGCCGTACGCCATGAATCAAGCAGATGTGGAGGTTGTTGTGGTTTAGGAAGAAGAGAGGAGGTGAGGAGGGTTGTAAGAACGGAGGTGGTGTGGAAGACAAGGTTCCTCCTTGATTCCCATGTGTGAGCTTGATGTGTGTAAGTGTAAACGAGAGAGGTGACTGAGTTGTTGATGAAGGGAGCTAGGGTTTCACATGAGGAAGATGATGAGACCAGATGTTGTTGTGCTTTTTTTTTTTTTTTTGTCTGAGATTTCAAAAGATAAATAGACAAAATATCAAATACAAATAATCTTATACTAAACATACAAATCGAAGGAAAACTCAAAAAAACAAGGTGACATTTTTGTAATTACCACAAACTATCAAAGTTACTATACAAATGTGAAATCAATCAAAAATACCTAAAAAACATAAATTTTTTTTAACATTTTTTATTAAAAAATCGCTACATTTTGTTAGCAAATATATATATATAGGGAGCCGCTAGAATGAGAACCACCCCCAGTTATGAGAACCATGAGAACCACTTTCCACCAATCAGATTTTACCACCTCAAAGGGTATATTGGTCATTTACTTAAAACCTGTCATATTCACTCTCTCTCTCTCTTCATTAAAGTGTCTGACTTTATAAAAGCTCTCTCCTCTCTCATTTACATTTATCTCTCTTCTCTCAAAACTCTGTTTCACCATTTTAGACATTACAGCCCACCTTCATCGACATAGTGGTGGTGATTGGTTTATGCAGCCCACCGTCATCCATTCCGTTCCTCATCACCATCATCGACATAGTTGTGGTGATTGGTTTATGCCGCCCCTCCCCCCCATGTACCCCTTCCTTCTCCGGTCATAGTGGTGGTGATCGATTTCCACAGTCCGTCAAACTTTTTGGGGGGTTGCTCAGATCTGAACGGTTGTGGCGGCAGTGGTTAGAAATGGGGTTAGGGTTGCCCAGATCTGAACCGGTGGCCCCAAATAGAGGTGGAAGGCGGTGGTGGGGGCAGTGGTTTGGTGGGAGTTGTGCAGAGGCGGAAGGCGGCGGCGGTTTTGGTGGGAGTTACCAGCGGCGACGGTGACTGTGGTGGTGCGTGGCCTGTGTTCTTCTTTTTTTTTTCTGGGTTTAGTTGATTTTTCTGGTGATTTCTTGGCCTGTGTTCTTGATATTTGTTCTTGAATGATGATGGCCGACGGCGGTGTTGATGGCGAAAGGGAGTGGTGAGTGGTGGGGTTGCAGGTATCATCATGGGTTTTGAATCTGTTTAGAATCTGGGTTGAATGATGTTCATGTTCCTTGTGGGTTTGAATCTGGGTTTTTTATGGGTTTTGAATCTTGTGCTCTGAATCTGGGTTGAATGATGTTCCTGGTCGTTGTGGGTTTGAATCTGGGTTTAGTGGTGGTCGATTTTGAATTATGGTTTCTTGAATTTTTGGTTTGTTGCAGGTGGGGTTTCATACCACTTGTTTGCAGGTCGATTGAAGTATGGTTTCTTGAATTTTTTATTTTGAATCATGTATAAATTTTTTGATTTTGAATCTGTGATGGGGCTTCATACCACTTGATTTTGAAGTGTGGTTTGTTGCAGGTGGGGAATCAATTGTCTGTTGATATTGATTTATTTAACTGTGGGTTTTTGGGTGGCGATGATGCAAAAAAAAAAAAAACTAGATTTTTGATGACGATGGCGCGGCAACGATGGTGGAAGGTAGGTTTTTGAACCCGCAACCCCACTTTGCAGCCTTTTAATTATCGGAAAAAATCTGAGCCAAACCCCATTTTTTCGAGATACACTTTTGTTGTTGTTGGTTTTTTATATTCTTTTCCCCCGTCGATGACGATAAAAATCTATCCGAGACACCTACCGACTTTGCGATTTATGGGTGCGTTCGTCTTGTGTAAACAAGTTTTCGTGTAAACATAAAACGTAAATGTTTTTTCGTAAAACGTAAAACGTAAATGTTTTTTCGTAAAACGTAAAGAGTTTTACGTAAAACGTAAAGAGTTTTACGTAAAACGTAAAGAGTTTTACGTAAAACGTAAAGAGTTTTAAATGTAAACGTAAAAAAATTAAAACGTAAACTTTTTAATGTAAACCGTAAACTTTTTTAACGTAAAACGTAAAAACATGAACCGTTAAAAGTTTTACGTAAAACGTAAAACGTTTTACGTAAAACGTTTTATCTAAAACGTAAAACGTAAAAAGCTTTAACGTAAAACGTAAAAAGTTTTACGTAAAAAGTTTTACGTAAAACGTTAAAAAGTAAAAAGCTTTAACGTAAAACGTAAAAAGCTTTACGTAAAACGTAAAAAGTTTTACGTAAAACGTAAAAACCGGCCTGTAAAACGTAAAATCGGCGTTCAAAAATTGGCGCGTAAAAAACGGCGTTAAAAAATTGGCTCGTAAAAACGGCGCGTTGAAAAATTGGCTCGTAAAAACTTCGTTTTTTTTTCTAGAATCCACTCGTTCTTTTGATTTTTGTTTGTTGGGTTTTTTTTTATTTTTATTTTAGGCGTCGATGATGATAACAATATATCTGAGACGCTTCACTGAGTTTGCGATTTCTGGGTGCGTACATTTTTTCGTAAAAAAGTTTGTGTAAAAGAAAAAAATTAAACCGTAAACTTTTTTGACGTAAACCGTAAACTTTTTACTAAAAAGTTTAGGTAAAACGTAAGAACGTAAAAAGTTTAGGTAAAACGTAAAACGTAAATGTTGGGTTTTACGGAAAACGTAAACTTTAAACGTAATTGTTGGGTTTCGTGTAAAAAAGTTTTTGTGAAAAAAAGGTTCAACCGTAAACTTTTACGTAAAAAGTTTAAAACATAAAACGTAATAAAGTTTAATGTAAAACGTAAAAAGATTAAAAAAATTAACGTAATACGTAAAACATACATTTTTTAACGTCAAACGTAAACTTTTAACGTAAAACGTAAACTTTTTAATGTAAAAATGTAAAGTTTTTAAAGTAAAACGTAAATATTTTAACGTAAAACGTAAAAACATAAAACGTAAACTTTTTAACGTAAAACGTAAATTTTTTAACGTAAAACGTAAATTTTTTAACTTAAAACGTAAACGTTTTTAACGTAAAACGTAAATTTTTTAACAAAAAACGTAAACTTTTTAACGTAAAAAGCCGGCCGTAAAAGCGGCGTGTTAAAAAACGACGCGTAAAAACGTAAAAGGTAAAAGGTTTTTCGTAAAACGTAAAAAGTTTTACGTAAAACGTAAAACGTAAAAAGTTTTTCGTAAAACGTAAAAAGTTTTTCGTAAAACGTAAAAAGTTTTTCGTAAAACGTAAAACGTAAAAAGTTTTTCGTAAAACGTAAAACGTAAATAAAACGGGACTTAAAAAACGTCGCGTTAAAACGGGACGTAAAAAACGTTAACGTAAAAAACCGGGGCGTAAAACGTAAAAAACGACGCGTAAAACGTAAAAAACCGACGCGTAAAACGTAAAAAAACGCGGCGTAAAACGTAAAAAACCGACGCGTAAGACGTAAAAAACCGACGCGTAAAACGTAAAAAACCGACACGTAAAACGTAAAAAACCGACGAGTAAAACGTAAAAAAACGGGGCGTAAAACGGGACGGCTTGTAAAAAAACGGGACGGCTAAAACGGGACGGCAGAAAACGGGACGGCAAAAAACGGGACGGCAAAAAAACGGGACGGCTAAAACGGGACGGCAAAAAACGGGACGGCTTGGAAAAAAACGTGACGCTAAAAACGGTGCGGCAAAAAACGGGACGGCTTGTAAAAAACGTGACGTAAAAAACGGCGCGGCAAAAAACGGGACGGCTTGTAAAAAAACGGGACGGCTAAAACGGGACGGCAAAAAACGGGACGGCTAAAACGGGACGTCAAAAAACGGGACGGCTTGTAAAAAAACGTGACGCTAAAACGGCGCGCTAAAACGGGACGGCTTGTAAAAAACGTGACGTAAAAAACGGCGCGGCAAAAAACGGCGCCTAAAACCGGGCCTAAAAACGGCACTTAAAAACTACGGTCGCAAAATCGGCGTGAAAAAACGGAGCGTAAAACGGGTCGTAAAAAAACGCGCGTAAAAAACGGGTGGTAAAAAAACGCGCATAAATTTTTTTTATATAAAAAATCTGATTTTCAAAATTTTTGTTTAATAAAGAAATCTTTTTAAAAAATAAAAAGTAATATAATAAGAACCACCACGAGTTATGAGAACCGCGAGAACCAAGTGCCACGGAGGGCCGTTGACCACGAAATTTTTTTTATAACTAGATCCGTATATTTTAAGACCGGGTGTAAATTTTGGGTTCAAACGGCGCGCCCGAGGGGGTAGTTTTTTAAGCCCAAAGTTTGGTTAAAAAAAAGAAAAATTAAAAAAACCCAAACTTTGGGCGTAAAAAACTACCCCCTCGGGCGCGCCGTTTGAACCCAAAATTTACACCCGGCCTTAATATATACGGATCTAGGTGTAAAAAAAATTTCGTGGTCAACGGCCCTCCTTGGCACTTGGTTCTCGCGGTTCTCATAACTCGTGGTGGTTCTCATTCTAGCGGCCCCCTATATACTAAAACGGCGCGCTAAAACGGGACGGCTTGTAAAAAACGTGACGTAAAAAACGGCGCCTAAAACCGGGCCTAAAAACGGCACTTAAAAACTACGGTCGCAAAATCGGCGTGAAAAAACGGAGCGTAAAACGGGTCGTAAAAAAACGCGCGTAAAAAACGGGTGGTAAAAAAACGCGCATAAATTTTTTTTATATAAAAAATCTAATTTTCAAAATTTTTGTTTAATAAAAAAATCTTTTAAAAAAATAAAAAGTAATATAATAAAACTAAAAAGTAATATAATAAAACAAAAAGTAATTAAAAAATAATAAAGTGAAAAAGACAAAAAAAAGTTATTTTACCAATCTACCATTTTTTATTAAAATATAAAAGACATAATAAGAAAAATTTTATTTAATATTAGTTTTTGTTACTTTTAATCTCATACATCCATCAAGTTAATCTAAATGCTATAAAGTGGTTCTCATGGTTCTCATAACTGGAGGTGGTTCTCATTTTAGCGATCCCATATATATATATATATATATATATTTTGCTGCTACTAAAAGTAGCGATTTTTAATAAAAAATGTTAAAAAATAAAATAATTTGTGTGTGTGTGTTTTTTTTTTTAGATTTTTTTAGGTTTTTTGAGGGTTTAGTTTTTAGCATTTTAGCTTGGGTGGGGGGTTTAGGTTTTTGGAGGGTGGGGGAGGGGGGATTAGGTTTTTTTTTAGGTTTTTGGGGGGGGGGGGAGGTTTTTTTTTAGGTTTTTTAGGTATATTTGTAGAGTAACTTTGATAGTTATTGATAATTACAAAAATGCCACCTTGTCTTTTTGAGTTTTCCTTCAATTTGTATGTTTAGTATGTTAAGATTATTTGTACAAGAACTTTACCCAAGATAAATATAGGGTGTGCCTATTGGCACACCAAACCCTAGCAAAACTATGGTTTATATACGCAGCGTATAGGTCAATACGCAGCGTATAGGGTTAACCCTCTACGCTGTGTATTGACCCATACGTTGCGTATATAAACCATGGATCTCAGTGCCTAATAAGTAATAACCAATCATTGCACAGAAAACAATGTTTATATATGCTGCGTATAGGTCTCTACGCAGCGTATATAAACCATCTGAAAATTTGGGGTCATTTTGGTAGGTTTGAAGCATCAGTTTTTCACAAGGTTTATATACGATGCGTAGAGACCTATACACAACGTATATAAAGGTCTGAAAATGTCCTTTATACCCTTGTGTTGAGGCTATACGAAGCCAAATACAAGGGTAGTTGTGTCATTTTTGTCTCATACGCTGCGTAGGGATCTATATGCAGCGTATATAAAGCTCCATTTTTGTTGTATTCATTTGTTTATTTATAAAAAAAGAAAATTATTTATAAAAAAACAATATTATTGGTAATTCAAATATAAATTATAAATATTAAAAATAATACAAATATTATGAATTATAAAAATTAAAAATACTACAAATATTATGAATTATAAAATAAAAAATAATACAAATATTATGAATTACAAGACCTACAGAGAACCTATATAAGACTTACACTATACACTATACAGGGCCTATACAGGACCTAAACCACACCTATAGGCCTATACGGGTGTTATTGTATAGTATAGTATAGTATCGTATCATATGGTGTATAGTATAAGTCTCGTATAGGTTTCCTATAGGTCTTGTATATGCATATAGGCCTATACGGGACCTAAACCACACCTATAGGCCTATACGGGACTTAAACCACACCTTTAGGCCTATACGTGACTTATACTACACTTATACAATACGATATCACACTTATAGGCTTATACAAGGTCAATACGGGACCTATACTACGCTACACGATACGATATCACACTTATAGGCTTATATGAGGTCAATACGGGACCTATACCATACCTATACGATACGATATCACACTTATAGGCTTATACGAGGTCAATACGGGACCTAAACCACACCTATAGGCCTATGCGGGTGTTATATCGTATCGTATAGTGTATAGTATAAGTCTCGTATAGGTTCCCTGTAGGTCTTGTAATTCATAATATTTGTATTATTTTTAATTTTTATAATTCATAATATTTGTATTATTTTTAATATTTATAATTTATATTTGTATTATTCGTATCGTAACGTTGGAACCGGGTGAGAATTTATACCACAAATACATCAAAATAGCAAAAAAAAAAAAATCTGATGGGTTATATACGCTGCGTATATAACCCTATACGCAACGTATATAAACCCTTGTTTTCTGTGCAATGATTGCTGAAAAGGCTCTGAAATCCATGGTTATATACGCTGAGTATAGCTCTATACGCAGCGTATAGGGTTAACGCTATACGCTGCGTATAGACCTATACGCAGCGTAGGTAAACCCTAAGTGTGCAGATAGTCAACCAAGGTGTGTAGATAGTTTGGCCCTAAATATAAGGTGAGGATAGGGTATTACTTATACTTAGGGTTTGGGTAGTGGGTTTGGGCCCAAGGCCTACAAGCCCACTCCTCGCATATTGAGTGGCTCGTCACGTTTTCGAGATCCGTTTTCATAATCGATCTCGACTGTTATTAAAAAAATAGAAAGATGAACACGCATTTTCTAAAATACGAAGATACGAGGCGTTACATTCACACCAAACCAGAACACAAGTCTTCAACATTGAGGGTTAAAGGCTTGGTTTGGTTGGTTTCAACACTTTGTAGGTCACTTGGGACCTTTAGGGCAGAAATCTTTGGAGGTTATGAACCTCATAACTTCTGGAAATTTACCATAACACAAGTCCCTCAACATGAGTTTATTTGGGAACAAGGTTTGGTGCAATATTTCCACAAGATGAACAAATAATGAAACATGTGATAAATTTTTTTATAAAAACAGAATTTGTAACTCACTTTGGACCTCAAATATGGTGATGTACCACTTTGTTACACCTTGGTGAACTTTGGGTAACATCCTTTGAGGTTGTCCAAGGAGTTTTATGCAAGAAACACATATGGAGAAGATTGAGAGGATTAGAGAGTTGTTTTGAGGTGTGTAAAGGGTGGATGAGTTGTGGAAGACATGTATTTATAGTTTGGGTTCAAAGAAGGTTAGAAGGTGATTGAAGGAGAATGGAGGTGGAAAAGAGGTCCAATCCGCGAGTTTGCACATTTTCTATCCGTCAGAACATACATACGGACCGCATGGGCTTAGGATATAGCCCGTATGTTCTTCTAATGTCACACCCCGATTTCCACATGTCACCGGTGGGCCCGGTGGGGGAGTATCGTGACGTGGTTGGCAACGTAATAGTCAAACAACACAATATAATAATGCACAGCGGAAGCAATTTAAAAGATATAATACAACCGAATTTATTATTGTAATATCAACTGTCACAATATTCGGAAGTTTATCCACAGAAGGATCGAACATAAAATGGAAACAATAGTTCAACAGACTTCAGGCATCTTAAGCTTGCGAGACTCTTTATTGATGCTAAGGAGACAATCCAGCCAATTTCGTTTAGTACCTGCATTTAGTCTTTTTGGGAAAATACGTCAGTTTACACTGGTAAATACAATCAACTGACTCATTTTGGAAAATGATTTAAAAATTTGTTTGGATGCACATGGCATAAATGTTTTATGGTTTGATTAAAATGCACAGAGGCAAGATTAATCTTTTTAACTTGGGAGAATTATTTAATATTATAATCTTGTGAACGAATTACATGTTACTTATGCGTTCAGTAGCCCGGATCTAGTCCGGGTTAAAGATCAATAGACACACCACGTTATTGAGTTATACACGGACAGGTGTACGCCTACACCCCGTGCTCAGGTCGTGGCCAATCTCGTAAGATGATGCCAAGGATATCCGGGACATGGTCATTAACCCCCCAAAGGCTGTAAAGTAAACAAGACTGTTTAAACGAGCCGATCAAATTATTCAACTACCCACTTAATGTGGAGATTTGATGCTCGATCAAGCGGTACGCTATGTACCGTAACCCAAGCCCGTATAGGGAAAATAAGTTAAAAGTATTTACCTGATGCAAAGTATAAATCACAATAAGCAAAATGCACGTAGCTTTTACTGGTTCTCCTAATCTGGAATGAAGGTTTAATATAACCTATTAGAATACTAACGGGTCTTTTATTAAGCTTAAGCTTAGACCAGCTAGTTTCAAAGATACGGTTCGTACGCACGATTAAGCGAAGACCGGATAGAATGTGATTTAGACCCGACAAGTTCAGAGACTTGTTTAATATGGGTCCTTCATGCACATTCTGGATTTTGAGATTAAATCGATAAGGTTTGACTCGTTTCGGCTAATTTATGTAAACTTGTTACATAAACCGAACCGAACGCGAAATAAGCGTAACGGGTATCCGTAAGAGCCATATACAGGTTTCCTAAGTTAATATGCTTCAAATATGTTGTGACATCAGTAGGATGACTTTCATTATGCCCCGAACTAATTTAAATACAAACTATGCCCCGTAGGGGTAGTTTGGTCATTTTAAAGTTTGTAAAAGCGTTTAGATGTTTAACTGAGTTACAGGTCTGATGTAAACAGCAAACATACTCAGTTTGATGAGTTATAACAGTAGGCTAAAGCATATATGTGAAATTTATCATTTTTAACCAAACTATGCCCCGTAGGGGTATTTTGGTAATTTTACATAAGCCGAAAAGCTCAAAAACGAAGTCTGAGTTATTCAACCTTTTCTTACTGTTAAAATATCATAATTTGCCTCATATATCAGTAGGTATCAACCCGGGTATGTTCAATATGATTTTAAAACATACTATGCGTTAAAAACGCCAAATAAGGCGATTAAAGGCCATTTCCGGGTTTGATACTTAAATCTGATATTTTTATATTTCCAGAAGGCTTAAAATAAATTATTTATCATATGTGATCAGTAGCAAAAGGTTTGGAGTCGTTTCGATAAGTAAAACTCATTTTATGGCCCGTAAGGGCAAAACCGACAATTACCGGATTAAGCCTACGACTACTAGTTATGCTCAGCCTAAAATCAATTAAAAATCTTTAAAAATCCCAAAATAATATATTACATCAGTGGGTATTAAGTTTGATACCAAAAAGTAGGCTTAACTAGGCTATATGCTAATTACGCCGTTTTATTAACATAAAGCATTAATTTTGCGATAATGAGCATAACTCTTAATCTATAAGTCAAACTGATGTCAAACTTGGCATACAAGTTTATATATCAGTATTTAAGGTTTCTACACTTTTACATTTTCATAAATCACGTTTTAAGGTATTAAGGGCATAATGGTCAACATATGAGCAATTAACGGAAACGTGCATATTAATTGGATAACTAATGAACCAAGGTGTATAATCACAGAGGGTTGTTCTAACATGTATCCTAATCCAATTTACGCTCTGAGGCATTTCAAAAACATACCTAAACGGGTCAGAACTGAAAGTCAAAGTGAAAGTCAAACTATGTGACTTTCGGTTCCGAACCGGGTCTAAACAGGAAATAGTCGGGTTGAACATGTTCGGACATGTTCTTACACTTATTGCTAAGTTATAACAATGATCAAACAGGTTATATATGTTCTAGATAACTAATTATGCATAAATAGCATTTTAGGCTTCCTGTTGACTTTTTAAGAATAGGTTTGACCCGACTTTTGACCTGGTTAGAGTGGTGATCAGGGGAAACCCTTTTGAGGTTTTATTACCCACATAAATACCAATCTATAACTACTTTTAATTCGAGATATGACTGAGCCATTGATGACTAATCTCGAAGTCAAACCGTAATTACGACGGTTTGACTTTTAGCTAATTAACCAAGCTAAACTCAACTAAACAAGAACTAGCAGACTTACAAGAGTCCTATGCACGAGATATGATCACTTGAGGCTGCTTGATAGCTCCAGAAATGATCCACAAATGCAGATGAAGGTGTGAGAATGAATGTTGCACATAATGGCTTTATATAGCACTTTAATCCACCATAACATGTTGACAACTAAGTCTAGGACACACCACAACCTTCCAACATGTGTCCTAGTACTCTAGGATAGTTTAGGGGTCGCCCATGAGTGAGAAAAACCAATGAAATCGGTCATAATCGCGAAAGAACAGGCTGCAGCCGGTTTTTGGGTTCTGGGCGTCCCACGCGGCCCGCCTCCCACTTTGACAATTCTCACGCGGGCCGCCTGGCCTGCGAAATCAGATTTTTGATTTTTCTATTTAATGCAAAGTTGGCCTTTGGCTTCACGAAGGGGCAATCAAGGTTATTTCTTGCATTTTGACCCCCTTATATTTACCCACAAGGGCTTTAGGACTTATACCCACTTTGCCAAGTCCCTGTACACTTCCGGTTAACCCGAAAAGTCTTAACTTTCAATGTTTGCACTTTAACCCTTCGCACACGAATTTGATCATAACTTTCTCATACGATAACGAAACTTTATGAAATTTTAATCGTGCATTCTAGTGAGCTTAATTAACATTTACAAAGCTTCGGGTTTGTCAAAAGGTCACTCATAGGTATAAATTAAACATGTTGACACATTTAGCCCCTGTAGTTTGTAATCTCTCACTTTTAGCTTCGTATGATCCATGATTTATTCGTTTGAAGGTATGAGTATCTTGTAGGGTTAATATACAATATATTTATTCACTGTTGACACTTAGAATATGTATATTCACATACTTTCCATGTTTGTCAACTTTAGTCCTTTTATAACATTCTTTCACACGTTCAAACTTTATGACACGTGTCAACACATTATAGGACGTGAATTTTCGAGGTGTTACATCCTCACCCCCTTAAAATAAATCTCGACCCGAGATTTACTGAAATAAGTAAGGGTACTTTTCTTTCATCGTGGCTTCAACCTCCCACGTGAATTCGGGACCTCTACGGGCATCCCATTTGACCTTAACAAAAGGTATATGCTTCCTTCGAAGCTTCTTTACCTGTCGATCTTCAATCGACAAAGGTTTTTCCACAAACTTCAAGCTCTCGTCTATATGCACATCTGTGTGTGGTATAACCAGTGATTCATCAGCGAAACACTTTTTCAGATTGCAGATGTGGAACACATTGTAAATTCCACTGAGCTCTTCTGGTAAGTTCAACTTATAGGCAACTGCCCCGACACGTTTGATAACCTCGAAAGGTCCTATATATCTCGGGCTTAGCTTGCCTCTCTTACCAAACCGCATCACCCCCTTCCAGGGTGACACTTTAAGTAGGACTTTGTCACCTACTTCGAAGTGAAATCCTTACACTTAGGATCAGCGTAACTCTTCTGCCTATATCGGGCAGCTTTGAGACGGTCACGAATCTGGACTATCTTGTCCGTTGTTTCAAACACTATCTCTGGTCCTGATAATTGGACATCTCCAACTTCTGCCCAACAAATGGGCGCTCTACACTTTCTACCATATGATGCCTCAAAAGGCGCAGCCTTATTGCTGGTGTGGTAGCTATTGTTGTAGGAGAATTCGACTAAGGTTAGGTGCTTATCCCAACTACCACTCAAGTCAATCGCACATGCACGTAGCATGCCTTTTAACGTTTGAATAGTACGCTCACTCTGACCGCCTGTCTGAGGATGGTACGCCGTACTAAAGTTCAAACGTGTGCCCAAAGATTGTTGGAAACTCTTCCAAAAGTGTGACGTGTACCTAGTATCTCTATCAGAGATAATAGCTACAGGTATGCCATGTAAGGCTACAATCTTATCCACGTATAACTGGGCTAACATGTCGGAGCTATAGGTCTCCTTGATGGGTAAGAAATGAGCTGACTTAGTTAGTCCATCAACTATAACCCATATTGTATCATTTCCTTTCCTTGTCTTGGGTAACTTGGTAATAAAATCCATAGTTACCATTTCTCACTTCCACGTGGGAAGTTCAGGCTGTTGTAGCAAACCTGATGGTTTCTGATGCTCGGCTTTGACTTGCGCACATGTCAAGCATTTAGCTACATAGGTGGCCATAGACTTCTTCAAGCCTACCCACCAATAGTTTGCCCTTAGATCCTGGGTAACTGATGGCAATTCTTAATCGTTGCCTAATTAGGGTTGCGGCATGTATGCATAAGCAATATGAACCGTCTTTCTTATTTAACAAAATCAAACTTTCGGAATATCGAGTTAGGCTATATGAGCCTATGTCTTAAAACCTACTTAATCAAGGTTTCGATTATTCCATAATTAATATGGAGTTTTCATAATACTCCAGCATACAGCGGGATGTTAATCTTAACTCGACCTGCCTTCCTGGAGGTAAGCAGGGAAAACTTATGAGAAGATAATTATGATACAAGGAGACTACAGGGATTTTCCATATCTCAGGCTCCAGTTCATCCATCATTGCTCGTGTCAAATAAGTGACACATTAATGCTATTAGTCCATGAATTCCTTAATCGGGAATATTTACTTGGACAATTTCATTCTGGATATCTTCTTTGAATACTACTAGTCGACTTTAGTACAATATGATCATTGGGATATCTTAGGGTTCCATGTATTAAACCTCCATGCTGATCAGACATGGAAATAATCTATGGGACACACTAGGATACGCCAATCCTCATATGACACTTTTATCAAACATAGTTTGGCATTCGCAGGCGATAGAAAAAAAAAATCAATGAGAAAAATAATTAAAATAACATATGTTGTCGTACTCTATGCAAAGAAAGAGTGCTCTTAGATTTTCGGAAGGATTCCTTGCCGATCTATAAGAATCGGTTACTATGGCTTCCTTGGTAGTTATACCCTGTGGATGATAATAAAAATTTTGCTAAGTTTATGGTTCATGAAGATTTATTATTGCCTGTATTAAAAACAGGACACTTAGCAGAAATTATCATTGATAAATGATAAGGAAGTTTATTGTACAAGTGCTTATATTTAAATCAATAATGGAAGTTTCACAAACTAGGCACCTAGCTCAGTTGGCTAGGCGCGCGAAAGGGTGCGGCCTAGACCCAGGTTCGATTCCGGGGACGGCCAATTCCACCATTTTTTTATGTTTAATTTTAATTAATCGTACGGATACGTGTAATTATGAGAGTTGTCTCATAAGGAGTCTTGATAATTAATTGCTTCTTATCACCCACGATATGGGCTTGATTTTTCGAGGCAACCAATCTATTTTTATCACTATATTGAGTCCTTATATTTTAACGGAACTAGGACATCGGAAAAATTTCCTAATGGATATTAAAACATCCATCTTATAATGCTGAAGCAGTCTCTGAGGTATACAGGTTTATTTACTGAACTTTCGTTGCTTTTTATTAAGCCCGTATTTGCTGTCTTTCTCAGATTTCTGGGAGTTATCCTCCTTCTTTGGTTCATCCTTCATATTTGAAGTGTGAACATAGCTCCCCTCATGAGCAATTAAACATGGTTTCGAATGAGATTTAGAGCGAGAAGCATTCGGCTCTTTGGATTGTCTCATGACCTTTTTCCCATGATCCCTCCAACTGTTGCGTCAATCACAGCTTGGAGATAAACTCCATCAATATTGAGGTTTACGTTTGTAGTCTTTATTAATTTTCGTCGCATTAATAGTATTGCGATTGTCGTCTACCTCATCCGAGTTTCCCATACTCGAAACTTGGTACCAATGACCAAGATTTAACAATTATTAGTCATCATCCTGATGACCTGACTTAGTTTAGCCACGGCATTCATAAACCGCATGGGCTATTCTGTTCCGAACATTCATAGTGAATGTTATTTAAACGTATTTCCATTATATTTAGCCTAGGTCACAAAAGGACCATCAATGGCATTCAAAGTTTGGAACGAGTCCAATATCTCCTTGACAGGGGATCATAATGTCACAACTGTCGTTGGCACACGAACGATCATGAATAGCTCAAAGGCTAGCCTTTCAAGACTTTTATTATATATATGCATATATGGCATAGAAGCCTGCCTCGATGGACGTAGGAAAATATGGCATAAAGCCCAGTCATGAAGGACATAAATGATTATACAGCACGAAGGCCTTGTCGCAAAGGACATTTAGATATGGCACAAACGGCCTTGTCACCAGAAATGTTAACATTTAATGTGTTAGCTTGTCATGAATGACAAATTATAGCACATAGGCTTGTCATGAATGACTTTAAAATATAACTCGATGGTCTATTATCAAGGACCTTAATTTATTAGCCGCAATCTTATTAGATTAGGGCTTCCAGGTTTGAACGTGGTTCTTCACCTTTGGACAGGGAGTCATGGACCACAATCGTCATCGTCTTGGGAGACGATTTATTTGGCAGAAAAGAATCCAATCAACATCACTAATGGATGTTTATATATAACCATCGTATCTAATGATATTAGTCATGATCACATCGATCATATTGACTATTAGGTTTGGGTATAATCACACCGTTCTGAACAGGGGATCATAAAGATTACTACTATCTTTGTCTTACCGACACTAGAATAGGGTATAGCCCGTAGGCATTTCATCGCGAGGGATGTTAATATTATGATCATCACACTGATGATACTAGTCAAGATCACAACGAGTATAGACTATGGGATTTGAGTATAGCTCACCCCCTTGGGCAAAGAATCACAAAAGATTACAATTGCCTCGTCTCAATTGGACAACATAATATAGCCCTTAGGCAAAACATCTCTAAGGATGTTGAAACTGTTTTAATCATCGTATTGATGATTTTTGTCATGCTCGCATTGATCATATCGACTATTAGGCTTGAACATAGCTCACTACCATGGACAGGGAATCGTAAAGATCACAATGTCTTTGTCACACATGGACAATATAATATGGCCCATAGGCGAAACATCACTAATGGATGTTTATAATAGGTTCATCCTATTAGAAGATATAAGTCATGATTGCATTAATCATATTGACTATTTTGGTTTGAGCATAGCTCACCACCTCAGACAAGGAATCATAAAGATAACAATGTCAATGTCTCAAATGGACAATATATTATAGCCCGTAGGCAAAACATCACTAAAGGATGTTAAATAATATTATCATCGTATTAGATGACATTAGTCATGATCGCATTGATCATATAGGCTATTATGTTTGGACATAGTCCAATATTTTAGACAGGAGGTCAAAGACCATCACTGTCGTTGTCTTATCGGACAACAAGTTTAGCCCGTAGGCACTTTATCATTACCGGATGTTTATAACATGATCGTGTTATGGGATGATATAAGCCGTGATTTCTAAATCACCAGGCTAGATAAGGGAATTGGAAGAATCCAATATAAGGATGACTGTTGTGATTTTTTTTTTCGGATCACATTTGTCAAGAGTGCTAACACGTTCTTAGGTGTTCACAAGGATCTGAATTCCTTGAGTAGGTTTCACCATCTTGGCCGCGTAGGCTAGGTTTCACCTTTAAGATTTCCTTTTAAACTGCATACTGACAGGGAAGGAAGGATATTTATTTTATTCAGGATTTTTATCATAAATCCTAATTCATAAGTTAATAATAGCACAAATGGCCTAGTCGCGTAGACAAGTTTAATTTATAAGCCATGATTTCAGAGAATCGTGGTATTAAGGTTTGAATCAAAGTTCATTACCTTTTCTTGACAGGGAGTTGTAGGCTACCACTGTCTTTAGTCTCAGAGGACATTAACTATAGCCCATAGGCACTTCCCTTCTAAGGGATGTTTATTACGGAATTGCCCTTTAGGAAAATTCATTAACCATGGTAAGCAAAGACCATATTTGGTTAATTTATTAATCATATTTATTTAGGATTTTTATTATAATTTATCCTAATTATAAAACATTAACAGTTTTATTTGTGGCACCCAATGGCCTGGTCACATGGACATTTATAAATTATAAGCTTATGATTTCAGAGAATCAAAGCAACAATAACAGTTTTATTTAATAGCACAAAAGGCCTAGTCACAAGGACAATTTTAAATTATAAGTCATGATTTCAGAGAATCAAGGCCTTTAAATTATATTAGCACAACAGTCTTAGTCACAAGGACATATATAAATTATATGCTATGATTTCAGAGAATTAAATCATTTGAGGTTTGAACCTAGTTCATTACCTTTTTCAGACAGGGAGGCATAGCTACCACTGTATTTTGGCTCATGTGGAAATGAGCAAGGCCCGTAGGCACTATATTACCACGTATGGTTAAAATATGATCATCTTAATTGATGATGTAAACCCAGGATTCAGAGATCATTAAACTGGGTTAGGAATCTTCTAAAGAATTCCTTTATAAAAATGACATATGTGATTTTTAATAAATCATGTCTGCTAGGAGTGTTAACATATTTTCAGATGTTAACAGGGATAAGAACCTTTTAAACAGGTCTTACCATCTTGGCCAGGTCTTTATAAGGACACTCGGCTAGGTTTCACTCTTAAGATTCTTAATTAATGGTTTGAATCTTTTTAACAGGTCTTACCATCTTGGCCCGGTCTTATAATTGACCCGAAGGCTAGGTTTCACACTTAAGATTCTTAATTTAATTAACGCAGAACAATTTTAAATTGAGGTGTTAATATGTATCTGAATCTAATTATGGAACTACCATCTTGGCCCGGTCTTAAAATGACACGTGGCTAGGTCTTGTCCTTTTTAGACTTTGCCATTTTTTTATAATGGTAGATCTTATAAAAGAAATGTTATTTTACATTTATTTAAAAATTCTTGTTTAGAATGAAAGTTTAAACTTAATCATCCCATTATATAAAAATAGAAGTATAAAGTTGCCCTAAGCGGGACTTGAAAGGAATAGTGTTGTCCTCGAAGGGTCTAAAAAGATAAATATGTCCTTATAAGGACTAATAAGGAAACGAATTTCAATAAAAGGAGTTTCTTCTTCATTTTATTTCTGAACGCTTTCTCCTTGCATGCTCGTTTCATTATAGCCGCGGTACGAAGCTCAGCATCTCAGGGCTCCGGGTGTGGAGAACTCCTATTACGGCTTCTTCGTTTGGCGACGTATCCAATAAAAATTTGGAAGTAAAAATTTCTAGATTAGGATTGAGAATATTCCTAAGTTAAGTCTAGACTCAGAAGTTTAGATATGTGCAATTGTGTAACTGAGATTAAACACAAAAGGCTAGTGTTTAATTCACTCAGTGTTGGCTCTGATACCAACCTGTCACACCCCGATTTCCAGATGTCACCGGTGGGCCCGGTGGGGGAGTATCGTGACGTGGTTGGCAACGTAATAGTCAAACAACACAATATAATAATGCACAGCGGAAGCAATTTAAAAGATATAATACAACCGAATTTATTATTGTAATATCAACTGTCACAATATTCGGAAGTTTATCCACAGAAGGATCGAACATAAAATGGAAACAATAGTTCAACAGACTTCAGGCATCTTAAGCTTGCGAGACTCTTTATTGATGCTAAGGAGACAATCCAGCCAATTTCGTTTAGTACCTGCATTTAGTCTTTTTGGGAAAATACGTCAGTTTACACTGGTAAATACAATCAACTGACTCATTTTGGAAAATGATTTAAAAATTTGTTTGGATGCACATGGCATAAATGTTTTATGGTTTGATTAAAATGCACAGAGGCAAGATTAATCTTTTTAACTTGGGAGAATTATTTAATATTATAATCTTGTGAACGAATTACATGTTACTTATGCGTTCAGTAGCCCGGATCTAGTCCGGGTTAAAGATCAATAGACACACCACGTTATTGAGTTATACACGGACAGGTGTACGCCTACACCCCGTGCTCAGGTCGTGGCCAATCTCGTAAGATGATGCCAAGGATATCCGGGACATGGTCATTAACCCCCCAAAGGCTGTAAAGTAAACAAGACTGTTTAAACGAGCTGATCAAATTATTCAACTACCCACTTAATGTGGAGATTTGATGCTCGATCAAGCGGTACGCTATGTACCGTAACCCAAGCCCGTATAGGGAAAATAAGTTAAAAGTATTTACCTGATGCAAAGTATAAATCACAATAAGCAAAATGCACGTAGCTTTTACTGGTTCTCCTAATCTGGAACGAAGGTTTAATATAACCTATTAGAATACTAACGGGTCTTTTATTAAGCTTAAGCTTAGACCGGCTAGTTTCAAAGATACGGTTCGTACGCACGATTAAGCGAAGACCGGATAGAATGTGATTTAGACCCGACAAGTTCAGAGACTTGTTTAATATGGGTCCTTCATGCACATTCTGGATTTTGAGATTAAATCGATAAGGTTTGACCCGTTTCGGCTAATTTATGTAAACTTGTTACATAAACCGAACCGAACGCGAAATAAGCGTAACGGGTATCCGTAAGAGCCATATACAGGTTTCCTAAGTTAATATGCTTCAAATATGTTGTGACATCAGTAGGATGTCTTTCATTATGCCCCGAACTAATTTAAATACAAACTATGCCCCGTAGGGGTAGTTTGGTCATTTTAAAGTTTGTAAAAGCGTTTAGATGTTTAACTGAGTTACAGGTCTGATGTAAACAGCAAACATACTCAGTTTTATGAGTTATAACAGTAGGCTAAAGCATATATGTGAAATTTATCATTTTTAACCAAACTATGCCCCGTAGGGGTATTTTGGTAATTTTACATAAGCCGAAAAGCTCAAAAACGAAGTCTGAGTTATTCAACCTTTTCTTACTGTTAAAATATCAAAATTTGCCTCATATTTCAGTAGGTATCAACCCGGGTATGTTCAATATGATTTTAAAACATACTATGCGTTAAAAACGCCAAATAAGGCGATTAAAGGCCATTTCCGGGTTTGATACTTAAATCTGATATTTTTATATTTCCAGAAGGCTTAAAATAAATTATTTATCATATGTGATCAGTAGCAAAAGGTTTGGAGTCGTTTCGATAAGTAAAACTCATTTTATGGCCCGTAAGGGCAAAACCGACAATTACCGGATTAAGCCTACGATTACTAGTTATGCTCAGCCTAAAATCAATTAAAAATCTTTAAAAATCCCAAAATAATATATTACATCAGTGGGTATTAAGTTTGATACCAAAAAGTAGGCTTAACTAGGCTATATGCTAATTACGCCGTTTTATTAACATAAAGCATTAATTTTGCGATAATGAGCATAACTCTTAATCTATAAGTCAAACTGATGTCAAACTTGGCATACAAGTTTATATATCAGTATTTAAGGTTTCTACACTTTTACATTTTCATAAATCACGTTTTAAGGTATTAAGGGCATAATGGTCAACATATGAGCAATTAACGGAAACGTGCATATTAATTGGATAACTAATGAACCAAGGTGTATAATCACAGAGGGTTGTTCTAACATGTATCCTAATCCAATTTAAGCTCTGAGGCATTTCAAAAACATACCTAAACGGGTCAGAACTGAAAGTCAAAGTGAAAGTCAAACTATGTGACTTTCGGTTCCGAACCGGGTCTAAACAGGAAATAGTCGGGTTGAACATGTTCGGACATGTTCTTACACTTATTGCTAAGTTATAACAATGATCAAACAGGTTATATATGTTCTAGATAACTAATTATGCATAAATAGCATTTTAGGCTTCCTGTTGACTTTTTAAGAATAGGTTTGACCCGACTTTTGACCTGGTTAGAGTGGTGATCAGGGGAAACCCTTTTGAGGTTTTATTACCCACATAAATACCAATCTATAACTACTTTTAATTCGAGATATGACTGAGCCATTGATGACTAATCTCGAAGTCAAACCGTAATTACGACGGTTTGACTTTTAGCTAATTAACCAAGCTAAACTCAACTAAACAAGAACTAGCAGACTTACAAGAGTCCTATGCACGAGATATGATCACTTGAGGCTGCTTGATAGCTCCAGAAATGATCCACAAATGCAGATGAAGGTGTGAGAATGAATGTTGCACATAATGGCTTTATATAGCACTTTAATCCACCATAACATGTTGACAACTAAGTCTAGGACACACCACAACCTTCCAACATGTGTCCTAGTACTCTAGGATAGTTTAGGGGTCGCCCATGAGTGAGAAAAACCAATGAAATCGGTCATAATCGTGAAAGAACAGGCTGCAGCCGGTTTTTGGGTTCTGGGCGTCCCACGCGGCCCGCCTCCCACTTTGACAATTCTCACGCGGGCCGCCTGGCCTGCGAAATCAGATTTTTGATTTTTCTATTTAATGCAAAGTTGGCCTTTGGCTTCACGAAGGGGCAATCAAGGTTATTTCTTGCATTTTGACCCCCTTATATTTACCCACAAGGGCTTTAGGACTTATACCCACTTTGCCAAGTCCCTGTACACTTCCGGTTAACCCGAAAAGTCTTAACTTTCAATGTTTGCACTTTAACCCTTCGCACACGAATTTGATCATAACTTTCTCATACGATAACGAAACTTTATGAAATTTTAATCGTGCATTCTAGTGAGCTTAATTAACATTTACAAAGCTTCGGGTTTGTCAAAAGGTCACTCAGAGGTATAAATTAAACATGTTGACACATTTAGCCCCTGTAGTTTGTAATCTTTCACTTTTAGCTTCGTATGATCCATGATTTATTCGTTTGAAGGTATGAGCATCTTGTAGGGTTAATATACAATATATTTATTCACTGTTGACACTTAGAATACGTATATTCACATACTTTCCATGTTTGTCAACTTTAGTCCTTTTATAACATTCTTTCACACGTTCAAACTTTATGACACGTGTCAACACATTATAGGACGTGAATTTTCGAGGTGTTACATCTAAAAATAAAAAAAATGTCATTTTTAGCCCGTGTTGTTTGGTTACTTGTCCATTTATGCAATATCTTTAATATGTTAAGTGTTTTTAGGGCATTTTAAGGCATGTACAAGCATGTGGATAGCATGAATGTGTATGATCAATAATCCGAACATAAAATAAATATAATGTATGTTCGGTTTCGTATATAAAATGCATATTTGTGATTCATTATGTATCGCATAAGCATGAATAAACAAGTGTGAATAAAATTAAGTTTCCATTATGATCAAAGTCTCGAGATTACAAATATTGAAATGAAATACGAATACAACTTGTTAAAAATAGAAAGTATGAAATACGGATCGTTACATGTGCAGTGGAGTATCTCACTACCAAGTTCGATAGAAGAACAATAAAACTTGAAGAACTGTGCGCCTCGGCCATATGTGGTCTTAATGGTTGCGGAACTCGAGAGTGTTGTAAGTATGACGTCACTTATCTTCTCCCAAACAATGTTGGTATTGATGGTAGACAACCAACCCTTGTCAACCGATGAGTTGTCGTTCATGAAAAATACTTTTCTAATGGCAATATGAACAATGAAATCAGGTCAAAGAGGCTAATTCACATAGAGACACTATTTATCACCTGAAATTTTAAATTAACAAAGAAGTATATTTGTTAGTAGTGACAACTATGGAAACTTGGTATCAAAGGCCCTTATCAGTGGGTTGAAGCTTCCAATGTAGCCTCACTCGAAGCCTTATCATATTGGTTGTGGCAAGGAGGAACATGCAATTAAAGTCTTTGAGACTTGTAAGCTTCCCATCGTATTAGGAAAACCTATGATTTAGAAGTCCCATGTAATGTGGTTTATATGGATGCATCTCATCTCTTGTTCGGTAGATCTTGGCAGCATGATGTTTGTGCAGTACATCAAAGAAACAAATGATATCTATATCTTCTCATGGGAAGGAAACATATAGTTGTCTTGTCTACTAGAATAAAATCACCAATAAGAATATGAAGAAGAGTCAACAAACTTGGTCTTATCGCATATACCTTCTTCCACAAAGAAACTTTCTACCCTAGAAGCACCTTTTTGCCAAAAACCCACATTATGCCTAAAGAATGCGATGAAAAAGTGAAACATGATACATTGGTGAAAGGAATTTTGAAGGGGTGAAAACAAAGAACACACCAAAAGAAAAACTCTATATTCCAAGAACTTGAGAACAAGTGAGAAAGAATGATGAGGGACCATTACTCAAATGGTGGGCCCGTATAGAGACCAGCGGGGATGCGAAAAAAGAGTGAAAAAATCTCCATCTCCTCGTTCAAAGTTGCGTGGTCGATCAACATGCTTATCTTATATAAGAAAGAAAATAAGAAGGGGAGCCAAGAAGCTCAAAGAGAGCCTGAGAAGCTTAGGCAAAAGCATACGCTTCAGACGTTTCTAGGGCTTTAGTTCCTTTTCTATATCCTTTTCTCTATGGTAGATAAAATATGTATTTGTTCTTCTTCTTGTGATTCTTTCGGCTGTGAACCTGAGCTAATTCTTTTTTCTATTGTAGTTGAATCTCCAACAAAAAAGACCTACTCGTGGCACACAGGCTATATCTTTGAATGAATCATCGACTTGGGTCCTATTCTTTCATTTTTCCAGTGAGGGGGTCTCGGTCTCACTAACAAAACTTGACAATGAGATTTTTTGAATTTGAAGATAATTCTTGACCTTTCATAATAAGGAAAGTACGAGTTCTCACTAAATGCATGTAATTTATTAGTTGTCACATTAATTGTCTTGATTATCGTTGCAAGTTTCTTTGGCAAATTGCTAGAATTTCAATATAAAAAAAGAGCTCCAAAAATTGTTTATTCATTATAATATTTATTTTTCTTAGTTTATTTTTTGGCTTCTTCATCCCGTGGTACGCAACAAATTGTAATTTCGTCATGTGCCCATTGCACCACGATGCTAACGAGCTCTGATATCAACTTAGACGCACATGAAAAAATGCAATTCGTCACATATTATGTGTGGTGGAACCGAACATAGAAAACAAGAGAAAATTACTATATGAGAGAAACTTGATGTATTATTGAATAATTAAAACCAATACACGAACATCATTTCTATAGAATTCTAGCAATTTGTAATGGAATTGACAACCAATAAGTTAAATGCGACAAGTAAGAATTCAAAACAACAACTAATAAATTGAATGAGTTGGTGACAAATTACGATTTGATTTCTCATGAAAACCCAAGAAAATATTTTAAATCATTTTGAGATTTATTTTCGTTTATTCACTCGTCTACCACATTCCCACTAATAGTGTATGATTTCATTAATTAGGTTATTTGTCCCTCATTAGATCATATGAAATGGTTCTTTATCATCATCATTTCATGGATTGATTATGCCATGAACTTAGCGATGATGGTATTTTAAACTTTAATTTAGATATCAATGTTCAATTTCAATTGGTGTTGGTGTGTTCGTTTACTTCGTTTATTTATGTTCTTTTATGTTAGTTAGTGTTTGTTAACCTATCGTTTAAATATTAACAAATAAAGTTAAACACACAATTAACAAATGTACACGAACAAGAAAAGTCAATCGTTTGTTCGGTTAAACTTTACAAACGATCCCAGATGATCTTGTTTCAATTCCTTTATGTTTACATGCCTACTTTTTTTATTTCAAGCGACATATTATCTATGATGATTACATCAATATCAAAAACAAATAGAAAACAAAAGGGGTAACTTTATAGAATGGTAATCAAGTTTCATAGTTGTTCTAATAAGGTCACTCAATCTTTTTTTGTCTCTCTAAAATCATTAAAGTTTGATTTTTTGTTCTGATCATGTGTAATTTACAGGTTACCAGGTTACCATCTTATATTTTGGTTTTTATTAGTTATATAGATTTTGTAATTACTTTTTTACCCTTTCCATTTAAATTAAAAAAAATTAAAACTGTAAAGATAACAAAAACCTAGATATGGCCGTCAACCTGTTATAATCTTTACATCTATCATCGTATTCCCAGTCTGTTTTCCGGCAACAAACTCTCATCACTAACTAGGAACACTGGCGACTAGCGACCTGCTTCTCGTTTCCTCTACGTTCCACCTCCTCCGGTAAACAGTTCATCGGTGAGTGAACCAGTCGTCGGAGCATTGGGTCATGATGGTACGGTGACCGGTTGATGGCCAAAAGCCTGCAGATGATTTATAAAGGATGGAGAAACCTAAATGTGGTCTTTAATAACCGTTTTAAAGGGTTTAGCATCAAGTCGGAAAGTTCGATTATTGGCCGGAATTTATGGTTTATGAAATCGATTTGGGTGGAAGCAATAACAAGGACCGGGATCGGCGATGAGGGTGGAGGTCAGTGGTATCTGGTTGTTGTAAAATTATTATCGGAGACTTGCCGGAAAGTTAACCGGAACTGGTACCTATCTTCTGTAAAATGAGGAGGAAGATGATTGAACTTTATGTTTTAATATTTAATCCTATATATTAAAAACTTAATGCTGTATGACAATTACATAATCATCATGTACTCTCGTCAAAACTGTTATGTTTTTGTTAATGGAAAACGATGAGATTTAATATGTATTTTCTTTTTCCTTGTTGTTTAATTGTAAGGGTAAAAATGTAATTTATTAAATTCACATAAGTATTAAAAAATTAAAAAAATAGGTGAAACCTGGTAACCTGTAAATCACGCAAGATTGGAACAGTAAATGAAACTTAGATGACTATAGAGGGACAAAAAAAGATAGAGTGACTTTATTGGAACAAGAGAGAAACTTGGTTACTATTCTATGACGTTTTCCCCAAAACAAAATTAGTAACTTTTTTTTGGACATCACTAATTATATTATAGAGTAAACTGCAATTTTACCCCCTGGGGTTTAGGCCAATTGACACTCTGACCCCCTCTAATGAAATAATTGCAATTTTCCCCCACAACGTTGTTGTTATGTTGCACATTTATCCCCTTAGCGTCAATTATGTTAACAGATCTGTTAACTTTAATGTGAAATGACTATCTTACCCTTTAATATTACCCCCCAACGTTCTTGTTATGTCGCATAATTACCCCCGACTGGTAAATTACTAAATTGTCCTTTCTTATTACCCCCTATACTTTGTGTTAAGAAACAATATTACCCCCTGCAACTTCCAAAACCCTTCCCGTCAAAAACGTTTGACCAGCCAAAGTCAACTACACATGGTAATTAACAAGAAACCTATAAGCATTACAATGGTTAACTTCACTAGAAACCCTGCACATGGTAATTAACAAGAAATCGGTGTAATTCAAACCTGTTCAATGTTCAAAGTATGTCAAAAACATAGCAAACTCATCCTTGCAATCACAGGTTAACTTATCTTCATTCTTTTTAATAATACTTGACACTAAATGGTATGTTGCTGGAACATTAATAACACTTTGAGGATTACGCATGGTCTGATCCCAAAACAGAGACACAACATTAATAACAGTTTGAGGATTACGCATGTCTCTGAAGGTATTATTTAAGGTTTCTGTATTTTATATATCATAGATAGTCTGCACGTAATATATAAAGATTGAACTCATTGTAGCCAGTAGCCACTATTGGATATTTATTCACATGTGAGATTCATTTTTTGATGTTTTCTTTCTTACACATCGTATGTTATTCTTTTTTTGATTATATATTTCTTCACGCAGACAATATTTTTTGTTGAGCTACATGCATCTGAATCTCGGAAATTGCTGGAGCGATTAGTTAATTATGTTTTCTACAAGGGAACGTTTCTTTCGTTGGTAGTCCCACCAACAATGGTTCATGCAGGATTTTGGTTGACTTGGTTGACCGTATTATGCTCTTTGAAGGTATTATTTTCTAGTACAGTGTGGTTTTTCAGTTTATTTGTAAGGATGTAAAACACTGGCAAATTTTATATTTTCTACAGATGTTTCAAGCTTTAGCCAGGGACCGCCTTGTATGATCTGGAAATTTGAGGGAAAAAGGTTAGAGTTTCGAGATGAAGATCACCGGAGAAGAAGATCGCCGGAGATGAAGATCGGCGGAGATGTGGAGGAGCGGTGTGGGAAGGTGGGGGGTAAGAGTGCTAGGAGTCTCAAATGTATAGGGGGTTATAATGTGTAAGATACAAAAGTATAGTGGAAATGACCTATATACCCTTTGACCGTTACTTAATTATGTTGACTTTTAACATAAGTTGTTCACAGGGGGTAATCTTGCGACATAACAACAAAGTTGGGGGGGAAATTGCAATTATTTCGTTAGAGGGGGTCAAAGTGCCAATTGGCCTAAACCCTAGGGGGTAAAATTGCAGTTTACTCTATATTATACATATGAATACTAGGTGTTCATGAATATTAGTTGGTAAATTTTAAGCATTTGTTTTTATTTTCTGATAGTATTTTATGTATTCTTCAATTTGTTTTTTTACTAATAAACAGGAAATGATAAATTTAAGTATTTGCTTTTTTATTTTCAGTAGTACTTAATCTATTATTTAACTTGATATTTTAGTACGCAAGTACTTTTAAAGAAATTCCAGATCCGCATTTATCTTTATTTATTTTATTAACATTTCAAGTTATTTGCCTGTGTGTTGTGATGGTGTGTGACCGTAGGCATTGGATCGGTATCGGTTCATTTCGTTACAGTATCGCTACAATACAACTCTGTGTGCGCTGATAAATGAATATCAGTATAGATACCAATGTTGTTCAGTATAATACAGTAGCCTTACAGTGTCAGTTTATCAGAAAAAAAAACAACAAAAATATAAACTGGTACCGGAACCGATGTTGTTCGTTCGGTTTCAGTTCAGTTCACTACGATAGCAGCACTGTATTTGATAACAAACATGAGACTATAAAAATGAGCACATACCGGTATCGATGTTGTTCGCTTTGGTTAGGTATGCTATGGTAGCGATACGGTGTTAGTTTATCGTAAGTAAAAACAATAAATATAAATACCAGTATCAATACAAATGCTATTCAATCGGTTTCAGTTTGGCTGGATACGATAGCGGCATAGTATCCGTTTTCAATAAAAATTATATCACAGTGTTGAAAAAAGTAAAAATAAAACACAAACAAACCGAACCGATATCAACTGAACATTGACACCGGTATCAATATTTGTTTTTATTGTTCGATCGATGTAAGGATTTCTCTTTTGTTTACTATAGTGAGCGCCCGGTACCATAATGATATAAATTAATACCGACTAAATTCCCGCCGAAAAACGTTATGAAATATCCTTAGTTCACTATGAATGGAGCATAAATATCTATTATATATAATAAATGAAAGTGATTTGGGCCACGTGTCACTTAATTAGGGCATCGTTTTTCCCTTTTTCCCGCCCAACAGTAACCACTTCCCTTTATTCTCACATTTTCACAAACCCTATTTCATTCTTTTCCTTCACCTTTCCATACAAGATCCTCTTTCTCTCTGATGTTCATCCTTCTCCTTCTTCACATTTCCATCTCTTCAACAACGTCCTGCAAAGGTTACTTCTATTGGATACATCTGCGTTTGATACCCTAAATCATGTACCGTCGAGTAGTTGAAGAATAGAATGTAAGATCTATTTTTCATTCAGAAATTTTATTTCGTTTTATCTATTTTCTCAAACTGAACACGATGAACCCTTTTGTACCCTCAGAAGAAGAAGCAGATCTCCTAGGGTTTCTTATCGTACTCGATGAACCCTTTTGTACAAGCTCCTGTTAATCGGTGACACTGGTATGTTGTAATAATGGTTTTATTATTGTATATATATGAAATATATGAATAACTCTGTTTGTAGCTTTTGATTTTGTCTTTCCTTTGTTATTGTTTATTCAGATGCTTGCTTTGTTGTATCATGTGATTACGAGTAGACTGATTTTGATATGTTTGTAGTTTATGTCTTTCACAAGCTGTTTTGTTGATTTATTCACCCATGTTAGTAATTTTTGATGCTCCTATGTTTCTTGATCCTCTGTTTTTTATTTCAACTTTCATACTATTATTCTAGCAATCCAAGCAGAATATATAGATTTTATGCTTATTTTTTTATTATTATTATTTTATAGAGTTTGTTGATTAGAAGCAACCTCTGCTGGGCCGTTATTGACAAGATTAAAATGTGAAAGAGAAGGAGAAGGACGGTAAATTCATTGTTGGATTGTTTATGTAGTTAACTAAATTGAGTAGCTTAACTGCTTCATTACAGAGAAGTTTTTGAGATTGTTTTTACATTTTATTATTTTTGCAGCAAGTTGTACTTCATTTGTTCATGTGGCAATTTTATATTTGCAGGCTTTTGAATTAAGGTTGGTTGTTACTTAATTTGTGTTTGCTTTAATGATTTTCAGTTTCATGAAGTCATTGTTTAGAAACTGATTTTGTTTTCAGGTCTGTTGATAGGTGATACCAGCCCAAAAGTTTAGGCTTCATCCCTTTTTGTTATTCGGTATGGTACTCATTTACAGTCCCACTTTCAATGAGGTTGTGTTAGTCATGTATTTGATTTTTGCCCTTTTCTTTACAATTGAAGTTGTAGAGAGACGAATTAAGATGGTGGAGCGGAAGACAATCTCAGATGAGTATAGGAATTTTAGTGCATGATTGAGATCATTTGGACCCATGTACTGTAAGTCATTGAATGTTTTAATCTTACAATCAGTTTGACTTTGTTTTTTATGAAGGTGTTGTTGTCATGGACATCAAAGTGATTGCACAACACCAATGTAACCTCAATTGGTCTGATTTATTTTTTGGTATTCGTAACCTTTTGATTTACCGTTTATTAATGCATTGATTCATTTGTAATCGCTTGCAGATCACCCGTCATCTCAATTTGAGCAATTAAACGGAGTTTTCTTAATCAGCACCGTAAGTTTCCTTCACTAATCTATGCATTGTTAATTCCACATGTTTTTTTATTCTTAATCGACGATTCTGTTTCAGGTGTACTTTTTGCTGTTAGTTCCACGTGTTTTTTTCCAGATTAATTGTTTTGATGAAAAGGGAAATCGTTCGAGATGTTTGATCCAAGAACCAAATAAAACATAGTGAATATTGCTGAAGGAGATAAAGTTGATGTTGATTTGGCTGTTGAAGCTGCACGTTGATCCACAATAAGCACTGCCCAGCTAAGTTTCCTACAATGACAGTGGTTATAACAAGTTAATAAGGCAAAACACTGATATGCCTAACAACTGTTGGATATAACGACGGTTGTACACAAAGACTGATGAACATCATCCACTGTTGAAGACCAAACCACTGATGAAGACCAAAGTCCTATTGAAGACAAGCACTGATGAACCAAAGGCCTGATCAACCAAATGTGAACCATTGTCCAACAACAACAGTGGTTCAGTATCAACATTAGTTATTCTACCTTTGTTTATGTTAACAGTGTTTATATGTAACAGTGTTTTTTACATCAGTGTTTTATAGTCTGTTAGGTTGTTAGATGTCATCACCTCAGTGTTTTATATGTAACAATTTTTATGACATCAGTGTTTATATGTAACAGTGCTTATCACAACAGTGTTTATATGTAACAGTATTTATCACATCACTTCAGTGGTTTGATCTGTACTATAAATTGAACAGTTGTTTCATCTTTATACTAATAAAAAAAATCAAGTACACTTGGATGATTATTAAGCTCCTCATTTTGATTGTTTGGGTATAGTATTCTTGAAATTTGTCTTTTTTTTTTTTTTTTGCAAACAGATGTTTATGGGCAAACATTTGTTTAAGCTCAAACATTTGTTTAAGGCCAAACATCTGTTTATGGCCAAACTTCTGTTTATGGGCAAACATATGTTTAAGGTCAAACTTCTGTTTAAGTCTAGACAACTGATATATAAGGCGAAACATCTGTTTAAGCCCCAACATCTGTTTAAAAGCCTGTTACAACCACTGTGTTGGTTCAAACATTTCATTGTTAAAAGTTATCCACTGCTGAAATACAACCTCTGTTTCTTCAATCTTCGTGTTGACCACTGACTGACCAAACATCAGTGTTTCAAAAACTGTTGGGTATCCACTAGGAAAAAATAGCCACTGCTCACTTTTTTATTGTTGACATCCACTGATATTGACCATCAGCGGTTTCCCTAAAAACAGACACTGCTCACATTTTTATTATTGATGGTGTTAATTAGTGATAGATTGAAAATAATCAAATGAAAACTAGAATTACAATGAAATTACCATTTTACCTAATTGTTACATTCCAATGAGATAAGAGTTCATCCAACATTGTTTTCATGATAAAATTTAAAGTTAAATTAAAAAAAAAAAAAATTCTTGATGACTATTTGTTGCAAATCAAATCAGTAATTAATGCTAATTTCTTGAGCTTTGGACATTTAAAATATGCAAAATGTGAATTTCAAATTGACGGTTATTATCTCTTAATTAAAGTTAAAATAAAAATTAGAAAAGTAATCATGACAATTGCTTTCAAATCAAATCAGTAATATCAGTAATTTTGAAATCCAAAATATGCAAAATGGTAATTTAAAATTGACGTTCTCTCTCTTTTTTTTTTTCCTATTTTGCATATCATTTCTAATATTTAATTACTTTAATAAAGCAGGATATAAGGATATACACTACTTACCTTTCAAATTACATTTGCCACTGCATTCAATTAAAATTTTGAATAGAGAATCGGTAAGCTTGAATTCCAACCTTGATATATTTTTTAAGAACATCCATGCTTATTGTATTATCATATTATGTTTAGCAATAGATATATTTTACTTATTCTTTTTTTATGTACAGTCTTCAAATGGAGGTTGCAAAGGTTAGCATGCTTAACGATCTTAATACATTCTCAAACAACTATTCGATTAGAGTGAAGATTGTTAGCATGTCGAAGAAGATGATGAATGAAAACAAAAATGAAATATACCGTCTTGATATAATCTTCATGGATGAGATGGTACCGTATATATTTGTCTTATAGTTATTTTGGACATATGAATACCCAAATGTTATATAACACGTTTTTTATTTAATCGAATGTTTCATATTCTTAGGGAACTATGATACAAGCCAGCTGTCTGCATAAGATGCTAGGAAAATTCAAAGACTTCCTTCAGTTGGATGAATGTCTTCTTATCACCAAACCATATCTTGCTGCTAATAAGTCCTCTGCTAGGTATACCAAGAGAAATGACAAAATATCACTGTATTTCTATACTTCTGTTGAGAAATGCCTTGACTGGTCTGGACCGAAATACTGTTTTAATTTCGTTAACCTCAAGGATGTTGTTCAAAATAAAATTGAAGTTAATACAGTTATTGGTATAAATCACTACATGATATATATGTACTGTTTTGTCTTATTGTTTTTTTTCATGTTATCGCTTCTTAATGTTGTTTTCTTTTAACAATATATTTTTGTTTATAGATTGGATTTGGTTATGTGGAAGTATGTTTCAATCTGGAGGATACAACAAAGAAGGACGGGAGCAAGGGCAAGAGACTTAATCTTAGAGTTGAAGACCTTGAGTGAGTTCTTTTTATTAAGTTGTTGCATTTTGACGTTTAAAGCATTACAAGGTTGCTTGATGTTATTAGGTTTTATGTTAATATTTTAGAGGCCAAAAGTGTCCGGTTACTTTGTGGGATGCTTTTTCTATTGACAAGTTTGCTTACATGAATGATAAGAAACGAGAGAAATGTGTTGTTATCCTTTGTCATTTTGGTATGGTCAACCTTTACAAAGGTACAATTTATGTAACGCCCAGCGTCCCTGAACTTTAGGCTCATGTCAAGAATAGTCCCTGAAGTTTAACTTTTTGCTTATTTTAGTCCTAATCTATGTTGGATTGCCTATTTTCTTGGAATGTCTAAGTATGAGTTTGGGAATGCCTAATTCTATATGATTTGAATGTCTATTCGGAATGCCTAATGTTAAAATGCCTAAATGAGGAATGTCTATATGTGAGATTGCCTAAATTCTATATGATTAGAATGCCCAAATGTCTATATACTTGGAATGTCGAACTCTATGTGCTTGAAATGTCTAAACCTATATTGGAATGTCTAAATCTACGATTGGAATACCTAAATCTATTGGGTGCTTGGCTTCTTAGACTCGTGAAACTTGATTCTTGGTTGAACGAGAGACTGGAGCCTTGTCACTGGCGGAATCTATTTAATCTTGTAAACTTTTGATGTGTATGCTATAATCTGGTTATTCTATTACTCGAATAAAATGCAACACTTAATCTAACTCGCAAAACAAGCCAAAACTGGAAATATGGAAAGGTTGGGTTGGCCGGAGTGGCCATCCGATCGGATTGCCATCCGATCGGATTGTCACCCTACCGGATAACCACCCGATCGGACAGTCGTCCGATCGAACTGCCGTCCGAACCAAACACACCTTCCTTTTCTCTCCTCTCTCGTCGCTATAAATAGACCTGTCACATCACCTTTTCAGTGATCTGACATCTCTGCTCGACCAAGACACGCGCATACGTCCTTTTCTTCATTCTCTCATCGATTTCGGTACGTTTTAGGCTGGATCATTGTACTTTCTTGATCTACACATCATTCTCTATGTGATTCTCACTTGAAATCACACTTTTCACCGTGAAATCTCTCAGATCTGAGTTCTTGAGGGTGATGTCATCATGGTGGTTTGTACAAACTGCCATGTGATGTCATTCTAAGCAAGATTTAGCTCTGATCTAAGGTATTTCATGCGTTCTTACATAAAGTTTAACCTAAATCTACGCTTTTCATATGAAAATTGGGACAATCTTCATCTTTTCTTCCACTTTTGCCTTATTTAGGTAGAAACCGGATCTAAACCGACCGTGGACTTGATGCATAGTCTAAAGTCAGCTTGGATCTAAGTTTTACCGGAAAAGACGAGCATGGGATGGATTCTGACATGAGTTCGTTAAGGCAGACGACTGATTGGACAGGGGTGATTCCCACCCGATCAAGACGGTCTTGTGCTAACGAATCTACTGTTGTCACAGTACGTAACGTGCCATCACCGTTAAACTAGAAACTTAGAATTTTTACAAGATTGGTAAACAAGGACAAGGGTCGTCCGATCGAGCGGCAACCCGTTCGGACAGTCGTCCGATCGGACAACCGCCCTATCAGGTGACATTTGCTTTTTTGGTCTCGAACTTTTAATTAGTTAGTAAACCATCAAAGCTTGGAAGTCTGACCGATTGGCTACCCGATCGGACAGCCGTCCAATCGAGCAGCCGTCCGATCAAGACAACCAGGATGTTTGCACTCAGACCAAGTGGTAATCCGATTGGATTACCATCCGAACAGACAACCACCTAAGTCCCTTTGTTCATACACATCACACATGTGGCAACCCGATCGGATGGCCATCCGATCGGGCAGCCCTCTCATTCTCTTCAGCAATGCGTGTCATCCGATTGACCGGCAATCCGATCAGATTACCATCCGATCGGACAACCATTCGATCCAATTACATTCTCCAACACCTTGCGTAATCTCGTTATTCTGCCCGACTCTTAACCTGTTGTAATCTAATCAGGCTTGTTCTAAAAGAGCTCCCTTTGATCCAATAACAATTGCGACTGTTAAGCAATCACTGTGAGTATACTCGATCCCCTTTTTACTTTAAACTTTTGGGGTGTAACATGTATTCTATTAAACTAAATACTTTTGGCAATCTATACTCTATCCTGTGTGTTTGTGAAAACTTGTGCATTCTAGTATTCTATTTGTGATATGTGACGTTTAATCCATGGTGTGTAGTTCCGCCTTAACAATAGTAGCGCTATAGGGGGTGCACCTCTCCCATTATTCTCAAGGGGTATTGTTAGAAGGATTCTAGTTTACCTTGAGTCTTGGGTAAACACTAAAGCATCGGGATACTTGGGCTATCACTGCGTGGACTGCGACACTAGCATGGCTGAAAATATTTTTATTGCTTACACTATGGATATGAGTTGCTTTTAATCTACTATTCTATTATCAAACTTGTATACTCGCCAATACTTTCGTATTGATATTTTAATACATGTTGCAGGTTGATAGGTAGAGATGGATCATGGAAATCAAGCTAGGAGAATGCCTAGAAACGTCACCTAGTGAACTTAGAACTTTTTGAACAAATTGAACAATCTTTGTTATGTTTTGTATTTGATGTCTGATGTTGGATTTTGATTTAGACAAATTTATGCATGAAATTTATTAATCTCTATCGTCACAATAGTGTTATGGAAATCTCATGAGCAATCTGAACGCCTAGTGCTCGCACCCTGATGTTTCCGCCATCGGTTGGGGTGTGACAGATTGGTATCAGAGCCATAACTATAGGGAATTAGGATAAGTAGGAATACTTGCCCTAGTCTATAGTTCTAGGAACTTGATTCTTATTTGTTGTTTAAGACTTATGCATTCTATCGTACATGCATCCTAGCACACTATTCCTGTTAAACTTACATGCCTGTCCTAAGGCTGACACAATATACAATTTATACTAAGAAAACGCTGTTACAACAGTGTTTATATTTTGCACGAGATCTGCCCACAGGATAGGAGTGACATCCGAACCTTGATGGGAATTCTCCATATTATTCTAGTAGGCCATATCTGCGGATATGTGCCCACGCTATTTAGGGTGCGATGTTGTCAAGTTAGAGGTGAAACTCAGACCTTAATGACTAGTCCCGCTCCTTGATGATTTTATGTCTCGCCAGAGTCTCGTGACTGCCAATCAATTGAGTACGTGAAATGACTAAAAGGACGAATATCGTAGGCCTAACATCGATGACGTATTTATCTAAATAAGTCAGGGCACGCCACCTCAATTCGATAGGGGTTCGAATCACTCTGGTTAGTCGCTGTTCCTCTACCCGGAACAATCCTGTGTTTTAAAAGCCTATCTCGTTTTTATGTTATCTCGATTTTATAAATGTGGTTTTATCTATGAGGTTTTGAACTTAATTCTTCATTCGTTTTAAAATGCTTTACACAAGATTTGCACGTTGTCCGCAATCTAAAACCTTAATTCTAATCTCAGATCGAACTAAATTTATGAAGTCTTATTCTACCGTAATCTATGTGGTAATCTTGACCGACTAATATGTTCTGAGGTGGTTTTGGGTATGAAGCACTAAGATGACATGGAAGTACGAGACAGAAGTGGCATGTCCGAAGCATGGTGGATACGCCGCTGGTACTTCCTATATATAAATGCTTCCGGCATGTTACCAATTTTCGTACCAAGTGTCATACGAGATTAGTGTTTGCAGACCAGTATGGAAAGTCTATGTAGCCTACGGAATGTCTATGTAATCTATGGAAAACCTATGCAATCTATGAGCAGACTATGTAATCTATGAGAATTCTAGCATAATCTATGGTTGATCTATTTGCAATGATCTATGACAATCTGACGGGTTAAACTATTTTGAGCTAAACTATGTTGAACTATCTTAGCCTGTTGGTTTAATCTATGATCATCTATCTGGTTAAACTATGTTAAACTATCTACTTAAGCAAACTGTGATAATTTATCAATATAATCTATGCAATGATCTATGATAATCTACTTGAGTATTCTACGCTGATCTATTTTGAGTATTTATTTGAGTAATCTATGAGTAATCTACGATAATCTATTAAATTATGTGAATATATAATGATGATGATGATGGGTATGTGGAGAGTCGCGACACGTAGCAAGACACCGAGTACAAGGAGAGGCGATGTGCCCGAAGCGTGGTGGATACACCGCTGGTACTTCCTATATATAAGCGTTTCTGACATGTTAACCAAACTTCATACAACATGCCATGTGGAGGTCGTGCGTTTTGTGGTGTTAGTCTATCTTGTATCTAAATCCTTTGATCTGTTGTGAGTGAATCATTATCATGGGACTTCGTAACCTAGACTTATACAATCCTTATGTTGGAACTCGTAGATGTCTCCTCGAAGACTCTCTGACAACCTAAGGAAATCAAGGGAGAAGTCCCAGAAAAAGATGATGTCATTCATGGCTGACCAGATCGCTCGGGTCGTGCCAAAGATTGTTTCTGAACTCCAAGGATCTACCACTCCTCCATCCTCTGTAGATTCCAAAACGGAGAAGCCGACTACTACCAAGTTCAACTACAAACACTTCGTCTCCTGCAATCCCAAACCGTTTACGGGCAGTGATGGTGTGACAACTATGCTTGAGTGGTTTGATAGCATAGAGGTCACTTTCATTAACAGCGAGTGCCCTGAACATTTGAAAACCAGGAGTGCTACTAGGGTGTTCCAAGGTAGGGCTTTGGAATGGTGGGCTAATGAAAGGAACATACGTACGAATGAAGCAGCCTATGCTCTCCCATGGGCTGAGGTGCATGAATTGATGATGCTTGAATTCTGCCCTCCCCATGAGCAGCTCAAGCTCGAAGAAGAATTTTGGCACTTAAAGCAAATTGGCGATGACAACATGGCGTATACTACCCGGTTCAAGCAGCTAAGTTTTATCGTTCCTCACTTGGTATCGACCCCTAAGCAGATGATAACCAAGTATATCAATGGTCTGCCTCCTGCTATGCGTGATTCCATCGAAGCAGCTCAGCTGGGATCTATTGAGGAAGTCTACCGTCTCGCAGCTAGTCTCAACAACTATCGTGTGCGTGACAAGCAGTTTGCTACCCCTGCTCCTTCAAAATCTGCAAATCAAGTCACTCAGCAGCCAAGTGGTAGCAAGAACAAGAAACGGAAAGCTCAGGGCTCAGGATGTAATGCTATTACCCCTGCTGCTAACATTGCTGCTAAGCATGTTCCTGCTACTGCTGCTGCTAACCCTGCTGCTCCTGAGGCGAAGAAGCAATACACTGGGTCTTACCCCAAGTGTGTGACATGCAACTTTCATCATCCTACTACCTCTGCATGCTGATTGTGTACCATCTGTAACCGCTATGGTCACACGGCTCCCTATTGTCGTCAAGCTAATCCTGCTCCTCAAGCTCAGCAAGCTCCCGCTCCACCAGCTCATGCAGCTCTTCCAGCTCCTCCTTTGCAGAACCCAGGGCCGATCAATGTCATTCGTGCATGTTTTCAGTATGGAGATACTACTCATCTCTGTAACCGTTGTCCCCAGCTGAACCAAGAGCAACAAACAGCAGCTCGTGGACGAGCGTTCAATCTGGCTCGCAACAACAATGACGTGGTGAATGGTATGTTTCTCGTTAATAATCTCTATGCTTCGATCCTATTTGATACCGGTGTCGATAAGAGTTTTGTGTCCGTGGAATTCGAGTCTTTGATAAATTGTACACGCTCTAAGTTACCTGAGTCGTTCTCTGTTGAGGTCGCCAATGGTAAGTCGATTCTTGTAAATTCTATCGTGCGTGATTGTTCCTTGATTCTTAACGATCACGTATTCCCTATTGATCTCATACCCATGCGTTTGGGTAGTTTTGATGTTATCATCGGCATGGATTGGTTGTGTAAGAACCATGCCGAAATTGTGTGTCACGAGAAGCTTGTCCGTCTTCCTCTTCCGTCTGGTGATCTTTTACATGTCTATGGAGACCGTCCTTCAAAAGGACTAAGGTTGATGTCATGCACACATGCGAGCAGAAGTTTACGTAAACAAAACCCTGCCTTCTTGGCCCACGTGGTGGAACAAAAGGACAAGGGGAGGAACATAAACGACGTCCCGGTTGTGTGTGATTTCCCTGATGTCTTTCCTGAGGATCTACCCGGTCTTCCTCCGCCCAGAGCTGTTGTCTTTCGTATTGATCTCGTACCTGGTGCGACTCCTGTCGCCAGGGCTCCTTACCGTCTTGCACCTTCCGAGATGCAAGAGTTATCCAGCTAGCTACAAGAACTACTCGATAAGGGTTTCATTCGTCCAAGTACCTCCCCGTGGGGTGCTCCCATTTTATTTGTCAAGAAGAAGGATGGTTCGTTCCATATGTGTATCAACTACCGTGAACTTAATAAGCTTACTGTGAAAAATCGTTACCCGTTGCCCCGTATTGATGACCTATTTGACCAACTACAAGGCGTGTCCTGTTTCTCTAAGATTGACCTACATTCTGGATATCATCAACTACGTGTTCTCGAAGATGATATTCCTAAAACGGCGTTTCGTACTCGATATGGGCACTACGAGTTCGTGGTCATGCCTTTTGGTTTGACTAACGCACCCGCCATGTTCATGGACCTTATGAACCGTGTTTGTAAACCCAATTTGGATCGTTTTGTTATAGTCTTTATTGATGATATTCTTATTTATTCTAAATCTAAAGCTGATCATGCTCGCCATCTACGTCTTATGCTTGAACTCCTACGTGGTGAACGCCTATATGCTAAATTTTCTAAGTGCGAGATTTGGATTGATGAAGTGCAATTTCTTGGTCATATTGTTAGTAGTCAGGGTATTCATGTTGACCCTTCGAAAATCGAGGCAGTGAAGAATTGGTGTACGCCTAAGTTCGTATCTGAGATACGTTCCTTTTTGGGATTGGCGGGTTATTACCGCTGGTTCATCGCAGATTTTTCTAAAATCGCTGTTCCTCTTACTACTCTGGCCCAAAAGGAGAAACCTTTTGTTTGGGGTCCCAAACAAGAGGAATCCTTTCAAACCCTTAAGAGCCTTTTGTGTAACGCTCCTGTTTTAACCTTACCCGATGGGAATGACGATTTTGTGGTCTATTGTGATGCCTCGAACCGTGGATTGGGTTGTGTGCTCATGCAGCGGGACAAGGTTATCGCATATGCCTCTCGTCAACTCAAAGTGCATGAGAAAAATAATACTACTCACGATCTGGAGCTTGGTGCGGTTGTTTTTGCGTTAAAGATCTGGCGACACTACCTGTATGGTACTAAGTGTGTGGTTTTCACCGACCATAGGAGCCTTCAACATATCTTTGACCAGAAAGAACTAAACATGCGACAGAGGTGTTGAGTGGAATTGCTTAACGACTACGACTGCGAAATTCGCTATCACCCTGGAAAAGCGAAGTAGTGGCCGACGCCCTTAGTTGTAAGACTCATGTCAAGGTTTTACATATATCTAGTGATCTGTATGTTTGTATTCGTGATCAGCAAATGAAGAAAGTCTAGAAGAAGAAATTCACGGCGCTAGAATGGACCAGCTCGAAACTAAATCTGATGGCCTGCAGTATTATCTAAATCGTATCTGGGTGCCAGATCGGGATGATCTTCGTGAGCTCGTTATGACTGAGGCTCACAAGTCCCGTTACTCTATCCACCCAGGAGCCGATAAGATGTACCAGGATCTGCGTATGACTTATTGGTGGCCTGGCATGAAGGGACATTGCTGTGTATGTCTCAAAATGCCTCACCTGTCTGAAGGTGAAAGCTGAACATCAATGTCCCTCCGGACTTTTAGAGCAACCTAAAATCCCCGTGTGGAAGTGGGATAGTCTTGCTATGGACTTTATTACTAAGTTACCTCGTACACCTGCCTGTCATGACAGTACTTGGGTGATCATTGACCGTTTGACTAAATCAGCCCAGTTTCTTCCTATTCGTGAAGATTATAAAGTGGAGAAACTCGCTAGGATCTATACCGATGAGATTATAAGTCGTCATGGGGTACCTTTAGACATAATCTCTGACCTTGATGGTCGCTTTAATTCACGTCTTTTGCAAACATTTCAGTCCGCTATGGGTTCGCACTTGAATTTTAGCACGGCCTTTCATCCTCAGACGGATAGACAGACCGAGCGCACTGTTCAAACCCTAGAGGACATGCTCTGTTCTTGTGTCATCGACGTTGGTGGTAACTGGGATGTACATTTACCATTGATAGAATTCTCGTACAACAATAGTTATCATTCCAGTATTCAGATGGCTCCTTTCGAAGCTTTGTATGGACGAAAATGCCGATCTCCTCTCAGCTGGCATGAGGTTGGGGAAAAGCAGTTCACTGGCCCTGAGATTATTCAAGAGACAATGGATAAGATTCTTCAGATCCGTGATAACTTGATCAAGGCTAGAAGCAGACAAAAGAGCTATGCTGATAGAAGGCGCAAGCCTCTGGAATTTGTTGTTGGAGATCGAGCTCTTCTTAAGGTATCCCCCTGGAAGGGAGTTGTTCGCTTTGGTAAAAAGGGGAAGCTCGATCCTCGCTATGTGGGTCCTTTCGTGATACTTGAAAAGATTGGCAAGGTGGCATAAAAACTTGATTTGCCTCAGGAACTAAACAACGTACATCCAGTGTTCCACGTATCCAACCTGCGAAAATGTCTAGCGGACGAGGAACTGCAAGTTCCTCTGGAGGACTTGCAAATAAACGAAGCTGTCCAATTTGTGGAGAAACCGGTCGAAATCATGGATCAAGCTGTCAAGCGTATAAGGCGCAACAAAATTCCCATTGTCAAGGTTCAATGGGAAGGAAAGCGTGGTGCTGAATTCACTTGGGAGTTGAAAAGTGATATGAAGGCCAAGTACCCGCATCTCTTTGAACAGTCTTCTTCTTAGATTTCGGGGTCGAAATCTCCCAAAGGAGGGGAGACTGTAACGCCCAGCGTCCCTGAACTTTAGGCTCATGTCAAGAATAGTCCCTGAAGTTTAACTTTTTGCTTATTTTAGTCCTAATCTATGTTGGATTGCCTATTTTCTTGGAATGTCTAAGTATGCGTTTGGGAATGCCTAATTCTATATGATTTGAATGTCTATTCGGAATGCCTAATGTTGAAATGCCTAAATGAGGAATGTCTATATGTGAGATTGCCTAAATTCTATATGATTAGAATGCCCAAATGTCTATATACTTGGAATGTCTAACTCTATGTGCTTGAAATGTCTAAACCTATATTGGAATGTCTAAATCTACGATTGGAATACCTAAATCTATTGGGTGCTTGGCTTCTTAGACTCGTGAAACTTGATTCTTGGTTGAACGAGAGACTAGAGCCTTGTCACTGGCGGAATCTATTTAATCTTGTAAACTTTTGATGTGTATGCTATAATCTGGTTATTCTATTACTCGAATAAAATGCAACGCTTAATCTAACTCGCAAAACAAGCCAAAACTGGAAATATGGAAAGGTTGGGTTGGCCGGAGTGGCCATCCGATCGGATTGTCACCCTACCGGATGACCACCCGGTCGGACGGTCGTCCGATCGGACTGCCGTCCGAACCAAACACACCTTCCTTTTCTCTCCTCTCTCACCGCTATAAATAGACCTGTCACATCACCTTTTCAGTGATGTGACATCTCTGCTCGGCCAAGACACGCGCATACGTCCTTTTCTTCATTCTCTCATCGATTTCGGTACGTTTTAGGCTGGATCATTGTACTTTCTTGATCTACACATCATTCTCTACGTGATTCTCACTTGAAATCACACTTTTCACCATGAAATCTCTCAGATCTGAGTTCTTGAGGGTGATGTCATCATGGTGGTTTGTACAAACTGCCATGTGATGTCATTCTAAGCAAGATTTAGCTCTGATCTAAGGTATTTCATGCGTTCTTCCATAAAGTTTAACCTAAATCTATGCTTTTCATATGAAAATTGGGACAATCTTCATCTTTTCTTCCACTTTTGCCTTATTTAGGTAGAAACCGGATCTAAACCGACCATGGACTTGATGCATAGTCTAAAGTCAGCTTGGATCTAAGTTTTACTGGAAAAGACGAGCATGGGATGGATTCTGACATGAGTTCGTTAAGGACAGACGAGTGATTGGACAGGGGTGATTCCCACCCGATCTACTATTGTCACAGTACATAACGTGCCGTCACCGTTAAACTAGAAACTTAGAATTTTTACAAGATTGGTAAACAAGGACAAGGGTCGCCCGATCGAGCGGCAACCCGTTCGGACAGTCGTCCGATCGGACAACCGCCCTATCAGGTGACACTTGCCTTTTTGGTCTCAAACTTTTAATCAGTTAGTAAACCATCAAATCTTGGAAGTCTGACCGATTGGCTACCCGATCGGACAGCCGTCCGATCAAGCAGCCGCCCGATCAAGACAACCAGGATGTTTGTACTCAGACCAAGTGGTAATCCGATCGGATTACCATCCGAACGAATAGCCACCTAAGTCCCTTTGTTCATACACATCACTCATGTGGCAACCCGATCGGATGGCCATCCGATCAGGCAGCCCTCTCATTCTCTTCAGCAATGCGTGTCATCCGATCGGATAACCATCCGATCGGACAACCATTCGATCCAATTACATTCTCCAAAACCTTGCGTAATCTCGTTATTCTGCCCGACTCTTAACCTGTTGTAATCTAATCAGGCTTGTTCTAACATAGCTCCCTTTGATCCAATAACAGTTGCGACTGTTAAGCAATCACTATGAGTATACTCGATCCCCTTTTTACTTTAAACTTTTGGGGTGTAACATGTATTCTATTAAACTAAATAATTTTGGCAATCTATACTCTATCCTGTGTGTTTGTGAAAACTTGTGCATTCTAGTATTCTATTTGTGCTATGTGACGTTTAATCCAGGGTGTGTAGTTCCGCCTTAACAATAGTAGCGCTATAGAGGGTGCACCTCTCCCATTATTCTCAGGGGGTATTGTTAGGAGGATTCTAGTTTACCTTGAGTCTTGGGTAAACACTAAAGCATCGGGATACTTGGGCTATCACTGCGTGGACTACGACACTAGCATGGCTGAAACTATTTTTATTGCTTACACTATGGATATGAGTTGCTTTTAATCTACTATTCTATTATCAAACTTGTATACTCGCCAATACTTTCGTATTGATATTTTAATACATGTTGCAAGCTGATAGGTAGAGATGGATCATGGAAATCAAGCTAGGAGAATGCCTAGAAACGTCACCTAGTGAACTTAGAACTTTTTGAACAAATTGAACCACCTTTGTTATGTTTTGTATTTGATGTCTGATGTTGGATTTTGATTTAGACAAATTTATGCATGAAATTTATTAATCTCTATCGTCACAATAGTGTTATGGGTATCTCATGAGCAATCTGAACGCCTAGTGCTCGCACCCCGATGTTTCCGCCATCGGTTGGGGTGTGACAATTTAAACTTAATTTGTTTAATTTTTTTATTTAGTAATTTATATTTATATTTATTTATATGATTTAAATTTGACACTGTTTATATTGATCTACATTTGGTTTTATTTTTAAATTCAGGAAAACGTGAAGTTGCAAACGGGTTTGAGCTTAGCAGACTTTTTATCGACACTGACATTGAAAAGATATCCTCTTTTAGGAAGAGGTATAGTTAGTAATATGCATATAAACATTAAACAGTATTATTTTGTACCTACATTTACTTTTTACGTTTTAATTTGATCACATGAATCTGTTTAGGTATGTAGAGAAAATTTCTGCTTCATCTTCATCAAATGATCATGTTGGTTCAAACGTTATCTCAAGTGTTGAAGATGAGTTTCTTAATAACCCTGATTTCATGCTTATTGGTTTCCTTGGAACCATATCAACGGTGTGTATTTTCTTATAAGTACTTTACATGCTGAGTTTTTTTATAGTCTTTTCTAAGTATTATTATTTTTGTTTGATATTGATAGAAAAAGAAGGTTTTGGTTCTTGGCACAATCACAGCTATATGCACTGATAAACTTTGGTATTACAATGGTTGTAACCATTGTAAGTCGAGTGTGGAGGAAAGATTTGTAACAAAAGAAAATGTGGATGGTTCATTTGATGTTGATCATGCAAAATCTTTGGTGTGTACAAATGATAAATGTGAAGGAGTCGACATCTATTCTATTTCACGGTTTGAGATTACAGTTTTATTTCCTTATACTAAATACTAATATGAACCACACTCCTGTTATTAGTAATACTAATGTTTTCATTTGTTTTTAACTTTGATAGCTTCAAGATACCTATTAGGGTGCAAGACTCTTCCGGTACTGTGTCTTTGACACTGTTTGATTTCGAAGCTTACAAGATTCTTAAGAAAACTGCCAAAGAGTTACTTGCAATCCAAGATCAGGTAACAAATACATGCATTCAGTTATTTGGCCATGTAGTAAATATAATTTAAAATTAATTTTTATAAAATTGTAGGTTCTCAATTATGGAATCATTGTGCTCATTGTAATTTATATTAATTTTTATAAAATCATAGGTTGTTAATTCTGGAGAGATACCGAACGCATATCCTGATATTTTTGACACATTGATTGGAAAGAGGTATGCGTTCATCATAAATTTTAAAGACTATAACATTGAGCATCAGGTTGAAAACTATGGTATTTCAATGGCCACTAACGATGATGAGATCCTTGCCGCGCTCTGCGCCAAATTCAATCTTAACCAGGTTTAAATCTTCATTATGTCATTCTTTTCATTTCATAGTCATATCGTTTTGAAATAGATTTATACCATTGTGTGTATTTTATGTTACTGTGTATTATGTACTTAAAGCATGAGCAGTCCGAATCGTTGGATGTTCCAGATTACTGCAATTTGTCTACTTCTGTTGACCTTATGAAGGTAATATAAGAATTTGGTTATTTGTACTAAATTTTTGGAAACGTTAATATTTATTGTCTTTTTATATCAGGATGAGATGTTATGCAGCGGTGACAATGTTACACTTGCATCCAAAGCACTTGTAAGCAATAAGAATCCCTCTTCTGATGAAACAAAACGTAATATTCGTGAAGTGTGCGACGTAGATGATGCACTAGGTTGCTCCTCGACAAAGCGCCGCATGAGTGATGAACTGTCTTAGGATGAAGATGCTGGTGTTTCGACGCTTTTGATTCCCAAGATTGAGAAATAGTTTTCTCTGTATTTTCAAATACATTTACGTGTTGATTTCATATGCTGTTGCCAGTTGAACTTATGGTTTTCGTTTTGTTGGTTTTGGGTGTTTGGTGTTGTTATGTTTTTGGACTGATTTTGTGGTTTTGAATTCCTGAAAGCTTATCTGCTTATTATACTGTTATCTTCTAATATGATAATGAGTATGACCTTTCTTTGCATATTATAATGTATATGTTAAATAAATATTGAGATGTTCAATATTCAATATTTATGTTTAAAACTTATGTGTATGAATAGGAGCAACAATTTATAATATATATTGTATAAACCCAAATAACAACTTTTTTATCTACAAACATTTATAATCTTTAAGCAATTTTAATCTTATTATCTTATCTCATAATTTATATAGGATTATCAGTGGATGTGGTTGTTCTTTATTGGTTTTTACCGTCATCCCTACCCACTAAGGTTTAATAAGTACCTGTCATATATTACAGTTTATAAAAAATATTTAATTTGTGTCTGTTTCTCCCATTAATTTATTTAAGTAATCTCATTCAATAGCTTATTTATATACTTCAAATTTTGTCTAAGTCATTCAAAGTAGGGTGTTTAGAAAAACCGTAACCAAGTAAGAAGCGTAAACGCAAACCCATTTTATTCGGTTTATGGATCCACGTTTTATTTTATTTGTTTTGTTTGGTTTATTTGGATAACTGAATAAAAAAACCGTTTAACTTAATTATTTATTAAATAAAGATAATAATATTTTATTTTTAAAATCATATACAAATAAACCATAAACCTAACCGGTGAACACCCGATTTACATTCCACAAAGATTACAAAATTTGTTGTTAAGTTTTTTATCAATGTAATAGATTGCTAGAAATAATTAATTCAATAATTTGAAACAATTCTATTTTGCTTTTCATGAAATGATTTTTAATTACAAAATGATAAAATAGAATATTATAATTTATTGAGGATATGTTAATCCCTATGTATGACATATTGTAATTCAAAATTTAAAAACCACTGTTTGGTTCTATTTTTTTAATGTTCCTGATCTTTTACTCTTTCTTCTTTTGAATCTTTCTCCTTCTCTCATGTATGCAATGTCAAAGAATTCACGTTCATCTTATACAGCTGCTAATTCATCTCAACAAAATTTACACAGTAAGTGAAATTATAACTTCTTAACTCATCATTTCCCAAATCAAAATCAGCTTTCAGATTGAAATCATAATTCTACTTGCTTTTTTTGTAGGTCCTCTTATGAGAACTCCTCTTTCAGATATCTCAAATAGATCTCCTCTTTCAGATATCACAAATGGTAATAGCTCTTGAATTTGATTATAAGTATATTTTTTTCCATTTTATGTTTCCAAGTGGACTGATTCTTGTGTTTCGTACATATTATACTTTCTCTGTTATTTAGTTACTTCACCGAATGAAAGGCGTAAGCTTCTAAAATTAATACTTTATAATAAGAAATCAAAGAATTCATCGTCATCATCAACGAATGTTCGTAACATCTTATCTAATTTGCTGGAATGTTCTGATACTACGGATCAACATATGTACTCCATTGCATGTCAAGCAGTTAGAAATGCTATTGGTTCTTTAATTTCAACTACACCAGGTTTGTATTTTGTTTCTTTATTATTTCTTTTGATAAATACATTACTAAACAACATACCGGTACTAACATGTATGTTTTAATATTGAATGTTCATATAACGGCATAAACATAGGTACACCTCTAGATATCAACCGTCGATATTCCATTACTTTTAGCATCATTAGCAGTAACAATCAGCCGATATAGGGTAGTACCTCTATCCTTACACGGCTGTCTTCTGGTAAACGTAACCTCGAGCGCAAGAAACGTGATAATACTCCTGTACCTATGCTGACTTTGGATTCAGATGAAGACGATGTGTTTTTTGTGCACTGATGAAGATCCTTATAAAGGGATATCTAAAGGTTTTAATCTATTTTACTGTTTTAGGACATTTGTTGTGTTCCACCTGTAATATAACTATCAATCATTTTTTAACAGATTATTTGGACCATGGTGACCAACTGCTTACATGTCAGGTTTGTAGTGCAAAGTTATGGACATCAGAAGGTGGAAAAGTTCGTTTAACTATAAATAAGCTATGTTATAGTATGTGTTGTGGGTATGGTAAAGTTCAGCTACCGCCTTTAAAGGATGCACATCCATCTTATCAAAAAAAAATTCTTCCTCAAATGCAAAAAGCAAGTTCTTCCTGAAGAACATAAGACGATACAACTCTATGTTGTCTTTTACATCTATGGGTGGAAAGGTTGATTCTAATATCAACAAGGGCAATGCTCCATTTATATATCGTATCAGTGGCCAAAACTATCATTGCATGGGGAGTCTCAAACCTCCAGATGGAAATGAAGCTAAGTTTTGTCAGTTATACATACATGATACCGAAAATGAAATAACAAACAGACAAGCATTATTCAGGTACGAGTGATTTCTAAGTTCCATTTTTATTCTATTAAACAACTAGAAATTGAAGCATTTGTAGTTCACTATCAGTTGTTAAGTACCATCACTTAATCCATAATCACTGATTCTCTATCCACTGATTACTACAACAGCAGTTGTTAACCATTAGTAGTTCACTATCAGTTGTTAAGTACCATCAGTGTTTTAATCACTAGCAATGCTTACAAGGTTTCCATCAGTTGTTTGACTTAACAGTAGTTTGCTTTATTCATTCTAAATACATCAGTGGTTGTAGGTAAACTGAAATGTTATTTTTTCTCAACATACTCTAAAAGTTTTGGGCTGGTATCAGCAGTTATTAACAACTGCTCTTCCTTAACAATTAATTATTAAACACTAATTCTCTATCCACTGCTTATTACAATAGCAGTTGTTAACCGTACGTAGTTCACTATCAGTTGTTAAGTACCATCAGTGTTTTAATCACTAGCAGTGCTTACAAGGTTTCCATCAGCTGTTTGACTTAGTACTAAACAGTAGTTTGGTTTATTCAATCTAAACTCATCAGTGGTTGTAGGTAAACTGAAATCTTACTTTTTCTCAACATATTCTATACGTTTTTATAAAACGAGATGTAACACCCTTTAAATTGAATCAAGGTTTAACGTATAGTTTGCGAAAAGGATCATGTAATTAAGTTTACGTATACATCGGAAATACGGGTTTTATTAAAAACTTTTACAATTTAAAAAAAATATACAACATAATGTAGTTTAGTCGTCGTTTGAAAGTTACGACGACACACCGTGCGGAAGCTTCTTTTTCATGTGTTCGGTTCTTTCTCGCCGCTTGATCTTCATCCGGGTACTCTTGATATCCACCTATGATCAAAACCAACATAAAAGTTAGTTTTGATAACTTAAATATTAGTCTAAACAAGTTCTAAGCAACGAATAATCAAACAAAATATTTATTTCCAACTTTGATGTCTCCCGCGTGTTGCGGGAGACCCATCTCAATGTGTCGCGTGTCGCGGCGATCGTCGCGTGTCGCGCCCCAAGCTGAGTCCTTCGTCGCGTGTCGCGGGGGAACCCAATTTCCAGCGGGTTCATTACTGAAACCTGCATTTTCTGCCCAACTATAATTTTCAACAAAAATCAAACATGAGATTGTCTTAACTTTTTTTATCTACAAGTCCGTTTTACGCGATTCTTTTTCCTTCGCGTCCGTAATTAAATTACGGACCCGTTTATCACCTTGGTTTGCATAAAAATCTGATTTATCCAATGTTGGCTCATAAATCCTTTAGGTGATTATTCGACCCGTTTGGCATTATTATTTCACTACATGCTCTAAAAGAAAATAGTTAATTCCTATCATTTTACCCATCCCGGGCTTGTCAAACCTTAACGTTTTCACTCCCATCCTAGAGTTTACGTAGGCGTTTACATTCACCGATTCATTTGTATCTATCTAAGCATTTAACCACAATTTACTTCTTAGTCTATTTTGACCCGCAAACGTTTTTGCCTATACTTTTTATATGTATCTAAAGATTTCAAAATCAATAAACAAGTTTCTAAACAAACTCTAACGGTCGTTTACCCGGTTCGCCCGTTAAGAGCTTTTTGGTCAATTCTAGTCTCTTATTTTACGACAAAAGACTCTCACCAATTATTGACCAAATTAGCACTTTTAACTACAACATAATTATACGTACCTGGCTCGGATCAATACATTGACCCGTTTTAATACCTTGTCTCGAAAATTTGCTAATTCATAACAACGCTAATTCATAAGCCGCTTTATCCTGTAAGCATAAAACTCGACAAGTGTTTATTAGTCGATATTTGTCAAATGGTATCCACATTACCATTTGACCCGTTTTACTCTTTTTATTCTTTAGGCTTACTTATAGTACTCGTTCAAAAACCTATTTTTTTATAATTAGCTTTTCATGGCTAATTTACCGTTCTATCTCTTTTACCATTAAACATGGTTTTTATCATTTATATTAGTTTCGACCCGTATTATTTCGCGTCGGAAACCATATCTTGAATATTATCCTTATTGTATTCGAAACTTATAGGATGAACATTTATTTTACTAAAAGGTGTAAGTTTCACTTACCTTGCATTCGGTTATGTGCTTTTTCCGCGTACTAGATCCGTTTGACCCGCTTCTTTCCCAAGTCTTCATCTAGCTTGTCTAGAGTCAAACTATCATCATCACAATTCATAAGACGGTTAGATTAGCCATAATCGTTTACGACTATTCCATCCTACGGGTTTTATGTCGAATTTATCATTCGACCATATCAAAATTATCATTCGATCTAATCATTGGTCGGTTTGACTTTTTAAAAGTCAATTGACTTATCAACATATTCAAATGCACATTTGGTTCATTGAACTCACTTAGGCATATTTCATCCGAACTCTTAATGAAATCAAATTTTACACACAACCAAGTAGACCGCGATTTCATTCAGACATTTCATATCACTGAAAAATGGGCTGTTTTTGGTGACTTGTTTAACCTGTTTACAAGTCTTCAAAAATTATGATTTTTTTATGTGGCGTACCTCTCGGAGGGTTAGACATTGTGTTAAAATTTCAAGATCTAACTCTTTATCAAAAATTTGTAAAAATTCATTTACTAAGCTGCAATCAGATTCGTCACTTCCGACTGCAGCTTACGGAAAAATTCATTAAAAATTCCTCGTTTATCCGATTGACGAAATTCCAATTGGCGATTCTTTTAATCACTTAAAACTTTCTATAGTAAGAATTTGAGATCATAACTCAATTCCTAAATTGAGTTATAACATTCGTAATGGGCTGCAAATTCTGCCAGAAAACGTAGCTTGAACCTTTGATACGGAAAAATTCATAAAACGCTCAATTTTCGTCGAACAAATGCGATTCCAGTGGGGTTTTAAAGATATTTCCTGGAATTACATTTTAGACTCAAGAAACACACATTTTTGTCACGTTTTGTTCAGGTTACAGCCAGTACAAGTTGGCTGTAATTTCTGATCAGGAGCTGTTTGCATTCAGCTTTCAATTTAATCATGTTCTTGACATCATAACACTAATTTTTAGCAATCAAAACCCTAAAAACATCTCATACCTGAATTTAGCATCAACAAAAATCTGAATTTACTTGAGCTAGGCATGATTTCAATATATTCTTGTCAAGGGTTTACTCCTAAACACTATTTCACTTCAATATCATCCATACCACAATCATGCAACATAAATTTCGAATTTCTTATGCACATCAAGAATTCTCAACTTCATAAATATCAAAAATTCAACATACCTTACGATCCCCTTAGCTTGGTGATCACGATTTTAGTTAAAGCCCTAATTTCTTTGCTCGATTTCTCCTTGATTTTGCTGGATTTCATGAGCTTTAGAGTTTTGAAAGAACCCCCTGGTTCTTCTGATCGTTCCTGCGCACACACACACACTTACCAAGTGTGTGTTGTGTTTTATTTTTAGTTTTAATAAATAAGTTTCCTCCATTTGGCACTATTAGCCCCTCATGTTTTGTTTTTATAAAAGGTTTAACTATTTCTAGTTTCCTTTATTGTTCTAACAACACATAATTAACTAGGTTAATATTCCTAGTCACTTAGTGGGTTCGGGAAGTCATAACCCGTTTTATTTTAAGTCCCGTTAACTCGAGCCTTCTATATACTTTGTTTTCTCAAAGTATTTATCCTCCTTTTTAATTAACATCAAGTTTATTTATTTAAATCCTAATATTTACCCGGTTAATTTTTACCACTAACGGTATTTTACCCGTCTTTACTATTAGCGTGGTTTGATTACCAAACCCGTTTTTGGGGTGTTACAAGTCTACCCCCCTTAAAGAGGTTTCGTCCCCGAAACCTTATTTACGTAGTTCTTTTAATTTTTCGACTAAACGAACTTAGTTTCGTTGTTATGATATTCATTCCTTCGGTGTCTTTTATGTGTAAGTCCTCACTGACCGAGGCTTTCACCTCTTATTTCTTATCCTTTGCACCTTTTTAACCGAGTCGTCACTCGATCACTTAGTCTCATCAGTTTATTAATATGTTTATCCCGCACTTGTCTTATATTAACAAGCGCTTTGTATTTGTCAGGACATTTTCTTAACTTTGATTAGTTTTACGGCTAAACTAATTAGTCGCCGTCACTTCATACCCCATCATCCGGGTATACTATTTTGCCATCTCCGGCCTTATGTGTGTTTAAGATTTTCTAAATCCCCTCATATTACTTATGTTTGTTAGAACACTGCTTTTGACTAAAAACTAAATTTTTAGTTTACGTTTTCTCTGTCTTACTTCTTTTTTTTTTTTCTCTCAAGTCTAGGAATTTCCGTCTAAGTTTTATTTCTGACCGTTATTATTTTACATGGAGAACTATGACCAGTTTTCCACGCTTTACCCAAGCAACCCGTAGGTTCCTTTACTTAGCCTCGTAGGCTTTTTCTTTAGATTTTTACCTTTTTAAGGTAAAACCCCATCAGTTCATTTCTTTCTATTCGTGACCCGAGGGTCATTTGGTCCCGTAGATTTAACATTAATTATAATCCCGTAGGTCATGATGATCCCGTAGATCATCTTTTATTCGGGTCTTTATTCAACTGTATGTATACATATAGCATCAAGGCACCTCTTTTTATGTTTGGAATTATTTACTTTTAATTTTTTTTGATTAATTTTTTTTTTTGATTTCATTTAACCTTGACCGTAGTCTAAGGCTACATTTGTTTTCTTTCGAATTATCTTTCCGACCTTATGACTTTTATCTTCATTTACACGTCGGTTTGTCCTACGCTTACCGTTACCCGGTTCTTACCTATACTTCTTTACGACCCGTTACCCGGTTTCTTTATCTTAGTGTTTTTAACTTTCTTGTTTCGCTAGTTTGCGTTTCTCCTATCTACATTCCTTTACAACCCATCACATAGGTTCATTAATATTTCGCGCTTCCATTATTAGGTTTGCGCTTACTTGCACTACCAAACTTTTACACTTTATTTATCTCATTTGACTTATTCATGTGAGATTTCATTACTCATGAACGCCAAACTTCATCCTTCATTCGACCCGTTCAACTTTAAAAGAGTTGAACGTAGTTATCAAAATTTCTGTTTGCAATTTCTCATCGTCTTTTAGTCATGACTCTTAATCCAAGTCCATTGACTTTCTATTTCGCGTTCCCGTCTCTTGGTTTACGCATACTTTCAAAATCCTACCCATCTATCGGGTATCTTTACCGAAGTTATCATCAAGTAACCATTCTTATATGGTTTTAGACGTCACTTTAATTTATTTGGTCGTCTTAGCGAAATTCGTCGTTTTTATTCAGTCGAGTCCTTTATTCTTTAGTCTACCCCCTTTGACTTGTCTGTGTGAATTTCATCACTTATGACAGTCAAACTTTATCCCCTATGTCTTAGCATTCACGTTAGTTGGTTCGTATTTTCATTTACTTTAATTTTTGTCCCTTCTCTCGGGCTCGTTATTCTAACGTAATACGCTTCCGTCGTCCGACTTGCGTTTACGTTTACTATCAACATTTTACTTATTTGACTCATTTGGGTACCTTTTTAATTTGTCCCTTTAACCCCGTCCTTACTACATCGGATGTAAATGTGTCCGCTATAAGAAGTTCATGGTATCATATGCCACCACTTACTTGGCCAGAGTGAGCGATTAACACATGACACGCATGACCTTTTTATAGTTTTCACATCATAGCCCTATGTAAGTAATGCCTCTATTTGTTTCTCTTGGAAACAATATCCCGAATACATTTTCTATTCGGGTTTTTCCAAGTTTTTAATCTACATATGCAACTTTCAATTTCTACATATTTGTTGCATATTACTATTTGTGCAATTAAATTTAAAATGTGCACCTGGTAATGCTTGCCCTAACGGGCTTCTCTTGCCATTAGCCTTGTTCGCGACATCCACGCGATTTAGGTCCTCGATGAACATACTCTTTGGACCGTTCCTCTATCAAGTCCGCGATTTGTTAAACTCTCGCTATCTTCATATGCGAGTGTCCTTCAACTAAAACATTTACAACAGTTAGTAATTTCGACATTAATAAATGCACGTATTGTAATAGAAGGCTTTTTACTGCACGTGATTTCGTTAACTATACTAATCATTTTCGTTGGTGTAACGTGTATTACACGATACCCTTTGTGTTGTTCACAACACTTTAATCCTACTAAACTATTAACATACATGTACTTACCGGATTTGCGATCAAGCTTCGAACCGAACACACTTACTCTTTTAACCTTGAGCTCTTATTACTAACTTGTAACACCCTTTAAATTGAATCAAGGTTTAACGTATAGTTTGCGAAAAGGATCATGTAATTAAGTTTACGTATACATCGGAAATACGGGTTTTATTAAAAACTTTTACAATTTAAAAAAAATATACAACATAATGTAGTTTAGTCGTCGTTTGAAAGTTACGATGACACACCGTGCGGAAGCTTCTTTTTCATGTGTTCGGTTCTTTCTCGCCGCTTGATCTTCATCCGGGTACTCTTGATATCCACCTATGATCAAAACCAACATAAAAGTTAGTTTTGATAACTTAAATATTAGTCTAAACAAGTTCTAAGCAACGAATAATCAAACAAAATATTTATTTCCAACTTTGATGTCTCCCGCGTGTCGCGGGAGACCCATCTCAATGTGTCGCGTGTCGCGGCGATCGTCGCGTGTCGCGCCCCAAGCTGAGTCCTTCGTCGCGTGTCGCGGGGGAACCCAATTTCCAGCGGGTTCATTACTGAAACCTGCATTTTCTGCCCAGCTATAATTTTCAACAAAAATCAAACTTGAGATTGTCTTAACTTTTTTTATCTACAAGTCCGTTTTACGCGATTCTTTTTCCTACGCGTCCGTAATTAAATTACGGACCCGTTTATCACCTTGGTTTGCATAAAAATCTGATTTATCCAATGCTGGCTCATAAATCCTTTAGGTGATTATTCAACCCGTTTGGCATTATTATTTCACTACATGCTCTAAAAGAAAATAGTTAACTCCTATCATTTTACCCATCCCGGGCTTGTCAAACCTTAACGTTTTCACTCCCATCCTAGAGTTTACGTAGGCGTTTACATTCACCGATTCATTTGTATCTATCCAAGCATTTAACCACAATTTACTTCTTAGTCTATTTTGACCCGCAAACGTTTTTGCCTATACTTTTTATATGTATCTAAAGGTTTCAAAATCAATAAACAAGTTTCTAAACAAACTCTAACGGTCGTTTACCCGGTTCGCCCGTTAAGGGCTTTTTGGTCAATTCTAGTCTCTTATTTTACGACAAAAGACTCTCACCAATTATTGACCAAATTAGCACTTTTAACTACAACATAATTATACGTACCTGGCTCGGATCAATACATTGACCCGTTTTAATACCTTGTCTCGAAAATTTGCTAATTCATAACAACGCTAATTCATAAGCCGCTTTATCATGTAAGCATAAAACTCGACAAGTGCTTATTAGTCGATATTTGTCAAATGGTATCCACATTACCATTTGACCCGTTTTACTCTTTTTATTCTTTAGGCTTACTTATAGTACTCGTTCAAAAACCCATTTTTTTATAATTAGCTTTTCATGGCTAATTTACCGTTCTATCTCTTTTACCATTAAACATGGTTTTTATCATTTATATTAGTTCCGACCCGTATTATTTCGTGTCGGGAACCATATCTTGAATATTATCCTTATTGTATTCGAAACTTATATGATGAACATTTATTTTACTAAAAGGTGTAAGTTTCACTTACCTTGCATCCGGTTATGTGCTTTTTCAGCGTACTCGATCCGTTTGAACCTTTGATACGGAAAAATTCATAAAATGCTCAATTTTCGTCGAAAAAATGCGATTCCAGTGGGGTTTTAAAGATATTTCCTGGAATTACATTTTAGACTCAAGAAACACACATTTTTGTCACGTTTTGTTCAGGTTACAGCCAGTACAAGTTGGCTGTAATTTCTGATCAGGAGCTGTTTGCATTCAGCTTTCAATTTAATCATGTTCTTGACATCATAACACTAATTTTTAGCAATCAAAACCCTAAAAACATCTCATACATGAATTTAGCATCAACAAAAATCTGAATTTACTTGAGCTAGGCATGATTTCAATATATTCTTGTCTAGGGTTTATTCCTAAACACTATTTCACTTCAATATCATCTATACCACAATCATGCAACATAAATTTCGAATTTCTTATGCACATCAAGAATTCTCAACTTCATAAATATCAAAAATTCGACATACCTTACGATCCCCTTAGCTTGGTGATCACGATTTTAGTTAAAGCCCTAATTTCTTTGCTCGATTTCTCCTTGATTTTGCTGGATTTCATGAGCTTTAGAGTTTTGAAAGAACCCCCTGGTTCTTCTGATCGTTCCTGCGCACACACACACACTTACCAAGTGTGTGTTGTGTTTTATTTTTAGTTTTAATAAATAAGTTTCCTCCATTTGGCACTATTAGCCCCTCATGTTTTGTTTTTATAAAAGGTTTAACTATTTCTAGTTTCCTTTATTGTTCTAACAACACATAATTAACTAGGTTAATATTCCTAGTCACTTAGTGGGTTCGGGAAGTCATAACCCGTTTTATTTTAAGTCCCGTTAACTCGAGCCTTCTATATACTTTGTTTTCTCAAAGTATTTATCCTCCTTTTTAATTAACATCAAGTTTATTTATTTAAATCCTAATATTTACCGGGTTAATTTTTACCACTAATGATATTTTACCCGTCTTTACTATTAACGTGGTTTGATTACCAAACCCGTTTTTGGGGTGTTACACGAGATATTATTATAGTTATGTTATGTTAATGTTTTGTTGTTTTTTTTCTTTTAACAGCAAAGGAACCAAACCTTCATCGCCTACTGATAAAGAACTTGATGTTGAAATGATAGAGTATTTGAGAGCTTTATTAGATTCACAAAATATGTTGGTTAAGACATATAGGATGGTCAGAGATAGGGCTGGCATATCGGGTCGACCCGATCTGTTAAGACACGAACACGATAAGACACGAACACGAAACCTGTAAACACGAACACGACACGAAATCTTATCGTGTCAGATTTTCCAAACACGAACACGAACCTGTTAACAAACAGGTTACACGATATGACCTGTTAAGACACGAAAATGTTGCCAACATATCATATGACCTGTTTAAGCCACAAACACGACCTGTTAAGACCCGAACACGACCTGTTAAGACACGAACATAACCTATCATTCCATATTTGAAATTAGCAATTAAGGAACATGTTTAATGAAAATTTAGTCGCCAAAGGTTCACAAAAGTCATAAAAATGCATAAACACATAATGTCTTAACAAACTTAAAACGAAATCCATAAAAGTCTAATCATAACATCCAAATAGTTTCAAAATTCAAGTTCCCATATGCCTTTCTAAATGACAAAAAGCACGTCGATAATAAAGAGCACCATCAAGCATCAAAAAAGTAGAATTCCACCTTGTAACAACATCTTGCCTTAATCCCTTCTTCTTCTTAATAGAAAGCAACTGAACACAATCCAAAAATTTTTCTTTCCTTTGTTGTGAACCTTTCACATACTTGATGCTTTCTCTAACTTTATAAACACACTCATCAATTTCTTTTAACCCATCTTGCACAATCAAGTTCAAAATATGTGCACAACATCTCAAGTGAAAAAAATTACCCTTAGAAACTAGTGGTGACTTTGCATTCAGTTGTTCTCTCAATAGCCCAACAAAAGTGTCATTAGAAGAAGCATTATCTAACGTCACAGAGAATATTTTGTTTTCTATGCCCCATTCTACTAAAATAGAAAACACTTTTTCACATAAAGCAATGCCGGTATGAGGTGGTGGCATAAAGGAAAAGGATAAAACTCTTTTTTGCAAAATCCAATCTTTATCCATAAAATGAACAGTAATTGCTAAATACCCATCAGTAGCAATAGAAGTCCATAAATCTGAAGTTAGACATAATCTGCCAGGTGATTCCATAAGCATCTCTTTCACCTTTTCCTTTTCTTTCTTAAACATTTTCAATACATCTGATTTTACCGTATTTCTAGATATGACATTCACATCGGGTTGCAAATACTTAAACAAATCCCTAAATGCCTTATATTCTACAAATGACAAAGGCAACTCATGCATCACAATAGCAGCAACAAGCATTTCACAGTATTTTGATTAAACCTAGATGCCTTTAACTTCATGTCAGTATCTAAAAGCATTTGACCAACATCTTAATAAGTAGTACCATAGCAGCTTGATATATGTCGAGTAAAATTTCCCGTACCTTGCTTACTATCAAACATGAGAACATGACCACATTTGTTGCACTTTGATGGAACCTTTCCGCCTAAAGCTTTGTTTTTTTGTTTGGTAAAGTAATGCCAAACAACTGATCTTTCCTTTCGAGATCTCTTTGCATTGGGTTTTTTATCATCTACCTCCATAGAACCAACTTCATCATCTTCCAAATTTATAGAGCTATCATTTTCTAGATCAACTTTGATAGAATCGGAATCCATATCCACCTACAATAGATAAAAAAAATAATTAAGTTACACAAAAGTTTATAAGAAAATTTATCCAAAAACTATAAAGTTGAACCAACAACATACCGGTGTTTTGCCCTTCTTTTTCCCCACTTTATTTTGTGAATCGCTCATGACTTCAGTATATAAATAGAAAAATAATGCTCAATCAGTAAGTATATCCAAAAAAAAAAAGCAATTTAAGAAACAAATCTAAATAAATGACAACTCAAATCTAAATAAATCATCTGTTGGCTCATTGAAGTAGTTTGTGCTAATAGAATAGGAAATCGACAACTCAAAACTCAGAAAACAAAAAGCTGGACATGTATATTCACACAAACAGATGAACAGAAACAGAAAGTCAGAAATCACACAAACAGATGAACAGAAACAGAAATCACACAAACAGTTTGTGCATACAAAACTGGACATGTATATTCACACAAACAGATGAACATAAATCACACAAATCAGTGCCGGCGAACACAAATCAAGTGCCGGCGAACACAACAGTGAACGATGAACAGATGAACTTTAACTTGCTGCGGACACAACAGTGAACGATGAACGAACACAAATCACACCTGAATAGCTTGCTGCGGACGATGATGGGTTGAGCAGCGATGAAGGGTGAGCAGTGAAGAAGGTTGAGCAGCGATGAAGGGTTGAGCGGCCGGCGATGAAGGTGAAGGGTTGAGTGAGCGGCCGGAGAAGAAGGTGAGCAGCGATGAAGGGCGGCGATTAACTTATTAGGGTTTATTTGGTGTGCACTGTGAAAGGTCGTGAAGTGTGAGTATGATTTCAAAATATTGGGTGTAACTTGTAAGCTGAATACAGAATACCGCCTGAGTGCCTGACCCCATATATATTTTATATATTTAATTAAAATTCTTAGCATGTCATTAACGGGTCTTAACAGGTTAACGGGTTTTAACCTGTTAAGACACGAAATTTAAACAGGTCTTATCGTGTCGACCTGTTTAGACACGAAACCCGTTAAGGCCAAACCCGAAACCTGTTAACTTCGTGTAGGTTCGTGTCGTGTTATCGTGTTCGTGTCAGAATTGCCAGCCCTAGTCAGAGACCATTTTCACCAATCTCCAGAGGCCAACCTTAGTCTGCGACTTATTTATAGAAGAGAAAAAGACGGCAGGACATATAACTTACCCACCACATCTGAAGTTGCTGCTTGTTGTCGAGGCTCAGTCGGGAATGCTGCAGCGTATTAGCGAATTACACCCATCGTATCTTGCTCTGCAATATCTGTTACTTTTCCCATATGGTGATGATGGTTGTAGAGTTGATATTCCTCATAGAGATTTTATGTCCACAAAAAAGAAAATAAAACCAAAGTGCACAATGAGAGAATTTTTTTCATATAGGATCCAAGATAGAACTTATGGATTTTCCTTAATTTTAAATGGGCGAAGGTTGTTACAACAGTTTTTGGTTGATGCGTACACAATGATTGAGAGCGAAAGACTAAAGTACATCCGTAGGCAACAAGCGAACCTTCGCTCTGAAACATTTGAGAATCTTCAAAAGTACAAATCTAAAGGTAAGGAAGTTTTAACAGATACTGGAAAGCCTGTTATACTTCCTTCTTCATTTACTGGTGGTGCAAGATTCATGCAACAAAATTACCTCAATGCAATGGCCTTATGTAAGTGGTATGGGTACCCTGATTTCTTCATAACTATAACATGTCATCCTAAGTGGCCTGAGGTAAAAAGATTTCTAAAAGATTCAACCATCAAAGCCGAAGACAGGCCTGACATATTGTGTCGATTGTTTAAAATGAAGCTTGATTCCTTACTCAAAGATTTGAAGGATTCTAAGTATTTCGGTGAGATTAACGCTGGTATGTTATTTCGTTTTCACATCTTATCCTCTGATGTATATTTTGTAATCATGGTTATCAACTACTAAATCTATTTATTTTTCTTTTTTATTTAGTTGTTTATACAGTAGAATTTCAAAAGTGTGGTCTTCCTCATGCACATAAATGCTTATTCATGAAGGTCGATCACAAACTTCCAACCATAGATCACATAGATCCATTTATTTCTGCTGAGATTCCCGATAAAAAAGAAGATCCTGAACTTTATTCTCTTGTGACTGATTATATGATTCATGGTCCGTGTGGGAATGCTAATTTGAATTGTCCTTGCGTGGTTGATAAAAGATGTTCAAAAAACTTTCCGAAGAAATTCACACCACATACAACTATTGATTCAAGTGGTTTCCTGTATACAGAAGAAGAGATTCAGGTCATACAGTTATAAAATCTGGTGTTAGATTAGACAACAGAAATGTTGTTCCTTATAACAAAAGACTTTTGAAAAGATATCAAGCACACATTAATGTTGAATGGTGTAATCAAGCCGGTTCAGTGAAATATATGTTCAAGTACATTAACAAAGGCCCTGATATGGCTACTGCGGTAGTTTCTGGTGATATAAATTCAACCATCAAGGAAAAGCCAAAAGACGAGATCAATGAGTATTATGATTGTAGATATATTTCAGCGTGTGAGGCATCCTGGAGAATATTCTCTAATGAGGTTCATTATAGGTATCCTGTTGTTATGAGGCTTCCCTTTCATTTGCCGGGTCAACAGAATGTTGTGTATGGTGCGGATGACGATATTGATAATGTTTTAAGCAAGCCTTCTGTTGCTTCTTCAATATTTGTGCAATGGATGAAGATGAATGAGACAAATGAAGATGCTAGAAAGCTGACTTATGTTTGAGTTTCCTTCCAAATTTGTTTGGATACTTAAAGATAGATGTTGGCAGGTACGTAAGTCGTACCAGTGTGTTGGCCGGATTCATTCTGTATCTCCTGCATTGGGCGAACCTTATTTTTTGAGGATACTACTCAATAAAGTTAAAGGGCCAAGATCATTCGAGGAGATGCGTACAGTTAACGGTCAATTATTCCCGACTTTTAGAGATGCTTGCTATGCGATGGGACTCTTAGATGATGACAATGAATACATTGAGGCCATTAAAGAAGCAAGTTTTGACGGACATGCTGGGTATCTTCGAGCGTTATTTGCTACCCTGCTTTTGTCAAATACTCTTTCACGGCCAGAATTTGTTTGGGAGAACACGTGGAAATACTTAGCTGATGATATTATTTATAGACGTCAAAAAGAAACAAATATTTCGGGTTCTGATCTATCTTTTTTATTTCACATACTACATTTTGACTTTTTAATTAATAATGTTAATTTTTTGATTTGTTAGGTTTAGTGCTTCCTGAATATCAGATTAAGAACCTTACTTTGTTAAAAATTGAAAACTATTTAATTTCCAATGGTTCATCATTACGAAGGTTTGTCACTATGCCGTACCCTGATGACGATTCCTTACGTGATGCTTCTAATCGTCTGATCAATGAAGAGCTGTCACATGACCTAGATGAAGTACAAGCTGAGTTTAACAGGTTGCATCAATCTCTTATAGATGAACAACGAGCGGTTTTTGACGAAATAATGGAAACAGTTGTAGGCCGTAAAGGAGGCCTTTTTTGTCTATGGTTACGGTGGAACTGGAAAAACCTTTTTATGGAAGACTTTGGCTTCAGCTGTTCGATGTAGAAATGGAATAGTTTTAAGTGTGGCTTCAAGTGGTATTGCTTCGTTATTACTTTCCCGTGGAAGGACAGCTCATTCTCGGTTCCATATCCCCATTAATCTAACAGAAGATTCAATGTGCAATATTAAGCCAAATAATGATATTGCCAGATTATTAAAGGAAACCCAATTAATCATATGGGACGAAGCACCGATGGTACACAAACATGCATTTGAAGCTTTAGATAGGACGATGACCGACGTATTTTCGAAAGGTAGGAGTATTCGTTCGGATATTCCTTTTGGAGGTAAAGTTATTGTTTTTGGTGGTGACTTTAGACAAATCCTACCTGTTATTCCTAATGGTACTAGACAAGAAATTGTTAGTGCATGTTTAAGCTCTTCATACATATGGTCAAAATACAGACTGTTACGGAGTCTATCAGAGAATTTGCAAAATGGCTTATTGATATTGGTGAAGGAAACGTTGGAGATGATAATGATGGTGACGCCATTATAGAGATACCAGATGATCAACTAATCACCGATATTTGTGACCCGATACAAAGTTTAATTGACTTTGTATATCCTTCAATTATTGAACAATTTAGGATTCCTGTATTTTTTCGGAGCCAGCAATTCTAGCACCCAAAAATGAGGCAGTTCATGAAATTAATGATCGATTGCTTTCGTTATTTCCTGGTGATGCGAAAGAGTATCTGAGTTCTGATAGTATATGTCAAACCGAACAAATTCTTGATTCTTTTCAAGAAAGCTTATACTCAACAGAAAATTTGAATGCTCTTAAGATTTCTGGCTTGCCTAATCACAGATTAGTTCTTAAAGTTGGTGTTCCTGTGATGCTTCTTCGAAACGTTGATCAACAGAAAGGGTTATGTAACGGTACAAGGCTTCAAATTACTTTTCTTGGTAAACGAGTTATAGAAGCTGAAGTAATATCTGGTGGTAACATTGGCACGGGAGTTTTTATTACAAGGATTAATATGATCCCGTCTGACAAAAAAATACCATTTCAATTTCAACGAAGACAATTTCCTTTATCAGTTTGTTTTGCCATGACAATTAGCAAGAGTCAAGGACAATCGTTATCAAAGGTTGGTCTTTATTTGAAAGATCATGTCTTCACTCATGGTAAAATACTAATATTCGACGTTGATGGAAAACCAACAAATAAGACTTCTAATGTTGTTTACAAAGAAGTTTTTACTAGCTTGTAATCATTGTTTTTTCTGAGTTTTAACTTCCACCTTTCTAAGTATAGTTGTATATATATTTTCTTAATTACTATTTTGTTTAAATTTTATTTGGTTTAAACTTTATAAACTCTATTGTGTTTTGCATCTCAGAACAATGTGTGATAAATTTATTCATAAGTAATTTACAACGCAGACAATTCTGAAGATCCTCGTGTTCACTATCAATATGGAAGAAAATTATACCGGATTTGGACTGCTTAAGAGGCTACGAACTGATCAATTTCAAACCTACACCAGCCAAAAAACTGTTTAACCAAAGTCAAACCACTGTTTGACCAATGTCAAACAACTGTTTGAAAAAATATGATTCTTAGTGGTTCGAAAGTCTGTTTTACCAAAGTTAAAACACTGTTTGAGCAATGTTAAAAGCTAATTATAATAGATAAAACACTGTTTGAGCAATGTTAAAACGTTGTTTGACCAAAGTCTGTTTGACCAAAGTCAAACTACTTATGTTAAAAGCTAATTATAATAGAAAAAACTAGATTTTCACCCGGCATTGCTTCCCGAGCTCATGAAACTTATTTATGTTAAAAGCTAATTATGATTAATACATGATTTAAAGCATAGAAAAAATATGATATGTTAATGGCTTTGCTATAAGAAAAATTATTTTTCTTTGTTAATTTGAATACCAAATCAATTCAACTAATCATCCACTTTACTCTTGTATCTCAATGTAAATGTAAATAACAAATTCAATAAGGGGTGTATGTGTAAATATTTTTCATCAGTTGAAAATATGGGAAGACAAAAACACAACCGTCATTATTTCTTCAGCATCATTACACATCAAACATCTATCATCTCTTCTTTCAAAATTCTCTTCTTCCCAGTCATTTTCTAGGGTTTCAACTTTCTTATTCTTCGTCTTCTACACTTCAATCACCTGAGGTTTTATTGTTTTTTCTTCAGCAACTGGTATGCACATTCATATTGTAATGAACTTTATATTGTTTAACTGGTCTTAATTCAAATCCTATCTTGCTACAAATACGATTTTAAACGTTTATTGCTATACATTCAAGAAGGGTTTAGTTAGGTGTTTGAATCATTTGTTGAGAACATGTTAAAATAGTTATTATTTGCCGAAAAATTTTAACTCATACTCTGTTTCTATGATTAATTTCAGTAGATACTCTGTTAATACAAAAAGTTAATGTTCATCTTCGAAGCCAACTTTTTAATTACAATCTTTTAACATCTTTACTGATTCAGGTTTTATGATGTATACTACATTTGTCAAGTTTCTTGATAACCCATAATCTTTGAAACTGGTATGACATGTTTTTACATACATAATTTATTTTTATTGAGATATATATTTAACAATTCTTATGGTTTATATTTTCTTACAATACTTAAAAATTATATACAGGATGTACCTATAGCCTTTGCTAATCAAAAGTGGGGAGATTGTTGGCAAAAAAAATAAGTTGCGAATCTATCATGAGTCTGGTAAAAAATGGGTTGTGAGGGTCGGAACAGAAAATTCAACGCCAATAATAACTGACGGTTGGGACAATGTTGTTAAAGATCTCAATCTGCCGAGGGATACTTTGTTGGTTTTCAAACCGTTAGGTGATTTTGGGCTTGAACTTTCATGTTTTATTGATGGCATGTGTGGTGAATCTTGTTTCACGTTTAATCGTTATGCAAGATTTGGTTTTACGGTATGAGTATTGATCTTAACTTGAATTCTTTTGCATCTTTAACGTGTCAACACTTATTCTGATAAGTTACATACTTCACGTATAGTATTCATTATTTTTAATTTTATGCAGGTAATCGAAGACTGCTTCATTAAACAATTTTACGTAAACAACCCACCAAGTGGCAAATTTCAAATCTGTTATAAGGGTTCCTATTGGAATGTTGAGGCGTCTAAGGTTGATACCAACTTTGTATTTGCTAGAGGATGGTCGGAAATGTGCAACGATGTTGGGATACTGGAGGATGATTTGCTTGTGTTTAGCAGAATTGATGATGTTGTTTTTGAGGTAGTAGTTTATAGAGATGAGACTGAGATTTGCTTTTTGAAGAAACCTGAATCTGACGATGATAGTGTACTTGAGATATCGAAGGCTGATTATGTTGAGAATGCATTCAAGGTACGTAAGTATTTAGCATTAGCAGTAAAAGTTTTAATTTTTTAGCATTATATTAACTATTACATTAATGTTGACCAGGACAACTATGAGGATGAAGAAGTTGTGTCTGTAGGTGAAGGTAGAACCGTTACTCAGGTACTTACTAAATTATTAAAATTATTTATTTTTAATTTAACATATATAAGAATTTAATGTTTTTACAACTATAAGTAATGTTGTTTACTGATGTTATATTTATCCAATAATGTATTATTTAGAAGAAGTTACCAACCAATGCCGAATGCACGTCGAAGAGACGCATGTCTTCACGATTGAACAAAACCCAAGATATAAGTTTACCATCTTAAAGATTTTTATATTACTATTGTTATTAAAGTTACTATATGACAACAGGTTAAGAAGAAAGGTAAAGTTACTTCTGAGAGTGTAGGATCGTTTACAGACCCGAACGAGTCGATCAGAAGAATTTTACTCAATACGAAAGGCTGAAACAGACGTATCGAGGTCAATTCAGCTAGAATATCACTTTAACTGTCGGTTTTATTGATTTGATAACAATTTACAGCGAGACGACACTTCGGCAGCACTTCGTCGCTCTGACCGGAAAGTTACAAATGAAATCAAAACACAAGGTATTTATAGGGATCTAATTTCGCTTGAACCGCCTTCAAACGGAATCATGTTTCAAGCAGAATCAGTAATTTTGTTTGAACTTGACATCGTGGATTTCAAGCGGAATTAGCTAAGTGATTTCGTTTGAAATGACACTTTGTCATTTCAAGCGGAATTACCCTAAATCACACTTTCTTGATTTTCGTGCCCTGATCTATCCATACATATACAAGACTCGATACAAGACGAAGTCGACAGACGCATGCACCAACAGACTCCCCCTCGAATGTTGACGAGTCTTAAGTGTCGAGTCTTCGCATCTTCAGTCTTTATCAGTCCTCTCAAACTCTTTGAAGTATCTGACATTGTAAGCATCCTCAAATCTTCTCTATTCTCTTTTCATCAGCAACAGACTCCCCTCAAACAAATAATCTTTTCTCTCTTGATCAGATCTCTTGACTCCTTAAGTTCATCAGCATCAGCATTTTCAGAATCAGAACCTGGCTCTTTGACCTTCAGACTCCCCCTCTCAGTAAGCTGGGATCGTAGTCTGTTTTCCACAGGTTCAAGATCGTAACCTGGCTCAAATTCTGCTCAGTATCGAAACCTGGCTTTCATCTGATTATCCCAAGATCTGTTGCTGGCTCTATCATTACCTGCACAAAAACTCTACCCAAAAATAAATTTTCTGATGATCACTTGTAAAAACAATTCTCACCCTCTAATGAACACTTGTGGATAAAATGTTCAAACAATGATTTTACAATGTTAATCTTTGATGAACCATTTGTAAAAATATCATTTTTCTTTTCAAAAACACACTCTCCCAAACCATTTGTCATCATGTTTAGCACTTGGAATTTTGAAAATCAGCTCTCCAACACCAGTTGTCGAAAATCTTTTTGTATTTTTCAAAATTTATGCTAAAACACACTGAAAATCTTTTTGGATTTTTGAGTAAAATGAAATGCAATAATGAAATATTTTTGAGTTTGTGTAAGAGGATCTGTCACACCCCGATTTCCACGTGTCACCGGTGGGGAGTATTGTGACGTAGTTGATATCGTCATAGTCAAACAACACAATATATAAATGCACAGCGGAAGCAAATGATAAATATATTACAATCCGAATATAAGGTAATATCAGAGTATTACAACGGAAAGTAAAGGATCCACAGGCGGATCAAATAAAAGATAAACTGTTCAACAGACTTCAGGCATCTAGAACTTGCAAGAATTCTTATTCACGCCCTGAGCTTCCAGCCAATTACGTTCAGTACCTGTCACTTAACCTTTTGGAAAAATACGTCAGTTTTCACTGGTAAATACAATTTAACTGACTCATTTTGAAAAGAGTTTGAAAATTGATTTGAGTGCAAACGGCACAAAATCTTTTGACACATTGATTAAAATGCACAGAGGCAAGATTAATCTTTTATAACTTGGGACAATTTTGTTAATAAAAATCTTGTATCCGATTTACATGTTTGTCCAACATTTAGGGCCGGTGATTATACAATACAATACAAGCCGGACAAGATTAATCGACACACCACAAATATAATCTCACAAGAAGTTATCCTCACGAGTGAGTATACGTTTTACATATGCAACAGGAGGTGTTTTGTCTACACCTTGTGCTTACGTCGTGGCCATTCACTTTTTAAAATGAGCCAAGGATATCCAGGACACGGTCATTAACCCCCAATGTTATTTGTTATCAAGCAATACGAATTAAAACGGGATTATGCAATTCAATCATCTCCGATCAAAAGGTTTCTACACCCGACCAAGCGGTATTTTTATAATACCGTATCCCAAGCCCGTATAAGGGAAAATAAGTTAAAAGTATTTACCTGAGCTAGCTCCTGTCTTAATTAATAAGAATTTAATAACTCAGTCGTGTTCGCTTAAGTAAGCGTAGGTACCATTTACCGGAAGGCTCTAGTCTGGAATGATGACATAAATAATTAATTAGAATGCTAACGGGTCTTTAATTAAGCCAAAGCTTAGACCGGTTAGTCTTAAGGAAATATACGGTTCAAACGCACGATTAAGCGAAGACCGGATAGAATGTGATTTAGACCCGACAAGTTTGAAGACTTGTATAATATGGGCATACTAAACACATTCTGGATTTGGAGACAAAAATGATAAAGTTTGACTCGCTTCGGCTAATATAAATGAACTAGTCACCTAAGCCGATCCGAACGCGACAAGTGCGTAACGAGTAACCAAAAGAGTCATATACAGGTTTCCTAAGTTAATATGCCTTTAATATGTTGTGATATCAGTATGATATCTTCTATTATGCCCAAAACGAGTTAAATCTCAAAATAAGCCCCGTAGGGGTATTTTGGTCATTTTAACGATCATAAAAGAGTTTGAATAAAATCTAAGTTTCGGGTCTGATCTATACAGTAAATATACTTATTTTAACATATTATAATAGTAGGGTATGACCCATATGTAAAACTTATCATTTAAAACCAAATTATGCACCTTGGGGTATTTTGGTAAATTCACAAGGGCTAAAAATGTCAAAATTTAAAACCTGGGTTTATAAACTTGTACTCACTGTCATTTTATAAAAATATGTTAAGAACATCAGTAGGTACCAACCTTACATGTTTAATTTGGTTATGGTACATACTATGCGATGAAAACGCTTAAAAAGGCGATTTAGAGCCGTTTCCGTGTTTGTAAAAGAAAGCTGGGATTTTTATAATTCCAGAAGGCTCAACATACTTTATTTAACAATTAAAATCAGTATAAAAAGGTTTGGGGTCAAAAGGATTTGTAAAACTCGTTTTATGACCGAAAAGGGCAAAATCGGTATTAACCGATTTTAGCTTAAAGACCTATGTTATGCTCATCCAAAAATTTAATAAAAATCTTTAAAAATCCCAAAATATTATATAACATCAGTGGGTAAAAGTTTGATACCAAAAAGTGGGTTAAAATAGGCTATGCGCTAATTACGCTATCTGTGCGGAATCTGTCGCTGGGCAGGTGTCGCGCTACGCGAGACACCCCTCGCGCTACGCGAGGGCGTGGTCGACCAGCTATCCAAGTTTCTCCAAATGTTGCAATTCAGTCCCTGATCTTTGAAGCGATGTTTTATTCGTTTATTTGGCACTCTAGACCCTCAAATCTGATTTGTAGGAACCTTGGGACTTTTATAAGCTTGGGTATGTCCTCGGTTCACTTTGCGCTTACCCGAAAAGTCACGAAATTCACGATTACGTATTTAACCTTTCGTATACGGTTTTAATCATAACTTTCTCATACGTTCACGAAACTTCATGAAATTTTTATCACATGCTCTTGTGAGTATATTTTATTATTACAAAGCTTCGGGTTTGCCAAAAGATCACTCAGAGGTATAAATTCAACATGTTGACACGTTTAGCCCCTGTAGTTTGTAATTCCTCACTTTCTTTCATTTTTCGCTTCGTATGATCCATGATTTACCCGTTTAAGACTATAAACTTCATGTAGGGTTATTGTAGGGCTTATTTATTCATTGTTGACACTTTGAACCCTTGAAGTTACATAGTTTCACCGTTTGTCAACTTTAGTCCCTCTAAAGTTTGTTTTCACATATTCAAAGCCCATGACACGTGTCAGTACATTATTGGACGTAAATTTTCGAGGTTTTACATCCTCACCCCCTTAAAAGAAATCTCGACCTCGAGATTTGATAAAATGCTGAAAGTACTTTTGTCGCATAATGGACTTAACCTTAATAGCATATCTGGAGCTTTTCTAAGCTCCCAAGTTGACCTTTATAATAGGTACATTTATCCTTTTGGAGCTTCTTCACCCATCGATCCTTAATCGATATAGGTTGTTCATTATATCATATGTCTGCATATCATTATGTGATAATGCTTCTCTACATATTGGGGGAACATATCCTTAAATCATTATTGTGGGTCACATTGTGCGTTCCGCCAAGTTCCTTAAATAGGTTTTAGCTTATAAGCTACTTGATCTTGGTACATTCGATTCCTTCGAATGATTTTCTATATTCAGAGCTTAACTATTCTGATAATTAATAAATTGGCTCACCCTTCCGGGGTGATATCTTTTGTTGAACCCTATTCCTTAACAAGAACTTAGGAGGGTTGCTACTATCATAAATCCTTGATTTCCTGCCGTATACTGGCAACTTACAACTAATTATGGATTGGTATGATCTTATTCGTTGTTTCCAATATAACTTCCATATCCCGATAAGTGGACTTCCCAAAGTCTCGTCCATCAAGCGGATGTTCTGATATTTCACCTATACAAGGTCTCCGAAGGAGCAGCCTTAATACTTACATATCAATTATTATAGAAAGCTTATCTTAAGGTGAAATGGTTATTCCAACCATTGCTTAGAACTAATCCCAAGGAATAGTCAATCCTCGCGTTAGTCGATCAAATCGACGATCCTGGGCAGCTAATGATAATTCTTAATTGTTGTCCAATTAGGGTTGCGGTAATCAATGCATAAGCAAACTGAACCGTCTTTCACACTTAACTATACCGAATTCTCCGGATATTGAGTCAGGCTATATGAATCGATATCTTAAAATTTACTTAATCAGGGTTTCGATTATTCCATGATCAATACGGAGTTCCTACCACACTCTAATCCTTAAGCGGGATGTTAATCTTAAGTCTATTTGCTTCTCAGAAGGCAAACAGGATAATCTTAGGAGAAGATAATTATGACACACAGAGATGTCAGAGGTGTCTGTATTTTCAGGCTTGAGTTTATCTATCGATGTCGGTGTCAGATAAATGACACATTCTCTTTATAATGCAAGGATGTCCTAAGTGGAGATACTTATAGGACATTTTTATATTGGATATCTTCCTTGGATGCTACTAGTCGACTTTAGTACCATATGACCATCGGGATATCTCAGGGGTTCCATGTATTAAACCTCCATGCTGATCAGACATGGAAATAATCTATGGGACACACTAGGATACGCCAATCCTCATATGACACTTTTATCAAACATAGTTTGGCATTCGCAGGCGATAGAAAAACAATGAGAAAAATAATTAAAATAACATATGTTGTCGTACTCTTCGCAAAGAAAGAGTGCTCTTAGATTTTCGGAAGGATTCCTTGCCGATCTATAAGAATCGGTTACTATGGTTTCCTTGGTAGTTATACCTTGTGGATGATAAAATTTTTTTTGCTAAGTTTATGGTTCATGAAGATTTATTATTGCCTGTATTAAAAACAGGACACTTAGCAGAAATTATCATTGATAAATGATAAGGAAGTTTATGGTACAAGTGCTTATATTAAATTAGAATGGAGATTTTCACAAACTAGGCACCTAGCTCAGTTGGCTAGGCGCGCGAAAGGGTGCGGCCGGCCTAGACCCAGGTTCGATTTCGGGGACGGTCAGTTCTACCATTTTTTTTTTGTTTAATATTAATTAATCGTACGGACACGTGTAATTACGAGGGTTGTCTCATAAGGAGTCTTGATAATTAATTGCTTCTTATCACTCACAATATGGACTTGATTTTTAAGGCAACCAATCGATTTTTATCACTATATTGAGTCCTTAAGTATGCAACCAAAAGTTTGCTATAAGGATATTAGAAAAATGATTTCTAATAGATATTAATATCAATATAGGATTTGTTGGAGCATTTTCGACGTAACATCGTCACTTTCTACCGGGCATTAAAAGACCGGAGTCTTAATCAGGTGGAGACAACAGTTCTCAACCTTTATCATTCATAATATATTTATACGTGCCAGTATTAAATAAGTTTCTACATAAACTGCTTGATAACGAAAGGTACATATTATACTATTATTATTCTGCCCCATCTCTTGGGCGTTCATCCTGACAACTCGTGCGTTTGTTATCTTGGCCTACTCGGGCTTCTTCTGATTCCTAGGGCAGTTGGTCTTGATATGCCCCTTCTCGTTGCAACCATAACAGGTTGCATCTTTCAACTTCTTGCAATCCATGGTTTTATGTTCCCTAGATTTGCAAATTCCACAAGCTCTGGGCTGCGATTTGGATTTTGGTTCGAACCTGCATTTCCCATAATGGCGCTTCTTGCAGGTCCCACATACTGGTTTCTGGTCGGACTTTTGTTTGTTCTTTTTCTTAGAACTCTGGGAGTTATCTACCTCCCTTTTCCTCTTTAGTTCATCCCTTGCCTTAGAGGTATGGACGAGATCCTTCTCGTGAGTAAGGTCGTGTGGTCTTGGATGAGACCTTGAGCAATTAGCATTGGGCTCCTTGAACTTTTTCACGGCCTTCTTCACAGCTTTTCCAACAGCTGCGTCTATCATAGTTTGAAGAATATCTTTGGAAATTCTAAGGTTCACAATTTCAGCATCATTAGCATGCGTCGTGCCATCAATGGCGCGATTGACTGTTGTCTTATCCGAGTTTGCCATTACTTTCTATTGGTTCCTAACACCAATAAAAACAATTTCTTAGTTGAAATCCAACAACTACTATATTTTTATTCTGATGGCCTTAATATATACTAGCCATGGTGTCAATAACCTATACAGGCTATTAAAGCATTAACATTCTTAATGAACATTATTTAAAATATTTTAATATTACTTAGCCTAGGTCGCAAAAGACCATTAATGGCATTAAAGATTTTGGACCTAGTCCATCACTTTTCTGACAGAGGATCAAAACGTCACATCTGTCTTTATTACATTAAAGAATTTAGGTAGCTTGAAAGCTTGCCATAGGAATATCAGAAAAGAGTGATTCCTATTAGATATAAAATATCCATCTAAGGTTTGTTGGAGCATTATTCTAAAGTATCATCGGTCAATTTATATCTCGTATTAAATGACCGAAGTCCTACTAAGACGGAGACAACGGTTCTCAACAGTGATCGTTCATTATTGAATCACATGTGTCAGCATAAAATGAATTTCTGCATAAACTGCTTGATAAGGAAAAGTACCTGCTAGATAGTTATCCTTCTGCACCATCTCCTGGCGTTCACCCGGAAGACTCATGTGTTTATTTCCCGGGCCTTTCCCGGCTTCTTTATAAGCTTTGGGCAGTTGGTTTTGATGTGCCCTTCCTCGTTACAATTGTAACATGTGGCGTTCTTTAACCCCTTGCAATCTAAGGTTTTGTGACCCTTGGTTTTGCAAATTCCACACAGTTTGGCACCTGGGTCAATTGTACACTTCCCAGTATGTTGCTTTTTGCAGTTACTGCACTTGGGTCTGTTATTAGACTGACTCGAGTTTTTCCTAAACTCGGAATCCTTTTTGTTCCTTAAGCTTCCCTTTTTCTTCTTATCAGATCGATGAGAGTTCTCTTCCTCTCTTTCTCTCTTTCCTTCACCAGAAGCCTTAACAGACTTATTTCTGATTGCATCTAAGGTGAGAGATAAGGATAAGTCCACTGCGGACCTATATGTGGTTGGCCTAGATGCTTTAACATTTCCTTTTATTTCTGGTGCTAGGCCTCCAATGAAACGCGCTATGTGTTTAGGTTCAGGGGTGACTAGATAAGGAACTAGGCGGGACATAGTGTTAAAACTTGTCACGTATGCCTGGCAATCTAAATCCTTCATGACTAGAGTCAAGAAGTTTGATTCTATCTCTTCTACCTCATGCTGAGGGCAAAAGTTTTCCTTGACTAATGCAACAAATTGATCCCAAGATAAGTTGTAGAGTAGAACCTTTCCCATGGCTTGGAGCAATGATCTCCACCATGCTAACGCTTCTCCTTTGAATGACTGTGAAACAAATTTCACAACATTCTGCTTTGCACAACCGCTGATATCCACAACAGCGTCCATCTCATCGAGCCATGTCATGCAATCGATGGCCCCTTCTTCTCCTGTAAAGTCTCTGGGCTTGCAGGAGACAAAATATTTATATGTGCAGGTCTTAACTGGCGCCTCTTGGTGAAACATGACCTGAATAGGCGGAACCACTCCTTCGATGTGATGAGTTATGAACATCGTCTTCCTCTGACTCATTTGATTTAGGAGGGGGCTTAATACGAGCCACAGATAGAGTCGTAGAGTGGTTATCATTTGATTCATTATACTGACTGTCAAGAGCTTGAGTAATAGTACTATTTATTAGTGCCTGCAGTTCCGCTTCAGTCATGCTAATTCTGGCAACATCATTGTTCTTCTTCGGGTGGCTGTTGGCCTCCTCTGATCCAGCCATGTAGCTTGATTGCTACATAAACAATGGTAATGATTTATTCAGAGGTTATTATGGAATCCCCATTTTTGACGGTTCATCAACCATGGTAATATAAACCATATTGGTTAATTTGTTAGTTATTTTTAAATTAGTATCTTCCATTATAATTTATCCTAGTTATAAAACATTAAGGATATTAAAGTGGCGCAGAAGGCCTAGTCACAAGGACAGTTTTTAAATTTATAATCCATGATCGTTTGGGATCGAGGCATTTAAGGGTTGCGCATAGTCAGTTACTTTTCTTAACAGGGAGTTGAAGACTACAACTGCCTTTTGTCTTTTAGGACAATAGATATAGCCCGTGGGCATTCCCTTCTGAGGGATGTTTATGATATGATCATCTTTTCAGATGCTATTAGTCAAGATCATTTGGATCATACCGACCATTATGCTTGGACATGGTCCAATATTTTTAGACAGGAGGTCAAAGACCACCACTGTCGTTGTCTTATCGGACAACCAATTTAGCCCGTAGGCACTTCATCACTTACGGATGTTTATAATATAATCATCTTATAAGATGATATAAGCCCTGATTATAAGGTAAATTAGAAATTAAAAAAATTCCAATATAGGGATGACTGTTGTGATTTCGTCGAATCACATTTGTCAGGAGTGCTAACACGTTCTCAGGTGTTAACAGGGATCTGAATCCCGAGAGTAGGTTTCACCATCTTGGCCGCGTAGGCTAGGTTTCACCTTTAAGATTCTTTTTAAATGCATACTGACAGGGAAGGAAGGATATTTATTTCATTCAGGATTTTCCTCATAAATCCTAATTTACAAGTTAATAATAGCACAAATGGCCTAGTCGCGTAGACAAGTTTATAAGCCATGACTTCAGAGAATCGAGGCATTAAGGTTTTAATAATGGCACAAATGGCCTAGTCACGTAGACAAGTTTATAAGCCATGATTTCAGAGAATCGAGGCATTAAAGTTTTAATAATGGCACAAATGGCCTAGTCACGTAGACAAGTTTATAAGCCATGACTTCAGAGAATCGAGGCATTAAAGTTTCAATAATGGCACAAATGGCCTAGTCACGTAGACAAGTTTATAAGCCATGATTTCAGAGAGTCGAGGCATTAAAGTTTTAATAATGGCACAAGTGGCCTAGTCACGTAGACAAGTTTATAAGCCATGATTTCAGAGAGTCTAGGCATTAAGTTTTAATAATGGCACAAGTGGCCTAGTCACGTAGACAAGTTTATAAGCCATGACTTCAGAGAGTCGAGGCATTAAAGTTTTAATAATGGCACAAGTGGCCTAGTCACGTAGACAAGTTTAATTTATAAGCCATGATCGTTTGGGATCGCGGCAATTAGGTGTGAATCAACGTTCATTACCTTTTCTTGACAGGGAGTTGTAGGCTACTACTGTCTTTAGTCTCAGAAGACGTTAATTATAGCCCGTAGGCACTTCCCTTCTAAGGGATGTTATTTTCCATTTATTTCATGTTTCATGTTTAGAATGAAAACTTTGTTTAATCAATCCATTATATGGAGATAAAAGTACAGAGTTGCCCTAAGCGGGTCTTTGAAAGGAATAATGTGTCCTCAAAGGGACTGAAAGAAAAATATATACATAATAAATACGTCCTTAGAAGGACTATTAAAGAAACGATCTTTAGCGAGAGGAGTTTCTTCTTCACTCTTATTTCTGAATGCTTTCTCCTTGTAGGCTCATTTCATCCTGGCCGCGGTACGAAGCTCAGCCTTTCAAGGTTCCAGGTGTGGAGGATTCCTATTACAGCTTCTTCGCTTGGCGACGTCTTCAATTAGAATTGGAAGCAAATATTTCCAGATTAGGATTGAGATTATTCCTATGTTAAGTCTAGACTCAGGAGGTCAAAGAATGTGCTACTGTGTCATTGAGATTAAACACAAAAGGATAGTGTTTAATTCACTCAAACCTGGCTCTGATACCAACCTGTCACACCCCGATTTCCACGTGTCACCGGTGGGCCCGGTGGGGAGTATTGTGACGTAGTTGATATCGTCATAGTCAAACAACACAATATATAAATGCACAGCGGAAGCAAATGATAAATATATTACAATCCGAATATAAGGTAATATCAGAGTATTACAACGGAAAGTAAAGGATCCACAGGCGGATCAAATAAAAGATAAACTGTTCAACAGACTTCAGGCATCTAGAACTTGCAAGAATTCTTATTCACGCCCTGAGCTTCCAGCCAATTACGTTCAGTACCTGTCACTTAACCTTTTGGAAAAATACGTCAGTTTTCACTGGTAAATACAATTTAACTGACTCATTTTGAAAAGAGTTTGAAAATTGATTTGAGTGCAAACGGCACAAAATCTTTTGACACATTGATTAAAATGCACAGAGGCAAGATTAATCTTTTATAACTTGGGACAATTTTGTTAATAAAAATCTTGTATCCGATTTACATGTTTGTCCAACATTTAGGGCCGGTGATTATACAATACAATACAAGCCGGACAAGATTAATCGACACACCACAAATATAATCTCACAAGAAGTTATCCTCACGAGTGAGTATACGTTTTACATATGCAACAGGAGGTGTTTTGTCTACACCTTGTGCTTACGTCGTGGCCATTCACTTTTTAAAATGAGTCAAGGATATCCAGGACACGGTCATTAACCCCCAATGTTATTTGTTATCAAGCAATACGAATTAAAACGGGATTATGCAATTCAATCATCTCCGATCAAAAGGTTTCTACACCCGACCAAGCGGTATTTTTATAATACCGTATCCCAAGCCCGTATAAGGGAAAATAAGTTAAAAGTATTTACCTGAGCTAGCTCCTGTCTTAATTAATAAGAATTTAATAACTCAGCCGTGTTCGCTTAAGTAAGCGTAGGTACCATTTACCGGAAGGCTCTAGTCTGGAATGATGACATAAATAATTAATTAGAATGCTAACGGGTCTTTAATTAAGCCAAAGCTTAGACCGGTTAGTCTTAAGGAAATATACGGTTCAAACGCACGATTAAGCGAAGACCGGATAGAATGTGATTTAGACCCGACAAGTTTGAAGACTTGTATAATATGGGCATACTAAACACATTCTGGATTTGGAGACAAAAATGATAAAGTTTGACTCGCTTCGGCTAATATAAATGAACTAGTCACCTAAGCCGATCCGAACGCGACAAGTGCGTAACGAGTAACCAAAAGAGTCATATACAGGTTTCCTAAGTTAATATGCCTTTAATATGTTGTGATATCAGTATGATATCTTCTATTATGCCCAAAACGAGTTAAATCTCAAAATAAGCCCCGTAGGGGTATTTTGGTCATTTTAACGATCATAAAAGAGTTTGAATAAAATCTAAGTTTCGGGTCTGATCTATACAGTAAATATACTTATTTTAACATATTATAATAGTAGGGTATGACCCATATGTAAAACTTATCATTTAAAACCAAATTATGCACCTTGGGGTATTTTGGTAAATTCACAAGGGCTAAAAATGTCAAAATTTAAAACCTGGGTTTATAAACTTGTACTCACTGTCATTTTATAAAAATATGTTAAGAACATCAGTAGGTACCAACCTTACATGTTTAATTTGGTTATGGTACATACTATGCGATGAAAACGCTTAAAAAGGCGATTTAGAGCCGTTTCCGTGTTTGTAAAAGAAAGCTGGGATTTTTATAATTCCAGAAGGCTCAACATACTTTATTTAACAATTAAAATCAGTATAAAAAGGTTTGGGGTCAAAAGGATTTGTAAAACTCGTTTTATGACCGAAAAGGGCAAAATCGGTATTAACCGATTTTAGCTTAAAGACCTATGTTATGCTCATCCAAAAATTTAATAAAAATCTTTAAAAATCCCAAAATATTATATAACATCAGTGGGTAAAAGTTTGATACCAAAAAGTGGGTTAAAATAGGCTATGCGCTAATTACGCTATTTATGTAACATAAAGCTTGCAATTTACGATATTGAGCATATCCCTTAAACTAGACCACAAACTGATATCAAATTTTCGGTGCAAGTTTATAATTTGGTAATAAAGGTTTCTACTCTTTCACTTTTTCAAAAATCACGTTTGATAGCAAAAAGGGCAAAATAGTCAACTTTAAGCATAAATCGGAAACATGCATATGAATCGGTTAAACATGGGACCAAGATGTAAAATTCCAGAGGGTTGTACATACATGAAACTTGGTCCAAAATATGCTCTAATGCAGATCTTAACATGCATGGACGGATCTGAACCGATAGTCAAAGAAAAAGTCAATTTATGTGACTTTCGGTTCCGATTCGTGTTTAAACTGAAAATTGTCGAATTGATCAAGTTGAAACATGTTCTTACATTATTTATAAAGTTATTTTGATGATCAAACAGGTTGCATGTAACCTACAATGCTAGATATGCTTAATTTTGCAAAAACTCTTCCTGTTGACTTTTTAAGAAAAGCTTTGACTCGACAATCGACATGCTTAGAGTGTAAATCTGAAAATACCCTTTTAGGGGTTTGTTATACTCATAAATACCAACATATGGGTACTTTCAATTTGAGAAAGTACTGAGCATATCTCGTTTAATCATAAAGTCAAACTAGTTTCACGATAAGTTTGACTTTTAGTGAATACACTAAGTTAGAACGGATTAGAGGGTGATATAGACACTTACAAAGGTCCTAACAAGCTTAGTGATCACTTATGAAGCTGCCTTGTCGATCAGAATGCTCCAGGAGAAGTCTTGTGAGTTTTTGAAAGTTCAAGTGTTCTTGGTTTTGCAACAATGGTGAACTTTATGATGATTTTGATCTGAATTAGAGGTGCCACAAGTGTTTATAAGGGTTGTAAGACTTATACAAGGGTCCTCAGCTGCATGTAATACGATTGGTCAGGCCCTAGAGTTGAGAACAGCTGGTAACAACTCGCAAAAACAGACCTGACTGGCATCTGTGCGGAATCTGTCGCTGGGCAGGTGTCGCGCTACGCGAGACACCCCTCGCGCTACGCGAGGGCGTGGTCGACCAACTATCCAAGTTTCTCCAAATGTTGCAATTCAGTCCCTGATCTTTGAAGCGATGTTTTATTCGTTTATTTGGCACTCTAGACCCTCAAATCTGATTTGTAGGAACCTTGGGACTTTTATAAGCTTGGGTATGTCCTCGGTTCACTTTGCGCTTACCCGAAAAGTCACGAAATTCACGATTACGTATTTAACCTTTCGTATACGGTTTTAATCATAACTTTCTCATACGTTCACGAAACTTCATGAAATTTTTATCACATGCTCTTGTGAGTATATTTTATTATTACAAAGCTTCGGGTTTGCCAAAAGATCACTCAGAGGTATAAATTCAACATGTTGACACGTTTAGCCCCTGTAGTTTGTAATTCCTCACTTTCTTTCATTTTTCGCTTCGTATGATCCATGATTTACCCGTTTAAGACTATAAACTTCATGTAGGGTTATTGTAGGGCTTATTTATTCATTGTTGACACTTTGAACCCTTGAAGTTACATAGTTTCACCGTTTGTCAACTTTAGTCCCTCTAAAGTTTGTTTTCACATATTCAAAGCCCATGACACGTGTCAGTACATTATTGGACGTAAATTTTCGAGGTGTTACAGGATCATATCAGTTTATGAGAAAAATCACCAACACCGTTAAGCTTTAAACATTTTCAGTTCTAAACGATTCACTTAGATTGTCAGTATACTGATCCACTTAAATTCTCACACAAAGTTCAACTGTTTCGAGATACGAGATTAATGTCTTAAACACTTAAACTTAATCGCGTGTCCCACCTCAGAATATACTCCCGTATCCAGATCCCAATATTCAGTCTTACAGGTGAGTATACCACAGATGATATCTGTAAGGGGTTATATTGCGAAAACCATGAGAGCTCAGGTCAGAACTTCCGTTCAGCAGAGAGATGACGGCTTCGACTTTTGGTGGGTCCCCTTTAGAGGATCTTTTCTTCAACAGCACATGATTTACATATTTTTTCAATGTTTCATCATTTTTTATGCTGAGTGTAACAACCCGCACTTTTGTGCGTTGTTACTACTCGTTACACTCGTTACGCCTAGCACCAAAGATTCGGATCATAATGTAACCATATCGTATATATCGCTATTCGAAGGATAATCGCATATTTTCGAAATACAATATCACTATACTACACTATTATCATACTAACACTCACGGAGGCATTGAGTGAGGACCTATTCTACCCTCCTCAGTGGCCGTGATGCGTCGAACATAAGCAATCAACGCTAACAAGGACCCTCGGGTGAGTGCTGTAGCTCCAGTCGTCATGACGATGATGACCATACGAGTAAACGGTACCCCGTCAGTCTTTGTGGCACTACACGAAATAACGTTCACGATGACATCAAGAAAGGACCTATACTACCCTCATTGATGGCCGTGCAACGTCGATAATAATCGCATACTCGAATCGGAAACCGACTGTTAATTATCGAAACTTTGGATACGTAAATACGACCCCTAGTGATATATATATATATATATATATATATATATATATAATAACAATACAATAATAATATAAACCTACTATGAAAAGCGCGCACTTCGGAAACTATCAAAACGATCAAAAACGGAGAATGTCCAGGCGACAGGATAACTATCCGGACGGATGGACCATCCGGACGGATGGGCATGCGCACGGATGGCCATCCGCACGCATGGGCCATCCGCACGGATGGGCCATCCGCACGGATGGGCTATCCGGGCCTGATCTCCTTCCCTCTCCTCTGTTGCCTATAAATACCAAGTCACATCACTTGAACAGTGATGTGACAGCTCCTATTCAACCAAACGCGCACCAAGACCCTTTTCTCTCGATTTCCTCGCGATTCCGGTAAGATTTCAACCTAAAACTTGTACTTCTACAATCTATACACGAATCTACATCATTCTATCTTTCAAAACTCAAATTCTAACCTTGAAATCTACGGATTTGAGGCGTTTTGAGGTGATGTCACCAAGAGTTCTTATGAACTTCAAGTTGGGGTCTCATTTCACTATAAACGACTCAGATCCAGGTGATTTCCACATGTTTTAATGACAAATCACACCTAAATCTGTGCGATTTCGAGTTAACCATGAAGAACCACCATGAACGGCCAGATCTGATGGAACGGGGTGATTCCCGGCCGTTAGAATGAGTCGGAATTGACGGAACTTCAAGTGTTAGTGCGAAATTACACAACCCTAGTAAAAACGAACGTTTTCCTTCCGTTAAACATTCAGAAACGGTGGTCAGAGTGCGAACCAGACAAGTCAGTCTGCACGGATGACCCTAGTCCGCACGGACCATGACACCGCACGCACGTGTCATCCGCGCGCACAGTGAGTCACCCGCACGGATCATGTCACCACACGCACATGTCACCCGCACGGATGACATGTCACCCGTGCGCACCATCCAACCGCGCGTACACTCATCCGCGCGCACAGGCAAAGCCCATCCGCACGTACCACCATACCAACCGCACGGATGACTTGCCATCCGCACGGATGAGGCCCAATTCAATCAAACGAGTAACTTTTCAAGTTAATCTTGCTTAACCGTACTTCGTTTACTCTATTTCTTCAAGGATCATTACAGACAACTCGTAACCGACCCAATCAAGTTGTAATCTCGCTAAATACGCACTGTGAGTATACTTGACCCCTTTTTAATCGAATTTTGGGTGTAACATACGTTCTAACTAATCGAACTGATCAAACGAAATATTCAATCAATCGACTATCACTTGCGAATAACTGTTATGCATAGATATACGTGATGCTAGTTACATATGTGCTAGGGCTTATACTCGCGACGTCCCACCAAGACTAGTATAGTACTATTGCGCCCGACGGGGTCTAGTTATGCCATCGTACATTCGAGCATCGAGGACTTAGTTGGTAGTATCAGTTTTGTGAGTATATATGTCGTGTATTACGTTTATGCATGTGGAGATTCGCAGCACTTTTAATCTATTATGCTATACTTATCAAACCTGTATACTCGCCAATACTTTTGTATTGACAAATATTTTAACGTATGTTGCAGGTTAGATCGCAGACTGTATCAAATCAAGCTAGGAAGTCTAGAAACTCAACTAGAATCTAGGTTGTCGGATTTGCATTGTTCGAGAGGACAAGAAATCTGTGATGACTTATGTGATTGTATTATTTGTTAGTATGGGATAACGAATGTATTAAATATTATCGCAATATAGTTGTTATGGATTCTCTTGAGCAATCTGATTCGCCTAGTGCCGCGCCCCGATGATTCCGCCATCGGTTGGGGTGTGACAGATTGGTATCAGAGCCATAACTATAGGGAATTAGGTCAGACTCGACCTAGTCCGGGTCGATGTCTTAGAAACAGACCTAGTCTATAGTCTAAGTACCGACAGGCCGACTCACACAAGCCCGGTGGGGTTTGTATTGGGCTTACTTGATACTCTCGATCGAAATTGCTAAAAGATACAACTTTGTGTGAACCCCGCATACTACAACTTCACACGAAGAAGCCTTTCCTAAGGCTGAAATACTACTTAGCCTTTCCTAAGGCCGACACAATACACACGTTTTCGAAAATACTCGCATAACGAAATTGAGCGATCCAGTCGAGATCAGGTGTGAAAACCAAGAACTCTTGATAGGATTGCTCACTCAGCGCATTTTCCTAGCACGAGAACTTTTCATCGAGTTAGGAGTGACATCCACATCTCGACGAAAGTCTCCATTTCTAAATCTAGTGGAACTCACGAATTTTTTCGAGGAGCATAACCACAATTAGGAACGAAACTGTTAAGCCAGGGGTGAAACCCGTACCTTAATAAGTCGTCCCATTCTCTATAAACTAGTTTTCAAAAAGCTCTCACCAAGGACTCGACTATCACGATAACTCGAGTCACGCGATGACTAGGAAGACGAATGCCATGAGCTGCATCCCAGTGGAAGCATGAAGTCCTCTAGGTCAACGCGCATGCTCGAACTTGTTAGATATAGTTGGGCTACCTTGGGTAGTCGACGCCTAAAACACCCAAGGCACTCTATCATACGACCCGCCAATTTTACAATGATTGGAACTCATTTACGTTTTGAAACTCTACGCTTTATCGATTTCTCGATTTAACGATTTTCACTCCCTACTTTATAAACACACAATTCGCACAGCCATCGCAATCTAAAAAAACTAAATCCGAATGTTCGCAACAAAACTGATGCATAATCTATCGCATTCGCTCTCGTTTTCTCACTTCAACGCGACCTCGACTATTCTAAATCGACCTGTATGTGCATGATTACAAATTACATCTATATAAATATATATATATATATACGTATAAACAAACAAGTCATTGTGTGAGAACTTAGGAAATTCGTGTCTCCTATGTGGCTCCTATGTGATTCGTATTACTACTATACTATCGCACCAAGTTTTGAACGCGCTCAATCGCAACGCAAAACTCAAAAATCATTATGATCGAATCTCACTCCAAGTCTCTTCTTGTCTAGATGCCTTCCAACAACTCTACCTCGAGACGAGTAGCTAGGAGGAAAGCCAAACGAAGCGCCGAGAAGAGAATTGCTTCACTTGTGATTAAGGAAGTGAGTAAGCTTAGTTCTCAATTTGCCGCTCGAGCGCACTCTCTCAGCCACTCTCGAGCTTCGGAAGACGTTAAGACAGGAGAGCCTCAATCTGCTTTTCTCTACAAGCACTTCAAAGCCTGTGACCCGATGGAGTTCACGGGTGAAGGAGGTGCGACTCAACTACTTCAGTGGTTCGATTCTATCGAAGTTACCCTTCGTCAAAGCGGGTGTCCCGATAGTCTCCGTACTACTTGCGCGACCGGAGTATTTCAATCGCGAGCACTCGACTGGTGGACCGCCGAACGTAACAAACGTGGGATCTCCGCAGCTTACGCTCTCTCGTGGAATGAGCTGAAAGAGCTCATGGAGAAAGAGTACTGTCCTCCTCACGAGATTCAGAAGCTGGAAAACGAATTTTGGGAAATCAAGCAAACCAAAGGTGACAATGCTGGCTACACCGCAAGGTTCAAACAGCTTAGCATAATCTGCCCAAGTCAAGTCAACACTCCGGGGAAGGCCATCGCGAAGTACATCCGTGGCTTGCCTGAATGTGTGGGTGATTTTGTCGAAGCTGCAAGGCCTGCTACCATCGAAGAAACCTACCGCTTAGCCACAGAAATCAACAACAAACGACTCATGGAAGGATTATTCTCAGGAAATCCTGTCAAGCAAGCTCATCAAGCAATCGCCAGTAATCCTTCAGGCGAACATGCTGACGAATCCTCCGATGAATCTACTGATGAATCTACTGACGAATCTTCTGACGAATCTACTGGCGGATCTTCTAATGAATCAGCTAACGATTCTTCTGACAGATCTGCTAACGATTCCTCGGACGAATCTGCTGCCGATTCTTCTAACAAATCTGCCTATGAATCTTTCAACAAATCAGCCAAAGACTCTGCAAGCGAGCCTTTAGACGAATCCTCCAACGACGACATCTCTTCGCAAGACACCGACAAACCCAGCCGCAAGCGAAAGATTTCAAGCCCGAACTCATCAACAACCGAACTGCTGCAACCTGAACCTCTTCGAACAGTTCTGACGTTTCCAAAACGAGCTTACACTGGAGCTCATCCTCAGTGTTACTCGTGTACCTATCATCATCCAGTTGGGGCTGACTGTCGCTATTGCAATAACTGCAACCGTTACGGTCACTTCACCCGCAACTGCCGCATCAAACCGTGAACTTGAGTACAACAACAACAGCTCCGGCAAAAGTCTTCAGCATCAGACATCTAGCAAGCGTAGGATAAAGTTGTAATGATACGATTCTCGACGTTAATTTCTAAGTCTTGAACCTACCCTCTTATTCGAAGTTACCACTATGTGTAACATTAACTCTCGTCTTCGTATTCTCTTTCACTCTCTAATCGTCGCACTTAGACTAGATTCACACACATACTATATACTATATCACGAAATAATGTGTTTTACCCTCACTACACTCTTAGAACGAGGTACGATAAACGTGCAAGGAACAAATAATCGCGGGTGCACACGGGATTATTTGGCTCAGTGCACGGTGATCGTAGTAAATTCTAAAGGTGCCATAGCGTTTTGACAAAAGGTGACACCAAAACACGGGATGAAAGTAGTAGGGGTTGGGCGAGGAATGCCTTACCATACTACCGAAGTTCCGTGAAGAAAGTGCCACATGGAGTTGAACGTTATTAGACCTATATACTATTGTCATTGTTTTCAACACACTACACTCAATCGCAAGGCGTAACAACTAAAATCGCATCATCGCAAGACTTGTCGTAAGTCTGCAAACGCAATGCAATCGCCTCATCGATGGACTCTGGGGAGTCTACCTCGCAGGACAATTGTATCAACGCAAGACTGGACGTGAGTCTATAGCGAGCAATCTCATCAAACACACTAACGCTCACGACATTATCGGGTAAGGACCTATTCTACCCTCCTCGATAGCCGTGATGCGTCGCAACGAGACGTTAAGCTTACTCGAAACGAAACTCGACAAATCGCAATCATTTATTATGCGAAACTCGAAATCTCTATCGCTTATTATGTGAATTTCTATCATCTGCTGTGTATCAGTCTATCGCTATACCGTTATCCGTGATATTCGTGTTAAGTTAGCACATGACCTCGCTTCACGAGATGAAGCTCATATGGTTAAGATAGGGTGTTTTAGCCATATCAGCGACCTTTCGTGGAAAAAGGCCATGTGGGGTCTAATGCTAGTCCAACTCTGTGGTGTTAATCAAACGAACCGAGTCGCGTAAATCAAAATCGCATGCCTCCATCGCTTACAACGCAACTACCGATTATTGTAATTCGTTTATCATCACCATCATTACTAGTGGTGTGTTTCGTGTTTATTCGTCTAAACACCAAATCGCTGATCGCCTATCGTGTATTATATACCGCCTATCGCTCGTATGGTATTAAGTACACATGACACCGCTTCACGAGGCAAAGCTAATCTGGTTAAGCACGGTGTTTCGCCATGTTAGCAAACTCTCGTGGAAACGTGCCATGTGGGTTTAATGTGTAATCTAATCGAAAACGTGCTATTCGCTTCTCGCTTATCAACTCGCTGGGTTAATCTATTCGATCCTATCCTATGCTCGGTCTGACTTTCTAGCGATTGGGCCGAGTAAACGCAATTCTATCTGAGTCATATCGGCACACCTGACACTGCCTCACGAAACGGAAGTAATATGGGCAAAGCATGGTGGATACGCCGCTGGTAATACCTATACATAAGTGTTTTAAACATATTAACGAACTTCCATGGGAAGGTGCCAAGTGGGGCTTGATGCCAAATTATTCTTTTCAAAAGATTAAAACTGATTTTATAAAAACTTTTATTAAAACCATGGAACAAGTGAACTTCCTCACAATGTGGAGGTAACATCGAATCAGCTTAACTCCATATTCAAAGGGAGCTTCATGAGTTCAATTTTTTCCTGAAAACCTTTTTCAAAGATCAAAAACAAGATTTTCTTGGGATGTTGGTTCAACATCAAGTTCAACTGGAACCCATATCGTAGGAGAGTTTACGTAACCCTTGTTTTCATTTTTGACTTCCTTAAAATGTTAGAAACTTAAACTTCCCTGCAACGTCGGTTAAACGTCGACTCTGTTGACCGCACGTTAACAGGAAAATTTTCAAGGATTATCATCCTAAATCCCTTCTAATATCTAAAACGAACGCTTCGTGTAACGTTGGTTAACGATCGACTCAGTTAACTCTACGTCATGAGAAACCTTTCAAAATTGCAATCGCATCGAACTAACGAATTCTACTCAAGACAAGGTACTTCGGAATGCCAACTCGTGGGATTACCACTATCGTTTTTACGTCATCTTCTCACTATCACAGTCGATCTCTCTTATTCGAAAAGTTCCCGCTATCAACTTATGGTCAAATCACTCGCTGTATCGCTACTTATGCTAGATCAACTCTTAGAAGTCTACCTATTGGATTAATTTCGGGACGAAATTTCCTAAAGTAGAGGAGACTGTAACAACCCGCACTTTTGTGCGTTGTTACTACTCGTTACACTCGTTACGCCTAGCACCAAAGATTCGGATCATAATGTAACCATATCGTATATATCGCTATTCGAAGGATAATCGCATATTTTCGAAATACAATATCACTATACTACACTATTATCATACTAACACTCACGGAGGCATTGAGTGAGGACCTATTCTACCCTCCTCAGTGGCCGTGATGCGTCGAACATAAGCAATCAACGCTAACATGGACCCTCGGGTGAGTGCTGTAGCTCCAGTCGTCATGACGATGATGACCATACGATTAAACGGTACCCCGTCAGTCTTTGTGGCACTACACGAAATAACGTTCACGATGACATCAAGAAAGGACCTATACTACCCTCATTGATGGCCGTGCAACGTCGATAATAATCGCATACTCGAATCGGAAACCAACTGTTAATTATCGAAACTTTGGATACGTAAATACGACCCCTAGTGATATATATATATATATATATATATAATAACAATACAATAATAATATAAACCTACTATGAAAAGCGCGCACTTCGGAAACTATCAAAACGATCAAAAACGGAGAATGTCCAGGCGACAGGATAACTATCCGGACGGATGGACCATCCGGACGGATGGGCATGCGCACGGATGGCCATCCGCATGCATGGGCCATCCGCACGGATGGGCCATCCGCGCGGATGGGCTATCCGGGCCTGATCTCCTTCCCTCTCCTCTGTTGCCTATAAATACCAAGTCACATCACTTGAACAGTGATGTGACAGCTCCTATTCAACCAAACGCGCACCAAGACCCTTTTCTCTCGATTTCCTCGCGATTCCGGTAAGATTTCAACCTAAAACTTATACTTCTACAATCTATACACGAATCTACATCATTCTATCTTTCAAAACTCAAATTCTAACCTTGAAATCTACGGATTTGAGGCGTTTTGAGGTGATGTCACCAAGAGTTCTTATGAACTTCAAGTTGGGGTCTCATTTCACTATAAACGACTCAGATCCAGGTGATTTCCACATGTTTTAATGACAAATCACACCTAAATCTGTGCGATTTCGAGTTAACCATGAAGAACCACCATGAACGGCCAGATCTGATGGAACGGGGTGATTCCCGGCCGTTAGAATGAGTCGGAATTGACGGAACTTCAAGTGTTAGTGCGAAATTACGCAACCCTAGTAAAAACGAACGTTTTCCTTCCGTTAAACATTCAGAAACGGTGGTCAGAGTGCGAACCAGACAAGTCAGTCCGCACGGATGACCCTAGTCCGCACGGACCATGACACCGCACGCACGTGTCATCCGCGCGCACAGTGAGTCACCCGCACGGATCATGTCACCACACGCACATGTCACCCGCACGGATGACATGTCACCCGTGCGCACCATCCAACCGCGCGTACACTCATCCGCGCGCACAGGCAAAGCCCATCCGCACGTACCACCATACCAACCGCACGGATGACTTGCCATCCGCACGGATGAGGCCCAATTCAATCAAACGAGTAACTTTTCAAGTTAATCTTGCTTAACCGTACTTCGTTTACTCTATTTCTTCAAGGATCATTACAGACAACTCGTAACCGACCCAATCAAGTTGTAATCTCGCTAAATACGCACTGTGAGTATACTTGACCCCTTTTTAATCGAATTTTGGGTGTAACATACGTTCTAACTAATCGAACTGATCAAACGAAATATTCAATCAATCGACTATCACTTGCGAATAACTGTTATGCATAGATATACGTGATGCTAGTTACATATGTGCTAGGGCTTATACTCGCGACGTCCCACCAAGACTAGTATAGTACTATTGCGCCCGACGGGGTCTAGTTATGCCATCGTACATTCGAGCATCGAGGACTTAGTTGGTAGTATCAGTTTTGTGAGTATATATGTCGTGTATTACGTTTATGCATGTGGAGATTCGCAGCACTTTTAATCTATTATGCTATACTTATCAAACCTGTATACTCGCCAATACTTTTGTATTGACAAATATTTTAACGTATGTTGCAGGTTAGATCGCAGACTGTATCAAATCAAGCTAGGAAGTCTAGAAACTCAACTAGAATCTAGGTTGTCGGATTTGCATTGTTCGAGAGGACAAGAAATCTGTGATGACTTATGTGATTGTATTATTTGTTAGTATGGGATAACGAATGTATTAAATATTATCGCAATATAGTTGTTATGGATTCTCTTGAGCAATCTGATTCGCCTAGTGCCGCGCCCCGATGATTCCGCCATCGGTTGGGGTGTGACACTGAGGGTAGGCTATATTTCAAGCAAGCGTAAAGTATTCTCCGGGGACTAGGCCATTGCTTCCGCAAAATCAAAAGTCCCGGGATAATACACCAGATATCACTGAGCATAAAGACCTAGTATCTCAGAAAGATGGACCTTTCAAACAAGATTTTGGGGGTTACCCATATATCCGAGAGATGTTCCCCACGATATAAGCAAGTTTGAAATTTAGGTTTATATCTCGTCACAATCTACTAAATGTGTAAAAACCTACTGGCACATCATCAGTGAGATCGTTTATCACATTTAACTTTCCATTTCTTTAGCATGTTGTGATCGTCCACTAATGTACTATCATTCCCTCTTCTATGACACAAAAACTCAATTTTCATTTTATTATGTTTTTTGCTTTTTCAAATTTTCAAATGTTTTTGGATTTTTTTAAATTTCTTACTCCCCCTAAAATGCAAACACATTTAAAGAAATTTAAAAACAAACTATACAGGTAAATTGACAACCGATATCGAATCATTTCAATTTGCCATCCACTTGGCATAAACAATCAGAACTCCCCCTCACAACAAACTATTTTCCCATTGTGATTTCAAAACACTTAAGTTTGTTTTAATCAAATGGTTTTTCCGGAAAATAAGTTTTGTTGATTGATTTTACCACATGTAGGTTAGGGGTTCATCACATTGTTTTTCAAAATACCACTTATAAGAATAGTCTAATCAAGTTCAACCTAATGACCTTGATTATCCTACTTATAGAATCACAACCTCTTTTTCAACCACATGGCTTACCAACCAATACCATTTGTAGGTTGAATTCTCAAGATGCCGATACCTACTCCTCACTTACCAACCTGGGAGTTCCGGCAAGTCATACTTATGAACAATTTTTAATTTTTCAAACAAACAATATAGAATGATGCCGATTCATGCTCCACGATTACCAACTTGGGAGCTCCGGCAAGTCCAGATTTTTACTGTTCATAATATGTTCCATCCCAGTCACAAACCTGGGACGAAACACTCTTACTTGGTTTCTTCGTTTTCTTCTCATAAAACTCTTTAACCCCTTTGACCTTTCTGTCAACCATTTTTCCAAAAATATGTTTGACTTTGGAGTTAAAGGCTTTCTCAATATCAAATTCTTTCTTTTCTAAGAAAAATTGATTTGAAATTTCAATTTTACCCACCTTTTGTTTAAAATTTTCAGCCCTCAATGGTGGAAAATTGACATCATCCATTGGAGGTACTGAATTCTCACTTTTAACCCCAATTTGTGGCTCCTCTGACTTTGTGGAATCAGATTCATCTCCAGACAATAGCTCCTCTGATTTTGACGAATCAGAATCATTGCTAGAACTATCCTCTGATTTCTTAACAACCCATTTTTGGTTGTCAAGATTTGCTATTTTCTTGTAAAACCTGTTTGAACATTCACCAATCTCAAAAGTTGAATTTTTGAAAAGTTTAGTTCTCTCAATTGGTGGTTCAAACACAACCTCTTTATCTTTCAATTTACGAGAAACTCCCTGTTTTGATTGTATTGCCTTGGAACAATTCTTAGCAATATGTCCAACAGTGTTGCATTGGAAACAGGTTCTCGTTTCTTTCATCTGATCAGCAGACTTCATCTCTTCTTGCTTCTTCGCAAGGAATTCTTTATTCGACTGATTTCTGAATAAATTTTCTTTCTCTTCTTCAGAAGATGTACCTGAAACAAATATCATTTTTGATTTAAAATCTCGAACATATTTTTCATTTTTCTGATTTTCTGGTGGAATAAATCCTAATCCTTTCTTTTTGAAATTACCGTTATGATTTGGTTTTTTCCGATAACCAGAACCAGAACTGTAACCCTTTTTCTTGTTTTCTCTTTGTTGAACTCTTGAGGTGTACTTTTTAGGTTTATCATTAAGATTTACATCTTTTATTTCATAAATATTAATTTCTATTAGTTTGAAAACCTTTTTGATTATTTCAGTTTTAACACCTCTTATTGGAAATTCCTCATCAAAATATAATTTGTCAGAATCATTCAAAGTATATGCAACTTTAAACGTTTCGTCATCCAAATTAGATTTTGATAACATGAATTCTTTATTGTAAACTCTTTTGCCCTGTTTGACTGTTTGACTCAGAGTGCTTGACTCAGGCTTTGACTCTGACATAGACTCCGACTTTGACTCCTCTATTTCATCGTTATCTAAGACATGATCCACCACTTTCTTCATCAATTGAGATTGTTGATCAGTGTCAGACGATGTAAAAGTGACATCAATATTATCTGGCAAGTTAACTGAAGACTCCGACTCCCACTGTAAATTTGTTGCCTTTTCGACTCTTTCTGAATTTGGATTTCTCGGAGAATATCCATTTTCAAGCGGGGGTGGACACTTGTTGTAACTGACATCTTGTTTCTTACCAGATGTCTTTTCTTTAGCATCCTTCTTCTTTTCTTTCTTCTTTTCTGGAGTCTTTTCTTCAGATACCTTTTGTTCTTCAGATACTTCATCATCCTCAAATGCCTTCATACCTTCAACAGTTGGATAAATCCTGTCAATGACATAAGAAGTACATGAGTAACTTTTCAACAAACGATTAACTCTTTCAGTTTCAATTCTTTGAGTTTCCAGTTTTTGTTCAAGCACGGCACACTTCTCAATGTAATTATTCACCACTTTCTGCTTTATCATGAAAGCTCGTTGAAGTGTCTTCAATGTTGTTGCATGTTCTTCGCTTGATTGATTGTACTGATTTATTGATTTGTTCAGAACGTCGTATGATTCCTTCAACCTGTTTATGTTGTTAATCAATTCACTGTTTTTCTTCTTTATGATCTCACAGGTTTCACAATTCACAGGAATCTTCCTTGCATCAACTTCTTCATCAACTTTAAACTTTGGAACTTCCACTTTTTTTCTTATCACTAGTACTTCTTCATCATCACTGCTAACTGGTGTTTTGACCTTTTTCTTTTTCTTTTAGCTTTTTCATCATCACTGTCACTCTCTTCCATCATTTTAAAATGAGCTGCCATTCTTCTTGCATAATACTCTTTATCATCATCACTATCTTCTTCAACTCGAGCGACAAAAGCTTTTTGGTGTGAAGTTTTGTTTGGATCACAATCATTCCAACTAAAACCTTCCCAGTTAAATCCTTCTGGTAACTTTTCATCATCTTGATTTATTAGGCATGCTTTATTATCAGCTGAGATATATTTGTCCCAACTGAAATTTTCTTGATTCCCTAAACATGCTCTCTTTGATGATTCTTCAATTACTTTTCTACCATGTGCCACTTGTGGTTCTTCTTGTGGTTGAGAAACTTGATGATAAATGGCCTTCCGGTAATAATCATTGTTGTTGAACGAATTTTGAGCTCCATTTGCTTCGCGATTTGTGCACTCCCTCTTGAAGTGTCCTTTTTCCCTGCAACGAAAACAAGTAACTTTAGATTTATCAAAACCTAAAGTAGAAACATTAGCGTCACGTAAGTCATTTCTTCCTGTGATCTGCTTAAATTTCTCAGCTCGTCTCAACACACTTGCCAAACACCACTTTATGTCCATCAATTCCATTTCTTCAACGTTAATCTGATCGTAATCCTCTTTTGTAAGCATTGGATTCCCGATCCGACCTGCAACAAAACTACCATATGATTCCAACATAGTTCCCAACAAAGACATGTGACTCTTAGTAACTTCTGCTGAATAATCCTCATCATTCTCCAGATTTAGTACAATATTACATTGTAACTTCTTGCCATTCTTTGTTGCTGAAATGTTCGGATCAAATGATGGATATGATGAAAAACTTGTGTTACTGTTTGATCCTTTAGAATAACTTCCAGATGAACTCTTTGCATTGAATGCAGTTTTAACTTTCGGTGACATGTTGGTGGATTTATCACTGACACCACCTTTGTAATAAAGACCAATGTCTTGTTCACCGTCAAAATCTTTCATTCTTGAAATCTTTCTCTGTTCCATCTCCTGAGCCTCAATCTTTTCAATGAATTTGCTCAATGTCAGACTGCTAAAACCTTTCTTGTTCCTCAACATCATGAGATATGTGCCCCAAGTCTCATATGGCAATGCATCAGCTAATTTTTCTATTAACTCTTCATTATCTTTGTCAATACTCATTTTTTTCATGTTTGCTAATAGATTGCAATATCTCTCAATGATTTGCTTTGTGCTTTCATTTTTCAACCCACGAAACAGATCAAACTCTTTCTTCAAAAGTGATTTCTTGTTCTTAACCATCTCTTGACTTCCAACAAACTTTGATCTTAAAGCTTTCCATATTGAATAAGAAGTTCCATTGTGCTGCAATAAGACCAAGATATCTTCTTTCACAGCTTGTTGTAGTAGACTTAGCATCATTTTCTCATCTTTCTATTTCTTTCTATTTTCAGCACTCAGATCTTTAATAGCAATAATCTCCTCATCATCAGTCATAGATCTAACATATTTCGTCTCAACACATTCCCAAGCATCCAAATAATTTGCTTGTACCCAGTTTCCAAAACGTCCTTCCCAACCCTTATACTCCTCAATGTTCATGAGCTTAGGTGGTTTTTGCATAGTCCCCATTTCATTTTCCAACATTGTGTTCTGCGCAAGAGTGATCGGGGTAACCGGGGTAGCAAATGCGTTGAAAAATTCCTCTTCCATGATCAGGTTTTTCAAAGTTCACAAAACAGTTCTGTTCAAACGAAATTCCAGTCTCAAGCGGAATACCTAATTTCGCTTGAACTAACACCTTTTTCAAACGGAATACCAGATTGAAGCGGAATTAGCTATTTAAACGAGATCACTCAAACGGAATTACCCAACTGAAGCGGAATAGCACGTTTCAAACGGGATTACTCAAACGAAATTGCACCTTTGAAGCGGAATTAGCTGTTTCCAAACGGAATCAACCAATATTTCAAGCGGAATACCGGTTTCAAGCGGAATTACAAGCTAATTCCGTTTGAAGAGCTGCTGACATCATCATCTCGCACTGGTTTTTCAAGCGAAATTACAATTTTTATCTGTTTTAGATCGAATTAAGGTCTAATTTTCTCAAGGATTTGTTAAAACAGTATTCCGAGTATGATGTGTGAAAATCAAGATATTTTGATCGTGAAAAGTTGTTAATTTTGAAAAGAAGGTGTAGAAATCAGAAATTTCAGCTGAATTGGTAAGAACTCTTCAACCTGAGCTCTGATACCACTTGTAGGATCGTTTACAGACCCGAACGAGTCGATCAGAAGAGTTTTACTCAATACGAAAGGCGGAAACAGACGTATCGAGGTCAATTCAGCTAGAATATCACTTTAACTGTCGATTTTATTGATTTGATAACAATTTACAGCGAGACGACACTTCGGCAGCACTTCGTTGCTCTGACCGGAAAGTTACAAATGAAATCAAAACACAAGGTATTTATAGGGATCTAATTTCGCTTGAACCACCTTCAAACAGAATCATGTTTCAAGCGGAATCAGTAATTCCGTTTGAACTTGACATTGTGGATTTCAAGCGGAATTAGCTAAGTGATTTCGTTTGAAATGACACTTTGTCATTTCAAGCGGAATTACCCTAAATCACACTTTCTTGATTTTCATGCCCTGATCTATCTATACATATACAAGACTCGATACAAGACGAAGTCGACAGACGCATGCACCAACAGAGAGAAAGGAGATGGTCAAGAATAGGACTAAGGGAAATGTTGCCTTACCTGTCGACACAAGTGATCATATTGGATGTTCTTCATCTACTCATAAAGTTAAGATATCTATACTTGCCAGTTAATTAGTATGTGTTATATAAACTATTTTTTTTGTGCATATATTCAACATTCCTTTAATTCACATGTATATGCCTACTTTTTCATCAAGGGGAAGAGAGCCGCCAACGTTCAGAAAAAGCTTAACCGTAGAAATAAGATTGCAAAGACTGCAAAAAAACATTCTGGACATCTTCTCGACCCTGAGTTCTTTCATTTTGATCGCAAAGGAGACTATAGGCTGGTATACCATTTTTTATAACAAACTAATGATTTATGTTTATTTGTCTGACTATTATTTTTTTCCACACAATACATGTAGCGTCTTCCTGCTGAAGTTGCCAGACGAGCAGGTCTTTCTCTTGATCTTCATCCTTTGAAAGTTCAAAACATGGTTGGAGTTGTGGAGGCTTATGATGTTAAGTCGGAGTTAAATGAATTGAACCCACGTTATGCGTTGGACGGTTGGCGAAAGTTTATGACTGACAATAACTTGAGGTTTGGTGATATGTTTCACTTCACATACGTGTCTTCGCAACAGAAGATCGTATTAAATCAAGTTATGCCAGTTTAACAAAGACATTTAAGTATGTTCTGATATCAGATACTATAACTATGATTTTTTTGATGGTGATGTTGTATGTTTTTTTTAAATTATTAACTTGATGGTTTGTTGCTATGTATGGCTAACATGATAAAACACTGTTATTAGCACTTTATGTTTTATATATAGATGATATGATGTTTCTTTTTGCTAATAGTAACTACAATTAGTAGAAACTTGGTTTATTAATTGCAAATATGACATTCTTCTGCATTTATAGGTTTATGAATTCAGAATAATGGATGGATATATATGACTGTATTTGGCATGATGATGTTGTGTTTCATGTTGTAAAAACCAGGGAATTGTTAGATAATAGATTGCTTTGCACGATTAGATTATGTGTTAAATTATAGTTCTTTAAGTCATTGTTTCATTTTCTTGAATTCTATGTAATTTTGTAAAGAAGTACAATAACAAACAGTGGTTTGAACATCTGTTTGCATTTTGGTCAATAGTTAATGGAAACCCATGTTAGGTTGAACAGTGTTTTGAAGAGGAAAACAGTGTGAGAAGACAATAAATCTTATTAAGTTAAACATCTGTTCAGGCTTAAACAAATGTTTGGCCTTTAACAGATGTTTGGCCTTTTATATCAGAGGTTTGGACTTAAACAGTTGTTTGACCTTAAACAGATGTTTGGCCATAAACAGATGTTTAACCTTAAACATATGTTTTACCTTAAACAGATGTTTCGCCTTCTATATCAGATATTTGGACTTAAACAGATGTTTGACCTTAAACATATGTTTGGCCATAAACAGATGTTTGGCCTTAAACCAAACATCTGTTTAAGGTCAACATCTGTTTGACTATTGGTCAACATCTGATTGACTTTTGGTCAACATCTGTTTGAATTTTGGTCAACATCTTATTTTGTAAAGAAATACAAAAACAAACATTTTTACAAAATCCCAAATCACCCTATCATGTTAGTGCATTGAAGTAAAAGTGGAAATGATATTATTCATGTGGTCCTGTTGTGCTTTTGTTTGACCTCTAATATGGGTTCATGATCTAATCCGGTGATTTGAAGACATTGTTGTTGAATCGAATGAGATGGTTGATGTAATGTAGTCGTATTAATAACAAATAGTAATTAATATAACTAAGTTTCCCGAGCCCGGGAAGCAATCCCGGGTAAACACCTAGTATATATATATATATATATGAATAAAAACAATAAGAGTTAATTACTGTTTTCGTCCCTGAGGTTTGTCAAAAATAACGGTTTCAGTCCATTAGTTTAAAAATTGCGATTTCACTCCATTAGTTTTATTTTCGTAACCATTTCTGTCCACCAACTTAACTCCATCCATTTATTCTGTTAACTTTGGGTGAAAATCTTCAAGTTTTAAACCTGATTGAAAAGAGTTAAAAATGCAGGGACCAAATTGCAATTCCTCAAAACAAATTTCAAACAAACAGAAAGACCGCTCTTCCGGTCATCGTCTCCGAAATTTCCGGTCGGATTCCGGCAAACCCGGAGCTCCTTCCATACAGTCGTTTTTCATTCGTGTTCGTTCGCAATGTTTATCTCATCTCCGTATCAACTTAAAAACCAAATCAAATCTCGTTTTCTCTGCTATTCATGCTTATCCGCTAACCCCAAACACCTCCACAAATCTCATTACGGTTTTGACTCCTTAACCGCCTCTGAATTTGTATATATACATGTATCTCGATCCATTCCAACTTTCCTCAACTAAATTCATGTTCAATTTCCTCCTCTGTTCAATTGGCCAGTGGTGGCAGTGGTAGTTATGGAGTGGCCGGAGGTGTGGGGATGGTGCTGACTGATTATTGACGATGGTGGCAGTGGTGGATGGTGTTGACGGTGGTGGTGGATGGTGCTGACTGATTATTAACGATGGTGGCAGTGGTGGATGGTGTTGACGGTGGTGGTGGATGGTGTTCGAAACAGGGGAAGAATCAATGGGGTTTTTGCAAACACAACAACCACACCACTACCACCATCGTTCATTGCCACAACCACCCGTCTCCCTCCCTCACCAACCATCATTCACCACCACAACCACCATGCCCCACTGCCATCTATCAAATCTGAGACCTTTTAGATCTGAAATTGAAACTCTCTCAATGGTGATTGTAGGCGGTGTTGAACGACGGTGGTGGGGGCCAGGGTTTTGGATTGGGGATGGTGACGGTGGTGAACGGCGGTGGATGGCGACAGTGGTATAGGATGGTGACCAGCGTTTTTTTTAATTAAACCATAGGGGCAATTTTGTAATTTCACCCAAAGTTAACAGAATAAATGGATGAGAGTTAAGTTGGTGGACTGAAATGGTTACGAAAATGAAACTAATGGACTGAAATCGCAATTTTTAAACTAATGGACTGAAACCGTTATTTTTGACAAACCTCAGGGACGAAAACAGTAATTAACTCAAACAATAAATATTCTACATTTCTAGTCACCACAAAAATTGTTCCATCATATGATATTTTCACACTTGATCACGACCCAAATCCATATCCATTATCCAAACCTAAATCCCATTTCATATCATATCTCTCTCTGTGAAATGGGCTCAATTTCATCCGTGTGATAAACAAAAACAGTCACCAAATAGAATACTACTAGTATTAGCTTCTTCTTCATCATCTTCTTCCACACAAATATGGAATCAGCTTTCGGTTTCCGCCTGATTCCAACTACCCCCTCTTCGTTTCTTCCCCACCAGCTACCTCTCAACCTCAAATTACCGGTTAATCTTCTTAAAGTTTCAATCTTTAATCTCTTCTTATTACCTTACACTTGTATGCTAACGATTCTTGTGTTTTACAGAGCTTACAACGTTCAAGATTCGATGAACAAGAACGTAATCGGAAGAACGTGATCAAAAGTTGTTGTGGGTCCGATGAAATTGGGCCTCTTGATGGGTTTCAGCTCACACCCACCAAGATTTTTATGGAAGAGGTAAACTTTTTTGTGTTTAGTAGGCAACCCTGTTGGAAAGTTTGAACCTTTTTTTATTATCTTTTTGATTTAGGGGTTATTTTGGGAATTAGTGTTTTAGGGTTTGATTTTGATTTTGGGGTTTGTGTGGATTGTGTTTTTAGGCAATTGGAGCTGAATATGGAGAGGGTTTTGAGACATTTAGACCAGATGGGCCCTTAAAAGTTGATGTGGTAAGCATATAATTGTATATTTTAATGAAAGTTTGATCATCGGCTAATCCGATGTAAACGTTCGGTTTCTTCTATCTCTTTGTTGTGTGATTTTGGTTCATGAAAGTGTTTAAGATTGTGGGTGTTTTGTATGCAGGATTTTTTAAATGATAGGTTACAAGAGGGGTTTCTAAAACGAATTCGATATGCTATGAAGCCCGATGAAGCTTATGGACTTATTTTCTCATGGGACAATGTGGTGGTAAGTTATATTGAGCATTAGTATTGTATACTGTATAATGCATACCGAGTTAAATATATATTTTTTTTTCGTCAATGCAAATCGTTATGGTTTGTTGAGTTAATTTATAAAGCTTTCGCATTTAGCACTATTTTGTCTTGTTTCTAAGATTAGTTTGTCAATTGTGATCAGGCGGGTACTCAAGCTTTGAAGTTAAGTGCTTGGAAAGAACTTGCAGTTGAAGAAGGTTCGTGATTATGTTTTATATGTAGATTGGTACAATATCTAACATGATAATTGCATTTGAAAAGTTTAAAAAAAAAAGGATCTGATAATCGATACTATTAACATAGAAATTGTTTTTACTAGTTTGTTAGTAATCAAGTAATATAAATATAAATACCGTGTATCGATAAACTGGAAAAAAATGCGTACTTGATAAATACCTCACCAAATTAACACATTTGCTTTCCCACTTTAGGCTTGATTGCGTTTGTTTGAGACCTCTTTTTCTCATTTTTTTTTTCTTTCAATTTATGTAGGAAAGGAGATCCCTGATGATGATGATGTACAAAGGCTATTGCTTCATGGTGCTCCTGATCATGTTTTGCAAAAGGTTTAATACCGTTGAAATCCAAACTTTCATAGTTTCATTTCCATATTAATCACGTGTGAATTTTAATTTTATTTGATCATTTCTCAAATTTGTTTGCAACATGTCCCCTAATACCTTCAAAAACTTGTAGGTGTTACTGTGGGAGAATGAAGCATCTGAATTGGAAAGACTAAAGTCGAAGCTTTCACAGTTATATAGCAACAATCTTCTCAAGGTTATATATTTTTTTTTTCTAGATTACTTCAATCATTCGGTTTTGAATATCCACAAGTGAATTGCTCAAAATCATGTTTTTGTTCTCATTTATCAGCTTGCAGAACCAATGGACGGCTTAAAAGAATGGTTGGACGCAGTATCTACGGCCCGGATTCCTTGTGCTGTTGTTTCAAGTCTTGATAGAAGAATTATGGTTGAAATATTGGAAAATCTGGGACTTATGAAGTATTTTCAGGTATGTGTTTGCTTCGGTTTGCAACATGATTTGCAATTTTAGCTCTTTAGAGGGTGTTTGGATGTATGTTTCGAAAGGAATAATCTGATGTTAAAACCATCAATTCATATAATTAGTTGTAATAAAACAGGTAGAGTAAAATGCCATTTTTCGTCCATGAGGTTTGGCTACTTTCGTCCAAAGGTTTGTTTTTCCGTATTTGAATCCAAAAGGTTTGAAATCTTGCCATTTTCATCCAACTCGTTAACTCCATCCATTTTTCTCTGTTAAATGAGGGGCATTTCTGTCTTTTTAGACATTTTTATTAAAAATAAAAAACACTAAGAAATAAAGATCCACCTCTGTTGACTTATGTCTAAAAAGACGAAAATACCCCTGACTTAACTTTAAAAAATGGATGGAGTTAACGAGTTGGATGAAAATGGCAAGATTTCATATGCGGAAAAACAAACCTTGGACTAAAGTAGCCAAACCTCAGGGACGAAGATGGCATTTTACTCAAACAGGTAGCAGGAGCTAATGTTTGGATGTGATTCTACTGTATATTGTCTTGCGAGGCGTTGGTAATTTAAATGACCAAAATAACCTTGTTTATGCACTTGTAGGCAATAGTAACCGAGGAAGATGGCATGGATTCTATGGCCCATAGATTACTTTCTGCAGCAGTAAAGGTAAGTTTTCTTCTCAATACCCTTTTGTAACTATTAGTACAAATATCAAACATAAATAATCTCCATACCGTAACTATCTGATAATCAAAAGTCAACCTATTTACCGAAACACCTTAAAAGTCTCCTAGGTTGTTAACAAATGTTGGAATTTCTTTTACAGCTTGATCGAAAACCGTCCAAATGTGTGGTGTTTGAAGATGATCCTCGTGGTATAACTGCAGCCCACAACTGCACTATGATGGCGATTGCACTTATCGGTGCACATCCAGCGTAAGAACTTAATGAACATTAAACTTTTTACACTAATCTATAATTTTAATAATTAAAGATTAATGTCTGAAATCAAATTCTGCAGGTATGATCTAGTGCAGGCTGATCTTGCTGTCGGTGGTTTCAATGAATTGTCGGTTATTAATCTGCGAAGACTTTTCGCACACAGGGGTTCGACTTTCATGGAGCTACAAAAGCAAGTTGTAGAGAAAACACCTCCAAGAAGGAGACTTACAATTGACACCATCTTTTGATTCTACTTAGATTCTTGTAAATCTTTGTAAAGTTTTATAAAGTTTAAATATTTTTACCATTTTTTATGGTTGATGTCAGTTCTTGTATATATTACAACTTGCATGGATGTAACGACGAAGCAGTAATTCTTAAATCCATAGCAATACAACCACTAGGGTTGACTTGTAGTGACTCTATACTCGCCAATTTTATACTCCACTCCTATAGAATATTTTTACATTGATAAACCCCATTATTAAGGGTTACACAAAACACATTTACATGCTTGTTACAAACATATTTTTAGATCCTAAGATTATGTTACATGGCTATGTTCAGGAAAAAGAGGGATTATTGTGCGACTTTGCAAGTTGCGTTTGTCGTCGTCCTAAATGAAATCCTGTTAGTATCCATAAAAAGCAGACCTGTTGTAGATTCAATAAAAAAATCACAGATAGGTAAAAATTTCAGTTTCTTATTTGTTAAAATGTTAGCAAAGACTTTTGAAGTACATACAGGTAACGCATAGAGAGAAATGGTGGTCATTTTCCCATTCAGACTGCTGTATAAGAACCTGTACATTCCAGCCGCAATAGCATCTCCAAGTCTTTGCACAAGTACATCTATACATACCTGTTGGATACGTTGTCAATTGTGAAACAAGTGTTATGTAAAGTGTGTGTGTAGGGCTGCAAAAGAACCGAACATTCAACAAACACTTCATGAACCGTTCGGCGGGAAGTTCGTTTGTGTTCGTTCGTTTAATAAATGAACGAATAAGAAAAAGAAATTTCGTTCGTTTAGTTAAACGAACAAACATGAACAGAGCCGGTGGTTGTTCATTTATGTTCGTGAACGTTTGGTAAATTGTTCAATTTATGTTCATTTGTGTTCAATAGTTCATTAAGGTTTTTCATTTTTATATTTTATCTATGTACTTCAAGATTACCACTAATAACATATTTAATAAATATTAGGGGCTGTTTGGTAGCCTCTTAATGACCATTCAGATGCTACCTCTTAATGGTTTAAAACCTCTGAATGAATAAGAGGTAACCTCAAGTCTGAATGGTTAAGAGGTAACCTCTGAATGGTGAATCATCACATGTCACATTTTTCTACCTTCTCATTGGTAAAATTCTTAATGGTTCCATTAAGAGGTAGCCTCTTAATGACCATTCAGAGGTAGCCTCTTAATGACCATTCAGAGGCTACCAAAACAACCCCTTAGTATATTGTATATTTGATGAAATATTTTATATATATTCGTTTCTGTTCATGAACGCTTGTTTGTGTGCGTGTCTGTTTATGAACGTTCGTTTGTGTTCATGAACACTTGTTTATGTTCATGAAAGCTTGTTTGTGTTCATTACCTAACGTTAACGAACAAACACAAACGAGCAGGAACACGTTCATGGCCTTAATGAACAAACACAAACATAAAATCTCGTTCGGTAAGTGTTCATAAACAGTCAGTGAACACATTTATTTCCTTAATGAACGAACACGAACTATGCTGTGTGTGTGGGCGCACGAGCGTGTTTCTCTTCTTTTCTCTTCTTTTCTCTTCATCTTTTTTGAAGTGGTACCTTTGCTTTGTATTTTTCATCCTGTGAGACAACAGTGAAAAGCAGTTCTCTTCCAGGCCTGGTTAGAACATACAATACCACCTGTAAATCACATAAAATTACATTTTTATTTAACGGAAGTAAAACTGTAAAAGTATCCGATAGCAGTTCAAACCTTCCGGAAGGTCTCCCAGACGGCAACGGCCCAATAAGTTGGCCATATTGCAACGGCTATCAAATTCAAGAAAGAAAACAACGGTGTTGAACAAAGAGCTATAGTAACCCCAGCAACAGTAAGAATACGCCCCTATATTTCATCAACAAAAGTTATTGTTAATGACTTAAAATTATATTTCAATAACAAATTTCAAAAGATATTTAGCATACCGTCAAAGTAAGCTGACCAGCAAGGATAAAAACAGCAACAAAACTATTGATCTGTGCAAATGATTGTCGTCTTTCACTGGGGCTTGCCACAGTTGAGGCAATTATGGTAACTTTCTGCATGGAAAAGGAGAAGAATACAATCAATTTCATTTCAACGTCGAGTCGTCAACGATGATAATAGGCAAAATTATACCTGAAAATAGAAGAATGAATTGGTGACTGCACTTAACCACAAAAACAATGAGACGCATAACAAATAAGTTGATGAGCATATAAGCCTTATTCCTTCAAGTAAAGCCCAAAACCGAGGCTTTGTTGTAGCAGTAGGTGAACTAGAAGTCCTTGGTAAGGATTCTTTTTGAATGGATTTCTCATCCTTCTGATTAATTTCAGTTCTATGAACCAAGAAAATAACGAGAATTTAAAAACAGAACACTAGTAATTTAATTTGCTTTATTATTTTGTTGTTTGGAGACACTTACGTAAGGGGAGATGATACTACAGAACTGTGAGACATATCCTTGTTTATCGTTTGTGAAGCCCGAGCAGCAAGTTCCATCAATAGTGAAGCAATTAAAAGCAGATCTGGAAGTACAACAGGAAAAAATATATTGCATACAGAAAACACCATATCTAAGTAACACATAATGCGCGCACACATACATGGTCCCAACCAAGACATTGTTGTTGCAAACAAGGAACCAAAAAGCTGGCCGAATGTACCGCCAGCACCAATTAATCCAAACAATCTTGAACCTGACTGAATACAAGACACCATTAAACTATGGAGAGAAAAGATGATGTATTAAAATCGGGAAACAAGTCAAAACAGGCAAACTTTTTGTATGAGTCAGGTTCGGTTGGATGAAACACTTTTCGTCCAAAATATATAAACCATAAACTGAATCGGCGTGTTTATATGTAAACGGGTCAAAATAGACGCCTCTAAAATGCATGCATACTTGTTGAGTGGCAACACATACCTCATTATCCATGGCATCAATGACTCGTGCCCAGGTTGAAGATATAGTTATTAGATTCAACAGAGCAACCTGTAAAAATGCAAGAAATTTACTACTTAAAATTTTACAGATTTTTATAGCTGAGAACAAGAGATATTAGTTTGATACCCATAAGAAGAAGCCGATTCTCACTGAAATGTAAAACCATCCATGTCCCTCAGCTTTTACTTCCTCTTTTATGGTGGATGATGTGGAGACGAAACCCTAACATGTGGTGCATGTTGAGTTAAAAGGTGAGAATGGTATTATGAAACTGATTTATTATATGTTTTGGTTGGTTCTGTTTTCACCTTTGAGTTTGCAGGAGACGAAAACATCCATAAAATGAAAAACAGAACAAGACTTGCACTAAAAAACCTGTGTATCAACACCAAAGCCTGGAATTCAACAAATATATACATTACAGGGTGATGTATCAAGGAGTCAAAATCCGCACCGTGTGTATTGCGAAAAAAGCTAGGCATTAGCTATTGAAATGAGAAAGTGTCATTTACTTAGCATACTTGATTTAATTTTTTGTCAATGAATTCAACAATATTAATAAGAACTAAATGCAACTAAAAGGAGATGTATCTACGATAAGAAACCGTGTGAACCCTTAATATAATATACGACAAGCAATGAATAACAAACAAACAAACAATATAATTATCTGATTATAGTAAACCTTACAAAGCAATTAGTCGAAACGAAACTCTTTAAATCGACAAGATCAATATGTGCTCTCATGGCTTCAAATGTAATCAACACGAAAAACAAATAAAACAGTAAATAAACAACGAAAACGTTGCAAACATTAACAAGAAGCAGCACCTGATTTTACACAATTACCAAACCCTAACCATTCAAACTGAAACATATTGCATGCAAATACTCTACTAGCCATATGAAATTACAAAAAAATAACCACATCAACATCCAAAAATCAAAGAAATTAGGAAATGTATGTACCCTAGCTTTAGAAATATTAGGCGAGGAGAATATAAGCGTTGTAAGCGGAGCCGCAATCAACGTCAACACCAAAGATCCGGCAAAAAGGCCAGGGAGATTATGTACACCTAACGAAATCGCACCTTCGTCACGTAACGGCAAAACGACGAAATACGCGCTCAATACCTGCATGAAATGGATGGGTAAATTAGGGTTTATTATATGATGAGGGAAATAGAGGAGACTTACGAAGAAGAAAGTTGAAGTTGAGTAGAAAACGTTCAAGGTTTCATGAGGATGAATTGTAACCAAGGTTGATATAATGGATTGTAATCGCTGTTTACTCATTATTATGATCATATTGTTTGTTTACGTGAAGAACAAGAAACAACAACAACAACAAATCGATCAATGGAGAAAAAATCAGTTTTACGTTCAAATAACCGTTTTTCTGTTTATTCAAATTGTTTAGATGATTATTACTATTATTACTTTTTTAGTTTGTTACATGTTTCTTGTGATTATATATAAGGTATGGTTTGCAAAAGTCGCTAGGCGCTCGCTAGTCGGATTCGGGAGTACTCGGGAAGTACTCGGCTTAGGCGGAGACTACTCGGGGAGTAATTGGCCTGGGAGACCAGTACTCGTGCCTCGGCAGCCTACCTTGTAGCGAGTACTCGGGGAGTACTCGGAGCCTAGGCGAGACTTTTACAACCATGGACTTCTTGGTTGTGGTTAAAAGACACAAGGAAATGAAACCAAAGGTTCATAGTTGATACACTGGACTGTTAAATTAGTGATCGGCAACTTAAAGATGTGAAACGTGATATACTGATGTACGATTTAACTCATAGATTTTATAGATTCTAGAGTTTAGTATCAGTGTACGTTAGGGATGGGATGGGCACAGTATCTGTACTCATATCCGTTTCGGTATAAAAAATACCGATACCAAATACCGTACCAAAGATATTGGTACGGTACAAGTACGAGTACGGGTATTTCGGTATGGTACTCGCTTTGCTACCAATTTGTTTTTATTTAGTTTTTGAGCACTCGTACGGTTACTAAATAGGTAAAATTGACATGAGTACTAATATAGTACGAGTACCAAATAAATAAAGTTAGTACAAATATCAATACGATACGGGTACCATATAGGTAAAATCAATACGAGTATTATAAATATCATAATACGAAATAAAACATAATTTAAAAAAAAACTTTAAAAGGTCTATAGAAAATTCGGTACCAATACCATCGAATACCAAAATCAATAAATTGGGTACCGATACATGTAACGAATACCTAAAATCGGTACGTGTAGAGGCACGGGTACGGACGATATTTGGGGGAAAAAAAATTGGTTTTGTCATATTACTCTCAATTACATACAAGACGAACTCACTCCAAAAGACTAGTCTGGTGGGTGAGATAGCCCATTTGGTATATAAACCTCACATTGTTGTCCATACAATCAACGTGGGACAAGTCCTATACCTTTGCAATGGTTTCTGTCCATAACACTCTCTTTCAAAGGCTTTTTGTTTAAAAGCTAAATTTGGATATTTAGTTATAGACTAAAAGTTACGAGAGAAGAGAGCACGAGCAATGCAATGTTCAACATGTATCGATTGAGAAACTTCTTCCCACTATTTTGAAAAGCTGACTCACATTTGTTTAAGCAAATGTTAACACTCCTTTCAATTAAACAAACCGACCTTAAGCTTGTAAACATTTTTTTTATATTCCAACTATTTAAAGAACAATAATAATATACAAACTAATCGATTAAACGATTTTTTCTATATATTCTTTCTTTTAAATTAGTTCGTTGGTATAGAAAATATTTTAAACGATATTCATCTATATAATCTAACCAATCTGCTGATTGTAAAGAAAGAATTATTCTATCATAGGAGACTGTTCGAGTCCACAGTCAATAGACAGCACACACAGGGACTTCTAGAAGATGACGCAAGAAATGACGACAAAAGACAAAAAACATGATGAAAGCCATGACGTTCTATGGCTCAATTATTTAGCCACTGAAGTCTTTGAAAGATGACAGTGCAACTTTTGACTTTTGTAACGTTTATAATCGTTCATTTTCTTCTAGGCTAGACTAGGCTTTTGAATTTTGTAAATCGTTTATTTTCTCTAATTAGACTAGGAAGATTAGACTTAAGTCTTTGCTGCTTTATTTTTGCCTATATATAGAGGCATTGTAAATCATTGTTACGCTCAGATCGTTTAAGCAAATGTTAACACTCCTTTAAATTAAACAAACCGACCTTAAGCTTGGTTAGGCTCGGATCAGCTCATTTACAAACCCGCTTAGAACAATAGTATCAAGATATATATGTAAAAACAAAGATGGAAGCCTTTAAATGCAAATGAAGATTAGGATACATCATACAATTGAGCCATGAATCAAAGGGAGTGAAACCATATACTCGAATAATGGCTAAATTTCATAAACCACAAAACCTAACCATCTATGCACTTATTTGAGCCTCTCTTTTCGTAGCCTTTCCATTTCTTTAACCATTTGCCAATGCTCATGGGACAGGCACGTCTCGCCAAAGCTCACCCCCATTAGCCGCCCCATAGTAAGCCATCTACAAATCACAAACACATCAATCACTTACACATCTACTATTACATGGTTACACCTAGCAATTTAAAGAGACTAAAAACAAACCTGTTAAAATCTTCGGTCCCCAAGCTTCGATCAGCCTGTCTCGCTGCAACCATATCATCTTCTACCACCTGTCATTGCTAACACTTTAGATATGTCTCAAATGAATCATTAGAATCACGTCATCAACACAAACGTACCTTTTGCATATCTTCTCCAATAGTATGCGGCAATGATCTAGCAGTGGCCAAATACCATCTCCACGCATTTAACGTTTGTTCATCCACCATTCCTGTAGGACCCACAGACGATGGGTGGAAAGGGATGACTATATCGGCGGGTAAAATGTTTGATTTTCCTTCGGAAAGAACTAGGATTTGAACATCTGTATCCATTTGCATTTTATAATATTTGAAATCATATTCCAACTGAAAATAAAACAGTAATTATTCAGTCACATCATATTAAACAAAAACAAGGTTTATAATTAAAGTTGTATAAATACATACCTTTTGGAACCCCATTAAATCCTTAAGCAGCCGTGTGTTTTCAATCCCGTTGCTCTTTAAAGTCCCTGATTGTAACTGTGTTTCGTCTATTGTAAAATGTGAACCCTCTGCACACTGAAGAGCCCCCGGCACAAGTCTGCAAAATTAATAAAAGACAAAATGTTAAATTATAATATAGTAGAAAACTAGTAAATTAAGAATAGCAGTATATAATATCCTAAACATTTTTATGTTACCTGTTTGTTTCGTAATCTTTGACTGGAGCAAATGAAGCAGTATTAAGAAACTCCACTGTGAGGGGAATACATTGACTGAAAGGTAAAAGGTTTTTTACTGCATCATTAATACGGTTACCAAACACCGATATACTTGATTTGTCAAAACGGGTAAGATTAAGTGATAGTTTCCCCACTGCAATTGAGTCTACCCTTACGTGAACCTGTACCAACAATTCTCGTTATTTTAACATATAAAGCGTATGTGTATTTGTATGTATATGTAATTAATTATAATTTCTTACCTTTGATAATAGGTGTAATAATATAAAATTGGCTGCTAAAGCATCGTCACCAAGAACTACGGTAAGATGGCGCAAAAGGGACTCGCGTATTTCTTTCATCAGATGAGGTTTCAGCTGTAATATCACAAAACTTGAATTAATATTAATTATTAAACATGAATGAATAAAACAAATCATATAACTAAATGCATCTACCTCTATTGTTGGTGATCTCAAAATCATATCGTTAGGTGAGAGCTTTCGGTGTACAAGACAATGAAGACGTGGCACCTGAAAACATATTTGTGATGCATTAGACCAGAAAGTACAAAAGATATAAATTATACATTTTTTTTGAAATACAGAGATGGATGTTCACCTTGCTAGGAGGTAGGTTGACTAATTCCTCTTGGTCAAAACAATTTTCCAGTTCATTTTCACCATTTTTTACATCGGTGTCAAATGTAAGAACACCGATAAACTCAAGAACGTCATTTAGCTTCAAGTCAGACTCTGGTGTGTCATATATCTATAAAATATAAACACTTATTTAGACACCTGGTTTATATAAGATGTGAAACTTTTGACACTATTTTTTTATTTTTTTTAAATTAAATTACCTTCACTAGACAGGGAAAATTATTTCTATCAAAATCAGGCACCATTATCATACCACAATCTGTCATGTTCTCCTGTGGGAGAGATTCGCCATCTCGCTGTTGGAAAAAAATATTTGCAACAAGTTAAATAAAATTAGATTTAAGCAATTTTTGGAATAAATGTAGTACAAAAGGAACTTCATTTTGGGTTACAAAATCATAAACAGAAATACATGAAAACAAGACTGTTAGCTCACCATCTTTTTTGCGCTAGGAGAATCCGGTATCGCATTATTCGAGTCCTGTCATTGACCAATTTATGTCAAACAACATGTAAAGCTTTAAACTTTTTTCATAATGGCCACTTTAAAAAGAATATATAAATACTGATAATTTTTTGAACTTAAATTCCAAGTGCCAACTTACTTGCATTTCCACCTCATCAGAAACAGAGCAATTGTCCCTCTGTCGCTTCTCTCGGCTCGCTGATGTGGCTAATGTATTTACCACACCATCCGAAGTAGCATCCGCCCATGAATTCTGACCAGGCACCTATAAAAAGAGGAAGAAAATACAAAATAATTCATAATTGAATTCATAAACATTGGATAAGCAAATGCATACATATATTTGATGTTAACAAGTCACTTCTTTCTTAAAAAAAAATAATAGAACTCACAGGAACACAGTAGAGTAATCGACGCTCCCAGATGCGCGTATGGGATGAGGTACCCATGGGATATTGAGACACATCTGTAAACTTGTTGGTATTCCATGTATCATTATTCTGCATAAAATGAACGCAAAATTAATAATAATAATAATAAATAACTAAAAATTAAAAAAAAAAAAAAAACCATTTGATGAGTAAATTACTTTTTGAGTTCTTGTGTCAGTGGTTTTAACCATTTGAGTCCAAAATCAAAATGTTTAACGTTATGAGTCCTTAAACACTTTTTTTATAACTATTTGAGTCCAAATTTTAACCTTTTGAGTCCAATTTTATTAACAAAATTGGACTCAAACCGTTATAAAATGAATAAAATTGGACTCAAAACGTTATAAAATAAATGGCTAGGGACTCGGTGAGTTAATTTTTTTTTATTTTAGACTTAATTGGTTAAAACCACTAAAACACAACAGAGACTTAAAAAGTAATTTACTCAAAAACATGTTCAAGGCAAAACACATACCTTGTAAGCACCGACATAGAATTCATTACCAAGCATGTCTTGTATCATTCCACGAAACCGAACCAAAGAGTTCGGTTGAACCCATTTAACAGTTGATGGAGTTAGCATAGGAACCTAGAAATGAAAGTTTTTTTTAATCAATACAAGATGGACAAAGACACCCCCAAATAAACTAGGTTAAATATTTTCATAAATCAACTCAATTTAATCAAATAATTAAAAAAAAAACTTAACTTTTCAACAACCAAACTACAAAACACAAAACCATAACCCTGTTCATAGAACATTATAAACCCTAAACCCTAAAACATAATAGTAGCCTGCCTAGTTAAACTTATAATAAACCCTAACAATACAAATATACATGAAGAAGAATAACGAACAGCAAGAAAATTACAAACCCTAAATAGGGTGTACCTGATTGAGGCCATCGTTGTCGAAAAGAAACTCACGAAAGAGATCGGCGACGCCCCAATCATTGCGGTCAAAAGAAGCCGGATCTGAACCAGAGGATACAGCCTTCTCGAAACTGAATCGGACGGCCCCAAGAGGGTTCGCCAAGCAATCGTACGGACGCCCAACCATTTCCAGATATGCCTCTCTGTTTCTCACACAAACGCACTCGAGAGGTCAACTCCAGGGGTTGGTAGGTACACTTGATTAGCGGCTTCCCGCGCTAACACTTAAGGAGGCTGGTTTCCCGCCAATGTCTTGGGTGACGTGGATTCCCGCGAATTTCAGATGCTAACGCTCTTTTTTAGTTTTTTTTTATATGAGTTCATATTTAAGTATTTCTCAAATATTGTTTTTTTAGTTTTTACAAACGCCATGTAAGTGGGCTCTAAATTAACTAGCATGGTATGTGTTAGCTAATAACTAAAAAAAGAAAAGAAAAGAACTTTGTGATTAGTGGTTTGCATATGGCCCCATCATTCTCTCTCTCTCACACCTGTTACGAGGTGTTGGGAACACTAAAACTATGCGTAGTTGTTAGAGTGAATAATGTCTCACTTTGGGCGTTGTCCGTCACGTGTCGTCCTACCCAGCAAAGTGACATTTTTTCTAAAATGGGTGTAGTGGGGATGTGGGTATTATGTTAATAGGGGTGTAAAGAATTAAATAAATAAAAAACGATGAAAAAATTGATTGGACAAAGAATAGGAAGATGAATGGTGATTGGACAAACAAATGTGGGCAAGGGCGTGGAATATTGGACGCCCCATGCTTTTATTCGCCAAAAAACGCCTAGGGGGGCTGAGCTCAGGCGTGGTTGGGGCGTGGTTGGGCATAAAAACGCCCAAATCTAAACGACTACGGGTGGTCTAAAGGACTTTTAAGTGGTTGACATGGAAAGGGGCACAAGCCAATGCCATGTCTAAGTTGTAACTCGCACGCCCTCTGTTGTTAGATATTTAACAAAGATTATACTTGTTAGTTTCTAAAACTAAAATAAAAGATTGTTTAGGGTTTTTAGATATGATAATACTTTTAGTAAGCACTTACAAAGATGATTATTCATAACTTCTTTTTGTATAAGCTATATAGGAAAATATGTGCTCATATTCATTCTCTAAATATGATTTAAAAAAGTTTATAAGGTTGTTACAACATTGATACGAGCATCTCCATCAGACATTCATAAGCTCGTGTGGAGGAGAGGAGAGGAATGATGTGGCAACCTATATGGATGAAAGAGGGGAAGATTGTGATCAGTGGACAAACGTCCATGGACAAAGTCTGAGAGGGGGGGGGGGGGGGGGTTACATTCGCATTCGTGGAGAATGTCTTACGCATTTGACATAAGTATGTATAAAACTAACAAACTAACATATGTGTGTGTTTTTTAACTCATCATGTGTAACTATTATACGAAACAACATTGTATTATCAGTTTTCTAAAATGTGTGACGTTACGGTCATTGTAAGTCACATGTAATGTCATGTTATACCCATAGTTTACAAAGGCATAAGAGTTGTTTGACATGATATTTAGTAACTAAACTACAACTTTTTCAACTTGAGGCATAAGAGTTGTTCGGCATGACAATCAAGGTATCAAATTACAAGAAAACCATGATGTTCATATAGCCCTAACAAACATTCTTACTATATATAAGGAAAAACCCAAAACATTATTGTTTTAGGCACCCTTGAATCAAACTACAACGTCCAACACACGATTAACAATCATCCAACGATACTTTGATATTGTATACTTCCAAGTTCCAACAACAAAAAAAAAGTAAACAGAAAACTATATGTTTAACCAGAAAATAGCCTGGTAAAAAAATTTCCAGATTTAGCCTTGTCCAAGCATGCCACATGAACATATCTTCCAGCCTTGTCCACTTGTCTTGGTTCACCCCTTGTTTCTTTCTTGCATACTTTACATGTCTTATCTATCCACCCTTCTTCAACATATGCACCATCCACTAAACAAAAACAAAAACAAAATCAAGACAAGGGTAAAATAGGTAATTCCTAGTTTCATGCTACAATTAATAATATTACCTTCAACATATGATTTGAAGAAATCTTTGTATGTCCCTCCAATCTTCCTCCTAAGAGCCCCATACTGCCAACACAAACCATATTCAAAAAAAAAAAAAAAAGTTAGGGGCGTTTGGTTCGTTGGAATTTACTGGATTTCAATAGTATTGTAATCCGCAAACCATATTTAAAATAGGTGTTTGCAGAATTCGTTGAAGTTGGAATATAATAAATTCAATGGATAACATTAACATGTTTAGGGTTGATTTTTAACCCTCTTGAAAGCTACTTGTCCAGTGTCAGGTCTCATTGGTTAACGGGGTATTAGTGGGATCCCGGTTTTCCAGTAATGGATTACCATAATTAATAAAAAACATACATATGTTGGTTTGACCCGTCCGATTAGACCAAAAACAACTAGAAACAATAACTGAACCGAAAGACACAAAAAAAAAAAAAAACTCGATTCAAGAAAATCTAATAAACCTATAACAACGAATCGGGCCGAGAATAAACTACTACCTGTTCCCTGTTCATTCTTTCTCCGGATTGAGTTGCTGACCTAGCATCTTCAATAAGCTGAGCATCTTCAGCTGATCTAACTTGAGCAAAATCTAGAGCTTCTGTAACACTTTCAAACAGATTTTGCTTTCTTTTCTTGGGCTTTTGTTCTTCATCGTCGTCTTTGTAACCTTTCTCTGTTTTTGATGCAACAACTTTGAACTTGTAACAAGGTTTAGTAGGTATTGTGAATGTGAGGTTTTGTTTTGACAAAATGAAGTTAGAACCAGCAAAAGCAGGTGATACAGGAACAGCTCTTAGCCCCATCCCCATGTTTATGCTGTTAGAAACCAAATTCACACACAAACTGCCCTTTTATACTTTACTTTCTATCTATACAAGTGGTTCATGGTATGACCATCAGAAGATTGCTACGTGTCATTTAATAATATATGGTTTATGAGATGCTACGTGGCCCTTTGGCTGACAGTTGAAACTGAGAGGAGCAATTTTGCTCGTCTTGTGATAAAGAATACCTGCAATTGTGTATTGTAACCTATGCTTTCAGAGTTGTACATCTGTATTTTCTTTCTTGGTATTTTTATTATTGTTGCTCGCCTCTGAATAAATCTATGCCACTTATAAAATGTATAATCCTTTGTAAAAGAAAATGTATAATCTTTTGTAACCACTAAAATATAACAGCTAGCAATAATTAAAATAAGTAAACCAACCCATGTTCAGTTATAATTGTGTTTCAAACGAGTTTAATATTTAACTATATGTATAAACTAGTATTTAGGACCCCGTGATTTACGACGGAACCGTTAAACCGTGTTGGGATTGAACCCTACCAGAGAAACAGTTGATTAAAGCCAAAACTGGATCAGAGCAGTGGATCAAGAATAAGCAGTGGATGTATACAAGTCTCTCCCCTTGAAAGTGATTCTAACAACTGATGGCCTCTATCCACTGTCCGTATACAAGTGCTGTTTTACAAACAACTGCTGATCATGTATAAAGACTGAAGACCTGTTGATCAATCTACTATTATAGGTCAAGCACTGCTGATGATACAAGTACTGCTGGAGTCACAACCGTGGAAGGAGATAGCAGTAGTTTAATCTTTCCTTTGTAATGTATTGTTATCAGTAGTTAGCTAAGCAGTGTTTGTATTAGATCGGTAGTTAAAGTTTGTTAGGAGGTTAGATGTCACTTTCATGGTGACGTCAGCCAAGATGCTTCAGTGGTTTGCTTGTGCCTATAAATAGAACAGTACCCTGTACTGTTCTATTGGCTCTTTCACCACTTGTCTTCTTGTACAAACAATTTCTGAGCTCAGGCCGATGGGGAGTTTGTTATACATGCATGCATTGTAATTGAAGCTTGAAATAAATTCAATCTTTCGGTTCTATGTTAAAATGTGTGTTGAAAGCTTTTCTCCTATTTGATTGTGTGTGAAAGTTTGTTTCCATTTACATTCTGCTGCAATTACTTGTTCATCTTCATCTTAATCAAACGTAAAACACAATCAATTGAAAACTCAGATCCTAACAAACCGAACAAAAAGTAAACATAACAACGTTGAAATAACCCACAAAAAATAGACCTAAACGTTAAACATAGAACAAAATAATTAAGTCGACTTTGGACTCGCGCGTAGCGTGTGAAATTTTGACCGAAACGTAAAAATTATCGTAAAAAAATAACTAAATCAAAACGATAAATAACCAACATAAAAAAGAAACTAAAAAAAGTAAAAGTAAAAAGTTTAAGGTTTATATACTAAGCTTAATGAAAGTGAAGGGATTATGCTGTAATTTTTGAGAAATATGATGTGTAAAAAGTGAAAATTAAGGGGTCAAGATTAGAAAAAAAAAATTGTGCAAAACCATCACAAAGGTTTTTTTACAATAGATAGGAAATAAGCTAATATTAAAATCCAACCATTGTACGGTTTTTATAACTACTAGTATATTATTTATCAAAAAAGTTATCAAAGTTGTTAATAAATAACATGTTACTTTCACCCTTTTCTTCTTACGTTTAAATAAAAGCAAAAGCTTCGGCATGTAACTGATCCGGTTAAGGTTCTTGAACTGCTGAACTGGTTAAGGTTCTTGAACCGTTCCCCGTTTGAACCAGCCAATTACCAGAAGGATCAGTGAACCAGTCTGACCCGATACAAAATTTTAGTCAATTTTTATTAAATTCGTCTTCATTTCCTATTCAAGACTCCATATTTTTATTTATTTAAGTCTCCACATTTTTTAAAGTTAAAAATTCACACTAAAAATAATGTATTTTCATTTTTTGTTTTGTAATAAATGCATGTATAGATTTAACTTTTTATATTATTTACAATGTTGCAAAAATCGGATTAGGCGGTCGATTAATCGGCGTCTAGGCGGTGATCGGAGGTCTACCGCCGGGATTTTGCCAAGTCGGTCAACTTAGGCGGTAAAAGTCAAAATCAGTCAAAGTAAGTCAAAATCGGACTAGTCGGTCAAAAAACAAGTCAACATTGAATCATATTAGGTCAAAATCGGACCAAATCTGTCAAAAGGAATGAGTTCTTACCTTGATTCGAACCTTAATCGGGCCTGCATCTGTATCCATCGTTCAAAATCGGCGTATGATGAACGTAGGTAAGAGTTTAGGTTTTATTATATTTGGGTTTTTTTAACATTTAACACCCCTCTATCTTTCACTAATTTACATATGGTTCCCAAAGTTGTATATTTTTATATAAAATGTATAAAATTAACTCTATATTTATATAAATTTGTAAAATTATACATAAAAAGTCCATTCCGATTAATCTTGATTAATCCCTAGGCGATACCTTACCGCCCCACTAGCGCCTAGCGCCTTCTACAACATTGATTATTTATAACATCATCTGGTTCTAAAATCCGCTACTAAAACGATTGGTTCACTGTCCGGTCCGGTCATGAAAACAATGAACGCTTAGATCCTGCGTTCCAAGTTGAAATTGCGGAGAGCAAGATACAAATTCTAAGGCGTGATGTACAAGTTGTTATAGCAACACTGCTGGTAACAAAATTTAAGCTCTTTTAGCTCGTTAGTATGAACTCAGAAGCAAGTTGCATAGTGTATCAGTAACCGTAAGTTTTATACAACATAAACCATACCAACTTCCAACAAAGATACCGGAGGCACCTTCAACACAACATCCGGTCCACGACAATTCCGCCTAAGAAAATTATACCCAACATTAATCGCTAACCTCTTCCAAACTGAAGAACCTTGTTTTGTTTTCACGTGCGAGTGACCGAGTATGAATGCGGTCCCACTTTGTTGAGCATCCAATAAATCTTGAAGCTCTTCCCTCATTTGCAGGTCTTCTGGTTCATCAGAATCATTATGATCATCAACAGCAAATGTCACACGTCGTGTTCTGGTTGGCGGGTCCATCTCGACATCAATAATGTCAGCTACACTCTCCACTGTTTGAAAACTGCCCGACACGCTAACTTGTTGCAGACTTTCCTCTGATTCAAAAGCCCGTGAGTTCCCTATTACCGCAAGCCTATACTCTCCTGGTGACGTAGTTGATTGAAATCCATCGTCTTCGTTACCTGCATGGGACCCACATAAGAAAAGGCAGGATCTAGGTGACCCGATAACTTAGGAAAACAAGTTTTGTATAGGGCTGCAATCGAGCCGAGCCAGGTTGAGCTCGAGCTCGTGCTTAAGCGAGCCAACTCGGCTCCTTAATTTTTTCAAGCTGAAAAGTCGAGCTCGAGCTCGAGCTCGGCTCATAAAATATTCGAGCCGGCTCTTTTTAATTTTTTACAAATATTTATAACAAAAAAATAATAAAAAAAACACATATCTATATGTATTATTTTTCTAATATTTTAAAGACCGAAAAGACATATTAAAAGTATTGTGTATAATTTTTGTTTATTTTCTCATATTTTTATGTGTTATTGATTAATTAAACTTATAATGCTAATACTTCAACCCCCTCCGCCCACATATTTTTTTTTTATTTTTTACATTTAAAACTAATATTAATCTATATAAATTAAAATTATTCGAGAAAGCTCGCGAGCTCAAGGGCCGAGCCAGGCCTAGCTCGAGCGCGGCTCGTTTATAAATCAAGCTGAGCCGAGTCAACTCATTTATAATCGAGCTTTTTCCGAGCGAGCCGCGAGCTACGAGCTTTTTGAACACCCCTAGTTTTGTACAATAAATAATAAGTAACCTGGATCACTAGCCGGTTCAGGGTGGGTCCAATCATAACGGATGAAATCAGCGATCCGGTTCACGAGTTCGGTCTCAAACGAATCAACATCCTGATGAACATCACGATACCCATACCGCACAATACATCTATACGACCTAAAACTAGGGGGTCCCACACGACCAATAAGGTACCGCTCAGCTGGAGGGATAAACGGAACAGGTACAAATTTCACACAAACAAACACCAAAATACTGTGAAACGCCGGCAAATTGGTCACGAACCGTGAGAAGTTAGCCGGGATTCCCGACGTAAGATCTGTGAACACAAGCCCGATCCCAGGAACCCGAGAAATACCCAAACTTGTGCCCAAAGCTAGTAGCCATTCTAACGAGACCTTATTTTGAAGGTCATATTCGTACTTTTTGATGGTGGCGTAGTGCCAAACGAACATTATTGTGACTAGAATAAGCGCTAAGAGAATCGGGAGCCATGCACCTTCACGAAATTTGACTAACGAAGCCGAGAAATAGAGTAATTCTATGGAACCAAAGAAAAGTAGAAAACATAGACCGAGAATTGGAGGTTTATTCCAACAGAAAACAATTACCAATGATGTTAGGCAAGTTGTAACCATCATGACAGCCATAACGGCTAATCCTGCAACATAAAAAAATTAAGAATTTTAGAACATTCTTGGAGTACCATTTAAGTAACAGTCGAACAAGTTCACAAAACGATGTATCTAGTCAAATGTTCAACAATCATGCTTTGTTCGTTCACGAACGTTACTTTATGTTCGTTCAAATTTTAATATATACATAAGTAGTTATATTTATATAAATATAAACATAAAGGTGGTTTTATAACTACTTAAATAAATAGAAATAATTAGTAATTAGGCTTTCTAGTAATAAAAACAAGCTTTACAATGGTACTTATCGTGATTAATCACTAAGTTACATATAAAAAACTAGTTTCCGTTCGTTTGTCTTCATTTATTTTGGTCAATTATGTTCATTTGTATCTATTTATGTTATTTCAATTATGTTCATTTGTGTTCGTTTATGTTTCTTAAATTATGTTCGTTTAAGTTTTCGTGAATTGTTCATTTAGTTTCAAACATACACGAACATGCCCATTTTCTTAATGAACAAACATGAACACAAAAAGTTGTTTGATTGTATGTTCGTGTTCGGTTAAAGTTAAATGAACAAACATGAACAAACCTTTGTTCGTGTTCGTTCGGTTCGTTTACAAACTTACATTTGGCCCCATAAGTAAATCTAGGAAGTACAAATTTTTTTCACGAACCTGATGCATTTCCCATATGTTTGGTGTCCCTGAATCCAATAGTGACGGCAATACATAGAATCATGAGAATCCAGTTGATCTCCGGGATGTAAATCTGACCGTGTTTCTTGTCAGACGTATGGACAACCTTAACCCTTGGAAAACAACCGAGTGATTGACTCTGGTTAATGATCGAGAAGGTTCCACTGATGATTGCTTGGCTCCCGACAACGGAAGCAAGAATGGCTATAACAATCACTGGCCACCGTAAACATGCTGCATATGTTTCAACATCATGTTATTATATAGTTATTATCGTAAACATTTCTGTTTTTGGAAAGTTGGAAAGCTTCAAGTTTGAATTACTTACTCCATGTTATCATATAAGATTTGGGCGTGATTGGATGTGCTTTTTGAAAGAGATTATACAATTTTAAATAATCAGTTTTAATATGAGGGATGTATGATATATAGTGTTTGAAACTTTGAATGTGTTTTTGACTTTTTGTTGTTTGATCCAAAAATTGAAAACCGTGACGGATACAATTATAAAATGCAGATCCAAACACCCGGTAGTAAAAAAAAAATTAAAGTAAAAAGCCATTTTCATCCCTGAGGTTTGGCTAGGTTTGCGATTTTTGTCCAAAAGTTTGTTTTCCCGCATTTGAATCCAAAGGTTTGAAATCTTGCCATTTTCATCCAGCTCGTTAACTCCATCCATTTTTCTACGTAAAGTACTAAAGTCATAGGTATTTCCGTCTTTTTTGCTAACTTAAAAGGCAATTCGGTCTTTTTTACTTTATGCAAAAAGACCGAATTTCCCTTTAAGTTAACAATTAAAGACGGAATTACCCCTGACTTAACAGGAAAAAATGGATGAAGTTAACGAGCCGGATGAAAATGGCAAGATTTCAAACCTTTTGGATCCAGATGCGGAAAAACAAACCTTTAGCCAAAAGTCGCAAAAGTGGCCAAACCTTAGGGACGAAAATGGCATTTTCTCAAAAATTTACTTAAACTATGTGTCAAGTTTATGTCCTCAAAAAGAATACCTGGCACTGAGACATAATAACTAATGTCGTGTGCCATTTGGTGATGTTTTGACAAATAAGCTGCTTGCCCCATGTAACCTAGTATTAATGCTGGATAAACTAAGAAGGAGAAAGCGATCTGCAAAAGAAGTCGACAAAATAATTTCTGGTCCCACAGGATGCCAAATAAAAGTCAATGAACAGAAAATGTGATAAAAGAATCATGAGTAAAGTACACGAATGGTCCCAGTGGTTTACCAAAATCTTGGATTTGGTCCCTAGCTTTCAAAAAGTAAACGGATGGTCCTTATGATTTGCACTTTGTAACGCATTTAGTCCCCAACCAACATATATAAAGGTTTTACAGGTCCAAGTTAGAGACTAAATGCGTTATAAAACGCAAACCACAGGGGCCATCCATTTACTTTTGGAAAAAAAACTGGGGACTAAATGTGTTACAAAGTGCTAACCACAAGGACCATCCGTGTACTTTTGGAAAAATAGGGACCAAATCCAAAATTTTGGTAAACCATAGGGACCATCTGTGTACTTCACTCAAGATTCATATATGTGAATTTCATATTGTTATGCCCATATGTAAGATTTCAGGCCAAATGTACCTGTATTGCAGCATAAGAGAAATGACCAAGGTCAGCAAACATGGCTTCCGAGCCTGCAAGTAAACTTGATAAGTTATCATAACACGGAGTAAATAAAATCAGTTTGACCACAAAAGTCAAACGATACCTATATAATGAAGGTTTTACCTGTAATGCATAATAAAATGCCTCCCAAAGACATCCACCCTTGTTTTTTTGTCTTCTTTAAAAACTTATACATGTAATAGGGCGAAAGAGCTTTGTAAACATGTGGGTCCCAGTATAATATATTGTATAGCCCGAGGCCACTGAGGCATAGCAGCCATAACAGCACAATTGGCGCAAAAATGAAACCAATTCTATGTGAGCCATAATGTTGTAGTGCAAATAAGCACACCAATATGAAGCAGGTTATCGGGATCACAGCATCTGTAAATTAAAAACAATATATATATATAGAGTTAAGTTCCCGTGAAAATAAAATAAACGTACGAATTGAAAGAAAAGTCAAAAAAGTGGCGGTGGCATTTTGGTAATTATCAGCAACTTCAAAATTACTCTAGTAGAGTAATTTTGAGCTTCAGTAGATTAATTTTGTAAAAGTTCATGTAGAGTAATTTTGGTCGTGTAGGGTAATTATTAAAATTGTAGGGTAATTATCAAAATTAAACTACCCCCCCCCCCCCCCCAAAAAAAAAAAAACCTAAAGTTTCTTTTAGTTTGTGCATTGAATGTTATGCTAGTAAACCCAAAAACCTTAAAGTTTGTGCATTGAATGTTATGCTAGTAAACCTTTGTTTCTTTTATGCTCGCTTCCATCACCTGAAGGAGTGGATGTAAGTTAATTTTTGAGTAAATTGTAGTTTTGGTCCCAATGATTTAGTGGTTATTGCTATTATTTACTACATCCAAATGTCTTGCAATTTTAATACCAAGGTTTCTATTTTATTGCGGTTTTGGTCTACCACACTAACTCCATCCAACTTATGTGATAAGGATTTAACTATAAGTTGGATGGAGTCAGTGTGGTGGACCAAAACCGCAATAATAGAGAAACCTTGGTATTAAAACTGCAAGACATTTTGATTTTGTAAATAATAACAATAACCACTAAACCACAGGGACTAAAACTGCAATTTACTCAAAATATTTTCTTCTATAACACTCTTTTTGGGAAAAAAAAAAAAACTCCAAATCTCGCTCAAGGTTTTATTACTTCATCAGGCTCATGATTATAAGGAAACACAATTTTGTTATTTAAATTTTATTATCAGGGGTAATACTCTATATAAATATATTTTCTCTTTTAGAAGGATTTATGAGAAAGTTGAACTTATTGCAATTATTTTTTAGAGGTCCAAAGAGTGTAATCAAAATTCAAGTTCTAGTATGTCCTAGGGCTTCTATTCACTAAATATTGTTGTTTATCCATGATCATTATGTTATTTAAACTGTTGTTTTGTTTTCGCGAAACATACAAGTTTAGTTTCTTTTGATTAATTATATATATGAGATTAAGCATCAAACTAGTTTATGTCTCTTTTATTATTCTCCCTTAACAGTTCTCAGCCCATTCTCTCTATAAACTATTTATTGACACTTTTCTAAAGTCTTGGTGAAAAACATGAGCAACAACAAATCCAATTGCAATAACCAGCCACATCCTTGTACAACAACGTCAACTGACTAAATCAAAGACATAAATACGTCATGTTTCATATTTGCTATGTCTAGAACATGTAATTACATTTTATCTTGAAGCCACATGACAAGTAAAGTCAGGCATATACATCTAATGTTCAAACGGTGCAACAATCGAAGAATTTCAACTTGTTATAAACATCAAGAATTATAGAAACTTAAACATCTTAACATTTTTGTGATGTACATAGTTTGCTCTTTCATTAAATATTTTGGAACTTATGGCCATGCATGTTGAAGAATATCAAGACATACAACTATAAGGTGGAATAAGGTTCCAGATCTTGTACCCGTGTGACTTATGTATGGAACATGTTTAGAAATTGATTATTGCATAGATGTAAAGAATATTGTCTTGCCTGTATGATTAATTTTTCTGTCGTACATATTGGTTCTTCTTACTGAAAAACATCTTACTAATTAAAAAAATAGTAAATTGCAGTTTTGATCTCTATGGTTTAGTGGTTATTGCTATTATTTACAAAATCAAAATGTCTTGCAATTTTAATACCAAGGTTTCTATTTTATTGCGGTTTTGGTCCACCACACTAACTCCATCCAACTCAAGGATTTAACTATAAATTGGATGGAGTTAGTGTGATGGACCAATACCGCAATAAAATAGAAACCTTGGTATTAAAATTGCAAGACAATTGGATTTTGTAAATAATCGCAATAACAACTAAACCATAGGGACCAAAACCGCAATTTACTCTTAATTTTTTGCTAAGAGTAAAATGCCATTTCAGTCCCTGAGGTTTGGCCAGTTTTGCGACTTTGTCCAAAGGTTTGTTTTCCGCATCTGGATCCAAAAAGTTCGAAATCTTGCCATTTTCATTCGGCTTGTTAACTCCATCCATTTTTCTCGGTTAAGACAGGGATATTTTCGTCTTTTTTTGTTAACTTAAAAGGCAAATGGGCCTTTACACTTTACGTACAAGCATTTAGTATAATATATAAGTATTCAAACAAGACGAAAACACCCCTGCCTTAACGGAGAAAAATGGATGGAGTTAACGAGCCAGATGAAAATGGCAAGATTTCAAACCTTTTGGATCCAAATGCGGAAAAACAAACTATTGGATGAAAGTCGCAAAACCGGTCAAACCTCAAGAACGAAAATGGCATTTTACTCTTTTGTTAATATCCAATTGAATCACTATACATGTTTATGTTTGTGTGGTTATTATATCTCTATAATTACTATTAAATGTAGTATAATTATTTCTGAAAAGCACATCCAAACAATTCGCAAAGAAACTTGTGTACCGCAAACGATTGAAAATAGGAGAACACTCACATTCATGGTGTGCTTTGGACATTGATAGCTCTAGCCCCGAAACAGCAGAAAAAACTGAAAATTTAGAGAACAAAACACGTTAATAACGCAAATATTGAACAAGAGATTTCAAAAGTTCGAAAAGATTATAAAGTTGTACCAGAAATAACTGGTGTAAGTACTCCATCTCCGATTACCATACAAGTGCCAAGAAGGACCAAGATTAGTAAAGCTGTATGCAAAGTTTTGTGCTTTTCAAGCAATGTTTTCAATTTTGACCCGTTTTCTCTCTTGGGAGGTTGCGTCAGTTTATACGTTGAGAGCGATTCATCAGCGGTTTGTTTGTTTGGTAGCAGGCTTACTTTAGCATGCCGACATATTAAGGAATAAAGTGCAAAAGTTCCACCTAAAGATTCATCAATAACATGTTAAATTGTTAACCGCTGATGGTTCTAAATGGTGATTACTTTTAAAAAAACTAAAGCTTACCTTCGCCATTATCGTCAGCTCGAAGAACGATGAAGACATATTTGAACAAAGTAATGAGGGTTAAAGTCCAGAAAATAAACGAAAGCACACCGAAAATCTCTACGTTTGTTTCAGAGTGATGAATGTCTTCTGCAAATGTGCTTTTATAAACATAAATTGGGGAAATGCTGAGGTCACCATAGACTACACCAAGACTTTGATATGCTAACACCAATGTTGTCCTCCATGTATCCTTCTAAATGCAATTTAACAAACAAACATAAATCAATATTTTGTAATATGAAAATCATTCTAAATGCAATTTAACAAACAAACATAAATCAATATTGTCATATGAAAATCATTCTAAATGCAATTTAACAAACAAACATACATCAATATTTTGTAATATGAAAATCAATAATTCCAAAATCTGGTGGGCATACCTTAGAATTTCCCCAACAACTTTTTTTGTCACCAAGATCCATGCTTTTCATAAATCAAGATTCTCTTGAAATTGTTGATGATTTAACAAGCTAAATGTAGATCACAGCTGCAACAAAAAAACACATACATAAACTTAAACTACCCTTGATGGAAACATCAAGAAACAGTGACCCACTTGATTATAGTATACCCTTATCTTGATTCTTGAAAACCTATCAACTATAAAGTGAAAAATCAAAAGGGGTCTAACCAGAAAGACCCCATGATGCAAAATCGAATAAAAAAGATTTGTCTTTCTGAAAAAGTAAATAAAAAAATTGCAACTTCTATCAAGATAATACTTTCTTGAATAAAAGTAATACTCAATAAGTCAACTAATTCCCATGACAACGAATCAATATCAAGAACTGCAGAATATTCGACACAAATTGAGATTAAGGATTAAATCAAGATTTTAAAACTTCACTATAACCGAAGTAGCAAGAGAACAAGAAGAATGTTGGGACGGCAAGAAAGCCAAAAAAAATAACGTGACTCAACAGATATCACCACTCCAAAATTGTGTGCACAATTCAATGCAAGTTGCAAGGGTAAATATGAAATATTGGCTTGTATCTCTCTCACACACATAACACCTACACGTGGGTTGGTGTCAGAACTAAAATACAAAGCAATGTGACAAAGCACCGAATAATAATTAGATAAGTTAATAAAGTGTCTAGAAGTGGGCTAGAAAATATGTCCAAAATTTATTACAAGGTAACCACACCTTCCAATGTTGAAATAAACCGTCCCAACTAACACCAAAAACAACATTAAAATATATAAGTAAAAAATTAAGTTACTTGACTTCTTTTGATTAAAAAAAATATATATATCTTTTTGGTGTATATGCATTACCATGTCAATTACTTAAACTCAACTATAATATTCGTAATTTAAGCATAGTATATATGTTATATTTTAAAATTTTATAATATATAACTGTATTTGATTTTGACACAAGTTTTAGCTTAGTTTGATACCCGAATATTTAGGGTCTTTTTTACATCCCTATCTTAGCCGAAACTACCATTGGATACAGAGAAGTCAAATCAAACATTTCTTGATGTTTTATTGTGTCGAAGACCAAATTTGTCTTGTTTTTTCAATTTGGTTATCAATGAAAATATAAAAGTATGATCAGAAATCTGTAGATCATTCATTGTTCTGCCTTTTTTTTTTCTTTCGTTAAAAATATATGCATTTTACTTCTTCATTATAACAACCATAATTACTTAATCCTACAAATAACAAAGCTAATAAAATGGTTTTGAAGGATAGCATATAGGCAAACATTACATCTATTCAGCTCAACAAGATACTAGAATTTAGGAAATCAGTTCCTCAACAAATAAATGCAAGAAAATATTGGGGATGTAAATGAGCAAAGTCAACTTCGACTCAGGCTTAGACGAGCCAGCTCGGTTAAGCTCATTTATCTTAACCAGCTTAAAGAGCTCAACTCACGCGAAGTTCGCTCGAAAAAAGCTCGACTCGAAGCCAACTCGGGTTTAAACGAGCTGGCTTGGCTTGGCTCGGCTCGGTTTGTAAACGAGCCGAGCCCGAGCCAAAGTAGGTTCGGTTCGTGGCTCGATCATTAGTAGGCCCATTGACTCGCTCGTTTGGCACATTTAAATTAAACCCCAAATTATGTGTGTGAGTGTGTTTATATACATATACTCTAATATATCTAAACAATGTTGTTTACTTAGTAATATGGTTACTTTTTTATCGAAAGAAATAGATTGTTAAGCTATAGTTTTAATTATTAATATTGATTTAAAAGATATAGATTAAGGTAAGTAACAATAAATCTTTTCTTGTTCATTTTAGAGTTCGCTTAAAATTACTACTCTGTTTAAAATCTTTGTGGCTCGAGGCTCGCTCGAAGTTTTCTCGAAAAAAGCTCGGCAGTCAGCTCGGTTTTAAACGAGCCGGCTCGACTCAATTCGATTTTTAAACGAGCTGAGCCTGAGCCCATCCTGGTTCGGTTCGACTCGGCTCGGCTCGTTTACAGCCCAAAGCTCGAGCCAGTTTGATTATATTAAAGCTAATATTTTATGTTTATTTTTAATATTTTAAGTCACTTGAACTCATACTGTATTATTAAAATTTGGGTTTAACTTAAACAAGTCAAATAAGCAAACTTACATTGACTCGAGCTAAACTCATTTTCATTTACAAATGAGCTTTACCCCAAACGGCCTACAAGTTCTCTATACAACACTATCCAAAATTGCTTAGCTGGATTTGTTTTTCTAAAAAGATCTGCGCAGTCTCTTTTGTCTGCGCCGCGTCATCTGCAGAATGTTTGTTTTTTCAAAGACGTTTCATTAAAAAATGTCTGTGTGTGAGCAGACAAAGGCCGTTCGGAAACCAAAAAGTCATTAATCAATTTTAGTGGAATGGAATTCAAACAAACCAGAGGAACCTTTCGCATTTCCATGTAAAAAAAGAAATTTGGAAAAACAATTTGTAAGAATTTGCACTTGTGACGAATTTCGACATTAACATCCAAACTGTTAACGATTGTTTGAAAACTGAATCACTCTACGAAAACAAACAAGTAAAAGAAGAGCATCAATCAATCAATCGATAGGAAAATAAACCGTTAAAATAAGAAGACGGAGATATTAGAACTTACTGTTGGTATATGAATCGGAATTGGAATTCAAGGGAGGTTTATTCCGCCATGAATGCAGCAGCAATGAAGATGATAAGTTGATCTGTGTATCCTGAACTAGGGAGTGAAAAAGTGGAATTAGGGTTGAAAAATGAGGATGGATCCACATCCACCACGTTGTGTGATAAATGGGGGCGAGTGGCGAACATGAAACGCGAATCTCTGGTGTTTTAAAACATGGGCCGGGAAAATGGATGGATATTCATGGGGTTTTAAAACCAAACCCTCTGATCTGATTTATCATGTTGCATTTTTTTTATGTTATATTTCTATTTTATTATAGGGAATTGGCCTGTAATAATCTCATCTAGACCTTGGTCATTAATAATCTCACCTCATAATATTCCCCCATCAGACCATGTGTAGTGGGGCGTTTTTAAAAAAAAAATCAAAAAAAACGCCAAAACACGCCCCCCACCCATTACACCGGGCGTTTTCCGGCGTTATATTTGAGAAAATTGCATGCCGGCGTTTTTAAAAAAACGCTGAAGTGGTCAAATGGAATTTGCATGTGGCCAATGGGAGTGGTCCAAGTGTAAGGGGCCTTTTCTTATTTTTTTTTTATTCTTTTCTCTATAAAAAAATAATTGTTTATTGATTGGAAGGGGCGTTATTGGGCATTATTCCCACTACGGCACTTTTGCAATAACCCCCAATAATGCCCCATGCTGACTGGACTGCCACGTGTCGCAAAACGCCCCATGGTGGGGGCATTATTTGGCTTAACCACTACACATGGTCTCAGTCCCACCTTTTATCTATTTTCCCTACAATGGTCCCCCGTTAAAAAAACCTAACGGAGTTAAGCTTTTTTTTTCCAAATTACAAACAGATTTTTAGGACTTTTGATCAGAATGATGATACGAGTCCATTGATGTAAAACTTACTTCGAAATGGAGCTCCAAGTGACTTGATTTTGGTTAATTGGAAATTTAAACACCCGAATTGAAGTGTTGTTTTCATCGTTTGGAGCACCGTTTCGATGCAAGTTTTACATTAATGGACTCGTATCGTCGTTCTAATCAAAAACCCTAAAAAAATTGTTTATAATTTGGAAAAAAACTTAACGGACTCCGTTAAGTTTTTTTAACGGGAGACCATTGTAGGAAAAATAGGTGAAAGGGGAGACTGGTGGGGGGAATATTCTGATGTGAGATTATTAATGATCAATAAGGTGTATGTGAGATTATTACAGGCCAATTTCCTTTTATTCTATTTTTTGTGATATAATTGTGTGAGTTTAATAATGTAAAGATATTTCATGTTTAGCTATGTAAAATGTGAAATATAGTAATGTATTGTAGATACCACGTTGGTTGGACGGGCTAGATTGATTATCATGAACTCGAAATGTATATTTATTTGTGTAATTGACCTTAATTCTAACTTAATCGTTAATTAAATATTTTTTTATATCTTTATCATTAATTTTCTCTCTCCTTCACTCATGAGGATTTCTAAAAATATTAACAAAAAAATTACAAGGTTTTCTCTCTCCAAATTTTTTTCTCATATATTTACAGATGAACACTAACTTTCTCATATATTTTCTCTCTCATCCAAATAAAAACACCAACAACCATTCCCTATAATATAACTAAACTTACATATTTTTAAGATTTTCATTGTGAGTGCTCTAACATTGTTATTTTAATCTAAACAAGTCACAGTGTATCATAATCAGATTGACCATTTGCCCTTTAAAATATATAAATTACTATTGCCCTTTATTTTAAAATATATAAATTACTTTTTGATTTCTTATTTTCAAAGTGTTGATAAGTTGACAAGTGAATACAAGTTGTTTAATAATTCATGTTGAAGAGATTAAATCAAACACAAGTTGTATAATAAACATATTAGACATGAGAATATGAGATCAACTTGATTATTTTCAATCTAAGTTTGTATGATGTTTTAGGTCATATCTCTCACGAATTGTCACTTATAATGGTAAATATGTTTAGGTGAAATACTTAAAACATTTTTCTTAATTTCAAATTAACATGTCTTCCTTCCTTTCGCGTTCGATACCTTTGGTTGTCTGGCCCCTGTGGCGTCCGATTTCTTGAAGCGGGTTCAAAAGGCAGCACTTGCGCATGCGACAGTGTCTGTAGGCCATAGTTATGTGTTTAGCCGAGTAGGATTTGCAATTCAAAAGGGGGTGGCGGCGCAGCTTGTTGCCCGTCTACCAACCCATGATTTGTAATTTGCTCTAACCTTCTAATTAGAAATGAAAATTATGGTAACCCCTAATTATTACTAACATTCCATTCTTCAATATTTTTTTTCAATCGTGATATTTTAGAATCCCCTAAACAAGTTGCACAAAATCCAATGACCAATCAAAGATTCTGTTTCATAGATCAATTAGGTTGTGTTTTGAGGGGTGTGGAGAAATCATGTCACCAGCAAGGCAAAACCGCCGTAGAAGTGCGTGGGGTGGGAGGTGGACGTTGGGGCAACAACTTTTCATTTCAAAATTTGATGGTTTAATCACATTCACACATCTCAATTTTTTTTATTCATTTATTTAATTTATACATCTCATCCTCTCACATTATTAATAAATTGTTCGCCGCGAAGAAACTGCTAATTTAGACAAAAATAACCGTTTTTGATATGATCTTGGCCGTCCAAACTCAACGGTTAATTTTGAGGATAAATCCTGACCGGAATAACCCCTCAAAAATTGATGGGTTTTTTTTAGGTGTTGCGGTTATTTGAGCTGAGCTTTTATCGCTGCATGTTCTTTCAGTTTTCAGACCATGTTCGACATCTCTGATAACTTCTTCGTGGGAGTTAGCTAACAAAATGTATATATATGTCCGTGTATGCTCTGTATTACATCATTTTGAATAAAGGATATCAATATAAGGTCGTTACATAAAATATGATGTTTCTTATGTTTTGAAAATAGTTTCTGATTTAGTTTGGTGTTTTGCTTCAGCTATAATCGATGGACAATGTTGTGTATGATGAACATTCAGTTATAAGGAAAAATGTAAGTTGTTAATTTATATGGCATTGTGTTTTAATTAACCATGTTTGTAATTTGAATAATAGTGTTTATGTTTTTCAGTTTGCTGGGTTGGACAGCGTTGTGGATATGAAGCAGACAGTAGTTATGAAGTCGTCAAATATAGTTAGGGAAAGATTAGGAGTGGCTAGTATATCGGAGAAGATTAAGGAGGGGAGATTGAGATGGTTTGGGCATGTGAAGCGGAGGGAAACGACGGCACCAGTTAGAGTAGTGGAAACTCTTACTGTCGAGGGGAGGAGAGGAAGAGGCAGACCCAAACTGACATGGGATGAGCAGATTAGGCATGATTTAGTAGAGTTGCATCTTTCTGAGGACATGGTCCAAGATAGGACTGCGTGGAGGCATAGGATTAGGGTTAAGGACTTCTAGAAGATACTACAGTAAGGTCTTAGGTGTATTTTAAGGAGGTAGGTTTTTCCTAGTCTTTAAGGGACTTTTTCGGTGATTACCTTCTTGTGTTTATGCCCAAATGATGTTGTATGCATGCTATTATACATGATTTACATTATATTGTGCCAACTCGGATCAATTTCTTGGTATGGGGGACTTCTTATTTGTATATTCTTTGACTTGGTGTGTTGGTTTGTTGTCCGTTTTCGAGCCGAGGGTCTCTCTGGAAGCAGCCTCTCTATCCCTATGGATAGAGGCAAGGTCTGCCTACATCCCACCCTCCCCAGACCCTATAAGTAGCTTTGCTATTTGTGGGATTTACTGGGTATGGTTGTTGTTGTATTTTGTTTTTCAGAAGGATTTGGATTTATATAGCATTGTGTTTTTTATCTTCATTTTGTGTTTTTAGCAGGCCTTTGTGTTATCATTGTAAAACAATCATTCACATGTTTCTTTTTTTTTTTTTTTTTTTTGTGGCTGACAAGTTTGTGGATGGTCATTTGCATAAATTTACTCATTGCTTTAATCATAATAAACAGTTATTTAAGCAAGCTTATGATGAAGTTTGTGTTATTATTTATTATTTTGTTTTTTTATTTAAAATAATTGTGTTGTTTAATAGATATTGTGTTTTTTGGTTTATATTTGTAATATACTTTTACAACAGTGATTAACAGTTGTTTTTTCTTTTCCAGGTTGTGGCTGACAACATGTTTGTGGATGATGATTTTCAAAAGTTGAGTAAGATATGTGATGAAATTGAAAACGTATGTAGCGGAAAGAGGCTAATCCTAATTAGGATAGGTTGAGCTTGACTAAAAGTATGATGAAGGGGAAGACTCCCTAACCCCTGGGTAGCTCGGAATGCTAGTTCTTATGCTACAGTTTCTATGATCACTTAAGAGATTTCTCATTTGAACTTTTTTTATGTGCTCTCTTTCTTCTGTCATGAGCTCTCTCTCTCTCTCTCTCTCTCTCTCTCTCTCTTCTAGTGGCACTGGGTGGACGGTTTATCCGCCCTTAAGTGGTATTAGCAGCCATTCTGGTGGAGCAGTTGATTCAGCAATTTTAATGCTTGTGTTGTAAGTTAACATGGTTTTAGTACAACATGGTATTTTATTTTATTAACGAGTATACTGGGTTTGATAGTTGTTTTTTGTTTTTTGTTTTTTGTTTTTGTTGTTTTTTCAGTTTGAAGAATTGTTTGGAGGACTTCCTGACCTGACTATGTCTTCAATCGAATCTGCAAAGGTAAATCCTTTATGTTAAAGTATGCAAATCATTTTGTTAGAGATAGTTAGTGATGTTTATGCTGAAACTTATTATGTGTGCTTTTATTATGTTATGTAAATTTCAGAACAAAGATAAAGGCTTTGAATTAGGGTTTGGTGTGTTGATTGATTGTCCTGACAAATCTATGAAGCATGAGATGAACAAGGTTGGTACCTTAAATATATGTTTAGTTAGTATTATAGATGAATGACATACATATTATTTCTTAGCTTCGCAATCTCAGAAGAATTAATGAAAGGGCAAAGGCGCTGAAGAATTGGAAGTGGGATGAGGTGATTGAAATCGACAGTTTTGGTCAAGATTCGTAAGATGATGATGATATGCTTATTAAAAAAAATTAATCCATGTTTTTCTTTCACTCCACGGTGGGCTACCATATGATCGTGCTTGAAGACTTTTGTTTTTTCTTTCGTTGTTGTTTTTCCCTTGGAAACGTTAGTTTGGGTGTTTAGGTTATTTAGTTATGTAGTTTTTTTTTTATGTATGATCATGGTTAGATGGTGAAATGGCTTGTAATCATTTCATACTTATTTGTCGTTGTAGTTTTATTTTAATTGATTCTTATGTTTGTTGTCAAAAGCTAGTTATGATTTTGAATTTTAATATGCTTTTTGTGTAAAATTTTGAATATATTACATTTTGGTAATGCTATTAAGTTGAGTTGGAGTTTTTTATGTATATATTTTCCCTTCATTTAAGCATGCATATTTTTCTTTATTTGTAATATTTAAAGATCGTGTACAAAGGGCCCAAAGTGTGAGAAGTATGAGAAATATTGTGGAGATGACATGTGTCATCAATCTAAATTAATTCAAAAGGGTTAACAAGTAATTTTCTCATTGATTCGATTAATTGATAAACTTCCATAACCGCCACCTTTTATTATAGGAATACGAATTTGTATTTTGTTAAGATCCATTAAGGTTATGTGAGTTATCGTTCATGAATTATAATTTCAAAAGATCGCAGAATGAAGGTTTTATAGAGAGTTATATAGTGATGGTTGCAGAATAAAGGTTTTTATACAATGTTATAGGGTTTGAAGAAACACTAGATAAATGGTCGGAACCGAGATATCTAGGGGGTTTGAATCCGCATAAAAAGGTTAGTTCTCTCTCGATTGATTCAGACGTGACTGGTCTTCTTCTCCGAAGCTCTGCAAAAAAAAAGAGCACCGTTAGCCTCGCCAAGGGGAGAAGAGGGTTCTCTCCTTGACCCGACTCCGGTGTGAGAATAAGTATTGGTAATGAAGAAGAAGATGTATTTGAGAAGTGTGAGTAATCTGAATTCATACCTGGGTTGTTTCTCATATTTATAGCCGGGAGTCGTTTTAGGCGGGAAAACCCGTTAGTGAAAAGTTAACGGAAGATGCTAACCCCGTAAGCGGTTACATTTCCTTCCGTTTAAGTTCTTTGATCCGACGTGAGAGTACACGGATCGTGGTCTTGATCAAAGGCTGGGGATTTGCCACGTGTAATGTGATCAAGTGGGGATTACTCTCCAATTGCATGCCTTCGTTGTGATTTCAGGGGTGCCTGTGGTAATGACACTTGACCAGACGGTTATAACCGTCTGGGTGGTGCACGATTGCATTTCTTCTAGAAGATTACTGCTGTAATCTGGTGTGACACCTTACTGTGTGGAAACAGATGAATAAATCCCAAGTCTGGGTAAAATAATATCCAAGTCTGGATATTTGGGCGGAAGTATTGATCTTAGGATTTTTACCCTTTGCTAATGGGAGAAAGCGCAAGGATTTATGTTCTCCTTTGGGCGCGCGATTATAGATTGCTAATTTCCTTCTTCCTTTTGTAAGACCAGTGCGCAGCCGCGCAAGGTTAAAAGGTTAAAAGGCAAAGTTATGGTATGGTCCTAAATAATTATTATGAGGTTTTTGGGACCTTACCCCTTCAAGTCCCCTCAGTCTAGTGTTGTACTTATGCAAATAAGTGGAGCACTGGACTTATGAGAGGGAAATGCTTTTGGGCGCGAGAAATAAGAAATCTTCTATGAGAAGATTGAGTTTGAATTTTGTAAAGATTTTTTGAAAATCTTTGACTTTTAATGAGACTGGTATAGTAAATTGAGTGACAACCTGTCGTTGTCAGTTGTTTTTATTGTCCTTGTCTTACACGTGCGCGTGTAAACGCGTGTGTGTCTGACATTTACTTTTTCTGCTGCTTGGGGAACTGTGATGCCCGGAAAAGTTGCTGTGATGGTTACCGATGCTATTTATTGCGATGAGTATATATAACGTTTGGGTAACCTCCTCTGTGCAATCATTGTTTTGTTGAAAAACTTTCCATTCCTTTTTCCCTAAGAAGAAAAAATTCCATCATTCGTCCTCTTATGTCAATCGGAGAACATCAAGAAGATCTTGTTGAAGAGATGTCGACTGAACTTCCAACGTTGAAGTGGCCTAGAACATCCTTTGATGGTTTGATTCGGAATCTCAAATTCCCGGAAAACTGGGGAGCTCTATATCCTGAGGAGGGGCAGACAGCGGCGGATGCTCCGGCTGGGTATATTACCCTCTTTTGGGATTTTTTCTGTGATGGTAATTTTCGTTTGCCTGTTACTAGATTTTTCCTTGAAATCCTTGGATTTTACAACCTGCATATCTCCCAACTTCACCCTATTGGCATGGTTAGGGTTCGACATTTCGAATGCGTGTGTCGGACGATGCATGTGGAGCCAACCGTTCCCCGATTTAGGGTTTTTCATCAGATGCATTGTACCCAAGGATTTTACTCATTCGTTCAGAGGGCTTCTGCAAAGAAGATTCTTCATCAACCCCCAAAATCTTTTCATGATTGGAAGCAAAAATTCTTTTTTATCAAGGCCGGAGTAATTCCGGTGAGGATGGTTCTCAGGGGGAAAGAAGATGTTCCGATCGAAACCCTTCAAACTCCGGTTGATGAAAACTGGTATCAGGATTTGAAGGATGTGCCCAATATTTCGTTGCCGGAGAAAGCTCTTGTTGGAGCCGGCATGAGTTTGAATTGGAAGATGGAGCGTGATGACAAACCCGTATACACGGAGGATGGTCATAGTAAGTTTGGGGTTTTTTTTTTTTTACCTGCTCCCTCTTCGAATGTAGTTGTCTCTTTGTATGTTGTTGCCTTTGAGAGGAAAGGCGGAAGAATGGGTACTATCAAGAAGAAACCTGAAGAGGAGCTTTGGTACCACCGTATTGTAAGAAATTTTGTTCTTCCGCGGGATGCGGATCTATCTGCTCAACCGGCTGCTGGTGCTGGTAAGTTATATATGTTTTTGTTTTCCTTCTTACGCTTTATGGGTAAATTTTTGCATCGCGCCTTTTGTAGGTGAGTTGTTGAATTTGGGCATAGGCCCTGAAAAGAAAAAACGCGCAACTACCTCTACTTCCGCGCCGAAGAGAAGTGAGGCTGTTAAAGTTCAACCTTTGAAGGCGAAGAATGTTGGAGAGAAGAAAGGTACGCGCCGTTCCTCTGACTCCAGGTGTGATTATGTGGTGGTTTCTGACTCTTTGGAGGGTCTAACTCCTGCAGTAACTGTTCGAGAACCGAAGCCTGAACCGAGGGATTCTGCTGATATTCCCCCTTCTAACCCGAACGAGCCTATCGATTTGGATTCTAGTCCCGAACATTTGGTACATAGGAAAGCTGGTAAAAGGAAGCAAACTGATACTGATGCGGAGGGGCAACCTCCTAAGAAAGTGCAGAGGAAGAAGATTACCAGAAAAGGGAATCTTGATGCATTTGTTTCGGAATCTGTTCCTGGTAAGTGTTGTTTCTCCTTGTTTCCTTTAAGCGGGCCAAATCTTTACAGATTTTTATTTTTCCAGAAGTTCCTATTTCCTCCATTCCCACAGAACTGCAATCTGTAGTTAATGAAGACCTGCCCTCCACTCCTCCGCGAGCTTTTGTTGCTGACCAGCTAGAGCCTATAGAGGTTGCTGGTGATGGTGTGGAGAAGACTGTTGAGGTTGAGAAGCCTGTTGGTGTTGATACAGAGGTTGAAACGATTGTTGAACCGAGCGTGGAGGATGGTGCTGATAATCCACCAACCCCTGAAGCTGTTTTTCAAGATTTGGGGAAAGAACCAACTGTTGAAAGCACTTCTACTCCTTCCCCTAAACCTTCTGACGCCATGCCAGAGCGTGTTGAAAAGGTGACAGTTGAAGAGCAAGGTTCTGCTGGTATTGATAAACACTCTCCAATCCGTCCGGAAGAAACTTTGGGAGATTATTACTACCGGACCTATACGGAAAAAGATGCTTCTGATCCTCATGCCCCTGTTTGGAATTTGAAGAAAGGCGACACTTTCTCGGATTGGCGTGTGTGCCAAGATTGGTTGCAGGGGATACTTCCGCCTGGCGAGATCAAGTTTCAGGAAAGTCGACCTTATGAACAGACCTATCAGTCTTACCTTGCAGAAGCTGCTTCTCATGTTTCTACTACTCACCGCATAGTGCGTGAGTGGTATAGTATGCATAAGGAGCAGACATCTTTTATAGCATCTCAAAAGAAGTTTGCCAAAGATGAAAAACGTGTGGCTCAGTTGAAGGCCAAATTAGAAGCTGATCAAGCCAAGTTTGAAGCTGAGCGCAAGACTGAGGAATGGTCTGTTGCTGGTTGGAAGAGGAAAGCAGAAGCTGAAGCTGCTCTCCTGTCTGAGGAACGCAAAAATTGGAGGAGAATTTGCGAGAAAGACAATGCTGAGAAGGCAAACCTTCGTAATATCATTAATAACCTCAAGGCTGAGGTTGAAAAATTGAAAAATCAAGATGCGGAGGTAGAAAGATTGAAGAAAGAGAAAGCCGATGTAGAAGTTGCGCTAGCGGAAGCTCGTTCTCATAGGGAACGTAGTGAGCAACGGGAGGTACAAGCTTTCGCCACTCTTGCCCTTAGAGATAAAGAGTTAGAGGAACTTACTGCTTTGGTTTCTGATCAAGAACAACTCAAGAAGGATCTGGAGCTTGCGCGTTCCGAGAATGCTGAAACCTCCCGCCGTTTGGCTGAAGTTGAAGAAAAATTAGAAAATTCTGAAACGGCGCGGGTTACAGCGGAAAGCGAGCTTGAACCTTTAAAGAATGATATGGCCTGGTTGAAAGATCGTGGGATTGCTTGTGTAAGTTTTGTCCTTTTTGTTGTGGGATTGTTTATGCGCTTTCTTGATATTCTTGCTTGATTTCACAGGTTGCTGAATCTGTGTTAAATTCTCAAGAGCTGGATAAAACTGTTGCTAATTTAATGGTTGCTGCGCGTCGAGATGGATATGCGCAAGGATATGCGGAATGTATCCAGCATGTGAATAGCGCGTTGAAGGTTGACTAGGATGATAGTAAGTCTGCAACTTTTGGTGTAAATACTGGCGCCGCGCTTGCCTCCATGAAAACAGAGTTTAACAACTTGCAACTTCCGGTCATGGACCTGATAAATGTAGCGCTGCAATCGGATGATCACGTGGCGCAACTTAAAGAAATCTTTCCGGATGAGGGAGAAGATTTAGAGTAGTTTGAAATTGTATTGAACAATTTTTTAGGCGGGGTGTAAATCCCTGTTTCGATGGTGCGCTGTTGCGCAAGTATTCTAAACACTGCCGTGTTTAAAAATCTTCAGGGCGTTTTTGTACGCTGAAAACAGTATGTTTCTATTTGTTTTTGTTTAATGACTTTACAATATTTTGCATGAGTACAATTGCTTTTATTGAGTAAGGCGAATGAAGTTGGTATAAAGCTCATGTGTGAATTCATGGTCGTTTGTGACGTGATCACTGACCGCGCATGGAGCTTGTTTTATACTACCATAACGTTTTTGCGCTTACTAAAAAGAAATTGCATGCACTTTGTAAACACAAAAATAATAGAAACTTTGCAATTTTATTCATGGATAGAGCACAGAGGCTTTACAAAGTTTTGCTAATAATTAAATGGAACTTAACTTACTCTCTGATAGTTCCGCCGTACTTGATGGGTCATGTCTTTCTGCGGAAAATTTATAGAGCCGTCACTTAGGTTTTTGCCCGTTTGCTTGGGCCTTCCTCTCCCCGGGTTATCTGCTTAATCTCTTTACGCACATTTTGGAGTAAATGCGTGAGTTCGCCGCTCTTGAGGGCTTTCTCTATTTCTGTGCGCAGAGATATGCAGTTGTTAGTGGTATGCCCGTTGTCTTTATGATATTCGCAGTATTGCGTCGGGTCTTGTCCACGTTTACTTTTCATTGGGATCGGAGCTTTGAATTGATAGTCTTCAGTACTGAGAACTTCCGCAGGGGTCTTTGTTAGGGGAGTCCATTGCCTCTCCCTATTTTCTTGTTTGTTCTCCCTCTGCGCGAAGAGTTTGTTGATTGTTGTGCGAGCATCTTCAGACGATCGACTTCCTGATCCGGACTCGCGCCATGACTTCTTAAACCTTCTTTCACCAGTTAAGCTTAAATCCGCGGGCCTGCTGTGCGGTGGTGGTGGCCTGTTTGTTGTGAGGTTTTTCTCAGTTTGCGCATAAACTTTGGCCGCCGCCATTATCTTCTCCCAACTTGTTGGAAGGCCCTCTGTTCCAGATAAGACTTTAACCATGTCATCACACCTAACCGCGTACTTGAATTGAGCACGGATTAGTTGTTCATGAACACCGCCAATTTCCAACACTTCCTTATTGTATCTAGTGATGAAATCCTCTAGATTTTCATCATCACGACGCCATATGTTCATGACGTCGGAAGTGTCTCTAATGGAGCGCCGCTGCTGGCTGAAGTGTGTTAAAAACTTTTCTCGTAGATCTTTCCATGATTCGATCTGTCCAGTTGGTAGGTTATCAAACCAGATTCGCGCTGGGCCAGTTAATGTTTGTACAAACAGATGACACCATAGCGGAAGGGTCCAACCTCCCACCAAACCTGCGCTGGTAAACACTCTCAGATGATCATCGGGGTCTGACAACCCATTAAACTTCCCTATGTTGGATGGTAATTTTGCCTTCTCTAATGGAGCTAGAGCTATCTCCAATATGAACTTCGAGTTTTCCGCTGCTTCTGCAGGGCGGTAAACTAAGTCATAATTGTGCTCTGCCTCAGGGTTATAAACCGCTCGAGGCCTGCATTTGTTATAGTTTGGCTGCAGTCTGTTGAATACACTGGTGTTTGCACTCAAACGATATGTTTGATCTGATTCATCGGTGTGAGTGTCTCGTTGGGAACCCAACCTATCATGAACCGATTGTCTTCGACGAGGGTGTGGTTCACCATGGTGTTGTCTCTGGTAACCGCCTGTCTGAGTGTATTCTCGTTGTGACGTAGATCTGGCATGAACTTCTGTATCTTCATAAGTTGATTCTTCCCGTTGGGAGGCATGGGCACGAGATCCCGGTCTCCGTGATTGAGTCAGGGGAGCAGTTTGAGCACACAGCTGTGTGTATACTGCGTTTAATGCCCCTTGAGACCGGACATACCATGATATCAGAGTTTCTCCTGGTGGTAAAATTGATTGAGCAGGGTTTGCTGGTAACATTCCTGGAGTGACAGGATCGTTTCCCCGATTGGATTGGACCTCATTATCGTCCGAGGCATCTTCTAGGATTCCGTCTACTTGCAAATTGTTTCCGACATTCGGTCGAGGACCGACTTGTCGATGAGATGATGAGTTTTCTGCCATACTGAAGTTGAAATTGGAAGGAACTGAATCGAAACAAGATGAAAACTAGAAAAATAGAGGAATCGGTGGGCGCTAATGAAGAAACACTAGATAAATGGTCGGAACCGAGATATCTAGGGGGTTTGAATCCGCATAAAAAGGTTAGTTCTCTCTCGATTGATTCAGACGTGACCGATCTTCTTCTCCGAAGCTCTGCAAAAAAAGAGTACCGTTAGCCTCGCCAAGGGGAGAAGAGGGTTATCTCCTTGACCCGACTCCGGCGTGAGAATAAGTATTGGTAATGAAGAAGAAGATGTATTTGAGAAGTGTGAGTAATCTGAATTCATACCTGGGTTGTTTCTCATATTTATAGCCGGGAGTCGTTTTAGGCGGGAAAACCCGTTAGTGAAAAGTTAACGGAAGATGCTAACCCCGTAAGCGGTTACATTTCCTTCCGTTTAAGTTCTTTGATCCGACGTGAGAGTACACGGATCGTGGTCTTGATCAAAGGCTGGGGATTTGCCACGTGTAATGTGATCAAGTGGGGATTACTCTCCAATTGCATGCCTTCGTTGTGATTTCAGGGGTGCCTGTGGTAATGACACGTGTCCAGACGGTTATAACCGTCTGGGTGGTGCACGATTGCATTTCTTCTAGAAGATTACTGCTGTAATCTGGTGTGACACCTTACTGTGTGGAAACAGATGAATAAATCCCAAGTCTGGGTAAAATAATATCCAAGTCTGGATATTTGGGCGGAAGTATTGATCTTAGGATTTTTACCCTTTGCTAATGGGAGAAAGCGCAAGGATTTATGTTCTCCTTTGGGCGCGCGATTATAGATTGCTGATTTCCTTCTTCCTTTTGTAAGACCAGTGCGCAGCCGCGCAAGGTTAAAAGGTTAAAAGGCAAAGTTATGGTATGGTCCTAAATACTTATTATGAGGTTTTTGGGACCTTACCCCTTCAGGGTTATATAGTGTTATAGTGTTATATTCTATGGTAGCAGTTCTATGATGGATGTATAGTGTTATATAGTGTCATAATATTATATTTTCTGGTAGCAGGTCTATGATGGATGTTTAGTGTTATATAGTGTTATAGTGGTATATTTTCTATTAGCAGGTCTATGATGGATGTATAGTGTTACATAGTGTTATATGGTGTTATATAGTGTTATATAGTGTTACATAGTGTTATATGGTCTTACATAGTGTTATATGGTGTTATACAATGTTATACATCGTTATATAGTGTTTATATAGTGTTATATTTTCTGGTAGCAGTTGCATGTTTCCGGATTCGTAAAATAAGGATGAACATGGATCACTGGAATTTAGGAGAAGGATCGCTGGAATTTAGTAGAGGTTACCTTATTTGAAACATATAAAAAGACACTATTATCCCTACAATTTTCAAATTAGCCAAAATAATTAAAACACAATTTACAATTTGGTCCCTATTGATCTCCACTATAAGATAAAAGATCTAATGGTTTAAAACACTTCTTACACTTCTCACACTTTAGGCCCTTTTTACACTATCCTTACCCTTTAAAGATCCTGTACAAAGGGCCCAAAGTGTGAGAAATATTGTGGAGATGACATGTGTCCTCAATCTAAATCACTTCAAAAGGGTAAACAAGTAATTTTCTCATTGATTCGATTAATTGATAACCTTCCATAACCGCCACCCTTTATTACAGGAATACGAATTTGTATTTTTTTCAGATCCATTAAGGTTATGTGAGTTATCGTTCATCAATTGTAATTTCTAAAGATCGCAGAATAAAGGTTTTATAGAGTGTTATACAGTGATGGTTGCAGAATAAGGTTTTTATACAGTGTTATAGTGTTATATTTTATGGTAGCAGTTCTATGATGGAAGTATAGTGTTATAGTATTATATTTTCTGGTAGCAGGTCTATGATGGATGTATAGTGTTATAGTGTTATATTTTCTGATAGCAAGTCTATGATGGATGTATAGTGTTATATAGTGTTATAGTGTTATATTTTCTGGTAGCGGGTCTATGATGGATGTATAGTGTTATATTTTCTGGTAGCAGTTACATGTTTCCGGTCGTAGAATAAGGATGAACAAGGATCGCTGGAATTTAAGAGAGGTTACCTTGTTTGAAACATATAAAAAGACACTATTACCCCTACAATTTTCAAATCAGCCCAAATAATTAAAACATAATTTACAATTTGATCCCTATTGATCTCCACCATTAGATCCAAGATCTAATGGTTTAAAACACTTCTTACACTTTAGGCCTTTTTTACACTATCCTTACCCTTTTCGTTATAATTACAAAGGTTATTAATATTTTCGTTGATTCATGCGTAATAAGGCGTGTATCACGTTAAGTTTCTCGTGTTTAATGAATGGGTTTGTGTGTTTAGCAATAACTGTACGTAACCGTGTGTCTCTTCAGTTATTTGCATCGTTTCCCCATGCAGGTTGTACATTATGTAACCGTTCCTGCCATTAATAGTTTCGTGTTAGTAACCATATGCCCTTTATATATATATATATATATATATATATATATATAGACAATACATGTATGATGTATGTCAACTTATTTAAGTTTTACAGATATCGAATTAAAAATTAAATTTTTAATAATGGCATCATCGTCATCATGTAATGAAGGAGAGCATTTCAAGCAACTCTTTTTAAAAGCAGTGAGGGAAGAATTTGAAATTGACATAGTGATTGCTAGAGATATAAGGAAATGTTTTGATGCTATGAAGAATGGAGTTGTCTCTCGAGATCTTGTATCTGAGACCTGGTTGTTAATGCCTCCAACTGTCGTTCGTGACCTGGCACTTCTGTATAACAGTGATTATGGGATGAAGGATGTGGAGTTAATGGCACATATCTTAGATTTACTTAAACAAGTTAATGTTTCAATGGAGTTGAAGCGTAGGTTTATACTTCCATATGAGTAGTTCTGTTATGTTTAGTTTTTAATTTCTGCAATGGTGAAATGGTTTGTAATCAATTAAGACTTATTGGTCATCGTAGTTTTATTTTAATGGATTCTTATGTTTGTTGTCTAAAGTTAGTTTGTTATGATATTAATTTTTTTTTGTAAAATTTTTAATACATTACATTGTGGTAATACTGTTACTTTGAGTAGGAGATTTTTTATATCTATATTTCCATTTATTTAAACTTGGATAAGTGGTTTAACACATAGGTTACGTTGTTCAGTAGTTATTGTGTTAAAAATAGTTGTAGAAAAGTCAAAACTGCTAACATCAACAGTTGTTTAACATTGTGTTAATACAATGATAAAGTGCTAACAGTAACAATTGTTTTATATATATGTAACGTGGGTTGTTAGTAGTTATTATACGAGTTGGACGTGTGTGAAAAGCAGTTGTATACATTTATTCAGAAAGTATATCAATCGATTTGTTATTATTGTATTTTTTGTTGTAGTTGTGTTATTATATATTGTCGTATATTTTAATTGTCTTCAGTTTAGTTTGTTTTGCTGTAGATGTAAGTGACGTTGTCCTTTCAACCTCATAACATCAAATATGTTTTTTCTTACAATCGTTTGTGTTGTACCAAGCAAAATGTTTTTTTATGGTATACATAGTGTTTTTTTCCTGTTGTGTAACATTGTCGTGGAAACCTGATAACATCAACTGCTGTGTTTTTATATATGTAAACCGGGAGTTTAGCAGTTATTAGAACTAATGAATGTATGTTTAAAAACAGTTGTAGAAGGTCAAAGCTGCTAACATCAATCGTTGTTTAACATTGTGTTATTACAATGTTAAACTCCTAACATGAACAGTTGTTTTGTATATATATGTAACGTGGGTGGTTAGCAATTATTATATCACATGGACATGTGTGAACATCAGTTGTATACATTGTTTTTTTTTTTTTTTTTTTTGGCTTTTGTGTAACATTATTTTAACACAATTGTCATTTATATTCAGAATTGAATTTCCTTTGCTTAGATAAATTACTCTACTAATCTATACACCATACTCAACTATATGTCTCAAACTTTTTATACAATGGTTTATATTCCTTTTGATATGGTACTGTTTGAGATTCTAACGAGGCTCAATGCTAAAGCGATTCATCGCTTCAAATGTGTATCTAGAGAATGACGTGACGGGCTATCATCATTTGAGTTTGGGTGGAATCATGTTATCTATGCTGAAAATTATCTGGTAATATCTTATTGCTTTATATTCGTTACATTTGAATTAAATTACTATTTGACCAACATTGTTCTTATTAATTTAAAAGTTTTGTCATTTATGGATTAAGGAATCTCTCCAAGATGAAGACTTCTGTAACATAAGTAAGGTCTATGAAGAATTTTGGCATCGTGAACTGTTTCAGAAATATAACTTTGAAGATGAGTCAAGTATCCCGGATAACACAACTAACAATCAATCGAAGATTATTGAGGATGTGCAGAAGAATGAAAATGACAAACGCACTGTTAGTGAAGTGTACGATGTTGATGCTTCATTGTCTTGCTCTTTTTCAAAACGTAGGTTGAACATAGACAATCTTGGTGATAAAGATTCTTCTTGAAGTTTTAGGTGTTCGTATTTCGACCATCGAGTCTTACTTTGATATGAGAATTAGTCTTTTCTTACATTGAATTTATGGTTTCTTCCTTTTGGATTAATAATTGGTTCCTTTATTTTGAATAATAATTTCAGTTTTTGTGTTTTGTTTGATTGAAAACATTTCATCATGTTTTTTTATTTATAATATCATATAAACATATTACTTAATTCGTTTTTCTTAACATATATAAATGATATTGTTTTAAATATATTTTTGTATTACGATTAAGATTAAGACTTAATGTCCTCAGAAATTTAAAAAAAATAAACCGTATTAGAGTATAAAATTATGCATGATTAATAACTAACAAAATAAAACAACCTGTGGGTACCACGGGTGATAACCTAGTTTCATATGACCACAACATATGTTAGTGGGTGTGTGAAACATGAAAACCTCACCGCCTAGATGGTATTCTTTTTAAATTTTACATTCACTACAAACAATCTTATAATATTTGCTCGAATGAATAAATGAAACAAAAAAATAACCGGTTTAGAGTAACATATCAAACCAAAAAAAAAAAGTGTGATCAAGTAAAAGTAAAAGTGAAACTAAATTATTTACAAGTTTATTTAAGTCAACTTAAACTATATAACCGGTCAATTTAGGTTTACTCAAATTAGACGAGTCAATACATCACTTTTATAAATCTCGTTAATTGAAAACGGGTTAAAGGGATTACTTAGCACCATCCAGCACTATCGTTTGTTGTCATTTCTTACTCGTGGTCACAGACACATCATCACCGCCACCGCCCCCGTCCCCCACCCCACCATCGTTGCCGCCTCCACCACCGCCACCGCCACCGTCAGCAGCACCAACCACCATCGCCAAAACCACCTCCCCGTTTCCTCCGTTGCCGCGGTCACTGCTTCACTTGTTTTCTTTCACCAGTGCATAAAACTTTCAAAAAAAGATTTGTTTTCACGGCTACTTGGATGTTCTTATGGTCCTGGTCCCCCTAGTACCAGGAACTCAGGAAGGTATATTTTAATTTTTGAATGATTCTCTGCATATTGCTAAACTGTCTGCTATAAATATGATTATTTAAAACAAATGTGTGGCTTTCATAGATTTTGTTGGCCCAAGCAGCTCCCCCGGGGTGCTTCACTGCTTCTGGGATAGATAATTTCTCAAGTATCATTGTTTAATATTCATTAGAGGTGCACTTTCCAACATACTTAGGAATGGATCGATTCAGGCAGTGGTTTACCATCTGTGACGCCACCACAGCCATTGTCATCTTCACCATCACCACCCCGCCGTCACTAGTCACCAAAAAAATATAGTGGGTGAACCATTTTGATACTTTCTATATTTCTAATCAACCCGAGCGCATTGTGATCCAACCCCACTTTTACCCAAAACATCTTGATACTTTTATAAACATACCACCTTGATCAGAAATCATTTTGTCCATTACCCGTTTTGACCTGATATCCTACACGCGTCTTGCCAGGCTTACGCTCAAGTGACTTGATTAAATCATTGCAGCATTTTAGGTGTTTCGGAGGGAAAAAGCTAAAGGGCGCAATTAATGTATATGGTGAGTCCATAGCAAACGTCGAGACCTTGAGTCATATTTCATGTTTCTGACTGCTAAGCCAGTATCACATGGATATATAATTTGGGTCAAATCTAGTTGCAGAAGTTGTTTGCATACAAAAGAAACTTGAGATTTATAACACAAGCAAAAGCAACAACCATAAATGTAAGCAAATCGTTGAGCCACTATTTATTCTAACAGGAAGATGGTCTCAGAAGCATTTTCTTACAGGGTGGGGCTTTGTAGCTCTCTTGACTTATTGCAGAACCCACAACTCCTTTTAAGGGCACTCTTTCGCATATATTTCACTCGCATATTTCCAGTTAATCACCTTCCATATGTTCTTCAAGTAATCTGGCCTCACATTTTTGTACTGCAAATTGAACACAAGATATACAAAAATTAAAACATATAGACCGGAAGATCACAAGTACTGAATTAAGACTGCATTCTAGAAGAGCTTTCTACATATCTCGATGGTAAACCTGTTCTTGGTGGACTTGAGGTGGCAATTTGGGCGATTTGAGAAACGGGTTAAAACGCGTATTTCTTGGAAGTTGGAACTAGTCAAAATGAGTCCAGACGGGCCAGGCTGACCCGCAGACACTTGTTTTTTTTTCTTCTTGAATTCTATAAATAGTTAAGGTGCTAAATATGCTTAAAAACCTATGTAGTTCAGAAATAATTAAAAAAAAAAAACAAATTCAAGAGGTTTACACATTTTAATACACTTTTGGTGGCTTTCAAGTTTCAACAAGTTTCTTTTTTAGTAACACATTCACCCGTTACGAGGAAAGTATAAACCCAAATCAACCCATTTACCCATAAATTGGTCAAAGTTACAACCTCTATCTGCCACTATATCAAAAATGAATCTTTATTTGATTACCTGCAAGTAGTATGCATGCTCCCAAACATCTATGCCAATCAGGGGAACCAAACTTGGACCTTTTGTAACCAGTGGATCCTACAGCAGAATTCATATTGAATAACTTGATTAGTGAAGGTAATTAAGAGGATGATGACTTCATTGACTTGTATAAATCACTGTTAATCTGAAGAAAGAGACAACTGTCAACTGGGGCTCAAGGAAAAAATAAACCAGGTGAAATTCTTAATCTCATACATAAGGCAGAAACACTAAAAGCAAAAAAAGATAAGGATACTAAGCTGTTAAAAGAAGCAAAAAGCACCAGTATTTAAAGCCATATCATTAAAAGGTACAAATTATCAGCAAGGAAATGAGGAAGCCAAAAAATTTAGAGCTGGGACAGGTAGCAATTGCAGAAGACATATCATTTGATGCCTAGAAGACTAAAACTATCTTAATGTACCTGGTTTGCTGTGGTTTCAACCACAAGCCTCTTTAGCTCTTTGTCCACTGCAAGCCACTGTCAACGTTATACAATTTTAAAGTTAATTACTCTTTACTATATGTGAAAATGACCGAGTTAGCAATGAGACAAGGTGCATACCACCCATCCAGAACCCTGAACAGCAGCACCTTCAGCATTCATCTTAGCAATCAACTTTTCTACAGAACCATAGCTCTGGTCAATAGCCCAGCCCAAAGAGGCATGTGGTGTTTCACCACCCCCTTCCTGCAATAAAGTTCACTTTCAATCTTAGTAAACTTACTGTGCTCAAATTATCACTAAAATCTTAAAAAATAAACTAACCTTGGTGGGAGCAAGATTCTTCCAGAAAATTGAGTGATTCACATGACCTACTCAGAAACATAAAAAGAGATCGATAGTTAGGACCTTTGCACTGGAACAGTAACTGATGTCAAATATTTGCTTTTACACCAGTACACCACAACATTTACAACAGCATTTCCCATCAAAGTATGCTACTTATTTCAACAAATATAATACGTTAAACAATACTTGTGATGGTAAAAATCAAACTGAAATCCTCTGCCTCACTGAGAGATGAACCTCAGTTATCATACACACAATTCAAACCTATGATGTCAAAAGCCATTCAGGGGCGCGCCTTGCTGCCATTCAGGCGCTCCGGCGACCTTTGGGGAGTTTTCCGGCCAAATCCTGAAAATTCAGACAAAATTCTGCAAATTCCAGGCAAAAAGGCCTGTGACCAGCCTAAACTAGCCCTAAAAAAGCCTAGAACATGTCTAAAACACCAAAAATAGTTCGTTTATGCTATGAGTCTTGCTTATATCGAGCCCTCGCTTTTTAAGCGCCTTACACCTAGGCCCGACCAAGGCTCACGCTCACCCTTGGCGCCTTAAGTGCACCTTTGACAACTATGATTCAAACCATTTGATTAGAGACTAAAATCATTCCTTTCATCCCAATTACAAATCCATGTTTAAAGCTTTAACAAGCAAAATCTAGTACTTCTTGTATTCAAATCAATATTGATATCGTTATCGTTATCCTTCTAGCATCAAAACTGTACAACTTATTACATAATTTACATCTCATATTTAATCTATAATCATCCACCAACCTAAACAGAACTACAATTACTTCTCAAATTAAAATTCAACATTAATATTGTTGCAAAGTCAACATCATTTTCTATTGTAATTAAGAAGTGCCTCTTAAACACCTTCAAATCACTCCGTTTCCAGTACAAATCAGAAGTAAACAATAAACCGCAATTGAAATGAATAACACTATAATCAAATACAAGTATCACTACATAACTTGAGATAATATATTGATAAAATTTAAGAGTTCAACCTCCGCCATTAAACTTAATAGCACTCTGCAATTTGACAACAGTAGAAGCGTCTCCTTTAGCAATAGCGTCATCAAGCTGCTCCAGAGCCTTATTGTAGTTAGTTATGTAAGTCTGGTGGTGTTTCTGGTGGTGGAGCTGCATGATATCGCCGCTAATCGCCGGCTCCAGTGCGCCATAATCGTATGCAAGATCTGGAAGCGTGAATGTCTGCAATCCACGCAATTGTTGTGGAAACGTTGAGAGTGCACCTAGGGTTTTACGGGTCGCCAAGGTTCGTACACTTCGTAGAGCCATTTGTTTGTTGTGGAAAATACTTGGGGTGAACCGGATAAGTTTTGGTTTTGTTGTTGAACCGGACAAGTTTTGGTAATTGTAAACAAGTACTCAAAGTATGAGGTTGTTGCTATTTTAAACACGTGTTAGATATTTTTTTAACGGTCAATAAAACTTCCATTTTCAACATCAACAAAACCAAGTGTCGGCCGCCGACACGGTAATAGTTGTGGGCTTTCATTGGGCTAAATGGCGGCAGGGATAATAGTGCCAGGCAGGCAGTTGCTTGGCACTCTCCTGTTGGCCCAACAAATTTACAATTTTATCACTCTTTAAAATTACGATTTTGCCATCAGTTAAAAATTATGTTTTCGTCCTCGCTTAAAAATAAATTTACGCTTATGCTCCCAGCTAAATATTTCAATTTTGCCCCCGGTTAAAAATTACGATTTTGCCCCGTTTCAATTTACAGTTTTGCCATTAGTTTTTTCCCTTAAAAATACGATTTTCCCATCAGTTAAAGTTATATTTTTATCCCCACTTAAAAATAAATTTACGCTTTCGCTCCCAGCTAAAAATTCCAATTTTGCCCTCGGTTCAAAATTACGATTTTGCCCCGTATAAATTTATAGTTTTCCCATTAGTTTTTTCTCACAACCAAGTTACGATTTTACCTTCAACTTAAATTTACATTTTCCCCATCGTTTTTGTTTGTTTTTCTGGTGACATTACAAGTTTGCCCCCAGTGTAAAATTACAGTCGTGCCGGCAACTTCCTGGCACTCCCCCGTTGGTCCATTTAGTTTACAGTTTATCCCTGAATTAAAGTTATGATTTGGTCCTCATTTAAAAATTACGTTTTTCCCATCGTTTTAGTTTTTTTTACCAAAACTATAAAGGTTTTTTTGTTTTAATTGGTTTACTCGATTTAATTTTTTTTCGTGTCAAGGAGTTGCCTAACACTAGCTCATTGTTGATGCACAAGAATGTCTGTTGACTGCATCTTCATCAAGTCTTAAGTCAAGAAAGTCAAGATTAGGGTTTTTATTGTTAATTTCGCTTTAATGTACATGTTTATAGGTGATTTCGCTTTAAGGGACACATGGTGATTTCGCTTCAATGGACATGCCATATAAGCGAAATCAGATTCATGTGATTTCGCTCATATGGTCAGGACGTTGAAGCGAAATTAGACTTAGTATAAATACCATCCATGTGTTCGTTCATTGTAACCATTAGAGCGAAATTAGGTCATTAGCTTGGTAGCGAAACTCTGTCAAAATCATTCTAGAAAGCTAATAAAGAGAAGAAATTGAAAGGAAAAGCTGTTGTTACTTTGCGTGCATTGATTCCGCCTTTACACGTGAAGATGAACTGCCTTGACTGATCGTTTAGGGTCACGACACGGTCCAACAAGTGGTATCAGAGCTTCAGGACGAGGAGTTCATACTACTACAGCTGAATCTACAAAAATCTCTCATTTCTACTCACTTTCTTTGATACTTTTTCGATTTGAGATAGTTCCTACGGTTAAAATTGTCTAAAATTCAAGTATAACGTGTAAAACCAACTAATAACAAACCCTAGAAAGTTTCAGGTTGTAAAACGGGTTAAAACATGGTGAAATTTGGTTAAAAGGTGATTCCGCTTTTACGTACATCAGTTAATTTCGCTCTTAGGACAATCCAAAAGGTGTGATTTCGCTTATTCGGTCTTATCTGATTCCGCTCATACGAATCTTTGAGATTTCGCTCATGTGTCAGTCCTATTTTCGCTCTTGTGACAAAAGTTAGGTTCGCTCATACGGTCTTAGTGGTTCCGCTTATTCGAACCTGATAGGTTCGCTTATTTGTCATACTGGTGATTTCGTTTTTGTGTCATCAAGATGTTTGATTTCGATTGATCAGTCATCATTGTGTCTGAACATTAAAAGGGTTGTCGGTTTAGTGATTTTGGAATAAAATTGAATTGTATCTGACATTGTCGGTCAAGTGGAATTGTGGTCAAATCAGAAATTAAATAGTATTCTAGGTGTCGGCTTGTGTAAATGGAAGTTTAGTGATAATAGAATATATTGAAAGGTCCAATCATAGTTGTCGGTTAAGCGAGAATTTGTCAGACTAGTGGATTGTGCATATATTGTCGGTTTAGTGGGTTTATAGGTCCTATAAAATTGAATCTTATCATTTTTGTTGACCCAAATTAGCGGCCCAATCATAGTCTGAAAATTGAATTGAAGATAAAGACAGCTCATGTGCTTATTGTGTTGTCCAACATTTGAGTTCCAATAAGATCATTTGAAAGTTAATGACTACTTGTGTTTGTCGGATATAGTGGCCTAATCAGTAATTGTGCACATTTAAAACAACCCATTAATTGCTTGATTACATCGAGTTGTGTTATAAGTGTTGTCAGCCCAAGTAGGTCATCGGCCCAACTGTAGTTGAAATAATTTGTCTAAGTGTCCTTGGTAATTCACTGTTACATATTCAGTCAGTTTAAACTGATCGCTTGTTTGTTTGTTTGCACGTGATTCGAGGTGATTTACAAGGCGCAAATATCAAGAAGAAGGTTTAAAATGTCAGGAGAAAGTGCTCATGATAGTTGGTGGAGAAGAGACAGTGCAAGATGGGAGATTGGTAAATTATATGAACCATTTAAAGAAGCACAAAGAGCCAATAGATGGAATGAAGAACTAGAGTGTTACATGGATCCACAGGGTAATCCAGTAGTTGATCCATCAAAAGTGGATTTTGATGCTGTTACTAATGTGTTTCCAAGTGAGGGCACGTTCAACACAAGAAGGCTTTCTGATAAAAGCTATTTGCCAAATTTGATGAAAAAGTTAAAAGAAATTTTTGAAGAAAGTCTACCAAAGGTAGTAGAAATGAAGAAGCGAAAAGAAGAAGAATCAAAGATGGATGAAACTTCGAAAAGTGAAGTTGTGTGTTCAAAATGCAAAAAATCTGAAGCAGAAAATGCCAATCTCTTGAAAGATGTGGAGAATTTGACATTGGAAAACAAAGCTTTGAAAGACGGGAAGAAAGCTGACGATGAACAGATTTTGGATTTGCGCTTGAACTGCGAAAAACTAAAATCTGAAAATGACAAACTTTTGGATAATGTTGAGAGTTTGTCATTAGAAATTAAAAATTTTAAAGAAAAAGAAAATGTTGTTGAAAATGAAAAATTAAAAATTGAAAAAGATTTTCAAAATCAAATAAAGATTTTAGAAGATGAGAGAGATATTTTTGGTAAAGATAATCTTCAAAAACAAATTGAAATCAATTCTCATCTTGCTAAAATCATTCAGCTTGAAAAAGAAGCTGAAAAAGCTCGGATTAAATTCAAAGAGCTTGAGAATAAATTGAAAGGTTTTGTGAATTCTACTTCACATATTTGTCCAAAACCGATCAATTCTGTTTCAATAAGTGACAATGTCACAAATTTTGACAAAGTCAAAATTGAAGATTGTGATGAAATATCTGATGATGAAAAAGAAAAGAAAAGAAAAATATTTTTAGATTTACAAGAAAAATTTAAAAATACTGTTTTGCAATCTACTGAAACAGGTGAATGTTCTAAACAAAAACCTGTTAAGAAGAGTGTAGAACAGAAACAAAAAGATAAAAATTTGAAAAATTCTAAAAATGAAAATAAAAGCTCATCAGATAAGTCATCCAATTATTATCAAAAATCACAAAAATTAAAAAATGAAAACTCACAAAGTGTTGGTAATAAGTGGTGCAGGTTTGACCACAGTGCTCAAAAGCCAAATCCAGCATTGAAGAGGAGAAATGATTATAACCAAGCCAAACAATGTTATGATCTAAAGGTTTGGACTGACAGAAGTGGATGGTACGATAACAGAGTGTGCTACACTTGTGGTGTGAGAGGACACATTGCTGTTAACTGCCAGAATTGGAGTTATGAGACAAGAAGATGCTATAATTGTCAAATCAGAGGACATATTGCCAGAGATTGCCCGATGAGATCAATGGGAAGATCGAGGGTTGAATCTCAAAGAATAGTAAAGAAGCCAGTCAACGTCAAGCCTCATGAACAGAAGGTTCTAAAACCTAAAGTTCAGGATCAGAAAATTCAAGAAAAGAAAGTTAAACTTTCAAAGGGGCAGAAAGACAGACTGCGAAAGAAAAGGAAGAAGGCGAGAGAGTATCTTGAGAAAATTTTTTCTTCGGGTTCAAAGGACAGATTGAATAAGAGTTCTGATGAATCGATTCACTCGACTACAAAGCCAAGCAAATCGAATTCTTCAGATGCAAATATGAGGACAAACAAGAAGAAAAAGAAAGTTATTGGCGATGAATCTGGCTCATCCAAGTCAGACAAGTCAAGTTCGGGCAATGAATCTGATTCCACAAAATCAGAGGAGCCACAAGTTGAGGTAAAAAAGGAAGAGACAGTTCCTTTAATGAATGATGAGAATTTTCCACCATTACTAGCCGCAAACCTAAAATCAAAAGGGGTTGATGCTGGAAAAATGTTTAATAGCAATGTTAAACATATTTTTAGCAAGATGGTTGATGGTAAGGAAAAAGGAGTGAAAGAATTTTATGAAGAAAAGAGAAACGCTCAAAACACACCTAAGGCTGGTCAGGCTTGGGTGTCAAAATTTGTCGGTTAAAAACCTGACTTGCCGGAGCTTCCAGGTTGGTAAGTGTGAAGCAGGTATCGGCATCATTCTTGAGAAATTCACAGGTTGGTAACTGTGATATTTCGATTTACAAGTGGTAAATCAGGGACATTAAGTTGTACTTGATTTTCTACTAATGTTTGTTGTTGACAAGGGTCTTAATTGTTAAATCTTTCAAAATGGTTAATGAAGATGAACAATGTGATGAAACCCCAAGTTTGTGAAAAGACAAACAAAACTAATTTTCCGGAAAAACCATTTGATTAAAACAAACTTAAGTGTTTTGAAATCTAAATGGGAAAATAGTTTGTTGTCAGGGGGAGTTCTGATTGTTTATGCCAAGTGGATGGCGAATTGAAGTGATTTGATATCAGTTTGTCACGTTTCTTGTATAGTTTGTTTTCAAATTTTACTTGAAAATCAAAATTGAAACATATTTTGATTTTAGGGGGAGAAAAATTTTAAAAAAATTAGAAAATTTGAAAATTTCAAAAACATTGAAAAAATGAAAATGAGTTTTGGTGTATAAAAGAGGAAATGATAGAAAATCAGTGAACTATCACAGCATGCTAAAGAATTGTAATGTCAAATGTGATAAGCGATCTCACTAAAGATGTGACGATAGGCTCAGCTAGACTAGTAGATTTGCGATAACGATACAAACATAAATGAAAAAGCCTAGTTCTAGTGGGAAACATGGTCAAAAGCATAGTACTTGGTTTTGTCCTTCTTGATTGTGTGCCTACTCGGTAATCGCTGAATGTCGAAAGACATAAAAACCGGTCAGTTTGTGAACTTTCACAACTTGCTGAAAAGTCGCTGTAATTTTGTGCATTTCTTTTTGCAAAGACTTAAACTTGTTTTATTTCTTTATTTTGTTTAAGCATCGGACATCCTCTGCGTATACGTGAGTATCGACCTGGATGTTGTTGCCTAAACGTTCTGCTTTATTTTCTTTGGTGTTTCGTTTAAGCTTTGGATCACCTCTGCGTATACAGGAGTATCGACCTGGTGATTAAAGCCTAAACAATTTCAACTTGTTTTATTTTCTTATTTTGTTTAAACATTGGACTTTCTCTGCGTATACGGAAGTATCGACCTGATTGTTAATGTTTAAACATTCTGCTTTGTTTTCGCACAAATCACAATTGATAAAAGTTTAAAGGCATTACTTGAGTCAGTGTATTGCATGATGAGGGGATATGCTAAGATCGTGGGGTCCATAAGAATTTTAGTGCTATCTTAATATACCTTAAAGTATCGGTAAGCAGATTGAAAGTTTTTAGATTGAGCTTAAGAGGACAATTATATCGTCAATCTATGTGAATCGTTTAGAACTTAAAATGTTTAAAGCTTAACGGTGCTAGTGATTTGTCTCATGAACTGATATGATCCTCTTACACAAACTCACCAAAAATATTGTTTGTATATATTTGTTTTCTGCATTTCTTTCTAAAACAAAAATCTAAAAAGATTTTCGGAGTGTTTTAGCATAAAATTTTGAAAATACAAAAAGATTTTTGACAACTGATGTTGAAGAGTTGATATTCAAAATTCCAAGTGCTAAACTTGATGAACTAGAGGGTTGGGATAATATGTTGAAAACTTTGAATGTCATATACAAATGTTTTGAAAGTCTGTGTGGTTAGTTTATCAAGGTCATTCATTTGAACTTGATGTAACTAGTATGATTGATTGTGTTAGTGATGTCTACCAGTAAGTTTACTAAATTCAATTGTTATAAATTTGTAAAACTTATGTTGAGGTAGAGGATGTGCAGGTTAACAGGTTGTAAACTTCATTATTCCCAATGGAAGCTAAATGTAAAAGCTTGAACCAGATTTCTCAGATTCTAGCATATCGAGAGGGGGAGTCTGTGAAAGGGGGAGTCTGGATCAACATTCAAAGGGAAGAAAGAAGTTAGAGCCAGGAGGACAAGATCCTGAAACCTGTGAAGATAGAGTGCTTATGATGAGATGACAAAGAGTTAGAGAAAAGACTAAGACTGAAGACTCAGGAGCTGAAGATTACGTCAACATCCAAGGGGGAGTCTGTTGATGCACAAGAATGTCTGTTGACTGCATCTTCATCAAGTCTTAAGTCAAGAAAGTCAAGATTAGGGTTTTTATTGTTAATTTCGCTTTAATGTACATGTTTATAGGTGATTTCGCTTTAAGGGACACATGGTGATTTCGCTTCAATGGACATGCCATATAAGCGAAATCAGATTCATGTGATTTCGCTCATATGGTCAGGACGTTGAAGCGAAATTAGACTTAGTATAAATACCATCCATGTGTTCGTTCATTGTAACCATTAGAGCGAAATTAGGTCATTAGCTTGGTAGCGAAACTCTGTCAAAATCATTCTAGAAAGCTAATAAAGAGAAGAAATTGAAAGGAAAAGCTGTTGTTACTTTGCGTGCATTGATTCCGCCTTTACACGTGAAGATGAACTGCCTTGACTGATCGTTTAGGGTCACGACACGGTCCAACACTCATTAGTCTTGAAAAATTACAGTTTTGCCCTGAGCCCAAAATTATGGTCTTTTTTTAATTGGTTGAGAATTATTCGGTCATCGCCCCGCAACGCGGGCGGGGTATCTACTATTTATCCTACATATACAATTACAAGTTGGGGTGTCTGGCACTCCCCCATTAGACCAACCTTTTTTTAATTTAATTTTATTTCAGTTTAAAATTACGCTTTCGTCCTTCGTTTAAAAATACGTTTTTGCCCCAGCTCAAAATAAAATTATAATTTTGCCCCTAGCTCAAAATTACACTTTTGTCCTCGGTTCAAAAACTCATTTTTAATTTTGTTCTCATTTTAAAATTACAGTTTTGCCCTTCTTTTAAAATTACGGTTTTGCCCCCAGTTCAAAATAAAATTTTGGTTTTCCCTCTACCTTAAAATTACGATTCTGCCCTTAGCTCAAAATTACGTTTTTGCCCACAGTTCAAAATAAAATTATGATCCCCCCCCCAAGCTCAAAATTATGATTTTGCTCTCAGTTTAAAATTATGATTTCGCCTCCAGCTCAAAATATAATTACGATTTTGCCCTCTATACAGACATACATGTTATGAGAGATAAATATTCGGTTTATTGCCCCGCAACGCGGGCGGGGCAAAAACTAAGTTGAGGGAATAGTGCCAGGCAGCTTGCCTGGCACTTCCCTATTGGACCACCCCATATTTAATTTAATTTTATTTCTAGCTTAAAATTACGGTTTCGTCCTTTATTTAAAATTACGTTTTCGCCCCTAATTCAAAATAAATTTATATTTTTGCCCTGGCTCAAAATTTACGTTTTTGCCCTCAATTCAAAAACTCATTTCTAATTCTATTCCCAGTTTAAATTTATGGTTTCGCTCTCCGTCTAAAATTACGCTTTTGCCCCCTCTTCAAAATAATAATATGTTTTTGCCCCTAGCTCAAAATTACGATTTTGCCCCCAACTCAAATTCACGTTTTTTGCCCACAGTTCAAAACAAAATTATGTTTTCCCCCATAGCTCAAAATTATAATTTTGCCCTTAATTTAAAATTATGATTTCGCCCCCAGTTCAAAATATTTTTACGATTTTGCCATCTGTTCAAAATTATGATTTTGCTTCCATTTCAAAAATTACGATTTCTCCCTCAGTTAAAAATTATGATCTTGCCATAGTTTTACTTTTTTTTTTTGCAAAACTATAGTACTGTTTTATTTTGCTTAGTTGACTCAATGTAACTTTTATTGTTTCAAGCAGTTGTCTAACACTCGCTCATTGGTCCTGACAAATTAGTATTTTACCCCCAACTAAAAATTACAGACCTGTTATTGTTTTAATTTTTTTAACAAAACTATGGTAGTGTTTTCGTTTAATTGGTTGTCTCAGTGTATTTTTTAGATCGTTTTATAAGTAGTATGTACAAGTAACCTAAATACATGCATACATGTTATGAAACTAAGAAATATTTGATTTAATGCGCCGCAACGCGGGCGTGCATAGGTGTAATTTTTATTCGTCCAAGCATGCCTGGTACATGCTCATTTGTGCTGAAAAATTGTAATTTTGCTCCCAGTTTAAAATTATAGTCTTTCTATCGTTTTAGTTTTTTTTTTTTTGTAAAAGTATGGTAGTGTTTTTGTTTTAATTGGTTGACTCGATGTAATTTTTTTTCTTTTTGAGATCGTGTTATGAGTAGTATGTACAAGTAACCGAAACACAGACATACATATTATGAGAGAGAAATATTCGGCTTATTGCCCCGCAACGCGGACGGGGCAAAAACTAGTAAATAATACATTGCGAAATGCAGATACGTACTTAAAATATTTTCAAAACTTTAAAATACTCCTTAGTAAATATTTAAAAACTTCAGAAAAATTCACGACGATTAAAAATCTATTGGACTCGATAGATTGAAGGTTTTAGTGAGTAAAATACATAAAGGGAAAAAATTGCAATTTACTCTTAATATAATAATCGTGCCCAAACTCCATGAGGCGATCCTCCCAATCTTCTATCAATAATTTGGCTTTAACCCTTCGAGGAAATGAGTTTACCGTTATAATTTATAGTTTTAATTGCTCGAAAGATCCTTGTTGTTTGTCACTTTTTCATATTTCGTCTCCCAACTTTTTAAAATTACATGTATGTTTCATGTGGTTTGATCGTTTGTTACTCTGACTGTTAGTTTGCTCAGTTAAATAGGTGTAAAATTACTAAATTGTCTTTACTTCTAATAAATAAATAAAACATTAAAATCTAATTAATAATTTAAGTTTTAAGTAAATCCCACCATTTGTAAAGAGAAATATAATCATAATTGTTGTGAAACTAGTCTAATATCAAACAATAAGAGAAAGAGATGTAGGGAAAAAGAGACTAATATTTCATTGATAGATATATATTTAAAAAAGAATTACAATGATTATATATAAGAGATGAAATCATGGAGAACAAGTCAATCTATTTATGGAGTTGATAACCACATAATATAATATATATATAACACTCCCCCTTGGTTATCAACTTTATACGCTTTGAGATGTTGCTTCGTTAAAAACATTGCTAGAAAAACATAGTGGGACAAAACTTCAGCTAAGGGAAAAAGATTGGAGTGCGTATTTACTTCTCCTGATACTTCTGATTATGTATGTTGACTCATTAAAAACCTTACTAAGAAAACCCAAAATAGGACAAAACTTTGTGACGGAAAAAGAGTGCAACTTGTATGATACTCCCCCTCATTTGAATACGTAGCCTTTAAGTGACATGTGTCGATCTTCCTTGAAAGTTGCTCAAAGCTTTCATAGCCAATGAAATGCTGCTTGATCCCTTGAAGTACAATCCTTTATATTGAGCAATGTGGTATGATCTTCAAATGAGACTTTAGGTGCATCTTATGAAATTATATCATATGATCTACGACTGTGTTGTGTTACATTTCTACATCTACAAGACTAACCAAACTTCTTTTGATAAGTTAGTAAAATATAATCAAATATCGTTTATACCTGAAATATTTTTTGAACTCATTCCAATGTCTCTTTGCTTGACAAAGGCTATATCATGACAATAAGCTCAAGTGATAGATATTATAACCATACATAACTAGCAAAACATATTAATGCACATACACATAACTATGGTACTTATAGACTGAGAATCTCTACTTTGGTACGAGATAATAATAGTCATTCTTATAACAAGTGACTGAACAATCTTTAACATACTTTAAGATTGAGTTTTGTCCATACTAAAATGTCCCAGCATCTTCTAGATGTAGTTTGATCGAATGGAGAATCTTCTAGATGTAGTTTGATTAATGGATAAAAATACAATCACAAATATACTCGATCTGAGTAATAACTAGACTGTGCGAGGGTCATTAAAAAATCACCCCTCTAAAAGCTCGATAGTTTCTCTCGATGATGCTTATGCAGTATCACTTTAAATTTTGCTATTATAGTGAACTTTTAGGAGAGGACTTTTGATAAAGATGGATAATAATATCAAACTTATATTGCTCTTTATCAGAATATATCATGAGTTATACGACACTCAACCCAACTATTTTAGTCCACAATCTCTTTTTAAATTTATAAAGATACATTCCTAAGGTTTTGAAACCAATGTTTCAGGCATTTACCATCATTCACATACTTCTTTTAACTTTAAACAACAACGTATTTGCATATACTTTTTAGGGGTTCTGTTATATAAACCTCCTTATTGATTTCTATATTATATGCAAGGATGTCTGAAACACTTGCTTCATTTGTAAAATCCATATTGTACCATGCTTGTACACTAATCATTGAAATGCCATAATCACAAGGTACAAGTTTTCTATGTATGTTTATTGTTGCACAACAATTACATCCATAAGATGTTTCAGTTAACCTTTTAAGCACTCAAATGCTTTAGGATACTTATCGGGAGTTCCAATTATATTCAGTGTATTCAAATATGAATCTGTATACAACGATCATATTGTTCTCGAGAACTTATTTTACATGAATTTTGATAATTTAAATCCTTTAGAGACTTTTATGTAAAATTTTAGTATCAGGTGATACATAAACATTCACATGACGAATATCAATTCAATCTGTTTATTACCAGACTAATTAAATACTAGAAAGCCAATACATCCACCACTGGAGAATACGTCTCCTCATAATCAGTCATAGGTCTTTACGAAAATACTTGTGCTACCAATTTTTGTAACACTCCGACCGCGTAATACAACAAACCGCGGCGGAAACGTCGGGGAGTCACGTCACATAATCATTGTCTCACAACATGTGGTAATTGAAGTTTTGTTTTATTTCTTTAATTGATTCATTGTTTTGATATAAACCAAATAAATAAAAACAATTGTCTTTCAAGTTTTAAAGTCACTAAGGCCCGCGTCCAACCTATGTGAAGCAAACAATCCTCAATCGTCACATAATAGAACCTGAAACATATGCGAATATAAAACATCAGCATAAAAATGCCTGTGAGTAACATAGGTTTTTTGAATTTGATTCATGGCTTTGGATAACATAGGAAAGATTATATGTTTACAAAAATAGCCATGAATCCTTGATAAAAGTTTGATTTCTAAAACACATAGCTTTGATAAAAAGTTTGTAGTATATATGAAGATATACTTTGGTTTTGAATTAATAGAATAGGTAGTATATTAAATATACTTTGGTTAATGAAATAGTAGAATAGGTAGTATATCAAATATACTTTGCTTTTGAAATAGTTGAATTGATAGTATATCAAAATATACTTTGGTTAATGAAATAATAGTTTTAGTAGTATATCAAAAGTATACTTTGGTTTAAGAATGAAAGCATCGGTAGTATATCAAAATATACTTTGGCTTGAAAATAGCATATCAAACTATGCTTTAGTAGTATATCAAAATATACTTTGGTTTAGGAAACAACAGAGTTGGTAGTATATCAAACTATACTTTGGTTTTGAAAATAACATATCAAACTATGCTTTGGTAAACAATATCACATTGGGAGCATATCAAACTATGCTTTGGAAGTATATCAAAATATACTTAAATTGTGATTTGGTAGTATATCAAACTATACTTTAGTAAAACAGTATCACGTTGGTAACATATCAAAATATGCTTTGGTTGTATATCGAAATATACCTTAATCGTGATTTGGCAGTATATCAAACTATACTTTAGTAAACAATAGCATATCAAACTATGCTTTGGTTTTGGAAATAACATAAGATAAGTTCTTATGGCTTAATTGGAAAAAGATTTGTAAAAGCACATTGTGGTCGTTTGGCAATACATTCAAACCTTAGTGTATCAAACTACACTTTGGTGACTATACACTTACCACGAAGGCAAAATCTATTTGGTTTAAACTTTGGTTTCTGACATTCCATACAACAGGAATGGGGTGTCAACCTATAGCGCTATATCGTACTACTAATCGGCTTAATCATTGTTAATGAATGTATAAGTAAAAATACGAACCAACAAATAGTCTTACAAACTTTGAAAATCAGTATTTAAGCCATAGATAATAGTTTAATTCGTCAAAGGATAAGTACTATGCATGTGAAAACATATAGCTTGAAATCATGAAAATAGTGAATAGGCACATATGAATCACCTCAAAACATTTGAAAACGTAAAAGAGGGGCTATGTACTCACATAGTTACCTCAAAACATGTAAAAAAGGGGGGGGGGTCTATGTACTCACTTGGGATTGCTAAGTATCCTTGAATCAAGTGAAGTATCAAGCTTTGTACGTGTCCTAACATGTCCTAACATCAGGAACTATGTTATAGCATCGGTACATAGTTGGAGAAATCGGATAGAATGAGGCCTTGTTCCAAAACACTAGCAAGATGCTAGAAATACCCACTTTACAACAACACACCAAAAGGCCACCACAGGCAGAAAGCAAAAAAACATACACAAAAAACAAACAAACAAAGACAAACTATTAGGAACCAAAGATGTCAAAACTTTGTCACCTCTCCCAAGTGATAAAGGGATCTTTAGACGCGTGTCTAATTCAAAAAAACCTCATCACTTTAATTTCTTCTCTAATTTTGAAAAAGTTTGTTGGAATTCCAAGCGTGGAATCGAGTTCACATGGGGACGAGACCTATGGCACACCTAACATGTTCCTCTCTAACGGAACAAAAAGTTTTATGGTTTACAAGGACGTGTCGTGCCAAAGGATTTACTTGCGCCTTGACACAAATAGGACAAAGTCGTAGCTTACGACTCCCGTTAAGTCAAGCCTACGCGTTGAGAATTATTCAAGTGAAGACTTGGTGCTAAGGACCGTTGTGTCTGCACTCTAGACATGGAAAGGTCATCGTTATGAAATTAAGTGTATGATCTACATGATCATGGTGGTCTTAGACAATGGAGTATTGGTATCAGCCTTCAATTATATAATTAAATGGGCTCTAGTTGGAGTTTGGACCAAACATTGTTAATATGCGCCTCTAGTTATTTTATTAGTATATATATATAGGGGAAGGTTCATTGGGGAACACTAAAAAAGTGGGGAACATCGGGGAACAGGCTCAAACGAACTCCGATTGGACTCATTCCAGTGGCGTTGGAACCGGCACGTCGAACCCTAACTAAGATCTCTTAACCCTAAATCCTAACTCCTAAACTCTACACCCTAAAGCTAAAAAATAAGGCTAAAACCTAAGCTAAACCGTAAAATCTAAACTATAAACCCTAAAGGCTAAACCTAAAGCTAAACCCTATAGCTAAATCGTATAGCTAAACCCTAAACCCTAAAGCTAAACTCTAAACCCTAAAGCTAAACCCTAAAGTTAAACCCTAAAAGTCAAACCCTAATATATTTAGGGTTTAGGGGTTATGATTTAGGGTTTAGGGTTAAGAGATCCTAGTTAGGGTTCGACGAGACGGTTCCAACGCCGCTGGAATGAGTCCAATCGGAGTTCGTTTGAGTCGGTTCCCCGCTGTTCCCCACTTTTTTAGTGTTCCCCAATGAACCTCCTGTAAAAAAAGAGGTTTTTTGTGAGAAATGTAAGAAATAATCTACACCATTAGATCAAATGGTTGAGATCATAATGGCAAAATTGTAAATAATGTTTACTATCAAACATATTAATTTTCTAGATTAAGGGTATACATGTATATTTAACATTTTTAAATTAAGAAACTAACATTAATGCACATGCAACTTCCCCCCGTCTTTTTTAAACGTCAATAACTTTTTATACGTAACTTTTTTTTTTAAATTACACCATAATAACGAGCGTTTTTTTATCTTTAATATGAGTACCATATTGCTATACTTATATAGAGAAAAAATATGTTTCGATCAGATGTTTAGTCCATGATGTTTTGTCTATGTTCATACAGTGGTGTTTTAATTGTATTGTGATTCAAAGCGTGGTGTTTTAAACACATACTGGAAAGCACAGTGTTTTTTTATCTACTAGAATGTAGGTTTTAAAACACCATGGTGTTTTAACATATAGAATCTGGAACATCTACTAGCATGCAGATGTAAAACACCATGCATGCAGGTTTAAAACACTATGTACAATAACCATACTATAAACATTATGCTAAGAACACATTTTGGAAATGGAGTAGTGTGTTTAATAGTGTATATACTTATTGAATGGTGTTATATAATTATTGAATGATGTTATATAATTATTGAATGGTGTTATATATGTGCTGAATGGTGATTTTGCAGTGTTATTCGTAGTGTTTTTATAGAGATCTTTAAAATGGTGTTATATACTTATTGAATGGTGTTATATAATTATTGAATGGTGTTATATACGTCCTGAATGCTAGTTACAGTGTTATCCGTAGTGTTTTTATAGAGATTTAAAAAAATCATGTTCCTATAAATAAGGTGGAGGTTATGGAAGGTTTTGAATTAATTGAATCAATGATAAAATTATGTGTTTACCCTTTTGAATTAATTTAGATTAAGGACACATGTCATCCTCACAATATTTCTCACACTTCTCACACTTTTAACCTTTTTTACAATAACCTTACCCTATATATAAATATTAAAAAATAATTCGAGCCAATCGAGGCGAACCGAACTGAGCGGACCTTTGCTCATGCTCAGTTCGTTTCAAACCGAACCGATCTGAACCGAGTGCCTTTTTTCAATCGAGCAAAATCGAACGAGCAAATTTCGAACATTTTTTGATCGAACATTGAACGAGTCTCGAGCGTCGAGAAATTTGAACAATCCTAGTGGTCTACAACCCGTTTCGGCTTAGAAGAACGTTGTTGTATCCCAAGCTAAGGATGAGGTTTAATAAGAATATCACCTGTGAGCGGTGATATCATGATCGACTTGTGTTATGTAACAACTCTCATCAAATTTATTATTTCTTATTTTATTATGTCCAATAGGAAACCCTAATTGAGACCCCCAAGTAATATTGCATGACCCCTAAAATTTTCAGAACAGTTGGAACTAGGATCAGGGCCCCCTAAAACTCAGGGGGGGTATCCCCTAATTGACGATTATCCTTATATCTCGCTGTAAAAATCGAATTTCATCGATCTGTCGACTCACACAAGCTAGGTGGAAACGTGGCTACCCTACCCTAAAAAGGGCGCCGTCGCGCCACGCAACAGCCTGTCGCGCCACGCGACAGGGCCGATTTTTCAGTATAAGTATCAGGGGTTTGGCACTTGAATGGCACTGTTGGTTCGACGTTCAAACTCGTTTTATACACTGAGTTATTCACTTCTTCGTTCAAAAACACACACTAGCACGAAACTCTGCTGCGATAACAGGGTAATAACTCGATCACTGCTACGATACAATGTCCGATTGATTGAAACCGATCCGATGGATGTTTAAGTGCTGCCCAAATCAGGGCTATACTTTGTCATTCGTCGTGAGGGTTTTGATTTCGTGAGCTTATCGTAAATGTTGTATTAAGTTACTGACCTAGTTTCGTATGCATTGCTATTTAAATTAGGTTACAAGGCTAAATCAGTAGGCTAAACTCTGCCCGTCTAAAATTGCAATGTGAGTCATTCTCTTTTTACCAAATTGTTTCCAAAACCCTATTTATTTTCAAAGTTATAATTACAGGGATTAAGTCTTTGTAATCTTCAATTACTGCCGGTATGTGGGGTTTTGTATACATTACTTGATACCCGTCACCATTGGACAACGGGCTAGCCAATGGGTGATCTGACCATAGTCACAGACACTGTCAAGTGACAAATACCGATTTGGGGTAATTAGTTGATAAAAACATTGTAATCACCCTTAATACTGTAGATTATAACAATGTGTCATTTTTTGCAACTTGAATGACTCGCCAGTATTTCCCTGCTGATAAAACCTTTTTAAAACATGTTTCAGGTGATCTGCTGTGATCCAGGAAAAAGTGCCATGTAGCACTGCAAGCTTGAAAAAGTGGCTCAATAAAATAAATAAATATGTTTTTGTAAAACAGGGAATTTCCTTGAGAAATTTCCTTTATTGTAAATTATGGGTTTTGTCCCAAATGTGTGAAATAAAATAAATTGGGCATTTTCAAGTTTTAAAAGATCCTGTTAAAATTCCGCTGCCAACATAATAATTACCACGGGTTTCTGTCCCGCGGCTCCTGAAATGGGTAAAACCGGGTTGGGGGCCCTGACATGTTAGATGTGTAGTTCTGACTGTATTAGATTCACCTGGATTTTTGAGCATTTTCGTATAGTTGTCCACAAGCTTAAACCATCACGTGTGGGTCCAACTTAAAGAAATGTTCACCTGGGGAGACACTGGTGGTGCCATCTAAGAGAAAATTCGTGTTGATAACGAGTTTACATTCCTCAAAAAACCGACCAAAGTTTTGGATTGGAAGATCCAAAACTAAGGCGAGGTTGTGTCAACTGGTCAAGGTTAGGTGGAATCCTAAGCATGCCCTGGGTTCTTTGGGAAGCGCATAGCTTTGGTAAGATAGGTGTATCTGTTTTCTTAGAACCATTTCGGATGCGAAATTGTCGTTTAAATTTCGAGATGAAATTTCTTAAACAAGGGGAGACTGTTGTCACACCCCAATCGATGGCGAAAACATCAGGGCGTGGCACTGAGCGAAACAGATTGTCCAAGAGAAATCCATAACAACTAAAATTACCGAATATTTAGCATTATGTCCCATACCATAATCTATCAAATAAAAACAGTTATTACAGACATTGTTTTCTCAAAGACAGATAAAATGTTCTGACAACTCATATTTTTATTAGATTTGTTTCTAGACTCCGTCCTAGCTTGATTCTAGCAAGTAGAGTAAACATCCTAAACACCTGTCACATACGTTAAAATAGAGGTCAATACACATATTGTAAAGGTGAGCATACAAGTTTAATAGTATAATAGTAGCGAAAGAGAGTTTACGCATAACCAACATGTAACATGTATAATGTGAAGCAAGTAGGTTATCGACAATGAAATATGCACAAACGTGACTGCGAGTTGTAGAATGCGCAACACATATCACCACTGTGACACGTGAAGAAAAGCCCTTAACAACCCCTGTCCATGACAGGTGCTGAGTCCAAACTATAGTACTATCGTTGCTAAGGTGTCAGGCAACAATCACTGTGTAAACATAACATACAAGCATTCATCGAGTAACACGTATGACATGCAGTAACGGTTAGCGTATAAAAAGTGTTTGCGTTGTGTGTCGATTGTGATTTGAATATATATAACGTATGTAACACCCAAAACTGCTTAAAGCAAAAAGGGATCGAGTATACTCACAGATAGTGTTTAATAAGTAAACACCGTCTTGGTTTGAAGGGAGCGCTGGAGAGTTAGCCTGAATAAAGAACGATAGCATAAGCGAAGAACAGTGCATAAAACGGTGCGAGTGAACAGGATGACAGATTGTCATCCGATCGGATGACCTTCCGGACGGATGGTCATCCGGACGGATGGCTATTCGGTCGGAGGGTGATCCATTTGGGATGGATGTGTTTGTGTATGATGGCTTTGAAGTTTTCGTTGTAGCATTTTGAAAACAGAGAAGTATCTCTACCTTTTAGGTCGTCCGGTCAAACGGTCGTTCGATCGGATGGCCGTTCGCTCGGATGGCGATCCGTCCAAGTGAGACATTTCTCAGAGAACAAGTTCACAGCAGGATGGTCATTCGATCGGATGGTCGTCCGATCGGATGACAATTTGCTGGATTGGGTTGTGTATTGAAAATGTTGTAAAAAGTTCAAGTGTGGAGACCATGAGTCATCCGATCGGATGGCAATCCGATCGGACGACAGCCATTGGGTGAGTCACTTGTTTTGAAATTCGTTAAGTTTGAAAGTTTGCGGTTTGATCGAGATGGTATGACAACGCGTTAAACAACGGGAATTCCCTCAAGTCCAAGTTATCCGATCGGACGGGAATCACCCAATTCTGACCAGTTAACTATCATTGACGGTTGTTCATGTTCAACCAGCTAAGTCGGTCATCTCGTTGATAGGAATCAGATCTCAGACCGACACATCACTAGAGAATGAGTGGAAGGCCAGAATGAGCTCCGATTATATCTGTTTTGAGTGCATGAGTGTAAAAGATATGTGGACAAATGTTAAGTAGGCATCTTTCAACTTTTTTACATTTGAAAATGTCTAGATCTATGCAAAATCAGTGTTTAAACATGTTGAAATCTCTTAGATCTGAGTTGTTCTTGGTGGAATGAGGTCAAGTCTTGAAGTTCATAAGAACCCTATGATGACATCATCCTAGAACACCTCAAATCAGCCGATTTCATGGTTAAAAGTGAAGATTTGATGGTTAAAAAGATGAAGATGTGTGTGTAGATGATAGAAGTACAAGATTTGGGTAGAAAACTTACAAGAATCGCGAGGAATCGAGAGAAAATAGGCTGAGAAGTTGAAGGGTCGCACAAGAGCTGTCACATCACTGTTCAAGTGATGTGGCAGGTGCTATTTATAGATGCAAAAAGAGGAAAAGCGGTGTAGTGTGACGGATCGGAGGACAGTCCGATTGGATGGCCATCTGATCGGATGGTCAACCGAACGAATGACCATTCGATCGAATGGTCATTCGGTCGAACGTCTCCGGCGAGTTGTGTTTCGATGTTTCGTTTCGTGCGTTGAGCGTTACGATGCGTTGCGAGTAAGAGATGCGATAGTATTACCCATTAATTACACAAATAACCTAACTACTAGTGTAACACCTCGTAAAATCACGTCCAATGATGTATTGACTCGTGTAATAAACCCTAATGAAGTCAAACACTGAAATTAAGGGACTAATTTTTTGAAAAATCGAAAACTTTGATTATGAAAGGACTGTAAGTGTTATCATACCAAAAATAAGTTTCTGAATAACCTCTCACGATGATTATATTCACAAATGAGCCACTTGTCGATCGAGTGTAGTCGTTTACGTAATTAATTGAAAGTTTGCGCAATGAAGGGTTAAAAGCGTCAACATGTTAATTCTTACTTCTGAGTGACCTTTTAACAAATCGGGAGTTTCAAGATATTTGATTATACTCTCGGGAATGCCAACTATTGGCCGTCTAAGGTTTTTATGCCAATAAGTAAAGTTACGCGCAACTTTGCAAATTAGAGGGGCTAAAAGTGTCAATATGTTTAAATATACCTCTGAATGACCTTTTAGCGAACCTGAAGCATCGTGATGTTTAATAATACTTTCAAGAATGTCTAATATGGATTAGATGAGGCTTCAATGCTATTAAATGATGAGATGCGCAAGTTTTCGCATTAGAGGGACCTAAAGCGTCAACTTTCGAATCTACCCCTTTCGGTGACCAATTAAGCAAACAGGAGGGTAGTAATACTTAATTATATGCTTGGGAATACCCATCATGAGCCATGGAAGACTTGGATGTCAGTAAACGACATTTCGCGCTACTTTGCGTAATTAAAGGACTAATTGCGTCAAACTGCAAAAGTATGTCGATTCGTAGGGTATCGGACCTTCCGGAATATGACCATGAGTTAAACATACCCTATTTATCCTTTAAATAGCTTAGATATAGGCTTAGAGGTCTTTCGTGGGCAAAAATAAACTTTTAATTCATACAGGGACTAAAAGTGTCAAAAAGTGCACAAGTTTACATTTTCGTGCATATCTCACATTCTGAATATACCCGGACACCCAAAAATTTATGTAAGCACTAAAATATTTTATTTTAGTGATTGTCTTGATAAAATTCCATTCGTCGCGTAATTTGGATCGTTTTTCGCGTCCGTCCGTGTTTCGTCGTTATTAACCGAACAATGTGGCCGTACGACCAAAAAAACTGACATACGACATGTTTTTGAGCATGTTTCATGTTCCCCATGTTTAGGCATCATTATAGAGCCTTAAAAATGGTTTAACGGGCCTTAGATGTGTCGGAAATGGCATTTGGAAGTGCAGGGGCTAAATCTGTCAAAATCTAAAAAGAACAAGACCTAGCCCATGTATCATTTTAAGAACAGGGCCAAGATGGCAGTTCCTCAATTAGATTCAGATCCTTATTAATACCCCAATTTAGGATTGTTCTGCGATAATTATTAAAAAGAATCTTAAAGGTAAACCTAGCTGATATGACAAGGCTAAGATGGTAGAACCTATTCAAAAGATTCAAATCCTTGTTAACATCTGTAACATATTAACTTTCCTGGCAGACGTGGTTCGATAAAGTCACATAAATCATCCTTATACTGGATTCTCCCGAAATCCTTATTTTGTGAAATAAGCATCCATTAGGGATGTAATACTTACGGGCCATATTCATTGTCATACAAGACAAAAGACAGTCGTAGCCTACAACTCCCTGTCAAGAAGAGGCAATGAACAACGTTCAACCCTAAATACCTTGATTCTACAAAATCATGGTTTATAATTTAAAGTTGCCCTTGTGACTTGGCCTTTTTGTGCCATAATTATATTTTAATTAAATCTAGGATAATTATTATAAAAATCCTGAATAAGATAAATATCATTCCTTTCCTGCCAGTATATAAAAGAATCTTAAAAGGTATAACCTAGCTTGAATGTCATTAAAGACCTAGCAAAGATGGTAAAACCTGTTTAAAAAGAGATTCAGATCCTTGTTAACATCTGAAAATATGTTAACACTCCTGACAACAGTGATGCGATAAAATCACACTTGTCATCTTTATATTAAGAATTTCCAAACCCCTTAATTAGCGTAAATGATCAAGAGGAATCATGGCTAATAAACGTCGAACATGATTAACACATCAAAACATCCATTGGGATGAATACCTTCGGGCAAAGATCTATACATGAAAAAGATAGTTTTATTTCATAACTTCTTGTTAAGACAATGAACTATGAAATCTTCCGATCCAAAGGAATCATCGATTATGTTTTAAAATTCCCTAGTGACAAGGCATCTATGCCATCAAAAAGTCCTTTGGAACAAGCCCTTGTGCTATATATATATATAAAATGTCAGTAAGACATTGACAGTTGTGACTTATGTCCCCTGTCTAATAAACATGAAGGATTATATTCTGTTTAAATGCCAAAGATGGTTTATTTAAAAACCTAGGCAAAACATAATTAAATAAATTAAATACTATCTATTGGCCTATATGGTTTAATTGCACCATGGCTATTTAATCATCAAATTCGACAATTCGCTATATAATTAAACAAAGTATTATTACTTGGTTTGTAGCCTTCAAAGCTTCACCATGGCTGACTCCTCTGAAGCTCACAATCATCCAGTTAATCAGAATAATGATGCAAAACTGAACTTAAAGGGCGCCGAGTTACAGGCTATGTTAGATACAGCCGTAAACAAGGCCGTGGACCGAGCGTTAAAGGATCATAAGCGAAAGTGCGATAATACCCCGAATAAGGGATTCAAAAAGGGTAAGACCGGTCCAAACTATAACCAGTCCAGGCCACAGGAGGCAAAACCCGAATGTAAAACCTGCAAGAAGAAGCACTTCGGAAAATGCTTCTATGAACAAACCAGGGGATGTGACATCTGTAAGGAAATGGATCACAAGACTCATGAATGCAAGGACTTGAAGGACAACCAGTAGACCGGTGAAAAGACCAGATGCAAAACTTGTAGGAAATACCACCTCGGGAAATGCAGATTTGAATCTCAGCCTTCACCTTGTGGAATCTGCAAGTCCAAGGAGCATATGACCTTGGATTGCAAGAAGTTGGAAGATGCGACCTGCCATGGTTGTGGCGAAAAAGGGCACATAAAGACCCACTGCCCAAAGAAGGCGACTAAAGGAAAAGGCACTTTAAATTCACAAGCTAAGCCTTGTGGAATTTGTAATAAGGAAGGGCACAAGACTTTGGAGTGCCAAGACATAAAGGACGTAACCTGCTATGGTTGCAATGAAATAGGGCACATCAAAACTAATTGCCCTAATAAAACCAAGAAGTCTGGCAAGGCTAAGAAGACCAAAGCTGGAAGCTCTCAAATGGATGCTCAAGAGGCTATTCAGGATGACAATATCACAACATGTACTTTCTTTATCAATAACGCTCATGCTAGAGTATTATTTAATTCAAGTTCAGATAAGTCTTTCGTAGACAATGGATTTTGTAAATTATTAAATCTTCCTGTTAAAACTCTAAGCGTTAAGTATAAAGTAGAATTGGTCGATAGTACCTCAGAGACTGCTTCAGCAATATTAGATGGATGTTTTATATCCATTAGGAATCATTCTTTTCCGTTGTCCTTGTTTCCGTTAAAAAATGTGGGTAATAAGGAGTAATAGGAATGGATTGGTCGTCTTGTAACCAAGCCCATAATGTGGGTAATAAGGAGTAAGTAGTTATCAAGACTCCTTAAGGTAAGCCTTTGACAATTCAAGGAGACACCGGGTATGGATTTCCCAAGCACTTGTTGAATTTGGTATTTAATAAGCTTCGAGTATGGAAAACTCAGAAGAGACATACAAAAGTCGCGATGCTAGAAACGCGACAAATGTTAATGGTGCATCAGATGTGAACCTCAATGTTAAGGAAGTTAGTCTCCAAAACTGCAATTAACGCAGCTGTTAGAAAGGTTATGAGAAAAGTCAGGAAAAGGTTTCAAAGCCTGCATATCATAAATCCATTATGAATATACCTCAGTTTCTCCCATTTTATAGAGTAAGAAATAACCAGTCAAGGCTGAGACTGCCTAAATTTGTCAAAGATTTTGCAGCTAAGTTTAAAAGGATTAAGAATGGAGGCGCTTAACCCTCCTGTTAATTGATTAGAGGCATTTCACATTAATAATGACACCAGATAAGCCCCTTATGGTGATTTTATTAGTTACGTTTGATTTCAGGTGCTGCTAAGTCTCTCATAAGACCATAAGTTTAGCAAACTTTTAGAAACTCTCCCGTAAGAACCCCATATATTAAGCGTAAGGTAAAACTTACAGGCGAAATCATAAGAACCATTTCTTATGTTCCTGTCAGAAGCCTTCAGGCGTAGAATTTTAGAAGTATCCTCTCTCTGGAGGAAGTGCAGCAGCATGCATAGTTGATATCTCTTTGATCTCTATCGATTACGAATACCAGACGATATGATAAAAGCGCCACATGAGGATTGGTGTATCTTAATATATTCCATAGATTGCTTCCATGCCTGATCAGTATGGAGGTTTAATGCATGGAACCACAAAGATATTCCGATGGTCATATGGTACTAAAATCAGCTAAAGGTATTCAAAGAAGATATCCAGAATGGAAGTTTCCAAGTAAATGTTTCCGATTAAGGAATTCGTGAACCTGTAACATGAATGTGTCATTTATTTGACACAAGCAATGATGGATGAACTGGAGCCTGAGATTTGGAAAAATCTCTGTAACCTCCTTGTATCTTGATTATCTTCTCCTAAGATTACCTTGTTTACCTCCTGAGAGGGAAGTAGAGTTAAGATTTATATTCCATTTAAGGCCATATTATTATGAAATCTCCAGGACGGCTAGTACCATCATTGGAAGAATAGAAACCCTGATTTAGTAAGTTTTAAAATAGAGGATTCATATAGCCTAACTCAATATTCTGAGAATTCGGTATAGTTAATTAAGAAAGATGGTTCATTTTGCTTATGCATTGATTACCGCAACCCTAATTAGGCAACCATTAAGAATCGCCATCAGCTGCCCAGGATCGTCGATTTACTCGACTAGCTGTAAGGATTAGCTATTTCTTAAGATTAGTTTTAAGCAATGGTTGGAATAACCATCTCACCTTAAGATAAGCTTTTCTATAATAGTTGGTATATAAGTATCAAGGCTGCTCCTTGGAGACCTTGTATAGATGGAATGTTAGACATCTATTAGTAGACAGAAGATTGGTAAGTCCAATTATCAGGATCTGAAAGTTGCCTTGGAAACAACGAATAAGATCAAACAAATCCATAATCATCTGTAAGTTGCCAGTATTCGGCAGAAAATCACAGATTTATTAAAATAGCAACCCTCCTAAGTTCGTGTTAAGAAATAAGGTTCAACAAAAGATATCACCCTGGAAAGGTGTGCCAATCTGATAATTATCAGGCTAGTTAAGCTCTGAATATATAGAATCATTCGAGGAAATCGAATGTATCAAGATCAAATAGCTTATAAGCTAAAACCCATTTAAGGAACTCGGCAGAACTCGTAATGCATTACACATTAATGATTTAAGGATGTGTTTCACCAATAAGTCGAGAAGCATTATCACATAATGATATGCAGATTTATGATATGATGAGAAACATGTATCGATTAAGGATCGACAGGTTAAGAAGCTCCAAAAAGGATATATGTACCTATTATAAAGGTCAACTTGGGAGCTTGAAGAGGCTCCAGATATGTTATAGAAGTTAAGTCCATTATGCGACAAAAAGTGCTTCCAGCATTTAACAAATCTCGAGGTCGAGATTTCTTTTAAGGGGGTGAGGATGTAACACCTCGTAAAATCACGTCCAATGATGTATTGACACGTGTAATAAACCCTAATGAAGTCAAACACTGAAATTAAGGGATTAATTTTTCAAAAAATCGAAAACTTTGATTATGAAAGGACTGGAAGTGTTATCATGCCAAAAATAAGTTTCTGAATAACCTCTCACGATGATTATATTCACAAATGAGCCACTTGTCGATCGAGTGTAGCCGTTTACGTAATTAATTGAAAGTTTGCGCAATGAAGGGTTAAAAGCGTCAACATGTTAATTCTTACCTCTGAGTGACCTTTTAACAAATCGGGAGTTTCAAGATATTTGATTATACTATCGGGAATGCCAACTATTGGCCGTCTAAGGTTTTTATGCCTATAAGTAAAGTTACGCGCAACTTTGCAAGTTAGAGGGGCTAAAAGTGTCAATATGTTTAAATATACCTCTGAATGACCTTTTAGCGAACCCGAAGCATTGTGATGTTTAATAATACTTTCAAGAATGTCTAATATGGATTAGATGAGGCTTCAATGCTATTAAATGATGAGATGCGCAAGTTTTCGCAGTAGAGGGACCTAAAGCGTCAACTTTCGAATCTACGCCTTTCGGTGACCAATTAAGCAAACAGGAGGGTAGTAATACTTAATTATATGCTTGGGAATGCCCATCATGAGCCATGGAAGGCTTGGATGTTAGTAAACGACATTTCGCGCTACTTTGCGTAATTAAAGGAGTAATTGAGTCAAACTGCAAAAGTATGTCGATTCGTAGGGTATCGGACCTTCTGGAATATGAACATAAGTTAAACATACCCTATTTATCCTTTAAATAGCTTAGATATAGGCTTAGAGGTGTTTCGTGCGCAAAAATAAACTTTTAATTCATACAGGGACTAAAAGTGTCAAAAGGTGCACAAGTTTGCATTTTCGTACATATCTCACATTCTGAATATAACCGGACACCCAAAAATTTATGTAAGCACTAAAATATTTTATTTTAGTGATTGGCTTGATAAAATTCCATTCGTCGCGTAATTTGGATCGTTTTTCGCGTCCGTCCGTGTTTCGTCGTTATTAACCGAACAACGTGTCCATACGACCAAACAAACCGACATCCGACATGTTTTTGAGCATGTTTCATGTTCCCCATGTTTAGAAATCATTATAGAGCCTTAAAAATGGTTTAACGGGCCTTAGATGTGTCGGAAATGGCATTTGGAAGTGCAGGGGCTAAATCTGTCAACAAGTGAAAGTTGCTGTTTGTTGACCAGGTCCTTACGGACCGTATGGTTGGACTCTTACAGTCCGTAAGCCAATACCCAGCATCAGAAAACAGGCAGCTACCTGTTCCAGCCTGTTACACCGCCTCATTTTGCCATTTCTTGATTCTAGGGGCTTGTTTATTGATTTATTAGGACCTAGGGACACTTGGGATGATCCCATAACTCTTATAGACTTGTTTGTAATGATCTAAAGGCATCAAGAACTCCTATATAAGAAACCATTGTTGCATCATTTGATCACATTCATTTGAAAACTTCATAACTTGGTTTCTGGAGGTTCTTGGAGCTTAAGCACTCTTCTTAGTGATCATTAGTCGTGCTTAGGACCTTGGTAAGTATTCTTAACCTTCCTTAATCGTGTTTTGATTAGTTTATTAGTTTAAAGTCAAACCGTCGTAATTAAGGTTTGACTTCGTCATTAATCTTAATTTGTCCAGTCATATTACAAATTGAAAATACCTATGAGTTGGTAATTATGTGGGCAATAAACCCTTAAAAGGGCACCCTCTGATTCTCACTCTAAGTAGGTCAATTGTCGGGTCAAACTTGATCTTAAAAAGTCAACAGGAAGCAATTTTGCAAATAAACACATAATTAGCAATGTAGAAGCTATGCAACCTGTTTTGTCATTGATATAACTTGGTAATTAATGTAAGAACATGTCTAAACATGTTCAACCCGACAATTTTCAGTTTAGGCTCGGTTCGGGATCGAAAGTCGCATAGTTTGATTCCTGCTTTGACTTTCAGTTCTGACCCGTTTGAGCATGGTTTAGAAATGCCTTGGAGCCTTATTAGGACCAAGTTTCATATAAGTATAACCCTCTGTGATTATACTTCTTGGCTCGTTGATTGTCCGATTCATATGCACGTTTCCGTTAAATGCCTAATGTTGACCAATATGCCCATTTGACCTTAAAACGAGAATTTTGGAAATGTGAGAGGACAATAACCTTAGTTACTGATTTATAAACTTGTACCTAAAATTTGACATCAGTTTGAGGTCTAGAATAGAAGTTATGCTCGTTAGCGTAAATGAAAAACTTTTTAGTAATTAAACGGCGTAATTAGCGAATAACCTATCTAAACCCAATCTTTGATACCAAACTTTTACCCACTGATATAATATAATGTTTTGGGATTTTGAATATTTTTATTTATTTTAAGGCTGAGCATAACATAGAGTTCTAAGCTTAATTCGGTATTGCCGGTTTTGCCCTTTCGGGCTATAAAATGAGTTTTACAAATCCTTTTGACCCCAAACCTTTTTCTACTGATCTAATATGATAAATAAAATTTGTTTTGAGCCTTCTGGAATAATAAAAACATCAGTTTTCCTTTGAAAACCTGGAAATGGCTCCAAATCGCCTTTTAAGCGTTTTAACGCATAGTATGTATTAAAACTATTTTAAACATATAAGGTTTGGTGCCTACTGATATATTCAGTAAATTTTTATACTTTAACAGTAAGAGTTTTAAACTCAGATTTCCAGATTTGACCTTTAAACCTTATGTGAAATTACCAAAATGCCCTTCGGTGCATAGTTTGGTTATAAATGATAAAATTCACATATGTGTAATACCCTACTGATATAACTTGTTAAATTAAGTATTTTTACTGATTGGATCAGACCTGAAACTCAGATTTATATTAAACCTCTTTTATAACCTTTTGAATGACCAAAATACCCCTACGGGGCATAAATTGGTTTTAGATTCGTTTTGGGCATAATGAAAGGTACCCTACTGATATCACAACATATTTAAGGCATATTAACTTAGGAAACTTGTATATGACTCATATGGTTACCCGTTACGCACTTTTCGCGTTCGGATCGGCTTATGTAACTAGTTTGCATAATTTAGTCGAAACGGGTCAAACCATATCGTTTTTATCTCAAAATCCAGAATGTGTTTAGTTTACCCATATTAAACAAGTTTACAAGCTTGTCGGGTCTAACCCACATTCTAATTCGGTCTTCGCTTTATCATGCGTTTTGAACCGTATCCTCCTTTAAAACTAACCGGTCTAAGCATAGGCTTAATTAAGACCCGTTAGGAATCTAATAGGTTATTAAAAACCTTCGTTCCAGATTTAGGAGACCAGTAAAAGCTATCTGTACTTGCTGATTTGATATACGGCTGGGATTGAATTTATATTTAGCTCAGGTAAATACTTTTAACTTATTTTCTCTATACGGGCTTGGGGTACGGTATATAAAATACCGTTTGGTCGGGCATTGAATCTTTAATTGTATGAAGGTTAAATCATTGAAATGTCTCGTTTGAAAATGTTTTGTTTGCTTAAAGCCTTTGGGGGGTTAATGACCATGTCCCGGATATCCTTGGCATCATTTTACAAAATGGCCACGACCTAAGCACGGGGTGTAGGCGTACACCCGTCAGTGCCTAAATAAATAATGTGGTGTGTCTATTGATCTTTAACCCGACACGAACCGGGCTACTGAACGCATAAGAAACATGTAATTCTTTTACAAGTATTATATTCAAATAATTATCCCAAGTTATAAAAGTTTTGTGCCACGTGCATTCAAACCAATTTTCCTAAACGTTTTCAAAATGAGTCAGTTAACTGTATTTACCAGTGTAAACTGACGTATTTTCCCAAAAAGACTAAGTGCAGGTACTAATCGGAATAGGCTGGCTACTCCTAGCATCAATAAAGAGTCTCGCAAGCTTAGATGTTAAAATCTGTTGAACAATTATCTTTTTTTGATCCGCCTATGGATCCTTTACATTCCGTTTGTAATACTTTGATATTACTTTATATCGGTTGTAATATAATTATCTTTTGCTTCCGCTGTGCATTTAAATTATGTTGTTTGACTATGATGATATCAACTACGTCACGATACTCCCCACCGGGCCCACCGGCAATACGTGGAAATATCGGGGTGTGACAACTAGTTAATCTAATACAATCCTTGAATCTCGAGTTTGCGATGAGATTGCGTTGCGATAGGGTTGCGATTGCGTTTGCGATTAATCACCTCAACATAAACATAACATGCACAAGTAACACATAATAGCACACACACGTAAAACAATATCCATAACCTATAATTCGAGTTGCGATGCGATAGCGATGCGATTAGCGATAAGTCGATTAGCGATTAAACTGCGATTTATTAACATGTACTCCACATAATACAACTAAAGCAACTTAAATTAGAGTATCGATTATAAGTCGAGAAGTGCAATCAATAGTTTAGCAAGGAGTGACAGATCACAATTAGCAATCTTTTCTTCCTTTGACTTGTACTTTGACTTTCAAAAGTCGGGTTGTTACAACTGTGACACCCCGCATTTTCCAGTCATTATCCATACAGTAATTAAAACGTGTTATTATGTGAGGGTGCTATTAGAAGTGATATATACATGTGATTAAAGTCAATTTGAAGTTTTGTAAAGCCTTAATTATGCAATGAGATTGCATGTGGTGAACTCGAAATTTCTTTATCACGTAGCGGTAAAATAACTTAAACGAACGTTGGCGACGACCCAGTTAATAATTTAAAGCGCATAATTTGTCCAATATGCGTGGTTTGATGTGGAATAATATGTTATAAGTGGAATTTAGGTGAAAACTCGTAAAAACCATAGTTTGTGGTTTTCGGTTTGAATTGTCCGGTATTCACGTGTGTTTTAGACTTTAATGATTTTAAATGATTCAAGGCACCACCTAACACCAAATATTATTCTAGTTAGTAAAATTATGATGGAATTAGTGGGTAAATAATAAACCTCATTTTGGGGGGAAAATAGGTAATAAAAATGCCCAAAGCTATTATAAAAAATACAAGACCTTTCTACAAGTTGTGTAAGTAAGTTTTATAAAATATATATATAACCTTCATCCTACCTCCAAAATTTCAGCCATGTAGGCCCCACTCCCATAAAATCCCTAAAAATTAATTATTTACACCTATATTATAAACTAAAGAACATTAAAACCAAACCTCTTACCATCATCATGTCCCATTTTACATCTCCAAGACCTTCTCTCTCTTTCTCCCCACACCCCATAATCATCCCCAATCCCTTACCCTCATCCTCTCACTTTGCAATACTTCAATCTTCCAACACTCTCTCAAAACCTCTAAAAATACACACTTAAAACACACACTTGAAGATCCAAGACTCCATTCATGGGATTTAAGCATACTTGAGTGTTTGTTAAGGAAAGCCCACCTTCAAGACTTTCGATTCACTCTTGTATTTCTTTCAATCCATCTAAGGTAAACCCATTTTTATGTCTTTTGATTTTGTGATTTTACGCTTGTTTAAAGCTAAGTTGTTCCCATAACAATGAGATTTTCTTTATGAACAAATGAAATCAGTAAACATAGGGTTTAAACAAGAGATTTTGAAGGTTAAAATATGTGTGTAGGTCGTAGATGATGGGTGTGTGTGTGTAACACCTCAGAAATTTCGTCGAATTATATATCGACACGTGTCCACTCTCAAATATGCCTAATAATTTGGACGAGAGGGACTAATTTTACCAAATTGTGAAAGTTTGATTGTGGAGGGACCAAATATGAAAATCTCAAAATTTTGAAGCTTTGAAAGTCTTATACGGACCACAAGGGTTTATCCCTTACGGTCCGTAAACAATTGAAATTGTTATTGCTAGGCATCGTATACAAACCGCAAAGCTTTATAGCTTACGGTCCGTAAGGGTTTGAAAACCAGGGGCACCAAGGAGGCTTGCGGACCGTAAGCCTAAAGGTCATACGGTCCGTAAGCACTACAACTGGCAGTTTTTGTTTGGGAGCTAAGGCATTCTGCTCTTGTGCAACTTATCTCGCAAATGTGTAAGACCCTTACTATTATTTAACCGTTTCCGTATAAATTTCGACTAAAAATGTGTATTACCAATTACACATACTTATGATAGTACGGGTTTATTAAAAATTTTCTCAATAAAACCAATACAACATAGTATTTATGAGTTCGTCGTTTAAAATGGCGATGAAACAATGTGCGGAAGCTTGTATCTTGATCGTGTTCGGTTCTTCGTTGAGCTTGATCGTCTTCCGGTACTATAAGTTATACCTACAATTCGTAAAACATGAATTCAATTAGTCATACGTAGTTTAAAACATGTTTAAACGAGTTCGCGAGACAAAACAAATTAAATAAACAATTTTCGCCAAAACAGGTCACCGTCGCATAGCGTGACTGCCCCTGGCCGCTGCTGTCTCGTGGCGCGACCCCCTACGTTTTCCAGGATGTTGCAACTGCAATGCTGCATATTTTCAGCTAGTTCTAATTTTTGTCGAAACAAGCATAACTATTTCAATATTTATCCGATTTACGTCACGTTTCTTCTTATGTGATCGAAATTTAATTCTCCATCATATGGAGTTAAAACCCGACATCTGAATTCATAAAATATTAGATTTCAAGCCCTCGGCTTAAAATTGATTTTTAAAGACTTTTGACCACTTCAAGTTTAAAACCACAAACTTGTTCCTAAATAATCATAGTGCGTACGCCAACGTATTTTACTCAAAATCTTAGCTCGGGTTCATAATTTTTATGAATTACGCGGTCCATTTCAAGCTAGGCGCATAATTCGTTTTGACCCGTTTAAAGGATTTAAACCTATAAGTTTAAATTTCGTGCTTTCTCTTTACACATCACATCTCCATTTTTAAAGTATCTACTTATATTCCACCACAACTATTTTGTGGTGGATTTAACATAATAAACCAATAATCATTCCCCGTACCATATCCGTTGCGGGTCGGGGTATGACACATATGTGATTTTCTAGAAGCAAATTCATAGTTAACTTCATCAGAATCATCCGAATCTGAAAAAACATCTTTGAATGATAGGTCACAACTGAGAAATTGAAGAATGATGTTATGGATACCAAAGTGATGAAGCAAGTTGTGAAGGAGGAAGCAGGTAACAGTGCAACAAGTGGAAAGATAGAAGAAAAGATTCTTGTTGAGGCCAAGAAAGTAGAATCTAGCACGGAGAAGGAAGAAAAAGACTTGGTAAACAGCATACCCTACGAGTTCAAAGTAAAACTGTGCTCTGAACCATGTGTCAGTGCTGTGGCACACTACAAATCGATCAACCGTGAGCTAATTAGGGAAAAGGAAAGGTTTTGCAATTTAACAAAGAAATAAACTAAATGAAGAAGCATATCAGAGAAAGTTGAATTCAACTTTAACTGAAATGCAAACTTTAAAGAGTTCATTTTTAGAAAAGATTTTCTCCTAGACGATCTTACCGAAAAACTAGAAAAATCAAGAAATGAGAACAATAAATTGCAAATTATCATCGACAAATAGAATGTTAGCAAAAAGGCATTGGTTGATATAAAAAATTGCCAACGACTAACATATGTAAATGACGACATTGGTTACAAAGATAAGCTTGGAAATGAAAGAAAAATCTTTCATCCTCCTCATAGTAAGAACTATGTACCAATGCCAACTCCTTATCCAGACAATGATTTAATTGATCAAAATGACTTAGTTGTTGAAAATAACATTTTTGAAAATAATAATGGTACTAATGATTTTGAAAGCAATGCAGATTTGATTGTGCATGAGGAAGAGGTGGGCGATGATGATTGTGGTGCAAGAAAATAGGATTAGGGGTACTCAGGCGACAATTACATTACCATTAATTGGTTCGCCTGGATTAGTGATAAAACAACCAAAACTTTTATTCGGGATGAATGTAGCAACTCTTTAACTAAGATGGATAACTATAATAGGCGTAGACCTAAATTTGATGCTTGTGATGTGAGTGTTGAATGTGCTGACTTAAAATCTGTTTTTTTGTAATGATAAATCTGTATGCGTACCACCTCTTTTTGTGCCCGCTTTTAAAAAGAACAGCTTTGGAAAGTTCTTAACTGAAGAAATTCCAGAGTTTACTCCATCATGCAGTAATAATTCTCAAAGCAATTCAGGTTTTCAGTCATACCAAGGATGGGAAATTCGGTAACACATGAGCAGCTAAGCATATTATACATATCGTACACTCGTCAACATAAGTATAGATGACAAATGGTACATATTTATATTTCATTCATCAGTCAACTTCATTTAAAAATTCACAACTACAATAACTTCGTTGTTGAATGAAAACAGAGACTGGGATAAAAATATATGTATCTTAAGCAAATTCTATAAAATAGTGTTTAGACGAAATAAAAAATTGAAGGACCGCCTATTGTCATTTTCTTTCTTTATATTTGTTAAATTATCGATATTTATATTTTGTTTTAGCCTATTCTAATTCTGGTGTTTCCAATGATGATATTGTTGACAGGATGCAAGAAAGTAGACATTTATTCAATACAAGGCATTGTAAGATTAAATATTTATTTATATGTATTTAATCTAGTAGCCATCATTATCATTTATATAATATGGATCAAAATATATTAAAACCTATAATAAATTAGTTGGTAATTATTGATGGGCCAGATTACCCTAATTAACTAATTGGGTTTCCCCTTGGGTGTATATAAGGAGATTACTAGAGAGGGATTAGGGTTAGACCCTCATAACATCACACTAAAATCGCCCCTCATCTCTCTCCATTACTACGAGTTCTTCAACCCTAAAGAACTCGGCACTACCATCAAGAAGATACATCCTAAAGGGGAACCGAATCAATCTGACGAACATGACGTCTACTTCCCTCTCTGGTGTGGTGACTGGCTAATCAGGTACACACCTCTTATTTTATTGTTCATGATTGAATTTACATCATTAGGGTTTATGTTTTACCCATGTTCTTTATGATATAATCAACATGTGGTATCAGAGCAATGTTGATTATATAATTCAATCATGTGAATCGATCACGAAATTTGTTTTAATGGGATATATGAATTCTGTTTTAATTTTCTAAAATCCAATTTGCGATTAGAATTATGGGCCCACATCAATTTCACATGGATAAATTAATTACCATTGGAATGCATGAAGCCATTAATTACCTTATATTGAAAATCCAGTAAAAGTTTGTGATCATGGATGATAATTATTATTCTTATTTTTTTTATATTTAAAACATGGATAAATTAAAGGAAAAGGATGTAAATATTCACTTTCCATGTTATCTTATAATTGTTTCTATTATTATCATTCATATGCCAAATTACCTTCTTTAGGGATAAGTTAGATTTTGATTATATTTCCTAAAATTGTGTAACTTTATCTCCAAGTTTCAAATAATATATTATTTTTTAATCGAATAATTAACTTGGATAGATAGAGATATTTTGAAATTATAATCAAAATCCCTTAAAATTAGCTGATTCAAACTTATCACAATAACAGTTGTTAACAGTCGACTCGAGACCTCATAACTGACTCGAGATCTCATAACTCAGTCGAGACCTGACTCGAGACTTGACTCGAGACCTCACTCGAGATCTCATAACTGAGTCGAGATCTCACTCGAAACCTCATTATTTTAGTCTGTTTAATGTGAACTAAGACTTGATGCATCTATTAAATAATTAGTTTTGTAAATACTTAGTTAATTAATAAGGATCAAATAATGTTTTACAAAACCAAAATAGCTTAACTTGAATGAGCTTCTGATGTATTAATTCTGGCCAAAGCTGATTTAATATATCTATTTATTGTTCAAGTATTATAGAAGCTATGATAATTATGCATTACAAACGTGAATGTCTTACTTCTGGCCAAAGCTGATTTAATTCATTTATGTCTAGCATACTTAACAAGTGCATAACTAAAGTGATTGTCTCATTTCTGGCCAAAGCTGATTTGTCACGATTACTTTGCACACATGCTTAAATGATTACACTTCTGGCCAAAGCTGATTTGTCTTCGTTTAAGTAGAACTTTAAATAAGTCTATTATTTTGATGTTAGTAATAGACATATCACAACCTCTTCACATACTGATCCTTATATCAATGATCTTTCATTAATTTTATGATCATTTCGTCTGCCTTATTTTTTAGTACCCATAATTTTACTCACTATAATTTACTTCTACATATATCTCATCCACTCTAATTCCTAAACCTAAAATGTTTGCTTTATTTAAAGTTTCTATTAGAATTAGCTCTTAAATTAAATCCTTGATTATTTCTTAAGACACGATAATCCTATTGCTCTCTTCTAATATAAGTACTACAGAAGAAAACTAGAGCATGATGAATAGGATAAATCAAACATGATGTCTCTCATGAAAATCATGAACTCTCTAACATAAATGCTATCACTAAAAGGTCATTCCAGATTAAGTTTTTCCTAAGACTAATCTATTATCTGTGGAATAATAACAAGAACTCCAAAGTTGCATGCCTTTATTTAAAATTGTAAACTATAAAGCTAAGTGGTATATGTGAATACATAATAATGTACAATACCATGACCCATAAAGTTAAGGGCTTACGCATGGAAATAAGTACAATTTTTCAGTACATGACATACTAAGATTTTCACTTGTGTAATTGGATGCCTTATAAATCAACTATAACACTTAAAAGTACCGAAGTATAATGAGTGTGTTGATAAGCAACATATGTACAAAGAAATAATTGTCTGAAGCTGGAAAATAAGTTGTTACTCACCTTACAATCACTTAAAACTTTAGAAGATGATTGTTCTAAGGTCCATAGACAAATTACAAGTAAAAATTCCAACTTTAAGGTTTTTCAAGGGAAAATCTCACTGCATAATTATGCCATTAGACTTGGCATAAGCAACGAGACTATCCATTATTCAAAGGAATGGTTGGATAAGTTAATTAGGTAGTCACTTACTAATGATATTTAAGTCTGCTAATTTTAATATTCCTATTAACACATGATTAGTTGACTCTAGTTCTAAACGTTTCCAGAAGTCAACAAATAACTAACATGCGAGTTAGTGACAAAATTAAATGTTAAGGCTGTAAGAACCATAATAAGCCGTCTTCTAACAACGCCTTTCGATAGCTTATATATTCTGAAGATTAATCAGAATATAGTATCATAATTAAGCAATGTTATGAAGATTGTGAGGTTTGCATAGTCAACATAAAGTCACACTTACCTTAAACTCTCATCTTATTTGTTCTAAATATCTAGATTGAAACATTACTAAGATCAAACTAGATGATACCTTACACTTTCACAACTTTTGTCATCATGTAAATGAGAATTTGACAAAAGAAAAACGAGACTTACAAATTTCATCCATTATAACCAAAATTCATGAGAAATCACGACATGGTTAATGAGGACGATTATTCAACTAATCTCATTCTAAGTGATTTTAAATCATGACGTTAAAGTCCCAAATATTACTTGGCTTAAGGAATAAGTATGGGTCCATCATAAGTCATTGACATTCGTGGAACTTATTCCAAATGGAACTTTCAGACATAATTCATTTATCATTTAAAAGACTATCAAATTGTAACTAAATTTTGTCGCGTATGGCCCATGGTCTTATAAGAAATCTATTCATATATGTACTTAATAAGATTTCTATTAGATATGTCCCTAAAGTTTCTTATGATATCTAGACATTAAAGAAATCAAATAAAGTCTAACGTATATGTGATGGGTTCCTACGTCACGTAGCTCATTGAAACTTCTCTTGTAGCATTCTAGAGATATTAAAGATCAGTGGGAGCATTAAGTGTCTTAATATTAACTTACAATAGTTGTAAGAGGTGGGGGAGTGAAAACTTTACATTACTTCAATTTACACCTCTTGAACAAGACACTGCTCCATCTTGACACTATTCTATCACAACTTGTCTCCTTACAATCTAATGCTACACTTACAAAAGTTTCATTGTTGCTTAATTGTGGGCACACTTAGGTTTCTTACCTAAACTAACATAATCCTCAACAAGAGAAACTACAACGATTAACGTCATTAATTTTGTGTTTCTCTATTAGAATTTGTTGGTCATTAAATATTGATCCTAAGCATGCTGAGTTCCTAAAGATTTCTAAGGTCAGTGGGAGCAGTCAAAGTCTTTATCATGACTTGCAAGGAATACAAGAGGCGGGGGGAAGAGTGTTATTAAATTTTACTCCGAATTTAACTCCGAATTTAACTCCGATTACACCTCTTGTACACCATAATGCACTAACTCTTACAAACTTAGAATCCTGAAAATGATAGCAACCTAACCAAGAGCTAATCCATAAAACTAAAACTTCTAATAAGCCCAATAATCAACTCAGGAGGTCATATAGGTTTAAAAGCCTACTAACTTTGATGATTACATAACCTCCCTAACTAAAGTTGAAATGGATTTTGGAAAAGTTTACTGATCCTACTCTTCAAATTAAACCGTTAGCGTCAATCAATCTTCTGAATGGAATAAAACTGTTTTCTAGTAAAACTGATTTTATGTGTTCGTATAACGTTTGGGATTTGATTGAATTACTTAAGAGTGTTCATAACTAAACCAAATCCTAATATATAAACGTTAAGACACTAAGAAGCATGATTGATTGTCAAAGGTTATACTTAGGAAGAGATAAATTATCAAAGATTTCTTTGAGGATCATCACTGTTCTAGTAGCTTATAATAGTTTAAAGCTACATTAGATGAACATTAAAACAATTTTCTCTAACAATTGGATGACACATTTACATGTTCATAAAATAACCTGAAAATTCCAAACTAAAGGTTAAAGAACACTTTATTTGTAAGCCAATAAAATCCATGTATGGGTTAATGCAAACATCATAATGTGATGAACTCTTAATGTAATTATTTTCATCAACAACCAAGTGGATTAATGTACCTATCTCAAGATGAGTGGGAGCAACTAAGATAAACTTGTCTATATAGATGATATTCTTTTGACAAGTAGATGTTACATAAGTCAAAGCATTGTTAACACAAACTTTGATATAATAGATCTCAGAGATATCTCTTACGTGATAGATATCATAACATACCGAGATAGACCTAATGGGACATTAGTTTCGTTCCATAAGTTTATGTAACACCCCGAAAAAAATGTAAAACCTTAAACTGGAATTAGTAAGGTTTAAATAAATGAGAGTTTACTAACTAAGAATTTTAACCAAGTTAGTTAACTAGTCTAGAAATAGCTTATAGAGTGATTAAAAGCTATCAAACTATATCTTGAACAAAATAGAGGGACCATAGTTGTCAACTCTAAAACTTAATTAAAATGGGACAAATAAAATAAACCAAACACCCCAAACAAGGGTGTTGGTCGACCAGAAGAAGGCAGGGGGCGACACCCCCAATCCAAGAACCCTAAAATCCACAAATCTCTTAAATTGAAGATGCAATTCTAATCCAAAACGAAATCTGAGTTCAAATTATCGATCCTCATCACAAGAGGATCATAAGGTATGTAAAAATTCGTGTTAAAACCTTTGTTAGAAATTCTCATGATTTTGGAAATCTGAAATTTGATGCTTGCATGTGTGTTATTTGGTTAGATTAAAGTTGATTAGGTGTTTAGAAGTAAAACCTAGTTAACTATTTGAGAAATCATGACCCAATTCAGAAAGTTCCATGAACACCTTGAAGGTGGGTTGTGGGTTTTACATAAAGATGATGAACACTAGGGTTAAGAAGGGTTATTCTAGTGTAATTTGATTGTTTGAAGTGATTCCAGAAAGATATGATGCTTAAAACACTATAGGAGGGCTCTATTGTTGTCAAGATAGCTAATTAGCAAGCTAAGAAGTTGATTTCTAAAGATATAAAAATTCTGCATATGAAGTGTTTGTAGAAATGCCTCTATGAAGGCTTGAAAATTTGAAATTACGGGTTAAAACGCATAATCATGATGTTTGGTGTATTATGCGAATTATGATATGAAAAGAGTTCTAAACACGTATTGAATTGAACTCTATAGGACAAGATACCGGAACGTCAAGTGGACAAGCCGGCGGGGATTCACGGTTGAAGGGCGTGCGATAAGGTATGTAACTTGACCCGTTACACTATTAAGCTTGATGATTTAGTGTGTAATTAAATCCTTGAATAAGAGTTGTTTTGGTTACGCGATGAAGTCGCTATATTGATTGTTAAATTCGGATGGTACTCGTTGGTAGTCGTCATAGGAATGGATTTTGTAGACGAGCCAACGGGTCAATTAATCGAGTAAAACATAAATTATATTCCGGAAATATGTTAGATTGTTCTATGCTATTGGCTAATGTTTATTCCAGGCTAGGAATACTAGTTTTAGATAAAATGGGTTGTTTGCAAGGCAAATTCCGAAATTGGTTTTGAAGGAAAAGAACTAACAAATCAAGACATAGATTTCCAGGACCTACCGTAAATTACGGTGATACCGTAATTTACGGTGTAGGCCAGACTTGTTACGGTAAATATGTACTGATTTACGGTGACCAGGAAAGATCAAGGATCACCGTAAATTACGGTGATACCGTAATTTACGGTGGATCCAGAAAACTTGTTTTTGTTTTTGTTATATAAATGTAACGTTCAAACTTGTGTTTATAGTATACGTTAATGTCGAAACTAATGTTTTAACTGGTTTTGACCATAGGTAAATCGACAAGTCTTACGGGTGAAGATCAAGTGACATGACTAAGAACCGAACACTCTATTTTGAAGCTTCCGCAACGTTTTAGATCTTTTGTAGTCTTGTGTATGGTTGTTAATACATTTTAAACAGTTGACAAATTTTGTATCTTGGTCATCCCTCGACTAGGGTCATGGTTATTATGGAATTTTTTAAATGAAAGACATGTTCTTAACTATATTTTACTTAAAATCAAGGGTTTAAACTCTAGGGTGTTACAGTTTAACCTTAAATGGGTCCTTACATATGTAACAAACAATACTGCTCTCCTTTAGAGGATAATAGGATAAATGAGATTATTTCTTATGCTTCATTAATTAGAAGCCTTATGTAAGTTCAAGTCTATACTCGTTTAGATATTACTCACATTGCAACACACTAGATATGTCTAGATTAATGTGAAGCATCTAATAGAGTATTACAATATCTTTAAAAGAAACGAGAGGCTATAATTTAAAGAAGAAGTGAGAACTCAAACCGGTTTATTACTCTAACTTTGTAATATTCAAAGATGACAAAATTTAATTTCGGGTATATCTTTATGTCAGCAGACAAAACCTATCTCATGGAGGAGTCATAATGTACTGATATTAACAACCTAAGTTATAACGACATAATATAGTCACTAAATGTTGTTGGAAATTTATCAGTGGACTCATGACTTTATTAACTCCATATAATTAATATATTGAAGACTTGTTGTGATAAAGTCAGCTACCATGTCTCCTTGAACAGTAACAGTTCGAGAGGTGCTGCATTAAATTTCGATACGCAATTAATTATTAGTTTATGAACGAATTGAGGAAACTAAATCTTTGTATCGAATGCATTCGTGATATGCTTAAGGATCCTATAACTAAAGGTCTATTACCCATAAGTCTTATTAAGAGTGCTCATAAAAGAGACGGGTTTTTAATTGATGACCATGTACAACTGCATATCGTACTATGAATGACTAACTATTAATCAATTTTCCTCATCAGTTTGATTTTGTATGTCTCTTACATATGTTCTGCCGGTGTAATGACATATAGACAACTATAAATACAAATCAAACGTTAAAGGGCTTACTTATTTTGATCATAACTGTTAGGTTTTAAATTAAGGCTATAGTATGACTAATGGGGGTCCTGAGTCGCATAATGATTCAACGGCTGTATTTCTCTGCTATAGTACTTGTTTAAGGCTAAAATGAGTATTAACTTCTGATCAGACTTATCTAATACTCATGATAAATGATTATTCGGCTAAGTGGGAGAATGTAAGATTAAATATTTATTTATATGTATTTAATCTAGTAGCCATCATTATCATTTATATAATATGGATCAAAATATATTAAAACCTATAATAAATTAGTTGGTAATTATTGATGGGCCAGATTACCCTAATTAACTAATTGGGTTTCCCCTTGGGTGTATATAAGGAGATTACTAGAGAGGGATTAGGGTTAGACCCTCATAACATCACACTAAAATCGCCCCTCATCTCTCTCCATTACTACGAGTTCTTCAACCCTAAAGAACTCGGTACTACCATCAAGAAGATACATCCTAAAGGGGAGCCGGATCAATATGACGAACATGACGTCTACTTCCCTCTCTGGTGTGGTGACTGGCTAATCAGGTACACACCTCTTATTTTATTGTTCATGATTGAATTTACATCATTAGGGTTTATGTTTTACCCATGTTCTTTATGATATAATCAACAGGCATGTCAAGCCGATGCAAAGGGAAATAAAGGTTTATAAACCAAGTGGTGCAATTGGGTTTCGGTTAGCTGAAAGATGGGGACACCAATGGTGCTTCCATCATTGGAATGGCAAGCGCCAAAGGTAAAGAAGCGGAGCCAAGGGGGTGCTTCAACCAATCATGTTTTTTTCTCTTTCATTTATTTTTTTTCCGTACATCTATTCTTTATCTCTGTACCAATAACAAGCCCGCGAGTGGACAAATTGTCACCATTTTCTTTTCAAGTGAATTGCCCCTAATGACATAAAAATTGTATCATAACCAGATAGTATTTTCTTAGGATAATCCAACAAAGTTGAATAGATGAACACATAGGGCTGCAAACGAACCGAAGTTAAGAAATATATGTGTTCGCGAACCGTTCACGAACACTTATCGAACGAGATTTTATGTTCGTGTTCGTTTGTTAAGGAAATGAACTTGTTCGTGTTTGTTTATGTTTGTTTGTTAATTTTAGGTAACGAGCAAAAACGAATGTTGACGAACACAAATGAGAAAAAAGTAATGTTCATAAACACAAAATGGAAACAAACGAACACAAACAATCGTTCATGAACAAAATATATAATGCACTGATACTTATTAGATATTTAATTTGTCGTAATTTTGAAGTATTTAAATAAATATAAAAACTAAAAACACTAATGAACTATCGAACACAAACGAACACGTTACCGAACGTTCACGAACATAAACGAACGAACACGACCTCTGTTCATGTTTGTTCATTTAACTAAACGAACGAAATTTATTGTTCGTGTTCGTTTGTTTAATAAACGAACTTCCCGCCGAACGGTTCACGAACTGTTCGCCGAACGTTTGGTTCGTTTACAGCCCTATGAACACATATGGCGAAAAGGAGGCGAAACGGAAAAAATGATTAGTTCATGATTTTTAGGATGCCACCCTATTTCTCTTTACGTTGGTAACGAGCTAGGTTTATGAGACCAAGAACCGACTGGTATCCCTCTAACACCACCCGTAATCGTTCCATTTGGGGCGTTTTTTACGCCAAAAACGCCCGTCTTCGGCCCCCGTGGGCGTTATTTTTGAAATTTTTGTGTTTGGCGTTGGATTTACAACGCCGTTGCCCGTTTGAAAATTTGTTTTGATCGAGATTTTTGACCATTTGGTTTGACAACGGTAATACATTAAATATTTTAATTTTTTTTTTCAATTTTAAACACTATATATTCCCCACTTTTCATTCCATTTTTATAAAACTTTCACCTCTTCTCTATAATTTTTTAAAAACTTCTCCACTTTTCACCCACAATCATGAATCTCTTCCGACCTCCATTTGGTGTGCCTTCGAGACCCGGTAACGCCAACGCGTATCGGACGAATACCACGGAATCCCAACCGAGCTTCAACCTACAAGACATGGATCCTAATGTATTCGCGTACGCTCAAATATTAGCATCGGCCAGTACCCAACAAATCTTTCAAGTTCCTCAAACTTATCAAAACATGGGCGGTTCGCAAACGTCTTCAGAGAAAGAAACGGTGCCGGAGACACAACCCGAACCCGAGCCCGTTGTCGAGGCATCGAAACGCTCCTCGTTGAAAAGGTCTCACAAAAAAAGGAAACAAGCGGTCCTCGTCGAAAAGGAGACTACCTTGCATGGACGAAAGATGAGGAGTACGCGTTGGCACGAGCTTGGCTAGATATATCGGAGCCCCCCGATGTTGGTGAGTTTTTTAAAAAAGTTTATTATTATTTTCGGCCCTTTTCATTATTTTTTTTTGTAAATTATTACATTATAATTTTTTATTTTCTTTGTAGCTAATTACCTAACGTCACCGGTATTTTGGCAAAAGATTCGAGCAACGTTCTTTAAAGCTATGGGGAAATGCGAGGACTACCGCAAAGAAGATTCCATTTCGAGCAAATGGACCAATATCAACTGGAAATGCCATCAGTTTCAAGAGGTCTTTCAAAGCAATTGGGACAACAAGGAAAGCGGCGAAAACAACGCTAATGTTATAACAAAAGCGTTGGAATAAACGAAAGGCAAGTATCAAGGAAAGAAACGCCGAAAACAAAAAGTTTGTCACGATACAAGAATCGAGACAAATGGAAAAAGATATCGAATTTTTGTCTAAACCCATCGACCATCTCTCAGGCGACGTGTTGATCCTAACCCAAATGTGTCGGGAACAAATCCATCAAAAATACGGACTCTAGCTTTGTTTCGTTTTTTTTTTTTTTTTTTTTTTTTTTTTTGAGAATGTAATGTTTTTTATTTAATGAAATTTATTTAGTTTTAATTAAAAAAAATTAATGATTGTGTAATGATTGACGGGGCATTATTGGACGTTATCACGATTACGCCCCTTTGTGAATAACGCCCCTTTGATGACTAGGATTACACGTGGCGCAAAACGCCCTAGGGTGAGACATTATTCACCCCAAGCGACTACGCATGGTCTAATGGTTTCAGTTCTGGTCCGGTCACTCAATTTGGGTGGTCCAGTCCTACCTACATTCAAAGATTATGGGGGTGGGTGGGTTCTAGACGCACATAATATTCAAGCATCGAGGGCAGAACCATCGATCTTGTGTGTTAAAATGCACGTCGGGCTCTTTTGATAGTTTAACTTGTATTTCCCTGTTCATGATGTAATCAAGAGATGAGTAAAAACACAAATTTATATTATATAATCAACACAAAATACCATCCATTGAGTCCATTAAACAAAATACACTTCACAGTTCACAAATAAACTACAACACAATAAAAGTTACAATACACTTCACAGTTCACAAATGAACTACTACACAACAAAACCATTGCCTGGTTAAACACTAAAACACTAATAATGTAAAAAAAAAAATTAATTAAATTTAGAAAAAATATATATATGATGAAGCTAGCTACTAACAAGGTGTCAGTGTATGAACAACTATAAATGGTGCACAAAGAACGTTTAAAAATCAGAATGTACCGCTGCTTTCACTGGCGGAGATTGACACTCCTTCAGACTTGATAGGATGAGAACCGCCTCGGTTATTGATATCAAGCCCCTGGAAATGGCCAAGAGGGTCCTGTTGGGCAAGTAGATGGTGGTTTGATTGGGCGGCGTTGTGGTATTGTGGCAGCTCGGTTTGTTTCTGTCTTCTGAAGAAGTTGGGTTGATTATATTGAACATTACGGTGAATCCCGAGGCTGTAACCATCTGAACTTTCCCCGGTCGCTATTCTCAGCCTTTCCACTTCCTGTTTCAGAGCCTCGTTCAGAGCTGCATTGTAAAACCATAAATTAGCGGTGGCAAACAGATAAGCTAGGATCCTTGATTAGAACTTATAATATCAAAATTAAAGAAAAAATGGTGAAGATCATCTTTCAGGTTTTATACTTACCATCGCTTAACTGAGCTTGTTGTTCCATAGCCTGTAATCGTAGTTTAAGCTCCGTGTTTTCAGAAGACAAACCAACAGTATCCCTCTGTTTATGTTACAGTTTACTAATTATATAATAAAAACCACATCTATAATAATAACATTCGTAGCACAAAATTATTTTATTACTAACCTGAAAGAGAGCCAATTGTGCAGAAAGGGTAGTTGCTTCGGTTTGTAGGGTTTGAACTTTTCTCTCAAGGTCAGAGATGTAGCGTGCTTTCCTCTCCTTTGAACGTGCAGCAGATTGTCGATTTGCCAAAATCCTGGATATTACAAAGTATAAAATTATCTAACAACCTGAAACCGATATTTATCAAGAAGTTACTAGTAAATAGGTTTACCGCAGTTGTAGTTACTAGTTAATTAATTAAGCCACATTCCTCTTAGGTAATTTATAAAAACCAGTACATTATTATTGATAAAAAATGCAAACATAATACCAAGACAAATAACTAACTTTTGGCAGGTAGGTGGTCCAAAACTCCAAGACTCAATTCAGTACTTACTAACCATCCTATGGTGCCATCCTACATATAGAGCTAATTAACTATTGGAATATTATCATTGCATATATACAGAACAAATAAATCATTTACATATATATAGAAAAACATCTTTTAAATATTATTCGACACTAACATTTCTAAACCGCCATGTGCCTACAAGCGACTCTTAACAGTAAAGCTATATCGTTCTAATTATCCTAGGAATATCCTCCAAATTGAGATTTCACATAATCACATAATTTGAACACACAACATAGCCCAAACAAACAAGCATAGTAGCTTCTTCTTCCTTAAATTATTGCTTCAACAAAGTCACATAATCATACACATTTGATATTCATATTCTTCACCTTGACTGTCTACCTATAACTTCATTTATTCTTTGAATGATTAATTCGCAATAAATCAACCACGTATCAGTCGTCAACTCACTATAAACTTATAAATAGCTAACCGTATACTAGCAATTCTCAAAGGCAAACATCATCATCTTAACTCATAAATTTACATACGCAATGCATTAACTAGATCCGATTGAGTTTCATAATCAGATTTGCACTTCACACTTGATCCATATTTAATTTCATTGACAGCAGCACATCTTATAGTTATAATTAACAGATCAAAATTCAGATCACAACAAAACAACACTAGAAAGTAGAAACTACCTCTTCGCACGCTTCGGATCAACAGTCCACAACTCAGCAAGCTTATCAGGAGCCATAGCCTTCTTCGCTTCAATAATCTCACCAAAACAACTCGAACTATCAACCGAATTACTATACCGATGTCTAGGTTTCGTACTGCTCTTCTCTCCATCAACAACGCCACCACCGCCACCGTAATTATCATCAGAACCTCCGCCTTCACCGACGGCATTGCTGATCCGGCCGCCGTCGACAACGCCGTTACCGTGATTGACGATAGATCCGATTTTTTCAATGTTCATGTAAGTAGAGAACAGATCTTCTTCAGATCCGATATCTTCGAAGCTTCCAGAAGGTGCATCTAAAGGATCTGATACCAGATCTAGGTCTTCCGGTAGCCGGAAGTTGACCTCCGATTGTGCACGCCGGTGGTGTGACGGTTTGAATGGAAACGGTGTCGTATTTGACGGTTTTGAGTTCAGATTTGATGGATCTTGCATTGTTGTTGGGTTGTTCGTTCAAGGAGAAGGTTGATGAAGTGAATGTCGTTTGGATTTCAAAACAGATTTAACTACTTGTATTCTTTTTGGGTAAGAATTAAGGATTAAAAAATGCAACATGTATGACACAATTATAATATTTTTTTTATTTATATATTACGTCTGTGGGTTTCTTCAACGCCAAATCATCTTCATATCTAATGTCTCCCAGTGCCGTCATTACCCAAACTCGTAGTTTATTCTCTAATTAGTATCTTGGTGCTCTTTAAAATCTGACCATAACTTGCTTGTGACTTGCTTTCTCTTTCTCTATCAACAAGGGGTCCATTTGTTGATGCAACCTATTGTTAGTGAAATGAATCATTCAATGTCTCTAAGAAAAGTTGTCACAAGGTATTGTCATATGACATGTTTCCTCCTTTCCACTGTCGCATTCATGGATTTCTAGTGTGTTAACAAGACAAGATTACCAAGTGATTATGATCCACACGTGGTTAGTCTTTATTTCATGGTACACATCACATGAGAAACAATATCCCGGCCATCTACATAATCCGGATATGAAGGTTTTGGAGAGAGACCCCCAAAAACCTAAGATTAGGACTGTAAACGAACCGAACGTTCAACGAACAGTTCGTTAACCATTCGGCGGGAAGTTCGTTTATGTTCGTTCGTTTAGTAAATGAATGAACACGAACAACAAATTTCGTTCGTTAAGTTAAACGAACGAACATGAACAAAGGTTGCGTTCGTTCGTTTGTGTTCTTGAATGTTTGGTAATGTGTTCGTTTATGTTCGTGAGCGTTCTGTAATGAGTTCATTTATATTTGCTTGTTAACATTTATTTGTGTTAGTTCGTTAAAGGTTTTTATATGTTGTATTTTGTTTTATTATTTCTAGTGTCACACCCCGATATTTCCACGTATTACCGGTGGGCCCGGTGAGGAGTATCGTGACGTAGTTGATATCGTCATAGTCAAACAACACAATTTTTAAATGCGCAGCGGAAGCAAAAGATAGATTTATTTCAACCGAATAAAGTTGTAATATTAAGTATCACAAAATAGTTGAAACAGATCCACAGGCGGATCAAATAAAAAGGAAACATTGTTCAACAGTTTCATGACATCCAAGCTTGCGAGACTTATTATGGATGCTAGGAGATGCCAGCCTATTTCGAGTAGTACCTGCACTTAACCTTTTTGGGAAAATACGTCAGTTTACACTGGTAAATACAATTAACTGACTCATTTTGAAAAAGGTTTAGAAAATTGATTTGAATGCACAAAGCACAAAACATTTTATAACTTGGGATAATTATTTATATATAAACTTGTAAAAGAATTACATGTTCGTTATACGTTCAGTAGCACGGGCTGAATACCGGGTTAAAGATTAATAGACACACCACATGGTATAGTCCCGCAGCGAGTTATTCTCGTAACCGGCGGTTATACCTTATTATTTATATATGCACTGGCGGGTGTACGCCTACACCCGCGTGCTAAGGTCGTGGTCGTTCAATGAATGATGCCAAGGATATCCGGGACATGATCATTAACCCCCAAAGGTTTTAAGCAAACAAAACAACTTAAACGGGACATTTCAATAAATTAATCTTCATACAATTAAAAATTCAATGCCCGACCAAGCGGTATTTTATATACCGTACCCCAAGCCCGTATAGGGAAAATAAGTTCAAAGTATTTACCTGAGCAAGTAATAATCACAAATAGCAAGTGCACGTAGCTTTTACTGGTGCCCCTAATCTGGAACGAAGGTTTTTAATAACCTATTAGATTCCTAATGGGTCTTTAATTAAGCCTAAACTTAGACCGGTTAGTTTTAAAGGAAGATACGGTTCAAACGCACGATTAAGCGAAGACCGGAATAGAATGTGATTTAGACCCAACAAGTTTGAAGACTTTTATAATATGGGTAAACTAAACACATTCTGGATTTTGAGACAAAAATGATAAGGTTTGACCCGTTTCGGTCAATTTATGCAAACTAATTACATAAACCGAACTGAACGCGTAAAATGCGTAACGGGTAACCATATGAGTCATATGCATGTTTCCCAAGTTAATATGCTTTAAATATGTTGTAACATCAGTAAGATATCTTCTATTATGCCCCAAATGAATTTAAACTCAAATTACGCCCCGTAAGGGCATTTTGGTCATTTAAAAGGTTATAAGAGAGTTTAAATAAGATTCTGAGTTTCGGGTCAGATGTGATCAGTAAAAATACTTAATTTACTAAGTCATATCAGTAGGGTATAACCTATATGTGAAATTTATCATTTCTAACCATACTATGCTCCGAAGGGGCATTTTGGTAATTTCACCTAAGGTTTAAAGGTCAAATCTGGAAATCTGAGTTTAAAACTTTTGCTTACTGTTAAAGTATAAAAATTTAATTAGAACATCAGTAGGTATCAAGTCTTATATATCTAAAATAGTTTTAAAATATAATATGCGTTAAAAATGCTTAAAAGGCGATTTTGAGCTATTTCCGGGTTCTTAAAGGAAAGCTGATAATTTTTTTATTCCAGAAGGTTCAAAATATTCTATTTATCATATTAGATCAGTAGAAAAAGGTTTGGTATCAAAAGTATTTGTAAAACTCATTTTATAGCTTAAAAGGGCAAAACCGACAATAACCGAATCAAGCTTAGAACTCTATGTTATGCTCAGCCCAAAAATAAATAAAAATCTCCAAAAATCCCAAAATATTATTTTATATTAGTAAGTAAAAAGTTTGATATCAAAAATCGGGTTTATATGGGCTATATGTTAATTACGCCATTTAATTACAAAAAAAGTTTTCTAATTACGCTAATGAGCATAACTCTTAATCTAGACCTCAAACTGATGTCAAATTTAAGGTACAAGCTTATAAATCAGTAACTAAGGTGTCTACTCTTTTACATTTTCAAAAATCACGCTTTAAGGTCATTTGGGCATAATAGTCAATATTTAAGCATTTAACGGCAACATGCATATGAATCGGATAACTAATGAACCAAGTTGTATAATCTCATAGGGTTATACCAACATGTAACCTAGTCCAAATAAGGCTCTAGGGCATTTCTAAACTATGCTCAAATGGGTCAGAACTGAAAGTCAAAGCAAAAGTCAAATTATGCGACTTTCGGTTCCGAACCGAGCCTAAACTGAAAATTGTCGGGTTGAACATGTTTAGACATGTTCTTACATTAATTACCAAGTTATATTAGTGATAAAACAGGTTGCATGGGTTCTACATTGCTAATTATGCATTAATTTGAAAATAAGTTTTCTGTTGACTTTTTAAGATTAACTTTGACCCGAAAATTGACCTAGTTAGATTGGGAATCAGAGGGTGCCCTTTTAAGGGTTTATTGCCCACATAATTACCAACTCATAGGTACTTTCAATTTGAATTTTGACTGGACAAATTAAGATTAATGACGAAGTCAAACCTTAATTACGACGGTTTGACTTTAGGCTAATTAACTAAGCAAACTGAACTAAGGAAAGTTAAGGACACTTACAAGAGTCCTAAGCACGACTAGTGACTCCTAGGAAGGGTGCGCTAAACGGTCACTCAGAGGTATACTTTAAACATGTTGACACATTTAACCCTTGTAGTTTGTAATGTCTCACTTTCTTCCACAATTAGCTTCGTATGATCCATGATTCATTCGTTTAAGGGTATAAACGTCGCGTAGGGTTATTGCAAGATATATTTATTCATTGTTGACACTTTGAACTCTTTTTATTCACATACTTTCTCTGTTTGTCAACTTTAGTCCCTCTAAAGTAATCTTTTACACGTTTAAAGCTCATGACACGTGTCGATACATTATTGGACATAAATTTACGAGGTGTTACATCCTCACCCCCTTAAAAGAAATCTCGACCTCGAGATTTACTAAAACAAATGAGGGTGCTTTTCTTTCATTGTGGACTCTACCTCCCACGTATACTCGGGACCTCTACGGGCATCCCATTTAACCTTTATAATAGGCACATGCTTCCTTCGAAGCTTCTTTACCTGTCGATCCTCAGTCGACAAAGGTTTTTCCTCAAATTTCAAACTCTCATCTATATGCACATCCGTGTGTGGTATGACTAGCGATTCATCAGCTATACATTTCTTCAGATTGCAGATGTGGAATACATTATGAATACCACTGAGCTCTTCAGGCAAGTTTAACTTATAAGCCACTGACCCAACACATTCGATGATCTCGAATGGCCCTATGTATCTTGGGCTTAATTTGCCTTTCTTACCAAAACGCATCACTCCTTTCCAGGGTGATACTTTAAGCAATACTTTGTCACCAACCTCAAACTTTAGAGGTTTACGCCTTAAGTCTGCGTAGCTTTTCTGCCTATCGCTGGCAGCTTTGAGACGGTCTCTTATCTGCACAATCTTGTCTATCGTCTCCAGGACTATATCAGGTTCTGTTAGTTGGACATCTCCAACTTCTGCCCAACAAACGGGCGTTCTGCACTTCCTTCCATATAGGGCTTCGAATGGTGCAGCTCGGATACTTGAGTGATAGTTGTTATTATATGAAAACTCGATTAGTGGAAGATGATCATCCTAACTTCTACCTAAATCTATAACACAAGCTCTTAACATATCCTCCAGTGTCTGAATTGTTCGCTCGCTTTGACCATCCGTTTGCGGATGATATGTCGTACTGAAGTTTAGTCGGGTGCCTAAGGATTGCTGAAAGCTTTTCCAGAAATGCTAGGTATACCTTGTATCCCTATCAGATATTATAGATACTGGCACCCCGTGGAGAGATACAATCTCGTCCACGTACAACTGATCTAACTTATCTGAGCTGTGTGTTTCCTTAATAGGTAGGAAGTGAGCTGACTTGGTCAGTCTATCTACTATCACCCAAATAGTATCATTCCCTTTCTTTGTCTTTGGTAACTTGGTGATAAAATCCATAGTCACCATTTCCCATTTCCAAGTGGGAAGTTCAGGCTGTTGTAGCAAACCTGACGACTTCTGATGTTCAGCTTTGACTTGCGCGCATGTCAAACATTTGGCTACATAGGTAGCTATAGACTTCTTCAAGCCTATCCACCAAAAATTTGCCTTTAGGTCCTGGTACATCTTATCAGCTCCAGGATGAACGGAGTACTTAGAACTGTGGGCTTCCTGGAGGATCACATCCCGAAGTCCTCCATTAATTGGAACCCATATTCGCCCATTTAATCTCAGGATTCCGTCCTTACCCTGTGATAACTGCTCTTCAGTTACTCCTAGCTTTTCATTAGGATAGTTGGCTTCTAGTACAGCTTCCTTCTGCGCAGCTAACAACCTTTCATTCAAACTATTCCTTAATTCAATGCTCTTGGCATTGATTCTTATAGGCTTCACCCTTTCCTTTCTACTTAAGGCATCGGCGACCACATTCGCCTTGCCTGGATGGTATCTGTTAGGATCGGAGGCTCTCATGAGAGTGTTTGTTTGTGTAAATTGAACAATCAATGAATATGAAAACATGTAAAGTGCAGCGGAAATGAACAACAAACTTTGTAAACACAATCATAAAGAGAAATGAATTTGATAAACACATGAATTGCATTAGTTGACAGATTACAAAGTAAATCAAAAGATTGCAAAACATGCTTACAAATAAACTCCCCCTCAGCCTGATACTCCAGTGGTTGGTTGCACAAGATGAAAGGATTGAATTGAGGAGAAGAACTCACTCAAGACGATCAAATGTAACAGTACAGAGTACTGTTCCATTTATAGACAATCCAAACCACTGAGGCATCTTAGCTGACGTCACCATGAAAGCGACGTCTAACAGCCTAACAACCTGTAACAACTGTTCCTATACAAACACTGCTATTCTTAACCACTGACTATATATAAAACAAATAACACATTGAACTACTGCTCTCTCCTTTCATCAGTGCTTTCCTCAAGGTTGATCAGTCCTTGATTGGGCAGTGCTTTGTCATCAGTAAATTGATCCAGCAGTGTTTACTTCTTCAGGGTTTTGTCAGCAGTTTAAAGGATGGCAGCAGTTGTATACGGATAGTGGATAGAGGATCATCAGATGTTATAATCACTTTCAAGGGGAAAGTCTAATGTAATCAGCTGCTTATTAAGAATCCACTATTATGAACTGGTTTTGGCTTTCATTATCTGTTCCTCTGGTAGGGTTCAATCCCAACAATCTCCCCCTGGAACAGATAATGCCAAAACCCTTCATTATTCTGGATTTTTATTTCTCATCAGAAGTTCCTTAGCTTGTCTTTTAAATTTTTCTTCAAAGTCCTTGGAACTTGAGTCATTCTCATCCCTGCACAGTGTAAGTTCAAGGAGATCCTGCAAATCTTCAACACCAAGACCTAGTGCTTCTTTCCTTGATATGTACTTCACTTCACCATTGGATCTGACCAGGGTCAATACATGGGTCTTTTGATCAGACATCCACTTTAGTACTTTTGAACCCAATGGGTTTCTTGGGAGAGATTTATTTTCTGATGAGCTTGGAGATTTTGGCCTTGTAAAGAATTGTGGAGCAGTATCTTGAACTTCAAACATTTGTTTGAAAGCCTTTTCTATGACTTCATTTGCTGCAGCTATGTCTTCTGCAACTTCTTTGTCAATCTGTTCTTTTCTCTTTTGTTGATCTAGCTCAATGTCTGAGATATCTGCTGCTGTATTAGGTGATGCAGGTTTGGTAAATACCATTTTAACAAGGTTTTGAAGGCTCACTGAGCTCTCTTCTTTTAGATCCATTTTCTTGATGGCTTCTGTGAAGTACTCAGCTTCCTTTTCTTTTTCTTCTTCACTGGTCAGCAGTTTTCCTTTTTCTTGGTTTTCCACAAGGATAGGGTTATCTGCTGATGTGAGCAATGTTTGAAGAGCATCAATCTGCTGTTCTAGATTTTTGTAGTCAGGCTTCTTAGAAGTGTCTGAGACTGTTTTTCTTCTTTTCTTAAGCCTTTCATAAGCTTCGTCGGTATACTGCTTTGTCCATTTTGCTATGGCTTCAACAGTATCCACTTTAGCATCTATCAGTTCCTGTTTTTTTTCTTTTTGTACTCGGATGTAAGATCAGCAATGAGCTTTTTATATTTGTTCCAATTTGGAGCTGTCTTCTTCTTTCTTGGATCATTTTTAATCCTTTCAATTCTGTTTGCTTCATGCTTTAAGGCAACCATTGGCCATTCTTCAAATTGGTTTTCTTCAGCTTGATAGAATTTTTCTTTCATGATGTATGCAAGATAACTTTTTCTCATTTCTTTTCGTTGATCTGCTTTTTCTTTGCTCAGGTCTTGTGCATAGTTTTCCATCAGCTTGACTTTTGTGAGCAAAAATTCCAATTTTTCAGAAATGGCTTCATCACCTTGATCTTTGCATTCGAGTTTAGCTCTAATCTTTGCTTGCCTTGCTTTCATCTCGTGATATTCATCCATGTCTTCTGGGACTATGAAACCTATGAGAGAAGGAAATCTTCTTTTTGAAGGATCATCCTCGGTGTAAAATTGTTTCATCTCATTTTTCACAGCTTCTAGTTCCAGTGGATATTTAGCAGCAACAGGATCATATTTTTCATCAGTTGCCTGAGTTGTTTCTCTTTTTCTTTTGTGAAGCTTTATGGGTGGAGGTAATTTTGGTTGTGATGTAGAAATGATGAGAGCAGTGGTGGATGGTTGACTAACAGCTGTTGAAACAACTGGTGTCTCAACCTCTGTTGTCATTACATCTACTGATGTGTCAGTAGTTGTCTTCTGCTTTTGAGCAGGGGTTGAAGGCGGTGAAGTTGTTTTTGGTGATGTTGATGGAGAATCATCATCAGGAATGAAAACCCTTATCCTTTTTATTGTAGGAGAGGCTGATGATGTCTTGGGTGGATCAGTGGTTTGAGAGGTGGAAAGTGTCTGACTAACAGCTGTTGAAACAACTGGTGCTTCAACCGCTGTTGTCATTACAACAGATGTTGTAACATCTGTTGTCTTCTGTTTTATGACAGGATGTAATGGTGGTAGGGCAGTGGTAGTGTGTGTTGTAGTGGTGTGTGTTGAAGAGATGGCAACTGTTTGACAAGCAGTTTTTGAAACCACTGACATTTCAGCTGTTTGGACAGAAGTTTGAGATTTTGTGGTTTGAGGTTTAGATGTCTATTTTTCTTTTTCTGGTTCAACGTAAACACCATCCTTAATTCCCTTCATCTTCAACTGTTGGATTTTCTCCCCCTTTTTGGCATTATCTGGAAGGGGGTTAACCATGAAGAGAATATTGGGGGGGGGGGGGGACTTTTCCACCATGGGCAGTCCTTTGTATGCTGGCCTTTATAGCCTTGATGTCTGCTTGAGTATCTTTAAATCTTGACTCCACCATGTTTGTCAGCATTTTTACATGCATTTCATGCTGCTGATCAGCCATTTGTTTTTGTTTTTCAAGCAGGGGTTGAAAAAGATTCCAGAGCTCATTTGCAGCAAGTGGTTGTGGTGGAGCAGGTGCTTGAGGTGGAACAGCAGTGGATTGTGCTTTTTGAGCTTTTAACAGCTGTTGCACCATATCCTTTACTTCAGTAACTGATGTTTCAAGCTTTTCAACTCTGCCCGTCAATTCCTGATATTTTGAATCATCACCCAAATTAATGGGATCACCTGAATCCCCACCAGTAGTGGTTGTATCAATGTGTGACTTAGGAACTGAGTCCCAAAAATCATCCATTGATGCCCCTTGTTCTCGGTACTGGGGACTTCTTTCTTCAGCACTTGATAACCTTGTTATTTTACCAGTGGTCAAAATGAACTCACTTGTGGTTACCAGAGGTGCTATGGAAGAAATTGCCTTCAAGGGAGTCTGACTGATGAAACAACTGTCCAAATGTAGATCTGTTGATCCAACACTTGTAGTTGCTGCTCCGCTTGAACTACCACCAAGAGTTACTTGTAACTCAAGGGGTGTAACCTCCTCAGTTGTTGCTGGGATAGCAGAGGTATAAGCATCAGACCCAGTCACTTGTTGGAGTATACTCTCAGTGATAGGTGTTAGAGAGGAACTGGTTTGTGTCTGAGCTATATCAACTGCATGCAACAAGGGTAATATGGATGGTGGTAGTGTGAGGGGTGAAGATAAGGGAGTTGAAAGAGACATGTCCTTGGGATCAGGACTGAGGAAGATGAATCCAATTGAATCCAGAGCTTCATAATGTGGGGTCCCTGTGCTTACAACCTGATCCTTTTGTGAGGATGCAGGAGGAGTTTGAGGCAATGGTGGAGATCTTTCTTCCAACTGCTGTGAGGAAGTAGCAGTAGTGGTTGTAAGTGACATTTGTGTTGTCACTGGCAGTGGCTCTGGGATCTCATCTTCCAGAGTTGCCTTTGTTTTGGGTTTGGTGGGTTTTCTGGATGTTTTCTTTTTGGTCATTTTGGTAGTGGCAGGTGTGGGTTTCAAAGCAGTGGTTGTGCTGCTATGATCACCTGGAGCAGTGGGCTCAGCAGCAGATGTCTGAGGAGCAGTGGTAACTGCTAAATTCTGCTCAGGCACCTCTGCTTTTGTTTTTATTGGTGCCATCATTCTAGAAAATGTTTCAGTTGTTAACCCTTTTATTTGAAAATAGACACCCTGTTTGAGCAAATTTTCATTTTCTTTTCCAAATTTTTGTTTAAAATAGTAGCTTAAAAATCTTGGAAAAAGTAAAAATGCTTTGCTATCAACATTTTTTACCAAGTCATTAAAGATCTCCTGGGAATAGTTGTAATTCTCATTATTTAAAATAGCATAACCCAGACATTGAATCTTCAATGGTATTTCATTAAACGCTATTGTTTTATTTGAAGCACACATCAAAAGTGTGTGGAATAAAAACCTTGGTGCAGAAGGGAAGTAACCTTTTTGTAAGGTATCTACCTTTGATTTTTCTGCATACCCTCTTTTCAGAAAATCAGTTTTCATCTCGTCTTTGGGAAAGGAAGTTTTACCTTTCTGATCATCGAGCTTAAAGACTTCTGAAATTGATAGTGGAGAAATTTGAATCGCTTTACCCTGTATAGAGGAGTTGATGGCAATGACTTTATCATCTTGTTTTTCAAGCGTAGCCTTTTTCCAAAACTCTCTCTGGGTTTGTTGGTATATTGGAGCATCTGCTGTTAACAAAGTTTTGTACTTTGACTCAGATAATGTGTCGATGATGGAGTCGAAGGTGTGGTTGTTTGTGGGTTTTGTGAGTAGACCCAAATAGTTGTGAGGGGATTTGTATGGTATTTCAATAGACTCAGCGGCCGTTTGAGCGACCTCTTTGGAAGATGACGATGATGATTTTGACTTTGATTTTGATTTCGTCATTTTGATGAAGAAGAACAGAGAATGATTTGGGATGAAGGGTTGAAAACTGCTTTGAGAAGAGAATTTTAGAATTCAATTCGTCAGTGTAAAACCCTGTTTGGGGGTTTTGATCAGGGTTTTATTAAGGGAAAAAGTGGGTGCTGATGTGGCAGCAGTTACAAAGATCTGAGGGCTAAAAACTAACCACGTGCCAACCTCTGATGATATGGATGAAGAATGGAGAACAGTTGTTTTGAGAGCCACTGATGAAACAAACATAAGTGGTTACAACGGTAATAATGTGATAACAGTGGATTGTTTTTACTATCAGTGGATAGCATGCCAGTGGATAAGACACTGATTTTGAACATCAGTGCTTGAGAAAAAAAATGAAGTATCAGTGGCTGACTTTCAGCAGTGGGCAGTATTTAGGAAACAGATGTTTGAGCAAAAACAGTGGTTAGGGGTAAGGTAATGGTAATGATTTGGAAGACTAGTATGTCAGCAACTGTTTTGAGAATTTTCATTCAAGGTTTTACCACATGTCATTTACATATTTTGAAGCTATTATGACTTCCTGACAGTGGTTCAGTACCCCAGATGATGTAAACTTTTTACTAAGGCAACTCATTTTTGCTATAATTTTTTAATTAAAACATGAGTACCCAAGTATTTCAGGATCTGTTAACAATCAATCTTTTACCCAGTGTAAAAACAAACTTGAGTATGACATGACCTTGACACGTGTACCATTTCCTTTTGATCTATTTTGAGGAAAATATAACCAAAAAAAATGTCATATATCCTGACAGGAGATTGAAACTTTTACTAACAAAAACCAGTAAAAAGTTCAAAATATATTATTCTAAAGAAAAAGAAGAATGATATATTCTGCTTTATTTGAGAAAATCCTTTTCCAAAAAAATTAAAGGATTCTCTAAAACAGCACCAAAAGGAACTGGTATAATTTTAATAAAACACACAATCATCTCATACACAAGTTTATGAAAATGGTCAGTGGTATGAAATTTTAGATACATTTTGACCACTGTTTGGTACCATTTTCTTGTTGATTGATTGCCAACAAAATGAGGACACAAGATCACATGAGTTTTTGAAAAACCTTGTTATAGACTTTGTTACCATGTGATGATTCTGAAAATTTGTCTAGTCCTTTTATAAGTTTATTCACTGGAAATACTCTTGTTTCCTGAACTTCTCCTGACTCAATTAATGCATACAATTGCTTTGATGACCATGTTTACCCCAATTTTTGACTCTTAAGTGTTTTATATTTATACTCTTTTCTTTTGACTTTCAAAAGTTTTGAGATAAACACACTTCTGAGCTTTTGTGAATTCTCTTCTTCCCTTTTTACCCCTCCCATTCATAAGTAATGAAATACTTACTGGGAGATCTTTATTGAAGAAATACTTATTCCAAAATCATTTTGCAGTAATGTTTTGAGAGATTTGGACATTTATGCACATGCTTATGCCAAATTTCACATCACCCATGATCTGGACATTTTTGACCCCTGATTCTCTTAATGTGATTATAACAAGGTTGGTTTGTTCCTATTGAGGATCTCAACTTGTTTTTCAACACATAAGATCAAATGACTAAAGTTTTAATTTCCCTCTGTTTTCGTTAGCAAAAACACTAATGTTTTTATGAACATAGGCTTTTGTTAATCTGAGGTTCATACTTTAGTATCTAATATAATGATATCACAAAAATTCATAACAACAGTTGAAATCAATTTCGAAAAGAAGAAATAATACCATAGTTTAACAGACATGTTTTCAGATCTGAAAACTATGAGTGACTTGTGCATGATATCACTTTTTGTGTGAAATTTGTGTGTCTTATGACATCTTGGTTGTTTTACAGAGTTTTTGAGTAACATCCTTTAAGCGTGATCAATCATTACTCTGTTTTTCAACTGAATACAGCCAACCTTAGTATCAATGAATTTTGAGCTGAACTGTTATGTCAAATTGACTGTTAGATCGAATTTGACTGTCCAAGCTCTGATACCAATTGTTAGGATCGGAGGCTCTCATGAGAGTGTTTGTTTGTGTAAATTGAACAATCAATGAATATGAAAACATGTAAAGTGCAGCGGAAATGAACAACAAACTTTGTAAACACAATCATAAAGAGAAATGAATTTGATAAACACATGAATTGTATTAGTTGACAGATTATAAAGTAAATCAAAAGATTGCAAAACATGCTTACAAATAAACTCCCCCTCAGCTTGATACTCCAGTGGTTGGTTGCACAAGATGAAAGGATTGAATTGAGGAGAAGAACTCACTCAAGACGATCAAATGTAACAGTACAGAGTACTGTTCCATTTATAGACAATCCAAACCACTGAGGCATCTTAGCTGACGTCACCATGAAAGCGACGTCTAACAGCCTAACAACCTGTAACAACTGTTCCTATACAAACACTGCTATTCTTAACCACTGACTATATATAAAACAAATAACACATTGAACTACTGCTCTCTCCTTTCATCAGTGCTTTCCTCAAGGTTGATCAGTCCTTGATTGGGCAGTGCTTTGTCATCAGTAGATTAATCCAACAGTGTTTACTTCTTCAGGGCTTTGTCAGCAGTTTAAAGGATGGCAGCAGTTGTATACGGACAGTGGATAGAGGATCATCAGATGTTATAATCACTTTCAAGGGGAAAGTCTACTGTAATCAGCTGCTTATTAAGAATCCACTTTTGTGAACCGTTTTTGGCTTTCATTATCTGTTCCTCTGGTAGGGTTCAATCCCAACAGTATCGAATTTCACAATCATAGTCATTTAGAGTTTCCATCCATCGTCTTTGCCTCATGTTTAAATCCTTCTTATTAAACAAGTGTTGAAGGCTCTTGTGATCTGAATAGATCACGCACTTGGTACCATACAAGTAATGCCTCCATAGTTTTAGTGCAAATACAACGGCACCCAACTCCAAGTCATGGGTGGTGTAATTCTTCTCGTGCACCTTTAGTTGTCGAGAAGCATAGGCAATGACCTTGCCCTTCTGCATAAGCACACATCCCATACCTGTGTGCGATGCATCACAATATACTACAAATTCTTCTATTCCCTTAGGAAATGTTAATACTAGTGCATTGCTCAACTTCTGCTTGAGAATGTCGAAGGATTCCTGCTGTTTAGGTCCCCAATTGAACTTGATATTCTTACGGGTTAATGAAGTTAGGGGTGCAGCAATCCTTGAGAAGTTTTCAATAAAACGCCTATAATATCCTGCTAAACCCAAAAAGCTACGAATCTCTGTGGGCGTCTTTGGCTCTTGCCAATTCATGACAGCTTCAACCTTAGCAGGATCTACTTGGATACCACGTTCACTAACTATATGTCCAAGGAATTGGACTTCACAAAGCCAAAATTCACACTTTGAAAATTTGGCATAGAGCTTTTCCCGTTGAAGCAGCTTAAGAATACAACGAAGGTGCTTCTCATGGTCGGCCTGATTCTTTGAGTAAATCAGAATGTCGTCAATGAAGACGATAACAAATTTGTCCAAGTATGGCTTGTAGACACGGTTCATGAGATCCATGAACGCTGCTGGTGCATTGGTGAGCCCAAAAGGCATCACTAGGAACTCAAAATGACCATAACGAGTCCTAAATGCAGTTTTATGCACATCTTCATCTCTAACCTTCAACTGATGGTAGCCTGACCTCAAATCGATCTTGGAGAAGTAACTCGCCCCTTGAAGTTGATCGAACAGATCGTCGATCCTGGGCAATGGATATCTATTCTTGATAGTGACCTTGTTAAGCTCGCGATAATCGATGCACAGACGCATCGACCCATCCTTCTTCTTGACAAATAGGATTGGCGCTCCCCAAGGAGACGAACTAGGTCTAATAAAACCTTTGGCTAGCAAATCATCTAGTTGTGTCCTCAATTCCTTCATTTCTGTTGGTGCCAACCTATAAGGCGCTCTCGCGACAGGCGCTGCTCCAAGGATGATGTCAATACTGAATTCTACTTGCCTATTTGGTGGTAAACCAGGTAGTTCTTCAGGGAATACTTCAGGATATTCAGAAATGACGGGGATATCTTCAATCTTAGGCTTCGGCTTATCAATAGTCACTTGTGCCATGTAAATGACACAACCCTTCTTCAAACACCTTGATGCCTTGAGCATAGACACTTGCTCAGGCAGTCCATACTGGGTATCTCCCTGAATGGTAAGTGACTCACCATACGGAGTCTTGATCACTACTTGCTTCTTGTCACACACGATCTGGGCCTGGTTATGAGATAACCAGTCCATGCCTATAACTATATCAAAACCGGCTAACTTCAAAGGAAGTAGGGATAATGGAAAAGAGTGGTTCCTAATGGATATGAAACATCCATCTAACACGGTTGATGCGGTTTCTATGGTACCATCGGCTAATTCAACCTCATATTTTATGCTTAGGGTTCTAACAGGTAGGTTTAACAATTTACAAAACTTATCATCAACAAACGACTTATCTGCTCCAGAATCAAATAACACCCTTGCATAAACATCATTAATATGGAAATTACCTGTTATGACATTATCATTCTGGATAGCCTCCTGTGCGTTCATCTGGAAAACCCTAGCATTAGTCTTTTTCCCTTCTTCAGCTTTCTTAGCAAACTTTAGGCAGTTGGATTTGATATGCCCTTTTTCATTGCAGTTATAGCACGTAGCATCCTTGATTTTCTTACAGTCTAAGGTCTTATGCTCAGAAGACTTGCAAATCCCACAAGCTCTTGGTTGTGATTGGGATTTCAACTCGAATCTGCACCTTCCGAAATGGTGCTTCTTACAGACTTTACACTTGGGCTTATCACCCGACTGTTGACCATCCTTTTTAGCTCCAGAATTCTTTTTGTGGTCATTATTTCTCTTATGCTTCTTGTCTGAACGTCGTGAGTTGTCATCCTCACGCTTCCTCTTTTCAGCATCTGTGTTTCTCAGCAATCTCTGCCTGACCGCGTCCAAAGTAAGGGACAAAGATATATCAGCTGCAGATCTGAAAGTAGCTGGTCGAGAGGCCTTCACACTCGACTTGATCTCTGGGGCTAAACCCCCAATGAAACGAGCTATTCTCTTGGGTTCCGGAGTTACCAGATGCGGAACCAGTCTTGACATAGTGTTGAAGCTCGTAAGGTAGGCTTGACAATCTAGGTTTTTCATAACCAAGGACAAGAAATCAGCTTCAGTCTTTTCAACCTCATGCTGAGGGCAGTAGTTTTCCTTAATCAACGTCACAAACTGCTCCCATGACAGATTGTACAATGGGATTTTCCCTGTAGCTTGGATCAAAGACCTCCACCAAGCTAGTGCCTCGCCTTTGAATGACTGAGATACGAACTTTACCACATCCTTATCAGCGCAACCACTGATATCAACCACAGTGTCCATCTCGTCTAACCAAGTCATGCAGTCGGCAACTCCTTTTCCCCCTGTAAAGTCTCTTGGTTTGCATGAGACAAAATACTTATATGTACAGGACTTACCACGCGGTTCCTGTTTAAGCTCGATCTTCTTTGATGGTACACTTTGCTGGTTTGAGGAGTGATGATCGTCATCATCTTTCTTTGGCTTTCCTAGTCTAGAGGGTGGCTTACTATGAGCCTCAGAGTGAGTTTTAGGCTTAGAATTGGGTATCGATTGGGTCCTTACATGGGTACCACTGGATTCATTGAATTGCCTATCCAAAGCTTTTGTAACAGCATTGTCTATCAATGCCTGTAGTTCTGCTCCTGCTACGTTGACTCTAGAGGTGTCATGATTATCTCTGGGGTGACTGTTGACCTCGTCTGACCCCGCCATGTAGTTTGATTGCTACATAGAATAATAATTCTAATTTATTCAGAGGTCTATAGTAGCTTTATCATTCTAGATGATTTATTAATCATGGTGTTTAGAAGTCATCTTGATTAATTTGTTAAACAAATATATTCAGGATTTTTCATTATAAAAACCCTAGTCTTATGGACAGTTTTAAATTTTTAATCATGATCTTTAGAGGATCAAGGCATTGAGGTTTTAGATATAATTTATTACCTCTTCTTAACAGGGGGTCGAAGACCACGACTGTCTTTTGTCTTATATGACAATGAATATAGCCCGTAGGCATTACATACCTATTGGATGCTTAATATAATAAAAGAAAATAGAAGAATCAAATGCAAGGATGACTTATGTGATTTTATCGAGTCGCATTTTTGCCAGGAATGTTAACATGTTTTCAGATGTTAACAAGGATTTGAATCTTTTAAATAGGTTTTACCATCTTGGCCATATTTAGAATGACATGTGGCTAGGTTTTACCTTTAAGATTCTTATTATTTTATTATTAAAATGGTAGGTCTTATAAAAAAATGTTATATTTTCATTTATTTCTTATTTTATGTTTATGCATATAACTTAAAAATGAAAATTTAAATTTAACCATTCCACTACCAAAATTAACTAGTACAGATTTGCCCTAAACGGGACTTCTATAGAAATAACACGCCCACGCAGGGGCTTAAACAGAAATAACATAGCCACGCAGGGGTTAACAGAAAGACATGCCCACGCAGGGGCAGAATACAGAAACAAATGTCCACGCAGGGACATGATTACAACACAAAAATCAAACAAACAAATAAAGGATTCAATGATCCTTTTTGCTTTTTCCTTTAATTAAGTTTGCCAGACTCTTGAACATTCCTCGGCTTTGCCTACGGTCTTCTCGCACTTCCTGCCGCACCTCATTAATCCTTTGAAGAATCTCTTGATGTTGTGGTGGCGACATCACTGGCTGCTGCGGGGGTTGCTGATATAGCGGAGGTTGAGGAGGTGGCGGTTGATGATACCCATAAGGTGGGTAACCATAGGATGAATATCCAGCTTGATTTGGGATCCCAAAGGGCCCCTCGGGATGGAGAGCATTATAATCCCATGCAGCCAGGTACGGGTCCACGTTAGCATAATTGCAGTTGGTGTGAGCCGGCTGCTCAAAGGGATTATACGCCGCCGTACGTGTCACACCCTGGCTTTGCGGAAGCGTGGGTTTATTTGGTGTGACTTCTTAATACCATAGCAACAATCATAACAATGCTATATGATAAAAACATGAGATATTCATCCATTAATAAAGTTTAGAAAAATCCCATTTTCAACAATCACAAAATAAGTTACAAACCTTAACTTGATTTAATTGAGTTCATAAAGACTTAGCAAAAGACTTTAAACAATACTAGGTTTAGGGATATGTAACCCGTCCAGGAAGAGGTTACACCTTCTAAACCCTGGATGACTTCTTTATTCAAACGCAGCTTGAAAATACATGCATACCGTGCCAGATCCGTTAGTTTCATGAAATACATGTAGTTTGAAAAGTCAACATAAAGTTGAGCGAGTTCATGTGTAAGTGAGTATGTATAAACCTTTGTAATAGGTTTGTATGTATGAAAATCCCTGGTATGTAGCAAATAAGGAAAAAGAGATCACCATTGGGTTGCAAAGCCAATGATATGTGTGAAGTGCAGTAGGAAGACTCAAACCTAGCAGATTTATGCGTCGGGTACAAAGTCACCACCTGGTTCATTCAGCGGACTCAGGGGTTGGGCTCGCTACACCCAGATAGATCTACCGCTAATGGCCCTCGGTCCTATAATGAGGATTAATGGCCTCCAGTTCCCGCCTACCCACTCACATGATCTAAGTAGTAACCCTCCTTACGCTAACCATACCATGTAAAAAGTATTCGTAATCATAGTAACATGTATTTCACCCCCGAAGTATTAAAAACTGAAAACAGTTAAGAGAAAGGGGGGACATGAACTCACAGAAGTGCGTATCCAGCAACGTCAATCTCCAACTCTATCTGCTGCGTGACGACCTACACGTACTAATTCCTATTAGACGGACGACCGTGCCTTGGCTTAAGGTTTAACGTTTTTGGGAAATAGTTAGACATCTATTTCGTATTTACACTTCTTAATCATTAAATAAATATATTCATTCCCAAGGATGGGGGTATTAATACATGTGCGTTTTATAATTCCGAAAATATATTTTTAAGTCTCACTTGAAAATATATTTTAATTCACTTGTCTAAAATATTCTGTTTCCAAAATATACATATTTTTCCCAAAAATATTATATTTAACTTCATACAATTTTCCAAAATAATACTTTATCAAAATACACATTTAAGAGTATTTTTCGAAAATACGCAAGTTACATTTTAGAGTTCGCGTTGTATAAACAATACCGATGTAACTTAAATATTTATTTGTGAGGGCGTTGGTATTATTTTAGAGTCGTATTTTCATGATATTTCAAGTAATATTATCTTTACTCTAAAAATAATATATCTCTTGTTCACAAAATAATCACGTAAGCACACAAGCGTTTTATTATGGAATATATATTCTCAATATATATTTAACAAGTTTCATTTACGAAAATCTACCTCCGACACTTGGTTATTTTGTAATAAAAATCATGGCGAAATTTATATTTTGGAAAACAAGTTAAAAATATATTTATAACACTTGTCACCAAAAACATTTCTAAGTGTTATATTTTCAGGAAAAATTTCGCCAGAGTTTCCTCTGTAAACGGAGGCGTCCACGCTTACTAGCGTATCATTTTCTTTTGTAAAATCATTCAATCAGTTCTCAATTAACCAACCCGACATTCAGACATGCAAAACACTACTTATATCATTTCAGTTTTAATATACAAAACTGGGCCGTTTTCGAGTATTTTAATAAAATAGTTATCTTATTCCAAAAATTCCCAATTTTTTTACAGAATGTCTTATACGATCCAGATATTATTGTGTAAAAATATCGGAGTCCAAATCATCACCAATGTTTTATAGAAAATCATTTTCCAGGCTGAAATCAGATTTATCTTTTTCTGACCACAGTCCGCGGAATAATTTATTTAAAATTCATCGAGAGTCCGATTTACGAAATTCCAGTGAGAGAGTTACAAATACATCGGTGTTCATCTACAGTATAAATTTTATGATCTGACTCTACACAGAAATCAAGTTATGACTAAAAATATGACTCTCATTTACTGCTGTAAAAATGCAGCTTTAGCTGCTGTTACATAATGACACTTTAAAAATAGTAAACGAAGTCCAAAAATTATGATTCCGGTGCCATTAGAACCGTATTTCATAATGACACGTTGTAGACTCAAGAAAATCAGTTTTTCGTTTAGTTATGACCTATTTACAGCCAGTTAAAGTCGGCTGAAAATGCAAATCAGCAAGCTGTTTATAGTATAAGTGCCATTAAAAAGTACACATACGATTACCGTTCATTCTAATACGATTAACATCAGACCCTAAGTCATTTACAGCAGATTTTTGTTCATTTAATCTAGATTTATCATGTATTATCACCTTTCATCTCATGACCTTTGTATAAAGCTTTTATGTTCATGCCTTAAGTTATAATCTTTAGGTTTCTTGTAATTTCACCATTCTTTCCACTATTAACCACCAAGAATATGAACAAGATGAAGATTTAAGGCACTTACCACTAGCACAAGGCTAGGGGAGTTTCAAAGCGTAAAAGTGGTGGATAAAAGAAAACGAGAGTGGTCCTTGAGCTTCCGAGAACACCAAGCTTCGTTGAACGCCTTGTAGCACCTAGAAGTACACTTGGATTGCTTGTTTGAAGATCGAAAGTGATGGTTTGGTGGTGGTATGGTTGTGTCCGTGAGGTGGTTAGGAGAGGAAGATGAGAGGAATTTTGTTGAGTGTTTGTGATGAGAGATGATGTTTAACCCCTAAACATACTTATAAACCATTACCCTTATTAACCAACATATAATATGCCACCTTGATATCTAACATGTAGGAATAAAATAATCAAGGAACAAGGGTATGTCCCCACTCTTGGGGAACCGATCGGATGGGGGGGGGGGGTTATATAGTTTGATTTCAATTGAATGGTTAGTGTTTAGTTGAAATCTAACAGGACTTAGTTAGCACATTTATGTGTGTTGTTTAATATAACGGGTGTTAGGGTGTTCGGGGACCCTAACTAGCTCAGAAAAGGATAAACAATGTCATTGACAATATTTTCATGTTCCGGGTAAAGTCCGGTTGTTCGGTTGGATATTAATCCGTTAAAGTGTCAAGTAAAGCTTTTAAGTGTCGTTTATATTATTTTTAGTGACACAATTTATTCCCGACACTTTGGAAAGTGTCTAGTATTATTTTCCCATGCTTTTGCACTTTACTAGTTATATTAAGTGCTGAATTTTGTAATAAAGTGCAGGATTTTGTAGTTAAAGCATGTTTTACGCACATCCGGTCACTATAAATATTACCTAGTGACACAGTTCTACAATCCTCACCTCCCTACACTCCCTACCAGTGTAGTAATCTATTCCCGGCTCATAATGGCCTCAGAGAAAGTATCTGTCTAGTGCTGGTAACGTCAGCATATTTACTGGTTATCCGCTCATTGAGCTACTGTGCTTTTGTGCATCAAGTTTGTCACTATTGTTTTGTGTATAATAAGTGGAGTGACAGTAATAAAGTATAATGCATGTGCATGTATGTAACAGGAATCAGTAAGCAGTTAAATCACAATTGTAAGCAAGTAATTAGGCATTAATTAAATATCAATTAATTGTACGGACACCTGGTTTGGTGAGGGTTGTCACAGTACCGGTGTATGTAGGTATTGGGTCGCCAAAGCCCAACGGTGGTGGCGCGACAGGCGTAGAGTTTACTTCCGAGACAGGGTTTGAAGGTCCACCCATCTGCAGGTCTTCATGGAGTGGCGGGTAGCGGCTGCCACTTGAAGGTTGAGGGGTGTTGATACGCACTCCTCCTCGCACGGACATCCGTGCGTTCGATCTTCTTCGCCTCGGTGGCTCTGGAGGCTGTTGCTGAACTGGTGGTGGTGGCGGAGTGATCGCGACAAAACGAGAATCCTCGGAGGGATCCTGCTGCTGCTGCTGTTGTGGAGAGTTGTGGTAACTGGGAGTAAACACCCAGTTAATCTGTCTGAACCTTTCCTCATAGCTGTCGGGACCATTATAAGGTGATCCCACAAAAGATGACCCATCCGAAATTTCGATGGGGTGGTTAGGGGTTCCGGACGGTGGTTCTGCGGGATCGGTGTCCTCATCCATGTCCATTGCATGGTCGCCCGAGAAATGGTCTTCGGGTCCTAGTGGGTTAAAACCCACTGGTTCTCCAAGGTAGTTTGTCGGGTTGAATCGGCTCTGGAAAAAGGGCGTTGGGTTATCAAAAGGTGAGTTGTGACCCTGGAGAGGAATGTAAGATTGGTGGGAATTATGGGGCTCATTTTCAGACTGAGGCCCAAAGGAGTTTTGAAACGAAGGGGAGGAGCTCAACGAAACTGAGCTCCTTGCTGGTTCAATATAGGTCCTCCAGTTATCTTGAGGACTCCGGCTAAGAGAATCTGACGGTGTTCACCGGTGCGAAGGCCCGGCCTCATGATCATTCGGGGCGACGAGTGGCCCCTTACCTCTTCCTCTCCCTCTCACTCTTGGTGGCATCTTGTTTAACCTGTCAAAACAAACAAAGTATACAACAAGAAAATATAAAAGACAAAGTTAGAAATAAAACAATTTTGGATCATTCCTAAGTTCTTTATCTAGACTCGAGAATCGAGGAATGTGCAACTGTGTAACTGAGATTAAACACAAAAAGACTAGTGTTTAATTCACTCAGTGTTGGCTCTGATACCAACCTGTCACACCCCGATATTTCCACGTATTACCGGTGGGCCCGGTGGGGAGTATCGTGACATAGATGATATCGTCATAGTCAAACAACACAATTTTTAAATGCACAGCGGAAGCAAAAGATAGATTTATTTCAACCGAATAAATTTTAATATTAAGTATCACAAAATAGTTTAAACAGATCCACGGGCGGATCAAATAAAAAGGAAACATTGTTCAACAGTTTCATGACATCCAAGCTTGCGAGACTTATTATGGATGCTAGGAGATGCCAGCCTATTTCGAGTAGTACCTGCACTTAACCTTTTTGGGAAAATACGTCAGTTTACACTGGTAAATACAATTAACTGACTCATTTTGAAAAATGTTTAGAAAATTGATTTGAATGCACAAAGCACAAAACATTTTATAACTTGGGATAATTATTTATATATAAACTTGTAAAAGAATTACATGTTCGTTATACGTTCAGTAGCCTGGGCTGAATACCGGGTTAAAGATTAATAGACACACCACATGGTATAGTCCCGCGGCGAGTTATTCTCGTAACCGGTGGTTATACCTTATTATTTATATATGCACTGGCGGGTGTACGCCTACACCCGCGTGCTAAGGTCGTGGACGTTCAATGAATGATACCAAGGATATCCGGGACATGGTCATTAACCCCCAAAGGTTTTAAGCAAACAAAACAATTTAAACGGGACATTTCAATAAATTAATCTTCATACAATTAAAAATTCAATGCCCGACCAAGCGGTATTTTATATACCGTACCCCAAACCCGTATAGGGAAAATAAGTTAAAAGTATTTACCTAAGCAAGTAATAATCACAAATAGCAAGTGCACGTAGCTTTTACTGGTGCTCCTAATCTGGAACGAAGGTTTTTAAAAACCTATTAGATTCCTAACGGGTCTTTAATTAAGCCTAAACTTAGACCGGTTAGTTTTAAAGGAAGATACGGTTCAAACGCACGATTAAGCGAAGACCGGAATAGAATGTGATTTAGACCCGACAAGTTTGAAGACTTGTATAATATGGTTAAACTAAACACATTCTGGATTTTGAGACAAAAATGATAAGGTTTGACCCGTTTCGGTCAATTTATGCAAACTAGTTACATAAACCGAACTGAACGCGTAAAATGCGTAACGGGTAACCATATGAGTCATATGCAGGTTTCCCAAGTTAATATGCTTTAAATATGTTGTGACATCAGTAAGATATCTTCTATTATGCCCCAAATGAATTTAAACTCAAATTACGCCCCGTAAGGGCATTTTGGTCATTTAAAAGGTTATAAGAGAGTTTAAATAAGATTCTGAGTTTTGGGTCTGGTGTGATTAGTAAAAATATTTAATTTACTAAGTCATATCAGTAGGGTATAACCTATATGTGAAATTTATCATTTCTAACCATACTATGCTCCGAAGGGGCATTTTGGTAATTTCACCTAAGGTTTAAAGGTCAAATCTGGAAATCTGAGTTTAAAACTTTTGCTTACTGTTAAAGTATAAAAATTTACTTAGAACATCAGTAGGTATCAAGTATTATATATCTAAAGTAGTTTTAATACATACTATGCGTTAAAAATGCTTAAAAAGACAATTTTGAGCTATTTCCGGGTTCTTAAAGGAAAGCTGATATTTTTGATATTCCAGAAGGTTCAAAATATTCTATTTATCATATTAGATCAGTAGAAAAAGGTTTGGTATCAAAAGTATTTGTAAAACTCATTTTATAGCCTAAAAGGGCAAAACCAACAATAACCAAATCAAGCTTAGAACTCTATGTTATGCTCAGCCCAAAAATAAATAAAAATCTCCAAAAATCCCAAAATATTATTTTATATCAGTAGGTAAAAATTTTGATATCAAAAATCGGGTTTATATGGGCTATATGTTAATTACGCCATTTAATTACTAAAAAGTTTTCTAATTACGCTAATGAGCATAACTCTTAATCTAGACCTCAAACTGATGCCAAATTTTAGGTACGAGCTTATAAATCAGTAACTAAGGTGTCTACTCTTTTACATTTTCAAAAATCACGCTTTAAGGTCATTTGTTAGAATTGCACCTCTCTGAGGACATGGTTCATGATAGGAGTTCGTGGAGACGTTGGATTAAGGTTAAGGACTAGTAGGTGAGAGTATAGACGTGTCCTACCTGTGCCTTGGGGGGGGGGGGGGTTAGATTCTTTTACACTTTAGGTAGACCAACATATGATGATTTTTCTTGTATATATGCATATATGTTGCTTAGTGATGACTTATCTGCCTACTGCCACATGATTTTTCTTTTACACTTTATCTGCCTACTGCCACGTGATTTACTTACCCGTTTTTCGTCTATCTGTCTGTTGGTTGTTTTGGAGCCGGGGGTCTCTCAGGAAGCAGCCTCTCTATTCTTGAATAGAGGAAAGGTTTGCCTACATCCCACCTCCCCCAGACCCTACCAATAGTTCTGCTATTTGTGGGATTTACTGGGTATGGTTGTTGTTGTTGTTGTTATTTAAGCATTTAACGGAAACATGCATATGAATCGGATAACTAATGAACCAAGTTGTATAATCTCAGAGGGTTATACCAACATGTAACGTGGTCCAAATAAGGCTCTAGGGCATTTCTAAACTATGCTCAAATGGGTCAGAACTGAAAGTCAAAGCAAAAGTCAAATTATGCGACTTTCGGTTCCGAACCGAGCCTAAACTGAAAATTGTCGGGTTGAACATGTTTAGACATGTTCTTACATTAATTACCAAGTTATATTAGTGATAAAACAGGTTGCATGGGTTCTACATTGCTAATTATGCATTAATTTGAAAATAAGCTTTCTGTTGACTTTTTAAGATTAACTTTGACCCGAAAATTGACCTAGTTAGAGTGGGAATCAGAGGGTGCCCTTTTAAGGGTTTATTGCCCACATAATTACCAACTCATAGGTACTTTCAATTTGAATTTTGACTGGACAAATTAAGATTAATGACGAAGTCAAACCTTAATTACGATGGTTTGACTTTAGGCTAATTAACTAAGCAAAACTGAACTAAGGAAAGTTAAAGACACTTACAAGAGTCCTAAGCACGACTAGCGACTCCTAGGAAGGGTGCTTGAGCTCCAATATTCTCCAGAGGTGAAGTTGTGAGAGTTTCAAGCGAGTGTGATCAAGAGTTGCAACAATGGAGCTCCTTATATACCCAATTTGATGCAACAAGATCATGACAAGGAAGCCTACTAATGTTTCCAGATCAAGACAAGTGCCCATATTGCATGTTAAACCATTGGGGCAGCCCCTCGTATGTAAAAACAAGATTTTGAGTCGGTTACAGCCCTGAAACTGGCATCTGCAGGTGGAATATGTCGCTGGTAGTCCCAGGCGGCCCGCGTAAGGATCCATACATACCTTACGCGGCCCGTGTGGCTTCCCAGAACCAGCCAAACAAGTTTCATTATTTGCACTTTAGGTCCCTGGTCCTTCCAAACATGGTTTCAACTTCCAAATTTGCATTTTAAGCCCTCCAACTTGATTTTTAAGGACTCCAAGACATATACAAACTTTGTTAAGTCCTTGGTTAACTTTATGATCACCCGAAAAGCCATAAATTTCAACGTTGACGCTTTTAACCCCTCGTATACGAATATTGCCATAACTTTCTCATACTTTATCGAAACCTTGTGAAATTTTTATCATATATTCTTGTGAGCATAATTAATCGTTACAAAGCTTCGGGTTCGCTAAAAGGTCACTCAGAGGTATACTTTAAACATGTTGACACATTTAACCCTTGTAGTTTGTAATGTCTCACTTTCTTCCACAATTAGTTTCGTATGATCCATGATTCATTCGTTTAAGGGTATAAACGTCGCGTAGGGTTATTGCAAGATATATTTATTCATTGTTGACACTTTGAACTCTTTTTATTCACATACTTTCTCTGTTTGTCAACTTTAGTCCCTCTAAAGTAATCTTTTACACGTTTAAAGCTCATGACACGTGTCGATACATTATTGGACATAAATTTACAAGGTGTTACATCTAGTTTTTAAAATTTTGAAACACTAGTTATCTTATATGTCTCTCACAACATCCCTCATTTCACTATTTCAATTTTAGTTTGTGTTAAGGCTTAACAAACTATTAATTTTGTGTTTATCATGTTTTTTATAATCACGCCAACTCTGTTCAGATAATTATGTTAAGTGTTTATTTATTTTTTGTGGATTCTTCGTAATGTTTGTGATGAAAATGCAGATTGTATTCTAAAATGAATATTGTGTTCATAAACGCCGTTTGTTTTCATTTATGTTCATGAACATTTGTTAGAGTTCATTAGCATATGGTAAGTGTTCGTGAACAGTTCACGAACATGTTCGTTTCCTTAATGAACGAACACGAACAAGAAATCTCGTTCGGTAAGCGTTCGTGAACAGTTCATGAACAAGCTTGTTCCTTAACGAACGAACACGAACATGACCTTGTTCGTGTTTGTTCGGTTCGTTTACAACCCTACCTAAGATGGCTCTAGTCTCCCAAACTTAAAGCAACTTATCTTTAAACTAATAAAATATCCCATCCACACACTAAACATATGAATGAGTTGTTGTACTTACCAAACCCCTTCCCACGCTAGATTTTTGTTATTACCATCCAAGTTTAATGTCATCTATGCCCTTAGCTTATAGGGCCATAACAAGTCTTAGTGGTTTTTCCCCATGGTAAGTTTAGGGGTGAGCAAGTTTAGGTCCGGACCGAAAATAACCGAGAACCGAACCGAAAATATACCCAACCTGACCCGAACCCAAGTACCTAGGTATTTAGACCGGTTCCAATTTTTCATATAAAATCGGGTCAGGTCGGGTCGGGTCGGTTCTCGGTTCTTTTCATGGTGAAACCCGACTTGGACCTATGGACCGGAACCGACCCTATATTTAGGGTAGTGAATCGGTTCTGTATTTTATGTTTGATCGGTTCTCGGGTCGGGTCGGGTAATGGTCGGGTAGGGTCGGGTTTTTCCTTTTGCTCACCCCTAGGTAAGTTACATAATTGTACAATACAATGCTTATTACCACAATAATACCAATCATTAACCAAAATACAAACTATCCAAATATATCAAGATCGACAATTTATAGTTAACATATCGCCGGCAGCCTCTTGGTCTATGGTATTAAGTGTTTATCCCTATCAAAGTAATACAAATTTAAGTCTCATAAAATAGGCAATACGTGGATATTAAGTGTACATTTTAAGGATGTGTGTGTTTTGCTATGAAAAAAACATATCTTTACCATCTTATTTATCCTCTAATAAGCTCATATTGGTTTCTCACATGGATCTAATCGACTCTACAAGTATACTTTAAACTACCCAACTCAAAACAAAACAAAACAAAACAAAACAAAACATACCAAAATCAACCTTGAACTTAAAATTAAATTATTATTTTAGATAATTCAATTAGGGATACACACAAAAGAGAATTGAATTTTGAAATCATTTAGACAACTCCAAAGACAAAGTGTTGGCCAAAGATGAAATAGTTGAAGGAGAGTAAGCCGTGGTGCCACCCAAGTACCATTTCTTTATCATCTCTACAACATTCCCATTTTCCACTTTTATCACCTTCGGTTCTTCTTTCCCTTCACTTGAAAACCCGATCTGTCAAAACAAACATAAAAAATCACTTCGTTACCCAGAGAGCCTGTGGGACCCATCAATACCCTGCTAACTAAATAAAATGAAGCGTATGCTTGACAAACGGCCTTAAAAGGAGTTAGTTATTAAAGACAGAAAACCAGTGGAAGCTGGCATGTTAGGCAGGCAAGTGCGTCACCTACCTCAACAAAGTTTGATGCTGCCGGGAAACTAAACGTGATTACCGAATCCTTTTTAAAGTATTTGGACTGAAAAAACTCGACAATTTGCTCGAGGGCGGCCTCCTCCTCCTCTTCATACTTGTCGTCGGCTGCCAATCGGTCCCTCACCGAACTCTCGAGTTGTACCCCGTATTGTGAACCCTTGATCTCTTTGATCGCCACAATTCTCAAGTATTTATCAACAGGTGCTATATAGATTCACAATCACCAGAAAAAAAAAAACAATATTGTTACATTTGGTGGTGGAAATCTTATAAAAAGTCTTATATGTCGGTTATACTCATTTGTTTAGTAATGAATAATGACCATATAATTAATAAACCAAAATATCAACTATAGTCAGTCTATATGTTTAAGTCCATATTTATTTACCTGAAATAATACAATCAAAGAAGTCATCATCTTCAGCCAAGTCGGTTCCTGATTTGCCCTTCCATTTTTGCAAATGAGTGAGGATCAGCGGATCGATATAAACTCCGATGGCGGTGAACTTGATTTGCAGAAAATGAATCTCGATGTCGGTAATTCCTGTGACAGACAGCCAACAAAAAGAAGTCACTAAATATAATTCAAGATTTTCTTGATTGAACTAGTAATTTGATGATAGTTAATGAATACCATGTCCAAGCAAAGACAAAGGCTTGGTGGTTGTGATCTGTGGAGGAAAAGGGATATCATCCACCATCACCATTTCTGACTCCACTGCATAGAACCAAACTTTGAGATTATAAACATATCATACATACATACATACATACATACATACATACATACATACATACATACATATTAAGGTTAGAAATATTGAGTTCTTACTCTTTGATGTAGATAAAACAGGGGAGAGAGAGAGAGAGAGAGAGATGGAAAATCAAAGTGAAGAGAGATGATTAAATAAGCAATGGTATTCAAATGTAGCAACCACCAGTCACCAAAGAGTTGGGTAGGTTGAGTTGGGTTCAGAGTATATATATATATTTTTTTAGAGTTAAATGCCATTTTAGTTTTATGATTTGGGTCATTTTGATAGTTTAGTTCAAATGTTTTATTTTTCGACTGCATGTCTAAAAAGGTTTCATCGTTGCTATTTTAGTCTATTGGGTTAACTTCATCAATTTTTTTGTTAACGAGGAAAGATAATTCGGTCATTTTATATGTAATTCTGTTAACTAAAAAGACAATTTGGCCATATAAAATGACCGGATTACACTTCTCGTTAACAAAAAAATGGATGAAGTTAACCCAGTGGACTAAAATGACAACGATGAAACGTTTTTGGGCCCAAAGACGAAAAATGAAACCTTTAAACTAAACTGGAAAATGACCCAAACCATAGGGGCTAAAATGGCATTTAACTCTTTTTCATTGTAATTAACTCAAGACCGACATCCATAGTTAGATACTTAATTCAGACTCACAGTGAAGTGGTGTATTATAATATAATACCTTGCATTTTAGTAAAACAAAATGACTAGTATTTAAATTTCTATCTCCATATAATAAATAAAAATGTTTAAAGATACTTCCGTTTACTTTTCGATTTTTCAGTTCTCTTTCCTATTTAATTATGCATACTTATATTTCAGTTATGGATATTATTACATCATTAAGTTAATTATGAATTTTATAAATAAACTTTTTTTAACTTATAAACTTCTATTTTAGCCTCTAAGTATCACCAAGTTTAGAATTATGTTAGTTAAATATTTTTAAAATAATGAAGAATAAATTAAAGACGATAGTTGTTTTTCATTAGTGATTTCTATTTTTTTTTTATTATTTAATGTGGTTTGATGTGAATGGTAAATATACAATATGTCAAATAATGAAAAGAAATATGTGGTCTTAAAAAAATAAAAATTTTAGCTCTTAATTTTTATATGCATTAATATATTTGTTATAATTGAAGTTTAAGTTTATTTAAGTGTGCTAAAATGATATTTTGTCACACCCCGATATTTCCACGTATTACCGGTGGGCCCAGTGGGGAGTATCGTGACGTAGTTGATATCACCATAGTCAAACAACACAATTTTAAATGCACAGCGGAAGCAAAAGATAGTTTTATTTCAACTGAATAAAATTGTAATATTAAGTATCACAACGTAGTTGAAACGGATCCACATGCGGATCAAATAAACAGAAAACGTAGTTCAACAGACTCAAAATGCATCCAAGCTTGCGAGACTTTTAATGATGCTAAGGAGAGGCCAGCCTATTACGCTTAGTACCTGCACTTAACCTTTTTGGAAAAATACGTCAGTTTACACTGGTAAATACAATTAACTGACTCATTTTGAAAACATTTAAGAAAAATTGATTTGAATGCACAAGGCACAAAACATTTTATAACTTGGGATAATTATTTATATATAAACTTGTAAAAGAATTACATGTTCGTTATACGTTCAGTAGCCCGGATTGACACCGGGTTAAAGATTAATAGACACACCACATGATATAGTCCCGCGGCGGGTTATTCCCGAAACCGGCGGTTATACCTTATTATTTATATATGCACTGTCGGGTGTACGCCTACACCACGTGCTTAGGTCGTGGCCATTTCTTAAAATGATGCCAAGGATATCCGGGACATGGTCATTAATCCCCCAAAGGCTTTAAGCAAACAAAACAATTTAAACGGTACATTTCAATAAATTAATCTTCATACAATTAAAAATTCAATGCCCGACCAAGCGGTATTTTATATACCGTACCCCAAGCCCGTATAGGGAAAATAAGTTAAAAGTATTTACCTAAGCAAGTATAATTCACAAATAGCAAGTGCAAATAGCTTTTACCGGGTCTCCTAATCTGGAACAAAGATTTTTAATAACCTATTAGATTCCTAACGGGTCTTTAATTAAGCCTAAACTTAGACCGGTTAGTTTTTAAAAGAAGATACGGTTCAAACGCACGATTAAGCAAAGACCGGAATAGAATGTGATTTAGACCCGACAAGCTTGGAGACTTGTGTAATATGGGTAAACTAAACACATTCTGGATTTTGAGACAAAAATGATAAGGTTTGACCCGTTTCGGCTAATTCATGCAAACTAGTTACATAAACCTCACCGAACGCGAATAATGCGTAACGGGTAACCAAATGATTCATAAACAGGTTTCCTAAGTTAATATGCCTTAAATATGTTGTGACATCAGTAAGATATCTTCTATTATGCCCAAAATGGATTTAAACTCAAACTATGCCCCGTAGGGGTATTTTGGTCATTATAAAGGTTATAAAAGAGTTTAAATAATAATCTGAGTTACAGGTCTGATATAAACAGTAAAAATACTTAATTTAATAAGTTATAACAGTAGGGTATTACATATATGTGAAATTTATCATTTATAACTAAACTATGCACCTTAGGGGCATTTTGGTAATTTCACATAGGCTTAAAATGTCAAAACTGGAATTCTGAGTTTAAAACTTTTGCTTACTGTTAATATATAAAAATTTACTGAAAATATCAATAGGCATCAAACCTCATATGTTTAAAATAGTTTTAATACATACTATGCGTTAAAAACGATTAAAAAGGCGATTTTGAGATATTTCCAGGTTTTTAAAGGAAAGCTGATATTTTCATTATTCCAGAAGGCTCAAAATATTTTATTTATCATATTAGATCAGTAGAAAAAGGTTTGGTATCAAAATAATTTGTAAAACTTATTTTATAGGCCAAAAGGGCAAAACCGGCAATTACCGAATAAAGCTTAGAACTCTATGTTATGCTCAGCCTAAAATTAAATAAAAATATTCAAAAATCCCAAAATATTATATTACATCAGTGGGTAAAAAGTTTGATATCAAAAATTTGGTTTAGATAGGTTATATGCTAATTACGTCGTTTAATTCATAAAAAGCTTTTCATTTACGCTAATGAGCATAACTTCTAATCTAGACCTCAAACTGATGTCAAATTTTAGGGACAAGTTTATAAATCATTAATGAAGGTTTCTATTCTTTTACTTTTCCAAAAATCAAGTTTTTAGGTGAAAAGGGCATAATAGTCAACATTTAAGTATTTAACGGAAACATGCAAATGATTTAGATAACTAATGAGCCAAGTTGTATAATCACATAGGGTTATACTAACATGAAACCTGGTCCAACTAAAGCTCTAAGGCAATTCTAAAACATGCTTAAACGGGTCAAAACTGAAAGTCATAGCAGAAGTCAAATTATGCGACTTTCGGTTCCGAACCGAGCCTAAACTGAAAATTATCGGGTTGAACATGTTTAGACATGTTCTTACATTAATTACCAAGTTATATTAATGATAAAACGGGTTGCATGGCTTCTACATTGCTAATTATGCATTAATTTGAAAATAAGTTTTCTGTTGACTTTTTAAGATAAAGTTTGACCCGACAATTGACCTAGTTAGAGTGGGAATCAGATAGTGTCATTTTAAGGGTTTATTACCCACATAATTACCCACTCATAGGTACTTTCAATTTGAAATTTGACTGGACAAATTATGATTAATTACGAAGTCAAACTCTAATTACGACGGTTTGACTTTAAGCTAATTAACTAAGCTAAACTGAAATAAGGAAAGTTAAGGACACTTACAAAGGTCCTAAGCACGACTAGTGACTCCTAGGAAGGGTGCTTAGCTCCAAAATTCTCCAGAAGTGAAGTTGTGAGAGTTTCAAGTGAGTGTGCACAAGAGTTGCAACAAGTGGGTTCTTATATAGGTGAATTGATTCATCAAGATGGTGCCAAACAAGTCTACAACTGATGTTAGATCACCCCCAAGTGTCCCTATGCATGTAAAACTACTGTCCACGCTCCTAGAATCCAAAAACCATGCATATAAGTCGGTTACACGGGCTGAACAGACACCTGCAGGTGTTTTCTGATGCTGGCGGTCCCAGGCGGCCCGCGTAAGCCAAGGCTGAGGCCTTACGCGGCCCGTGTGAATGTTCAGAACAGGTTAAACAAGTTTTGTTATTTGCATTTTTGGCCCTTGGTCCTTTCAAACGTGGTTTTAACTATTTTTCTTGCATTTTCAACCCTCTAACTTGATTTTTAAGGGCTTCAAGACTTAACCAAACTTTGTTAAGTCCTTGGTTATCCTTGTGATCACCCGAAAAGTCATCAATTTCAACGTTGACGCTTTTAACCCCTCGTATACGAATATTCTCATAACTTTCTCATACTTTATCGAAACCTTGTGAAATTTTTATCACTTATTCTAGTGAGCATAATTAATCATTACAAAGCTTCGGGTTTGCTAAAAGGTCACTCAGATGTATACTTTAAACATGTTGACACATTTAACCCCTGTAGTTTGAAACTTCTCACTATCTTCCACAATTAGCTTCGTATGATCCATAATTCATTCGTTTGAGAGTATAAACATCGCGTAGGGTTATTGAAAGGCATATTTATCCGTTGTTGACACTTTGAACCCTTATATTCACATATTTTCTTTGTTTGTCAACTTTAGTCCCTCTAAATCACTTCCTTACATGTTTAAAGTCCATGACACGTGTTGATATGATACTGGACATAAATTTACGAGGTGTTACTTATTTAAATGACGAAGTACACTTTAAATGAAATAAACATGTATAAGTTGCAATAAAAAAGTTAGTACCTAGTTAAAAGAATGTTTTAAAAACTAATTTAACATGGTGTGGTGATAAGTAATCTCCCGTTACAATTAGAGGTAATTAACATCAGAATAAGGATAATCATTTTAATAAAATTATAATTGTTATGGCCTCTAATTTTATTAAATCTATACTATCTATATCTTAAGTCTTTCCAATCCATGAGATTTATTTAACATTTACTTAATTTATATAGACAAGTATAAACTTTTTTGTAATTTCATGTTGGAGTTGATGATACGAATAAATGTGAACATGTATGAGTTGGTGTAACTTTATACGGGGAAAAGTAAGCATTTTGGAACTATATATTAAACCTACCCTTTGGTTGAGACAATTCAACACGATGTTAACATAAATTAATGTGGACAAAAGAATAATACGATATAGATAAGTTCTTTAGAACGTTTTTAGCATAACAAAAAGTCATATTAACCGTTCTAGATGAAAAAAAAATATTTAGGCAAGAAACTTGTTGGTTAATAAATTATGACTAGTGTTGTATGTGCGAATGATTTATTGAAGAAGGTGATTGTGACGTTAAGTTACCTTCAACCAACCGGTAGTGTATGCTAACCAAAATTGACATTATGAAGAAGAAACAATATACTTAAATATAAGATTTAAATGTCATTTTAGTTTACGTGGTTTGAACCATTTTGTCAGTTTAGTCCCAAATGTTTCATTTTTCGTCTGTGAGTTCAAAAAAATTTCACCGTTGTCATTTTAGTCCACTGGGTTAACTTCATCCATTTTTTCTGTTAACAAGAAGGGCAATTCGGTCATTTTATATGTAATTTTGTTAACTAGAAGGACAATTCGGCCATACAAAATGACCGAACTGCCCATTCTCGTTAATAGAAAAAATGAATGAAGTTAACCCAGTAGACTAAAACGGCAACGGTGAAACCTTTTTGGACCCACAGGCGAAAAATGAAACATTTAGACTAAACTGACAAAATGACTTAAACCACAGGAACTAGAATGGCATTTAACTCTAAATATAAACAATAAGGCATAAGCTAGAGTAACACTAAATCAACCAAGCATCATTTTTTTGTGAACAAACTAGATAAATCCATCGCACCATGAAATTAAATTACTATTTACATGTAACACTCCCAAAATCTAAAACTGATTATTTAATTATACGAGACATCAAATTACGAAAAAGAAATGGTCAAAGAATATGATTATCAGTGGCGGATCTAGGATTCCGACCAAGCGGTAACGAAATCGAAAAAACGTCAAATTTTTGCAAAATTTACACTAAAAACGTCAAAAAATTTCCGACCAAGCGGTAGCGAAGGCTACCCCTTGTTCCATAATACATCCGCCCCTGATGATTATTTGTATTGAATAAAATCGTGTACAAGATATATTTGATTCATGTCAAAGAAGGTTATAACTCAAGTTGGAATTTGTCTAAAACTAAAATTCAAATTATTTGACGAAATGAAATCAAAACTAGCTCAATCAAGTGATGGATTAATTGAAACAAAGGAATGGTACTTGTACCTTATATAAATTCAAAGTAAAGTTGGTATAAAAATGATATTAGTTGACACAAAATGAGGAGTCAAAATAAGTGGCTTAAGAGTATATAGGAATTGACATTTGGGTTTATCGACCATGTTCTACATTTGAATGTGCAATTGAGAGGTGTAGGAAAACCTCATCTGGTCTCTTACTTGTTGGATGTATGTGTATGTATAATAACATGGAGGAAGTGATTCGATGACTATGGGGAATTTGTTCACTAAGTTCATGGAAGGATTTGATTAAGGATTAGAAGCAATTCTTCAATAATGTTCATTTTTATTTACTTTAAATCATTCATTGTTATTTACTTGAAATCATTTAAATTTGAATTATTAGGCCACCCGGGGTGGTTGTATTTTTGTCCGTGATAAACATATATCACGCGTGCTCTTGTACAAAACACCGCCGCCACTAAAAATAGATCACGCGTCAAACATAAAACGCGTTATATTTTTAACGCGTGATTGTTTTGATTTTTGTGAGGGAAATTGTTGGGTGTGGTGGTGAGTGATGACCATTTCCACTAAAAATGATTGTGAGTTATGGAATAATGGTTGATGACATGGTAGAACTTGATTGAAGTTGTGAGTGATGAGTGATCACCACCCCTACCCCTTAGGGTTAGAGTCTAAGGAGGTGTGGTTTGTAAAATTTGATGGAATTGGTAAATGAAATCTATTTGTTATTGAGTTTGGTTTGAAAATTTTGTTGGAGTTAGAATGTAAGTTCCATTGTAATGTCTTTGGTTTACAAACCAGTTGAAATTGTAATTTCTTATTCAAACCCCAATTATGGCATATCTTCTTTTTTCACCTCGGAACGCGTCATTCTTGTATAGATAAAGGCGCTTTGACACCTTCTTAAATCGAAATGGCCAAGAAGAGCTCAAGTTCATTCATGCAAAAGAATTACACATTCATTCCAAAATGTGAATAAAATTCTCCAAATGAATTGATTTCGACAACTCACTCTTGTCGCATCAGCCATCCCGACTTTACCGCTACTCTGAGACCACCTCTAACCCGACGCCACCTCACCACCACCACCCCACATTGACCACCATCGATGTTGCTGGCATTGCCACCTCCCACGACCATTAACAATTCCACTGCTCATCCCAATGCCACTATCGTCGCCATCATCGTCTCCCATACCACCACCCCTGGGTACCTCCCCACCACTGCCTACGGTGGTGGTGCAATTGGTGACGTTGGTAGGTTGGGGGTGGCATGGTAGTAGGGGTATAGGTGAGACAATGCAGGAGGATGGGGTGACGATTGGTATGTGGTGGTCGGTGATAATTTTAATTCCTTTATGATTGTTTTGTCTGCGCGAAGATTCAAGACTTCGTCACATGTTAGCGAAACTAGATTCTCATGGTGCTAAAGAGAAATGATACCTCCAACAATTTCTTCGTTCTTAGCGCTTCCCAATTTCCCGAAGTTAGTCATTTCAACAGCCTTTGATGATTATACAAGTATCCAAAATACAAACGATGTGGGTGTTTGTAGTCACAACCATTCTTTTAGTCCCAAGTCTGCTAAAGAAGTCCACCAATGGAGAAGGTGCTTATTGTTCAGTGATATAACACCAATGCGAGTCATATAGTTTAGCCTTTAACGTCACTTAAACTTAAGAAATGCAGATATATCCTCTTGGCTTACTTTACCCCAACTAAATAATCAGTTTTGTATTGAAGTGCCAAACGGATACGAACTCAATTTCTTCTAAAAGATTTCAACTTCTTTAAATTTTAAATTCTTTTGGCAAATTTAAATCCCAAATTGAATTCTTTCCAATTCTGGTTCCTTTGACAATTCTAATTCCTTGTAAAAACACCCGCAAACCAAACACATCCTAATGGTGTGGGAACTACCTTGATTATACGTAGATTGTTGTCTATGGATGTTGTTGCTTTCATGATTTTCATCGTATATCATTAACGAAGTCTAAATGGTTGAGTTTCAGTTTTAAAGAAATAGGTTTTACTTATTGCTCAATTAGTGCTTTATTCCGTGAAGTACTTATTGCAATATGGTCATTGGCGGCTTTGATGGTGTGCGGGAAAGACCTCCGCACAAGGCTCGTGATTTCAAGGGGCACGCGATTTACAAAAAAAATATGATATATATATATATATATATGTGTGTGTGTGTGCGTGTGTGTATGTGTGTGTGTTATTTTTTTAGATAGTAAACACATACCAATTCCAAGATAGACCCATTTACAAATTATTTTTTATAATTTAGAATTTAGTCCACTTGGCATTAGGTTTATTGAGTACAATACTAATTTGATTTTTCTTAATACTAATAAAACATTACGGAAAGGCACATTTTTTCTGATTAAGTCACCCAAACTTTTTTTGTCTCTTTAAAGTAACCAAACTCTAATTTAGTGTTATAATAGTGTGTAATTACCAGGTCATCAGGTTACCATTTTTTTTCTTATTTTTTAGTTTCTTTTAATGCTTATGTGGGTATTAGAGTAGGTGGATTTTATAAAAGCAAAGCATATTTTAAACCCTAAAACCTTCGAACCTTCAACATTTCAATATTTCATCATCGATCAAATTGTGAATTGTATTTATATACATTATATCTGTTGTTTAAAAACTGCAAATGGCACAAAATCATTCTTTATTTCTAGCATTTTTTATTTGTATTGGAAAATCGAGATCGCCATAGCCGTGTGAAGGGGTAAGGTCCCAAAAACCTCATAATAAGTATTTGGGACCATACCATAACTCTGCCTTTTCACCTTTTAACCTTGCGCGGCCGCGCACTGGTCTTGCAAAAGGAGGAAAGTAATCAGCAATCTATAATCGCGCGCCCAAAGGAGAACATAAATCCTTGCGCCTTCTCCCATTAGCAAAGGATGAAAATCCTGAGATTAATACTTCCGCCCAAATATCCAGACTTGGATATTATTTTACCCAGACTTGGGATTTATTCATCTGCTTCCACATGGTAAGGTGTCACACCAGATTACAGCAGTAATCTTCCAGAAGGAATACAATCGTGCACCACCCAGACGGTTATAACCGTCTGGACACGTGTCATTACCACAGGCACCCCTGAAATCACAACGAAGGCATGCAATTGGAGAGTGATCTCCACTTGATCACTTTACACGTGGCAAGTCCCTAGCCTTCGATCAAGACCGCGATCCGTGTGCTCTCACGTCGGATCAAAGAACTTAAACGGAAGGAAATGTAACCGCTTACGGGGTTAGCATCTTCCGTTAACTTTTCATTAACGGGTTTTCCCGCCCAAACGACTCCCGGCTATAAATATGAGAAGCAACCCAGGTATGAATTCAGATTACTCACACTATTCAAACACATCTTCTTCTTCATTATCAATACTTATTCTCACACCGGAGTCGGGTCAAGGAGAGAACCCTCTTCTCCCCTTGGCGAGGCTAACGGTGCTCTTTTTTGCAGAGCTTCGGAGAAGAAGATCAGCTGCAACTGAATCAAATCGAGTGAGAGCTAACCATTTTATGCGGATTCAAACCCCCTAGATATCTCGGTTCCGACCATTTATCTAGTGTTTCTTCATTGGCGCCCACCGATTCCTCTGTTTTTCTAGTTTTCATCTCGTTTCGATTCAGTTATTTTCATTCTCTGTTCTATACATGGCAGAAAATTCATTATCTCACCTATCAGATCCTCGATCTGAATTCAAAGGTTCTACAACCCAAAACACTCAGATCAATGAAATCATGAGAAAAAACAGAGATAACAGTCACTCAGAAAGGGAGAATTTCTCAGATCTAATCATAGAAAGATCCCCAGAACATTGGTTCAACAGATGCCAAGCTGCTTTAAACACAATCGTTGTGCAAATCACCAGATCTGAGTTCCCAAACGTCAGATCTGGAGAAGAAATCATCACTGCAGTATTGGACCCACCGACACCATGTCGGGGGGACATCCAATCTCGTCGTATCATTGAAATACAATCCAGACATAGCAGCTATCAGAAAACCAAACAAATAAACATGATTCAAGGAGGTCCGTCACGAAGGCCAAATAAACGAAATTATGATCAACACTGGAGGGAACAACAAGTTGTGTTTCCTGTTGTTCCTGGGGGTCCTCAGGAAGAACGACCAGTGATTATTACTGGCATCTTCGGGCATTACCGGACGGACTATATGTTTATAGATCCGGGAAGCTCGATGGACATCATATACGAGCAATGCTTCAAACAGCTGGACCCAGAAGACAAAGCACGCCTAGAACCGGTCGATTTTCCCCTCACCGGATTCTGCAACGAAGCTGTATTCCCATTAGGGAAAATAGCTTTCCCTGTGACTTTATCGGATGGCGAGCATTCACGAACCGTCACAGTCAATTTCATGGTCATGCCGGCAACATCACGCCATGATGTCCTGCTCGGAAGAAGGTCACAAAGAGAATTTAACATGATCACTTCTATCCCACATGCTGCATGTGGATTTCCAACGGAAACCGGAGTTGCAATTCTATACTCGAGCAAAGAAGTCATGTACGTGGAGACGAGCCACCAGCAAAAATAGTCAAACCTTCGGCACCAAACGAACCGGAGAAATGGGTCCTGAACAACGAATACCCAGAGCAGACCATCCTACTAGGACATGCCATTTCACCAGCGACACGGATACAACTAAAAGAATTGTTGACCAACAACAAAGATATATTTGCATGGTGCCCAGCAGACATGACTGGGGTTCCACGCGACATAGCGCAACATTGCTTGAATATCAAGCCAATAGCAGAACCTGTTGCTCAGGGAAGGCAAAGTTTTAGCGAAGAAAAAGCAAAAGCTATGGACGAGCAAGTAACAGAGCTACTCAATGCGGGAATCTTGCGCGAAGTAAAATACCATACATGGGTTGCTAATCCAGTAATGGTACAAAAGCATAGTGGCGGATGGAGAATGTGCGTCGACTTCAAAGACCTGAACAAAGCATGCCCGAAAGATTGCTACGCGCTTCCGGAGATAGACAAGAAAGTCGACTCTCTAGCATCATTCAGATGGAAGTGTTTTCTCGACTGTTATAAGGGTTATCATCAGGTCCAGATGAAGGAAGAAGACGAAGATAAAACTGCATTCCGCACAGATAAAGGCATCTTCTGCTATACCAAAATGCCGTTCGGTCTGCGCAATGCAGGCGCAACTTACCAACGCTTAATGGACACAGTCTTCAGCGGGGATATTGGCAAGACTGTCGAAGTATACATGGATGACCTCGTCATCATGAGCCATGAGGAAGGCACAATGCTCAATAATATTCAGCGCACGTTCAACTCTTTGCGCAATGTGAACTTAAAACTTAACCCGACGAAATGCTCCTTCGGCATGGAAGAAGGAAAATTTTTGGGTTTTATAGTCACTAGAGATGGTTTTAAAGTTAATCCAGAAAAATTGCAGGCCATCCAGCTAATGCCATCACCTGCAACAGTTAAAGAAATGCAAAGGCTCGCCGGGCGATTAGCAGCCTTGAACAGATTCTTGGCTAATCACGCGGCAAAGTCTTATCCATTCATCAGCACGCTGCGAAATTGCGCAAAGAAAACTGACTTTCAATGGACATCTGAAGCAGAAGCAGCATTCAAGCAAATGAAAGAATGTTTAATCCAGCTGCCAACGCTGACCGCACCAAAAGAAAAAGAACCACTGATTTTATACCTATCTGCTGCGGAAGTAGCGGTTGGTGCTGTACTGATGGTAGAACGCGAAAACATTCAGACTCCAATCTACTATATAAGCAAAATGCTCACTGGCCCAGAAACCCGCTATTCGATGATAGAAAAGCTAGTCCTCGCACTAGTACACGCATCACGGCGCCTGCGCAGATATTTTTCGGGTCACGTCATCACGGTTCTCACCAATTATCATTTAGGCCAAATCTTATCCAAACCCGACGTAGCGGGAAGGTTGGCTAAATGGGCCATCGAGCTGGGAGGATACAATATCTTCTACAGGCCAAGACCAGCAATCAAAGGGCAAGTTCTAGCAGATTTTGCCACCGAAGTTCCCATTGACAAAGTTCAAGAGTGTGAAGCAATCCAGAACCCTATACCCGTTTTCGACGATAGAGTCTGGACTTTACACACAGATGGCGCTTCCAATAACGACGGAGCAGGGGCAGGTCTCCGACTAGTCAGCCCAGACAATAACGAACTCACATATGCCATACGCTTAGATTTCCGAAGCACCAACAACGAAGCAGAATACGAAGCGTTTTTAGCAGGCCTTCGCTTAGCGCTAAAAATGGGGGCAAGAAATCTTGAAGCTAACGTTGACTCAAAACTAGTAGCCGAGCAGGTTAACGGCCATTATGATGCAAAAGGAAAAGCTATGGCATTATACCTTGAACAAGCGCGAATACTAATCAGCCAATTCCAAACGTTCAAAGTTAACCACATAAACAGAAGCGAGAACAAGCACGCCGACGCGCTAAGCAAGTTAGCTGCTACCAGCTTCAAGCACCTAGCAAGGGAGGTACACATAGAGGTACTGTCCAACCCTTCCATTCACCTCAAACAAGTAAACGTCATAGAAATGGGAAGTCCATCCTGGATGTCCTCAATTATTTTGTACCTTCAACACGGAAAACTTCCGGAAAGAAAAGCAGAAGCTCGAAAAATACAACACAAAGCGATAAATTATGAAATGGCGGATGGCGTCCTTTACCGAAAGTCATTTATGGGTCCATTACTACGCTGTGTTGATAAAACAGACGCCCAATACCTAGTCAGAGAAATCCACGAGGGTTTATGCGGAATACACGAGGGACCGCGCATGGTCGTGGCAAAGATAATGAGCGCCGGATACTACTGGCCAGGGATGCACATGGACGCAGTTGATTTATTAAAAAGATGCGCAACCTGTCAACGCCACGCCCCAAAGACACTCCGACCCAAAAATCCGCTAATTCCCGTTACTTCCGCCTGGCCATTCCAACAGTGGGGTGTTACACCCCGACTTTCCACGTGTCACCGGTGGGCCCGGTGGGGGAGTATCGTGACGTGGTTGGCAACATAATAGTCAAACAACACAATATATAAATGCACAGCGGAAGCAAAAGATAAATATATTACAATCCGAATATAACGTAATATCAAAGTATTACAACGGAAAGTAAAGGATCCACAGGCGGATCTTAAAACATATCATTTGTTCAACAGACTTTAGACGCCTAGAACTTGCAAGATTCCTTATTAGCGCCCTGAGCTTCCAGCCAATTACGTTCAGTACCTGTCACTTAACCCTTTTGGAAAATACGTCAGTTTTCACTGGTAAATACACTCAACCGACTCATTTTGAAAAGAGTTTAAGAAAATTGATTTAGATGCACTAGGCACAAAACCTTTTGACACTTCGATTAAAATGCACAGAGGCAAAATTTACCTTTTATAACTTGGGAAAATTATTTGTATATAATCTTGTATACAGTTTTACTTATTTGTCGTCCGTTAGGGCCGGTTTGTAGGGCCGGACTAGATTAACTGACACGCCACAGGTATAATGCCCACGGGCTATCATCCTCTAAGTGGATTACCAGTTCCGGTATAATGCCCACAAGGATGATACCTCGGAGTGGATTACCAGTTTTTTCATAAGGCAGCTGTCAGGTGTATGCCTACACCCCGTGCTTAGGTCGTGGCCATTTCGTAAAATGATGCCAAGGATATCCGGGACATGGTCATTTAACCCCCAAAGGCCATACATCAAATAATACAGAATAAAGCGAGTTATGTAATACATTAATCACAATCCGATTTACATGTCTACATACCCGACCAAGCGGCACTTTTATAGTACCGTATCCCAAGCCCGTATAGGGAAAATAAGTTAAGAGTATTTACCTGAGCTAGCTCCTGTCTTAAATAGCAGAAATTTATAACTCAGCCGTATTCACTTAAGTAAGCGTAGGTACAATTTACCGGAAAGCTCTAGTGAAGGGTCCCCGAATGCTAAACTCGATTCAAAAATCTCAGGTATGAAACAAATGTTTCAACTTAGAGTTTCTCAAATCAAGTTTCTAGTGATTTTAGCAATGGGAGGTATGGGGTATTTATAGGAATACCCGAACCGTTAAGATCGTTTCATGGAAAACGTGCCTTAATCCCATCCGTACATGTGTTGCAAAGTTATGGTGTTTAGGTGTTTAAATTCCACCCATACATGTGTTGCAAAGTTATGGTGTTTAGGTGTTTAAATTCCATCCATACATGTGTTGCAAAGTTATGGTGTTTAGGTGTTTAAATTCCATCCATACATGTGTTGCAAAGTTATGGTGTTTAGGTGTTTAAATTCCATCCATACATGTGTTGCAAAGTTATGGTGTTTAGGTGTTTAAATTCCATCCATACATGTGTTGCAAAGTCATGGTGTTTAGGTGTTTAAATTCCATCCTTATCCGCTGACTAAGCAAGTTTAGAATGTGTGGTTGTGAATTAAACAACGGCTAATACATCGAATCTGGTCCCGAATGCGAAAAACGAACCAAATGACGCGATGAATGGATTTTTCTTAAGGCGAACACTAAAATATAATGTAGTCATGCTTACATAAATTTTTGGATGTCCGGATGTATTCAGAACGTAGGTTATGCGCGAAAATGCAAACTTATGCACTTTTTGACACTTTTAGTCCCTGATCCTTCTACACTTGATCTTAACATGCTTTCGTGCACTTCGAGTCCTCTAACTTGACTTTTATGGGCCTTAAGACATAACCATACTTTGTTAAGTCCTTGGGTAACTTTATGGTTACCCGATAAGTCTTAATTTCCAATGTTTACGCTTTAACCCCTCGCACACGAATTTGATCACAACTTTCTCATACGATAACGAAACTTTATGAAATTTTAATCGTGCATTCTAGTGAGCATAATTTACATTTACAAAGCTTCGGGTTTGTCAAAAGGTCACTCAGAGGTATATCTTTAACATGTTGACACATTTAACCCCTGTAGTTTGTAATCTCTCACTTTTAGCTTCGTATAATCCATGATTCATTCGTTTGAAGGTATGAACATTGTGTAGGGTTAATGTTCATTATATTTATTCACAGTTGACACTTAGAATCCGTATAAACACATACTTTCCATGTTTGTCAACTTTAGTCCTTTTATAACATTCTTTCACACGTTCAAACTTTATGACACGTGTCAACACATTATAGGACGTGAATTTTCGAGGTGTTACATGGGGCATCGATCTTGTCAGCCCATTTCCTGACGCGCCAGGAGCAGTAAAATTCATCATTGTGGCGGTCGATTACTTCACCAAATGGGTGGAAGCTAAAGCTTTGGCCTCAACAACAGCAATGGTAATCCGCAAATTTATATGGGAACATATCATTTGCAGATTCGGATTACCATTGCGCATTATTTCCGACAATGGTACAAACTTCGCCTCAGAAGATCTTCAAAAATGGTTCAAAGAAATGAAGATCGAACATAATTTCGCCTCCGTCGCACACCCCCAAGCAAACGGTCAAGTAGAAAGTGTGAACAAACAGATCGTCGACGGCATAAAAGCGCGGCTAGGTACAGCACGCAGAGGGTGGGTCGACGAACTCCCCAGCATCCTTTGGGCACATCGAACAATGCCAAAGACTAGCACAGGCGAAACTCCGTTCAGTCTAGTCTATGGGTCTGAGGCCGTCATTCCAGCTGAGATCGGCTTACCATCACCGCGCATGATAGCCATGGAAAAACAGAACAATGAACAAGAGCGAAGAATGGATTTGGACCTTCTGGAAGAAAGGCGCGAGAACGCCGCCATAACGGAAGCAAGGTACAAATCCAAACTCGAAAAATATTACAATGCGCGCGTCCGCGTATGCACCTTTGTCCCCGGTGATTTCGTCTTGCGCGACAATGAAGCTTCAAACGCTGAAAAGCCGGGCAAATTAGCGCCAAAATGGGAAGGGCCATACATCATCAACGAGGTCCTAGGCAAAGGGGCATATACCCTAAAAAGGATCGATGGGACCTTAGTTCCCCGCACCTGGAACGCACAACAGTTGCGCAGGTGTTACATATAAACCAAGTCTACAAAAGCGGAAAGAACATACAGGCAATGTATTTCTTTATTATGTCTTGTATTACAAAGCCCTGCGCTCTTATCAAACATCATCTTTACTTATGTCACTATTTATTACAAATTGCATGTAATTTCTTTGGTTCGTGCGAAAACAATATGGTCAAACATTGTACACCTCATGAACAGTCTGAACCAGGCAAACGATCATGCCTTTTGGACAAACGTTCACACATGAGCACAATACCATCTCTCATTCGCCTTACCTATCCAAAAGCAATTAAGAACATGCAACATATTGTAATCTAAACAGCAATTTACAAGCACGGCAGTGCATCAAAATATACATTACCCAGTGTAACATAAAACACTTCTTAACAAAGATCATGACAATGATCTTTGGAAATTTTTAGTACCAAAAGCTAAGAATATATACAATAATCACACCAGTGATCTTCAAAAAGAGGTTTTGTGCTAACAGACTAACATAAACATCAAAAGAAGGGATGTACAACTCCCAAACCTAATCAACAGCAAGTTCATCTTCAACATCCACTTTCCCCGGAGGTTTTTTCCGACGTCGATACACCAACCGACACCCTCCTTCCCGGATCGTCGGAAAACGAGCAATCAAACCATCCACATCCAGCACAGCAATACTATTATCAGCAACCCTCCCTTGCCGGAGAACTTTATCATCAGAACAAGCCACCATAGAAGGACCAGCAAAGATAGAGTTCTCTCCGGTAGCCGTCAGTGGCGGAGAATCAGCGAGTAGCAAGAGAGCTTCAGCAGCTTCTCGAATCCTCAGGATATCTGAGAGTCGTCGGGAACGAACGGTACGTTTTCCCTTCATTTTTTCCAAATTAAAGAGATAAACAAGCACCCCAATGCATATATATAAAAGAACTCAACCTCGGGAAAGGAGAAACCTACTCATCATTAATTGTCAGAACTATATCACATCCAAACGGCGCTACAGGAACCAGGGTCACTTCCTCATTAATGAAGTCTGACAAGCGCCACTACAAATCTCAAGACAAAGGAGAAAAAAACCCACTCTTACTGCCAGCTGACGTCATTACACGTCAGAGCATGATTACAAAGTCACATTTTTTCACTTTCTTCAACAAATTAAAGCCTCTCAGAGAAGGTTCCTTATTTCTCGCGCCCAAAAGCATTTCCCTCTCATTAGTCCAGTGCTCCACTTATTTGCATAAGTACAACACTAGACTGGGGGGACTTGAAGGGGTAAGGTCCCAAAAACCTCATAATAAGTATTTGGGACCATACCATAACTCTGCCTTTTCACCTTTTAACCTTGCGCGGCCGCGCACTGGTCTTGCAAAAGGAGGAAAGTAATCAGCAATCTATAATCGCGCGCCCAAAGGAGAACATAAATCCTTGCGCCTTCTCCCATTAGCAAAGGATGAAAATCCTGAGATTAATACTTCCGCCCAAATATCCAGACTTGGATATTATTTTACCCAGACTTGGGATTTATTCATCTGCTTCCACATGGTAAGGTGTCACACCAGATTACAGCAGTAATCTTCCAGAAGGAATACAATCGTGCACCACCCAGACGGTTATAACCGTCTGGACACGTGTCATTACCACAGGCACCCCTGAAATCACAACGAAGGCATGCAATTGGAGAGTGATCTCCACTTGATCACTTTACACGTGGCAAGTCCCTAGCCTTCGATCAAGACCGCGATCCGTGTGCTCTCACTTCGGATCAAAGAACTTAAACGGAAGGAAATGTAACCGCTTACGGGGTTAGCATCTTCCGTTAACTTTTCATTAACGGGTTTTCCCGCCCAAACGACTCCCGGCTATAAATATGAGAAGCAACCCAGGTATGAATTCAGATTACTCACACTATTCAAACACATCTTCTTCTTCATTATCAATACTTATTCTCACACCGGAGTCGGGTCAAGGAGAGAACCCTCTTCTCCCCTTGGCGAGGCTAACGGTGCTCTTTTTTGCAGAGCTTCAGAGAAGAAGATCAGCTGCAACTGAATCAAATCGAGTGAGAGCTAACCTTTTTATGCGGATTCAAACCCCCTAGATATCTCGGTTCCGACCATTTATCTAGTGTTTCTTCACCGTGGTACTATTCATTCATCTCCAATTGTTATTATTAACTAGTGAGTTTCCCTCCGCGCTTCGCGGCGGGAATTCTTTGTTATCTGTTCGAATTGTTACGGTACCGTCATTCACTATAATAATAGAAAGAGAAAACCTTACATCTATAAAAAACAATAAAAACGAATATGATTTTGTTTAGTTGATATCAGTTAGTTTGTTTGTTTGTGTTATATATTTCTTTTTTACAACATTGCGATATAAATCATATTGCAAACGAATATTGTACCACTATAATAACAAACCTAACTGAAATCGACTGATGTATCGTTTTCGGTATTTGTTTTTATTGTTTTTGCTTTTGATAAACTTACACCGTATAAGTGAGATTCCCCCGTGCTTCGCAACGGGTGCTACTATCGTATCAAACCGAAGCCGACTGAACAACATATGTGTTGGTATGTGTACTTAAGATTTTTGTTTTTGCTATTGATAAACAAACATCGTATCGCTACCTTACCGTACCGGACAACATCAGCACGAAATGTATTCACTTTTATAGTTTTCTATTTGATAACGGATACAGTGTCGCTACAATAGTGAACTGAACAAACAACATTGGATTCGGTAATACTATTTTTTATTGTTTTCTTTCGACAAACTGACACCGTATTGCTACCGTATCGTATTGTACGGAATAGCATCAGAAACGGTACTTGTATTTATTTTTATGGTTATCGGTATAAAACAAATCATTTATACAACTTTGTTTGCAACGATAAATGAATATCGGAAACAGTATCGTGACAATTTGAACCGATCGATACCGTTCAAACATCGGTGTCAGTGCCATTGTTCGATTTTATCGTTTCCGGTCAATATAAATCACATGTTGACTTCTATACCGAGTGCATGTATTGTATCGGTATTATAACTAACCGAATCAATACCGATCTAATGCCCGACGTAATGTACCTTCACAACGTGCGACCAGATAACCTAGAATGATAAAAAAATAAATGTTACGGATTTAGATTTTTAAGAAAGTTAACGAATGCACGTTATTACCAAAAATAAAATATAATAATAGATAGTAAAAGTTGAAAAAAACAAATACTTAAATTTGATCAATTATCATTTATTATTAAAAATAAATAAAATGATAAAAAAATTATTAACTAAAAATAAATCATTAAAGATGATGAAACACTATTCATCATGAGTTTAACTTAATATGTATAATAATAATAATTAATTGGCATACAATTATATTTTAGTGTTTTCGATTGTTAAATTTTATCCACTAAAATATATAAATTTATGATTTATAATATTTAAAAAATATATTTTTCAAACTTAAAACTGATTATTTTATAAATTAGAATAAAAGTGTGATTTTCTTTTTCTAAAAAGTTCATGTCATTATTATATTTTCTATATCATACTAAAGTTAAAAAAAAAAACATAACGGAACCTAAGACATCATCATTGATAACCTGGTAACCTGATAATTACATAGCAATAGAAAATGAAACTATAGTGACTTTAGAGAGACAAAAAAAGTTACAGTGACTTAGTTGGAACAGTTTGCAAACTTGGTTACATTTCTATAAAGTTACCCCATTAAAAGATGTATACTTTGCATTAGATTAGCCGATTATGACTTGATTAATATAAATTATATTTGATTTTAAAAGTTATGGTTACCAACATCTACCTATGCATGAAAAATACTATAAAAGGAAACGACAACGTTTATGAACTCCTCAAAAACTGTCTAATACCATGCATGTCTACTAAAACATACTAGAAAAGTTGTAAAGAATTATCAAACACAACGTTAGATACAAAAACATAACACCCAGGTTATGAGATATGAGGCTTAAAACGATGAAATATGGAACACTTGGTATTTTAAACCATGAAATATTAATAACATTAATGTGTTTGTGGATAACTAGTAGTTGCCCCGCCCGCGTTGCGGGGCGATGGCCGAATAATTCTCAATCAATTAAAAAACACTACTATAATTTTGTTAGGAAAAAAACTAAAACGATGATAAGACCGTAATTTTCGGCTCAATGCAAAACTGTAATTTTTCAGGACTAATGAGCGACTGTTAGGCAGCTCCTTGATACGGGAAAAAATTAAATGGAGTTAACAAATTAAAAGAAAAAAACTTTTATAGTTTTGCTAAAAAAAACTATAACGATTGGAAAACGTAATTTTTAACAGAGGACGAAATCATAATTTTAATTCAGGGATAAAATCGTAAATTAAATGGACCAATGGGGGAGTGCCAGACATCTACCGACATGACTGTAATTTACACTGGGGGCAAAATTGTAATTTAACCATGAAAACAAACAAAAATGATGGAGAAAATGTAAATTTAAGTTTGGGGCATTCGTAACGTAGCTGTGAGAAAAAAACCTAATGACAAATCTGTAAATTTAAACGGGGCAAAATCGTAATTTTTATCCGAGGGAAAAATTTAAATATTTAGATGGGAGCAAAAACGTAAATTTATTTTTAAGTGGGGGTAAAAACATAAATTTAAACTGATGGCAAAATCGTAATTTTAAAGCGGGATAAAAGTGTAAATTTGTTAGACCAATAGGGGAGACTTAGCCGCACAATTCAGCCAATAATTGGCCAGCACTATTAGCCGCCCATTTATGCCAATGATTGAAAACAACTATTACCGCACTTGAGATCGTAGATATTGAAAATAATAGTAATAATAATAGTAATATAATAGTAATAATAGTAGTAATAATAGTAATAATAATAATAAATAATAATAAATAATAATAATAATAATGTTCACAACAAGATGGTGTTTCTTTTTCCTGTTCTTCAAATTTCACATGCAAAGCTCATTTCTAACTAGCTTTGAGACTCTTTATTATTTTCTTTTTTATACTTACCTTAACGGCTAATAAATAATCCTCTTGATTTTGTATATAAAGCTCTTAAACGTGATTAATTTCATCCATCCAAGTTTCTCGATTCCAAATTCAAAACCAAACAACTTCAAATTTATCATCTCATCTCAAAATCCGACTTATAACCAAACTTTTTTAAAGATATTTTACGATTTATAACCAGCCCTTTTAAAGATATTTTAATTTCTATGATTATATCTAAAAAGTAAATATTTATTGTCACCTAAAATGACAAGTTTACACTTTCAAATCACACATAGTTCCTTCTTTTTCCTTTTTTTTTTCTATCACGAAATATTTTATTTTATTATAATGTTAAAATCCCATTTTTCTTTCGTATTTATAACCACAATATCCTTAAATATTTTCCCTTTTTATGAAAGGCAACGATCGAGACACGAGAGTATGCTAATCAATAAACAAGGAGGGTTGGGTGAAATTAAGGGTTGAGATTCAGCCACACCACCTCATTTATCCTCCATTCGCTTCACCTAATTCATTTCCTTGGTGTTTATACCGTACATCTTTTGAAACTAGTGGTTTACACCCGCGTTATGTTGCGGTGGTACCAAGTTCGGTCGGTATTGGTCCGGTTTATTTCGTCACTTATCCAAACGTACAATACCAGTTGAAATTTAAAGAAAAACACATTACATCCGCGCTACGCGGCGGCGATACCGACGTCTGTTCGGTGTCGGTCTGGTTCGTTTCGTTACCTGTACAATACCGGTTGAAACTTAAAAAATACACCAAAAACACTTGAAAAATAAAACAGAAATAGACAAAATAGTTACATACCCTTTGAAACTTAAAAAAACGTTACACCCGTGTTACACCCACTGTATGCGACGCTGGTACCGTTTCGTGACCTGTACAATACCGGTTGAAACTTAAAAGAAAATGTTACACTTGTACTACTCGCTGGTTGTACCGACGTTCGGTCAGTGTCGTTCCGGTTCATTTTGCTTCATCGCATGTAGAATACCGGTTGAAATTAAAAAATACAACAAAAACACACAAAAAAACATAAAAAGACACAATAGTTACATGTTGCATTACGTGGCGACGGTACCGTTTCTTTACCTATACAATACCGGTTGAAACTTATAAAAACGGTTACACTTGCATTATGTGGCAGCGGAACTGACGTTTGGTCAGTGTCGGTCTGATTCATTACGTGTACAACACCGGATGAAACCGTACTGCCTCCACACGAATTGCCTCGCTGAAGTAACAACCGGATGAAAACCTGGGTGTGACTCGGGATCGAACCCCCTCGATGGGTTTGTCACCATCACTGCCATAACCAGTGGCGGAACTAGCCCAAAAATTTAGGGGTATCCCAATTTTTTATTTTTTAGACCAGGGGTATCTTTTGTATAACGGAGACAAAGTTGAGGAGTATTTTTACGCTACCGAAACGAAGTTAAGGGGTAGTTTTACACTACGGAGACGGGGTTGAAGGATAGCCCATGCTACCCCTACTAACATTCTAAGTCCGCCCCTGGCCATAACACCGGGCTACAGCCTAATGATACCCTATAGCCTAAGTAGCATGAAACTTTTAAAAGATTTACAATAATCCAACTTATTATTATTGTTATTAAATGAAATTTACATATCAAAAGTGGGGAGTGGTTATCATAACATGGTAAAAAGAAGTAGATCATTTATAACTAATACAAAATCCGAGCTTGAAGTCCAATTCTCTCAGTCCGAGAATCTTTGAGTATGTTTGGAATAGGGTAATAGAAAGGATAAGGGAATGAAATGGACAAACAAATAAAATGGATCATTACTTGTCATATTTGGTTACTATGTGGGAATGGAATGAATCACTATTTTGTGTTGTTTAGTAGGCAGGAAAATACGAAGTAATACAATTGGGTGGTTGTGGTGATGGGTAGCGGTGGTAGTGGCAGTGGTGGATGGGTGACGGCGGTGGGCAGTGGTGGTGATGGTGGGAAGGTGGTGGTGGTGAAGAAAGATGAAAGAGGGTATGAAATGGGAAACAAATAGGCTGTGGTTGGAATGAATTTAGGGTGTTTAGAGGAAATCAAATTCTTTGTGTAAAAGGTGATTCTCTTCCATTGACCAACAAAACACAATTTTTTTCAATCTCTCATAATGGCCTATTCTATTTTGTCTCTCATTCATGCATATCAAACACTACTTTTACTATATCTTTATTTTCTTAGTTGCGTCTCTGGAAAATACACATGAGATGCATGTTAGCAACACTAACGCTGTGTTCCTGAGTTTCATTAAATGGGAGAAAAGAAAAGATTTGGAAAGAAATCATTTTTAGTTGTGTTCCAGAGTTTCATTAAAAGAGAGAAAAGAAGAGAAAATGAGAGATTTTTTACTTAAAATTAATCTTTCCAATTTGGAAAGAAATAGAGAGAAAGAAAAGAAAAGGAGAGAATCCTTTCTTTTCTCTTCTTAACTTAACTCGGGAACACAGTGTAAATGATTATGTATAGGCTTTGTATTGTTCAATACTTCAATCAAAACATTTTCTAGACTTGGTAGGAGTCACAGTTAAGTAATTCAAACCTACATAATCGTGTGAAGTTATGGGAACACTTCTTTATTTTAATATTGGCCATGAAAGTGGTCACATAGTCATGTGGCAAGAACAATGTAATCAACCCATTTTTTAAGCTCAAGCAAACACTAAAGGCCATTCTTGAAAACGTTTGGTTAACTAAATTCATTTGAATTTATGTTTCTAACAAATTTGGTTTGCAAACATTTGAATTTAAATTATGTTTCTTACATATTTGGTTTGCAAAAGTTGCTGGAATTGGAATATGAGTTTCAAAGATAACATGTTCAATTGAGTACGAAATTGGAATGAATTTAAATCAAATTCATTTAAATTACTTTATGTAAACGAATTTAACATTCTTTCAAAATGTGAAGAAATTCAACAATATAAATCAGAATAACCGATACCATCACCTCACAACCCCAAACCCCAACCTAACCAAATCCCTGCCTCAGCCCAATCGTCACGTCACCTCTCCTCTTCCATGACACGTAGTTCATATGTTAGTATTCAAAACTTATTTTTAAGAAAATAAAGATGTATGTCATCCAACGTGATAGCAACCCTCAAAATATAAGATTTTGTTTTGAATATTTTTATCAAGTTACTATCATCGGGGCCGGCTCTTAGGCTGGCCAACTCGTGCCGACGCCCAAGGCCCAAATATTCAAAGGGCCCGAAAAGTCTTTATAAGCTTTTATATATTTATTAAATTATATAGTTAGTATATTCATTCATTTATTATGTGAAAAGTAATGGTGGTGTAGTGGAAAAAACCATATCAAAATAATCTAAATGTCTCAAGTTCAAGTCTTGGCTTAATCACTAAGGTTTTATTTTTTTTAATTCATTTCCCCTTAACCACAATTTGAGCCCAATTCGAGAGTTTTCAGTGACGGCTCTGATCATCGCATTAAAACTTATGAGAACTCATTGCCTACAATGAAATTAAATTACGCCTAATCAACGATACGTTAAAGCTAATCAAGTGTTTTAAGAGCAATATATTCTAACACATTGTTTAATTTGATTCACCCAATAAACCAACCCATATAAACCATATGATATAAAAAGATAAACCTTTAGTTTTTTTTTTGAACGGCTGCTCACCGGTTTGTCTCAACACGGGTATTGCGCGCGGCCCGGGTTCGAGACGGCGCCGTAGGCGTCTGCGACAAGCATACCAAACCGAGGCCCGGCCAAAGGTAACTCGGGGCTGCCAGGAATCGAACCCGCAACCTGAGGATGGGAACCACACTGGGGTGTAAACCCACCCTCACCTCACTTGTAGTGAGTGGGGATCGAACCGGAGTCTCTATAGAGAACTCAAGTTCTTTCCACCACTAGACCACAAGGTTAGTTGATAAAAAAAGATAAACCTTTAGTTTGGCCAAATAAAACTTTCAGGTAAAAAAGATATTCTTTAAAACATTTAGTATAAAAAGATAAACCTTTAATTTTAGGCAAATAAAACTTTTTTAGGCAATGACAATGACAAAAAGATAATTTCAAAAAAAAAAAAAAAAATTAAATAAAGATAAACATACATTCCACGTAGGAAATTCCATGTCAGCAAAACAACGGTTAGCACAAGTTAGTTGCACAACAGCACGCGCACACCCACGGCAAACTTAAGCCATCATCCTGATCCATCCGACGGTTACTATTTATCCACGACGGTTCTCTTCAACCTCCTTTCAATTACTTTCTCCAAAATAAATAAACAAAATTATTCATATTTAATACTCCACCTCTAGCACCGCGTAAACGGTTGTCAACGATGACGTGTTTAGGCATTCGTTACGGAACCGCCGGAGATTGTATCCTCCGCCGGCAGGCAGCCGGTTTCCTCGACGATCGATCCTCCGGAGTTTCTAGGTTTAACCGCTTTCATTCTGTTTCGATTCCAAAACTCGCCGGAAAACCGTCGGTCATGAGAATCCCCGCGGCGGCGACGATGACCCCGACTCCGACTGTTTTCCGGTCAGATTCGTCCGCCGTTGAAGCGTTCGTCGATGACGAAGAACACGATCCTAGTTACGATAGCTACGATAGCCCTAGGGTTTCCGATAAGATCGACGAGTGGATGAATAACTCCGTAACGGAGATCGTGAAGAACATACGGCAAGCGCCGTTACTGGTTCAGATCTACGATAACGGCGTAGTGAAGACGGAGAAAGCGGTTACGGCGGAGGATTGGCGGAATGTTGTTAGCGAGAAACCGTCGTCGTCGCCTGACGGAATCATACTAGTGGAGGAGCTCCGAGATAAGATGGATCTGGATGATTCTGGTGATGAAGATGAAGGAACCAAGGCTTTTGGAGTTGTGATTCAAGGTAAGTTTAAAGGAAGAGATCGGGTTAAATCGTCGTGTTATTTGTTGAAAACTTGTAGTGTTAATGGAGGATTGGGGCCTTTTTGCACACATTTTTGCTTGATGAAGGTTCATAGCTTCAGTAAGAGTGCTTCTGCACAGTTGAATGATTGTTGGTTATTGCCATGAGAATTTTGAATTGAAGTGTATAGTTTGTAATTGTAAATTGTATATTTGTGATCATGAATTTGTGGTGATCATTGAATAGAAAGTAGAGGGATTATTTATATAAATAAATTTGTTTGTATAATGGAAAAAATATAATATGGATGGTCAATTCAGTGAATTTTTTGCAAAGGTAGGTGGATTGAGCAAGAAAAGAGTGCCTTTAGGTGGTCAAACTTATTGTTTTCAGATTTAGGTAAGTTGCTGTTTCATACAGCGACTTTCAAACAACTTTTCTGCCAAAATCTGCAAAAGGTGCAAAACATTAAGAAGGTTGCTGTTTGATACAACGACCTTGTGAAAGTCGCTGATGATAATACAAGCTTGAAGAAAGTTGCTATTTATTGGCTCGATCTGATCTGAATTTTATATTTTTTTCAACCCGTGCAATAAAAGAGGTTTTTAAAGATATATTGTTTTATTATTTAGTATATAAAATTCATTTATTCGACCCGTGTAATATACGGGGTTATAAGCTAGTAAACATATAATTTAGTTGTAATAATAAAAATATAATTTTGTTGTAATAATAAAAATATAATTTCTTCAAGCTTGTATTATCATTCAGCGACCTTAAACAAGGTTGTGACACCATTCAGCAACTTTGTAAAACCATTCAGCGACCTTAAACAAGGTTGTGACACCATTCAACAACTTTCAGCAACTTTGTAACATGAAACAGCAACTTTCTTCAAGCTTGTATTATCATTCAGCGACCTTAAACAAGGTTGTGATATCAATCAGCGACTTTCACAAGGTCGCTGTATCAAACAGCAACCTTCTTAATGTTTTGCACATTTTGCAGCTTTTGCAGATTTTGGCAGAAAAGTTGTTTGAAAGTCGCTGTATGAAACAACAACTTACCTAAATCTGAAAACAATAAGTTTGACCACCTAAAGGCACTCTTTTCTTGCTCAATCCACCTACTTTTGCAAAAAAATCCAATTCAGTTCATGATGAAGTTGAAATAAAGAATCAAACCGGAATAAAGCAAATTATAAGTTTAAGAGTTATTTCGAGTTTGACGGCAAATTTCTTTTGATCCCTCTCGTCTTGTTGTCTTGGAATATACTAGATTACCCCTTTCTTAAAAATATGGGTTTGGGTTGGTCTAAACGTATTCTAACCAAAACAGGGAAAAAATACTATACCCCATCATATTGGTTTTTTGAGGCTAGTGGGGATGGGAGGTGTAGGCAATGATGGTGATAACAATGATAGAAATGGAGGTGACAAAAGTAAGGATGGTGGTGGTGTCGAAGGTGGCAGCAGAGCTGGTGGTGGTGGTGACAATGGTCGTCTCGACTCTCGACAGAGACTGGTGGGGCCGTGGGGGTGGTGCGGGTGCTGGCCAAACTTAGAACATTTCTAAATGGGCCCAAATTGAATTGAAATAGCCCGAGCTAGTTAAAATTTATATTGTTTGGTTGATAAATTTTTGAATAACATATATAACAGGCCAGTTATGTTTTTGGCTAAAAAAGAACCAAACCAAAGACTAATCAAAAGTGCAAAACTAATATACATTGAAGATTTGGACTTTTGGCTTAAAGATTGTTTTCGAACTTTATATTGTTTTTGTTTGGATCAAAGCCAAAAACTTTGGTGAAACGCCGTGAACCAATAACTAAAAACAAACCGCTCTGTTTTATAACCAAACGGATCCAGTCAAGGTTTTAGTGTAGGTTATGACAAACTCGTACTCGCCTCTAAAAAGCATCTCCACTTTAGATCATAAGAAGACAAAATCAGATGCCCTTATATGTACAATAATCCATTAAAAAAACATTTGATTTATGCATATTAATGTATGAGAACACAAGAATCACGCTGAAGTGCAACCATATAGAAATAGAATGCCATATAGGACAAGTCATTGCTATTATTGCAAATTCTTATTATTAAATTTCAGGAACAAGTTGTTAACAGAAACTAGTTTCCTTGTCACAAATCGGTAAAACGATTGAACAAAGAGATAATACAGATGCACAAATTAAACATTTAAATGTAATAAAGAAACAAAACTCAAAATAAATATAAAATGAGCTCTCATATGCAAGTTTAATTAACGTTAAAACTGTTACAGGTAATTACCTTTGGTCAAAAGATGATTAGCAACAGGGTAGATTTTCTGCGGGTTGCAGAAAACTGGATGTTGAATAAATAGCAGCAGCCGCAGCCCGAACGGCTAAATCCTTGTCTAGGATTGGTTCTACTTTCTGAAACCTACATGTCAACCAAAATAAATAAATTTGGTTTTGTACATGTAACTTCTGAATATTAAAGAAAATGTTATATGTCATAATCAATAGGATTAAGCACTTACATGTAACTATTTTGCAAGGTAGCCTGCTGTTGCAAACCATTTGCTGGAGGGGATTTGAGGATACCATGCTCACAATGCATTAACATTTCCCTCACTTGGTTCAATGAGTTCTCCTAGTAAAGATCATATCCATATAAATGAAATGTCAAAAACGTTGTTCTCTAAAATTGATAAAAAAAAAATACAAATAGACAAGGACAAATAAATTTAAAGAATGCAAAACTCACCAGATGTTTCTCTTCTTCGGAAAGAGATTTATCCATTTGATCAAAAAGGGCAGTCCATCTGAATTTATGCAAGTCGTAATTTTCTTTATTAACAAAAGGATTATTTTCTTGACTAGAAGATAATTCCCTTGATATCAATAAAGGTAGTTCTGTTTGAGTTACATCTTGAACTCGTTTCTTGCTGCGTCTTAATGCTGCAATAAAAGAATTATCAAGTGTTTATTCACTTATAGTGTGACAACTATTTTTAAATTTTTAACAAAAAGAGCATCATCATCATCATCATACTCAGTAAATCCCACCAATAGCAAAGCTAAGGTAGGGTCTGAGGAGGGTAGATGTAGACAGCCTTACCTCTACCCCGTAGGAATAGAGAGGCTGCTTCCAGTGAGACCACCGGCTCGATTGTAGTTTTGTATCAAGCCTTGGACCTAAGACACACAACACTCAAACAATCGGGACAGAGACTGATTGGTGCATGTACCCCCGTGTCTTTCGAGTTTCGGCTATCAACGTCACCACATGATGCATGATTAACCATCCGTCGCTTTTAACGTTATTTTCACAAAATTAGTAAAATAACGTTAAAGTTAGTACCATTTCACTTTTAACGTTATTTTCACGAAATTAGTAAAATAACGTTAAAGTTAGTACCATTTCACTTTTGCCCCCCGGGCGTATATGGTATATGAAACACAAGCAACATTACCTGCAAGACGGCCTTTGATATCCTCATGAAGAAGTTCTAACCACTGAGAAGCAACACATGCAGCTGTGAAGAAAAAACATCAATTTATCAATGTCATAATCACATATATGTAAAATTTTGAATAAGATTCCCATGACTAAATATGATATAGTCTTTTCGTGACAGAGGGCGTAAACTTAAGGAAGATGCATTAATCATATAACAAGAAATATTAAAAACTGACCTTTAACAGAAAGAAAATCAACAGTAGAGATATTTTCTGACTCGTCATTTGACAAGAAACTCGTATTCTCTGATGCCATGGTTGAAGCCGATGAAAGTTTAAGCTCAAGCACATCATTACCCGTTGACCGACAAAAGCTTGTCTGCTGGCTTGCATATGAATGAGTCACATTCCCTTCATCCCGCTTGATTTCACCTTTCTTGTTCTTGTTTCTTGAAGATCTCACAAGATTCTCAATTATCGAATGAACCTGTTTTCTATTTCTCACATGATTTATAATCCCGGGATTCAACTCATTCAAAAGTCCACTAGGAGCCGCAACTTTCGCAAACCTATCAACCTGTTCCCTCTTAGCAATCTCTATCTTCTTCTTGATAACCGATTCATTCCCTTTCTTCCTCCCACGTGGTTTTGGCATTGGCGGGACCGACACACCACCATGAGACGATGACAAGAACCCGTTCTGCTTCATTTCTTTCCAAATCCTCATCGAGTCTTTCTCGCCCATGGGCGGGCAAGTACTTCCACACTCAGACAAAGTGTCTCGTGATTGCACATTCTCGTAGTTCTTGTAAACATGAATTGGTCCATGATTAAATGAAATCGAAACGTCCTGTGAGTTCAGATCAAGATCGAAATTCCTCGGTTTCGCACAAATTTGTGTCGTTTCATTACTCGACGGACCATCAACTGCTGCAGATATATTCTTTGTCAAATCCCCTATCCAATACAATTATTAACATCAGATTACTAGTTTTTCAAATTTCAACCCTAAAATGCTACACTTTCTACAAACAACCAAAATTTGAAAACATTATGCAAACATAGATGGAAAGAAATACCTTTCGACCGAAAAACCGATCCGAAATCACATGAATTTGTTCCTTGTTCTGCAATTCCATCACACTTCATCTTCTGCACCAACAAATCAACAAAAAATAAATAAATAAATCAACTAAATACGCATCAATTCAAACAAAAACGAAATCAAATCCAACGTAAACCTAAATCAGCATAATTCGACGAACAACAAACCTTAAATCCAGATCTAACTGCACCATAATCCATCATAATCGAGCTTTACGAAGGTGAAATTACGGCCAAATATCAATTCGAAGTGAAGAAAAAGATAAAGAATTGAAATCTGGTGGTGAATTTGGATTATTAGGGTTAGGGTTTGTGTTAAGAAGAATGAGGAAGAAAATGGTTTGAATTTGCAGAAAATGGCGCTGACAAAGCAATCAATCACGTGTGTAGATTCACGCTCCACTGTGTGTGTGTGAGAGAGAGAGAGAGAGAGAGAGAGAGTGAATATTTGGTGATAATTCGTTGTATTAAAGAAATGAAGGTAAAAGCGTATGTTTGTGGGTTTCAAATTCAAAATTAGATGTGTTTATGAATCTTGAATTTTGCCGCGTTGGGATTTGTTTCTTGATTTTAACGCTCTGCCACTTGTACGTTGTGCATTGGGAGAAGTACGGAAATGGTTGGGCCTTTTTTGTGCTACTTTTTTATGTTATTCCTAAGACGACTGGATGGTCGAGGTTGTCAGGCAACGCTAAGTAAATCACATAGGGTTAGTGTTGGCTATGACATTGCCTCGCTGGCGTAGGTTTGAAACCTGGCATGAGGCGGGGGGAGAAGTAAGGTGGTTGGAAAGAGATGACCGTTTGGTCTAGCTGTTGGGAATTACGGTTTTGCTAAGTAAAAAATCAAATTTTAAAAAAAATTTACAATTTTTACCTATAAATACTCATCTCAAACTTCATTTTTTCCACATTTATCTTCTTCAACCAAAACAAAACACAAATAATAAATCTTCAACCAAACCCACACCAAAAAAAACGAAAATGGTGCATTGGACAGATGAGGAGGAAATAGCACTAGTGACGTCGATTTTTGACTCACAACGAACCCTACAACGCGGTCAAACCGCGTATTGGGGACGAGCGTTTCAGCAATACCAACAACACGTTGGGAACGCACGTCACAATTTAAACGCGTGCACACACAAGTGGCGTGAGCTCAAACCGAAGTTGAATCGGTTTAAAGTTTGCTTCGACTGTGTCCCTGCGGGCGACTTGACCAACGACGATCAAGTGGAGATTGCGAAGATCGAGTATAGGCACGATGAGAATTCAGATTTTAAGTGGGTTCTCCACTTTAATATTTACCGAACTTTGTAATTTTTTTTTCTTTTTTAGATTTAGTAACTGCTTTATTTTTACTTTTTTAGGATTTAATAAGTAGGTTTTTTTTATTTTTTAGGATTTTATGTAACTTTTTTTAATTAATATAAGTTTGTGTTTTATTATATAAACTAGTTGATTTTATGTCCGCGCGTTGCGGCGGGGACCCAGTGACTGCAAAACGCGTGTCAGCAACGGCAAGCAGCTACCGAATATCAAAAATAAATAAAAATGACATGGTAAGGATAGTCACTCCGTTCTAAAAAAAAGATTTTAAATAACCTAATATATAATAATAGGACCCCACACGTCCTACACGTTGGAAATTCGGTTGTTTTCAGTTCAGTTATTTCGGTGCTAACACGTTAAAATATGGATGAGCTCGGTACCGGTAACGGCACCGAAAGTACCGATCCGGAAAATCATCGAAATTAGGTACCTGCACCTAAAATGCTCGGTACAATACGGTATGGTATTTGAAGGTAAAAATCAATAAATACAGGTATGGTGTTAGACCGGTGTTGAACCGAAAGTAACGATTCTGAAAACGCCAAAGGTGGGTACCAAATTGGTGCCGAAAATGATTTGGTATAGTAAATTTGGTACCGATACGATACCGGTTTGATTACATGATTTGATACGATTTGCTCATCAATAATCTAAATATCCAAGTTAATTTTACATGCTATAATTCATTCATTACAGAAAAAGACAAAAAAGGAAGCGAAATAAGTTGTGTATATAAAACCTCATTCAAATGAAACACAATTTACTTACTGTGTGTCTGAAAAGTAATCTAAACGGTGCAATTACTTGCATTGTTACGTTTCTACAGGATTTGATGAGCTCGGTACCAACCGGTACCGAAAATACCGTTACCGAAATCCCCAAAAGTGGGTACCGGTACTGAATATACCTGGTACGGTACGGTTGGGTACCGGTCGATACTGGTACAACACCGGTATTTGAGGGTAAAAACCGGTGAATACCGGTACCGAAAATACAACCGGTTTGCTAAATTTGATACCGGTACCGGTACCCGATACCATTTGCTCATCACTTAGTGATGTTACTATTGATTTAATTCTATTTTTAATATATAGGCCCAAAAGTGGGTACCCGTATCAAATATACTTGGTACGGTATGGTTTGGTAGTGGTCGGTACAGGTACGACACCGGTAATTGAGGGTAAAAACCGGTGAATATCGGTGTCGAACAGATACCGAAAATATATCCGATTTGGTAAATTTGATACAGGTACTGACACTCGATACCATTTGCTTATAATTATTATCATATAGTAATAGGTTATTATCATATAGTAATATAAAATTACTATTCATTCAGTTTTAAAATTATCATACAGTAATAATGTCAACTATATAAAAAAATCCACGTCACCCCACGCCAGCCTGGCCACGCCGCTTCCACACCCCATTTTTTTTTGGGTGGTCTGGTGGAGCCCACTCTCGACACGTGTCGAGCAATGCCCCCAACCCAAGCCCCCCACACCCCGCGGTCTAAGACTATGGGGCATGGCAAAAGCCGACTTCATAGGCTTGGCAATCTAGACACGGGCCTAGAATCACCAAAAATTAAGGTCCTCCAAGTTTTTAGAAAGTTTTTATATATACTATATGTAATACGCCCAAATAAGTAAGTTTATTTTAAAACTAAACTGGTTTCATTGAGGCCCAAATAAGTACCTTTATTTTAAAACTAAACTGGTTTTTCATTGAATTAGCCCAAAATAAGTATTGTTAAGCAAAAAATTGCCAAGTTTTAAAATCCATTTCGCCTTGATTTCCAACTATCACAACACAAAAACCATTGACTTTTTTTTAACGGAAAATTTCTTTTATTTCTGCTGTCAGTGGGACTTGAACCCAATACCTTCCCCGCCCAAGGTGTTTAAAGACTTTGCATTTGCCAATGGACCACCACCCCATTAGTAACAACCATCGCCCTAATCATCGGTATTTAGCAGCCTAAAGCCCCTAAATACAATCGTAATCATCGTTCCCACTTCCCATCGCAACCTGCTTTCAATTTCTAGGCTATCGGCTATCACTAGACGAAAAAAGTAAGGGTAATCACCCATGGAGTCGGGATTGGAGGAGAGTTTATCGACAAAATTAGGGTCCCCACTTCATAGTTCGTTTAGGGTCTCCAAAAACATAGAACGACCATGGGGTATGGAGGAAGGTAGTCCTTGGAGGATGACCTCCATGTCACCCGCCACGTCAATATCCAAAGAGAATGCCCCTCCAAGGATGGACCAAGAGGGTGAAGGATGGGTCTCCCCCCCCCCCCCCCCCCTTTTTAATTCAGCATATTTTTAAACACTAAATAACTTATAAAATAAAATCATCACATATTAAAAAAAAAACATTACAGAACTTAAAATAAAGAACCCTTAACTTAAAAAAATACTAGATTGCTAAAAATTAAAATCCTAAGAATTTGATTTTTGACGATCTTTTCTTTCATTTTACGCAAAATGTGACGGTCTTCTTCCGAATACGTGTTGATATCGATTGTCATTATCTTCTATTCCTGTTGTTTAGATTGTATGGATCCATGGCTAAATCTATAAAAAAAGAGGAAGAAATTTATAAAGTTGAGAGAGAGATTGAGTTGGAATAGTTTAAAAATGGGGTGAGTGTTGTTTATTTATAGATAAAATAATTATTTTTTTTAAATAGCCGTTGAACGACATTTATTTGAAAAATATATTTTTTTAAAATCCAACCGTTAAACGGCTTTTAATTCAAACCACAAAGACCCGTCTTGCACGTCGAGGTGAAGCCGGAGAGGACGGGGCCGGCCCTAGGGGAGCGGTGTGCTGGCCCGACGCCGGAGCCCGCCGGCTTAGGCGGGTGCCCCTACCGTTCAGTTTAACATAGATGGTTCAATTAAAATTTAGAACATATTTTCAGATTTGATTGATTTTATTGGAATCATATTAGTTTTTAACCAAAGATCTAGCCGAAGACCAAATACCTTTATCCACCTACGCTATTTAACCAGGAAGTTCAATTGTTCCATACATGAGTCGAAAAAATCCCAATTTATATGACCATACGCCTTTTCAAAATCTTTTATGTAGCTACCTACCCTATATACACTTTTGTAGTCCAAATTAGCTTTAGTGTAAGTAGTGTTGTTCACAAATCAGTTTGATCCAATCCAATAAGATAATTTTTTAATTTCCTTAAATATGTATTCTAAGCTCATAATCTTTTTGTTATACTTTTGTTCCTCAAATAACTGTCAAAAAATATTTATCCAAACCGTCAAATATCGGTCAAAACCAACAAACAAAACTACAATTCAGTTGGATTCATTTTTACAATTTGGTTTTGTATGTTACCTTGATATATTATTGAAGACTCAAGATTATAAAAATTGTCATACAAAGTAATAGGAACTTCAGTTTTCCAAGCTTCAATCCTCATACCAACAACTTTGTGGTCAACATAAATATTTGTTAATCTCCTTCACAAATTTTGATAGGAAATAATCAGTGTCTATAAGATAAACGGGTCAAGCAGGTGGATATAACATGTCAAAATGGATATTAATACAACCAAACACCTGAAATTAAATCAGATATAACCTATTACACAGAAGTTATGATCCTCCTCGCACAAAGATTTCAGTTAATTTACCAAAACTTTCCTCCATCGTAAGGGGGAGTATAGGACAATCAAAGCTGAAAGCTAACTAATCAAATCAACGGATCGAAGACCAGTTCATGAAACATACTTGCAATCCATATATAATGGTTAAAAACTTGCTATAAAATTCTGTCATGTCAGTTGACGTCATGCAATCAGGTCACAGAAATGGTTTGTCGACTAGTTCTTGCGGCAATTCTCAGCTACAAGAGGATGATTCTAGTCATTCTAACATTTGAAACGTTTAACTGTGTTCGCTGCATAATATGAATAAGATGTATTAGTTGTCATCATCATAAGAGGGTGTTTAGATGTGTGCTTTGAACCTGACTATATGACTTTTGCGGATATAGTATTTGGATCTGATACTACTGTTGTTTGAGTGCCAAATACTACTTACTTAAGGAACTAATGTACCAAAAACAAAAAGGGTAAAGAAGTAATTATATCTCACTCTTTGATAACTAATTGTGGCTGCATCATTCTCTTTTGTCCTCTTCAATGACCTCGAACACATGATCTGTTATAATTGCTGGTTTTCTCTCCATCAATTCTCCCGACACTTTGACTCCACTGGCTGTCAAAGGTATACCTTCTTCTTCTATGTCCTCAACCTCCTCTGAGTATGAATATCTGCACACAGTAAAAGTATTATATAACAATATCAAAATTTTGAATTTGACTATCTATATGTTTTACAATGAGTCAACTGAGACTTAAAATTTGTAACTGAAGGATCCGTGGCATTGTTCCCTTTGGAGGACAAAAAACCAAGATTTTTGAAATTGCATTCCACATTGAAAAAAGTGATAGGTAATTTATATCAAATCTTTGAGTAAAATGCCATTTCCGTCCCTCTGAGGTTTGGCCAGTTTTGCGACTTGCGTTCAAAGGTTTGTTTTTCCGCACCTGAATCCAAAAGGTTTGAAATCTTGCCATTTTTATCCGGCTCGTTAACTCCATCCAAATTTTCTTGGTTTAGTCAGGGGTATTTTTGTCTGTCTTGTAAACTTAAAGGGCAATTCAGTATTTTTCACTTTATTTACAAGCATTTAGGATACCCCAGACCGAATTGCCCTTTAAGTTAACAAAAAAGACAGGAATACCCCTGACTTAACGGAGAAAAAATGGGATGGAGTTAACAAGCCGAATGAAAATAGCAAGATTTCAAACCTTTTGGATCCAAATGCGGAAAAACAAACCATTGGACTGAGGTCGCAAAGCTGACCAAACCTCAGGGATGAAAATGGCATTTTAGTATTTTACTCCAAACCTTTATTCAAACCCTTGTATGTGACTGTATATTAAGTCGTATAAATGGCAAAACATAAAAACATTACCTGGTAGGATTATGGGAAGGAGACCAGAGAAGGCATGTCACTACTAAAAGTATATATGCCAAAACAGCCCAGAAAGCTTGAATAACCCAAGCTCGTTTCCATAGTTCACTCAAGGGATCACTTGCATTGAAGTATAACTGAATAAAAAGAATAAAGATTAAATAGTGAAGAAGAGAATATGAATTTCCATAAATATAATCACTTGAATGTGGATGAAGGCGTATTTTTAAGAACTAAACATGCTAGCACCTCATACCAGCATAGCAAGGATGATTAAAAAGTAACTTAGAAAACTTTAGCTTGATTAATTTACTTATAAATGGGTAGATTTGGGTTTTGTTTTATCTCAAACGGGTCAAAATGAAAATTTAATTAAAAGCAGAGTGGATTGAAAATCAAACAAACTCTATTAGTAGTGCATACAACCTCCTGCATCTTTTCGATATTATTGTAATAATGTTATTGTAATTGTAACTAACACATTAATTATTTATCAAAGATTTTGAAAATGGAAAAAGAAAAGCAGAGTACCTCGTAACCGATCCAAGCAACAGAAACCAACACTGATAAAGCTAAAGCATTAGTAAACTTTCTGTATAGTTCAAGTTTGCCCATGCTTCTCCGTATCTGAGTCAAAATTGGCAGAATAATATAACTAAGTCAGACTTCATCAAAACTAAGCAGATTAATTAATGTTATGACAAGTCAGTAAGAAGCTACGCCACCTTCATATCACATTAAACTTCAGCATTAGAAGCTTAATGCCAACTTGCAATCATTAGCAAACATCATTACAGACAAAAAAACCTTTTGTTCCAGTATCGTCTTTGTAACCTAATAATTGGCATAAATTGGTGCAGAAATACAATTTCCTTTTTCTTAAAACGGGATGCCAATGCTAGATAATATGGTGAATTTGGTACATGGGCAGCATGCATATCACATCTTATTCTATAGAGAATAAACACACATAATATACAGTGGCAACATGCAAGCCACTTCAAATGATTTTCATACTTCAGTATATTAGCACTATCAATACCACAAACTCACAGTTCATTCGCATAAAAATGACTTCACATGTATTATTTAGGGTTAATTGCATAAAAGATAACTAAAACTAGTCTAATTTCTGTTTGAGGTAACACGCTTTATTTGCACCAGAAAAAAGGCTAAAACTTTATAAATAAATAATATAAAAACCTCAAAACTTAAAAAAAAATGGATTAAAGGTAATAGGACGGCTATGGGTAAGTCTGATGACGTGTCGATATCTTTGACCCCATTGACTTTTGTGGTGCTGACATGGCACATGTAAATGAGTTAGCTACTTAGCTCGGAAAACTAATCCAAATTCTCTTTAAAAACATTTGGGCTTTTTTTGTGGATGCAAATAAAGTGTGTTGCCCCATATATAAATCAAAGCTAAGTACGTGACTGCATACCGTCGTTACGCAATATTATATCCTGATAAGAAAATGATGGGACTAACTACGATTGCAATGAAGCAAAAAGAATTAAGAACCAGTTTACCTGAAGCTTTTCCAAAGTTTTCGACAATGACGAAAAAATCCAAAGAATAAAGCAAGAATCCAGTAGAGCAACAGGCAGCACGAGAAAAACTCTCGCCTTCCCAGAAAAATCATTAATATTTCCAACATTCTCAACAAGTTCAAGCGCTTCTGAAGCAAGAAAATACGTAAAACCAAGAAGCAACACCTTCAACGTCACACCTCCTAAAGTAGGCCGCACAACACCAAATCCCATCGATACAACCAAAAGAAGAAGTCGAGAAAACGTCTTTTTACAAGCACTAAAAGTAACCGCCCAGAGCGTAATTCCAATCGGTCTGCTTCCCGTGACGTTAAAATTCGCATACTCAAAATACCAAAGAGCCATTTCACACATACCCAAACCGATAACAACCGTTATATGGTAATGCAGTGGTATTATATCCTTCCAGTGCTGCACAAATCTAAGAAACCATAAAAGACCGAGGATAAGATACGCTAACGACATAAACCCGTAAAACGGCATAAGTGGTGTCATCTTTCCCTGTAGGAAACCATCTGGATTTCGCCAAACAGTTCTTCCGCTCATTATTGTCGTGCCACTAAGTTGTGGATCGCAAAACATGAAGTAAAGATAATACATTCCGGTTCTGTTGATCTCGACGGTATGTAGCACCATTTTTGCCTCTTCGCTTTTTCCGCCAAAAGGGGTTTGAATCCGTTTGGGCCAGCCCGGGTTATCGGGGTCTTGGCGGATGATGACTTCTCCTACTTTGCAAGAACCGTCACTGGCGAGTTTGGGTGTGCAGCATATTGCATCTGAGTTTAAATATGCACCGCCGATTTTATCGCGGTTTTTTACTTCGACTAATATAGCCTCGACTAAACCAGTACTTTGTTGCATCTCGTTTTGTTTTGCTGCAACCTCCTTTGGTCTTCTAAAGATGATAGATTCAAACCTGCAAAATCATATGATTAGTATGAATAAATATTTAAACTTTAAAGTGTAGTTTGTGATGTTATTTCAACCAAAGTATAGAAGTAAATAGATTTTTTATTCATAAGCTCCAACCAAGTTGCTCTTTCATATAAATCGAAAAGGGTTTGGTAACTTCACACAGTAGTGATCAAGTTTCTCCAGTGCCCACCAAAGTCAAATAAAGTTTTCATTTTTCCTCTAAAGTCACATAACTTTGGTTAAATGTTTCAAGTTTGTGAATATTTTTTTATACATTTAACAGAAAAAATGAATTTCATAAGTTGAGTTAACAAAGAAAACTTTGAGTGACTTCATTACTTAACCCCAACTTCTTCAGCTTGTAGGTAACACAGTAATGGCCCAAAACGATTAAAACATAAACACCAAAACATGAGATTGAACGAACTCGCTCTGCTCTTTTTATTATAAACCAAAGCACACAAATTATAATAACCATCATCGTCATCATACTCAGTCAATCCCACCAATAGCAAAGCTAAGGTAGGATCTGAGGAGGGTAAGACGTAGACAACCTTACCTCTGCCCCGTATGAATAGAGAGGCTGCTTCCGGTGAGACCCCGGCTCGATGGTAGTTTTGCATCAAGCCTTGGACACAAGCACATCGCACTCAACAATAAGGACAAAGGCCGCTTTTAACGTTATTCTCACGAAATTAGTAAAATAACCTTAAAATTAGTACAATTTCACTTATGTCCCCGAGGTCCCACACATTTATACATTATATGTGCACACAGCAAAACAAACGGGACATACAAATTGTACTAACCAAACTCCTCAAATAAATAAACCTGACTAAAAAGACACTTATACCCCTAACACGTTCGGTTAAGTGAACAAAACTATTAAAAATACATTACATTTACAATCAAATCAAAGATCAAACCCTAAATGAACAAAAGAAAACAAAATGTGTACCTACCGTATAAAGGATTTGCCAACAATAGATTTATCTTGATTAGAGGCATTAACGTGGACCTTAGAAGCATACATTCCCTCGCTTCCGCCATGAAAGAAGAAGGAATTGGATCGAGGTATGAATCCCTCGTTCTTGTATTCGTGGATTGAAGCTTTTACATGATTGATCGCTGATAAACTCAAAAGGAGAATTAAAATTAGAATTGGTGTTGGGTTGTGTTTGGGTTGATGATGGTGATTACAGCATCTGTTGAATCTCATGTTCTTCTTCGGTCATGTGAAAATGCGATTTGCGTAAAAGATGTACGAAGAAGATGAAGTTTGATAGCAGAAGGGAATAATAGCGTCTTTTTAGTTTTGTTCTCTTTCCCAAAATAAGTATAAGTTTGGTTAAAGATATACTTTAATTTCCCCAAAAAAGTAGTTTGGTTAAAGATATCTCTCTTATAATAAATCAAAGGGTATGTGGCTGAGGTGTCAACACCACAAGCCACCCTCTTTCTATCTCTCCTACATGGCAATCCCACATTCAAACTTGTCGAAGTGTCATCTCCTCCTTTTTTTTCAGTTTTTTTTAAACATTAATGATATTTGACTTTAGCAATTGTTTAAAAAAAATTACGTTAAAACCCTCTTTCTATCTCTCTCTTCCTGTAGGTATGTTGAACACACTCAATTAAACATGAAAGAGGTAATCTCTTCCTGCAGACCAGAACCACAAACAAAAAGTTAAACATTAAAGAGGTAACCATATTTCAAAATTCAAATGGATTTCAAACACCCGTCTCTAAATTCCCCCTTCATTCTCAAATGACAAAAACCCTAATCAGATTTCAAAATACACATCTCTTTCTTTCATGGTTCTCTTTCATCGCCCTATCTTTCCCCGCTCTAGTCTCAAATCGCTACATATGCTGCTCAACCGCCGTCGTTTTACGCGCGAATCTGGGCGCCGGAAAGTTCGGTACGCCGGAGCAGGATTTCAAAGAGATCCGCGAAACATTCTATCAATACCGCGGGAAACAAGCCGAGCCGCGCCGAATTTTAGAAGAAATAGAGACCACAACTTAGCAAACGACGTCGTCTGGGACCAATAATTATGTTGAAGTTGTTTGTTGATGAAGAAGATGATGTGAAGAAAGACCCAAATGTGTCGTACAGTATTGGGCCCAAGATCTCAGATTGGGATGAACAGAGAGGTGAATGGTTGAAACAAAACACTAATTTTAATAAATATGTTAATGGGAATAAGCCTAGGGTTTTGTTGGTTACTGGGTCTTCACCAAAGCCTTGTGAGAATCCTGTTGGTGATCATTATTTGTTGAAGAGTATAAAGAATAAGATTGATTATTGTAGGATACATGGGATTGAGATATTTTATAATATGGCTTTGCTTGATGCTGAAATGGCTGGTTTTTTGGGCGAAATTGTCGTTGATTAGGAAGTTGTTGTTGAGTCGTCCTGAGGTTGAGTTTTTGTTATCTGATTCTTTCTCCAAGCCATTTGGTTCCTAATCGTTCCAATACAAGGTAAGATTATCCAGACTTCATCTTATTCATTCTATTCTTAGATTACTCATATAAATTGTCTTTTATTGTGATATTCTTATGCTTTGAATTTTTTTTTCATTCTTGGTTGTTGAACAAAATGTTGGGTTCTGTATTCTTTTATTTGATATTTGTTTTATTAACATTACATATTAGTCTGTATTTAATATTTATTTAATGAATGCAAATTCCATGTTGCCATGTCTTTTAGCTGCTTGATTTTGTGGTTAGAGATGGGCATAATCGGGTATTCTTAAAACCCGGAACCGGTTCCAACCCGGAACCGGGTATGGATACAAGTGAGTGGAACCGGGTTCTCTGTGGAACCGGTTCCGGGTACAACCCGGGTACACGTCAATATATTTAGAACCGGCGTAACCGGTTTCGGGTAGAATGGAACCGGGTCCGGTTCCGGGTAGGAACCGGGTTCCGGTTCCGGGTAGGAACCGGGTTCCGGGTACGCACCGGGTAGGAACCGGGTTCCAGGTACGCACCGGGTAGGAACCGGGTTTTTTTTTAATCGCGCTACTAAACAAACATGATACTAGGTAATAACTACTTGTAATCGCGCTATTAAACAAACACAAGTTCACAACATTATGCTCAATGATTCAATCTCATACTGCTTACACAATCAAAGGCTCAAAGATTTGTGACATGTTAGAATATAAGTGTCACATTTTGATTATAGATTAATGCTGAAGCATGTGGGAATAAATGTGGAACCATTAGTTTACTGCTTTTGTGTATGATTATCAATTCTGGTATCTCATGATTCATTTGCTTTAAAATAGACAAGGAACCTACTACGCATATCAATATTCATTTGCCAATGGATGCAGAGTCTAGAAGACTAATTGACTGGATGGAGAAAGGCATGATGAAATATATACGTGCTTTTGAGCTTTAATGTTTCCATTTTGTTACTTCTCTTTGGTGTTAAATAGGATCTTGTTATTTGCAGGTGTATATGATGCTCTGCTGATTACGAGCCCCCGTTCTTCAGAGGTTGCACAGAGGAAGAAGCCCATCATACATGGACCAAAAATCCTTTGAGAATGGAGGTTGGATCAAGATTGCTAATGAAAAGCTCATACAGGTCCGGTTCCGGGTAGGAACCGGGTTCCGGGTACGCACCGGGTAGGAAACGGGTTTTTTTTAATACCCGGAACCGGTTCCGGGTAGGAACCGGGTTCCGGGTACGCACCGGGTCCGGGTAGGAACCGGGTAGGAACCGATTTTATTTATAAAATGTGGAACCGGGTCGGAACCTACGAGTTTTTTGAACCCGGAACCGGTTCTACTATTAGCCGGGTAGGAACCGGAACCGGGTCCAGGTCAGTTCCACCGGGTCGGGTTTGGAACCGGTTTTTATGCCCATCTCTATTTGTGGTTGTTGATAAATAGAATTTAGGAATAAAAAAAACTCCTTTGCAGTATCCGTTGTGAATTAGCTGATAGGAATTAATCATTTTTTTGGAAATTTAATGCAACCAAAATGAACAATATATTATTTTACTATATAATATATAATACTAATAATAATAAGTGTCTTCATTGTTAATGGGTGGTGTAGTGTAATACGTATTCTTTATCTCGGGAGTTCTTATTATTATCTTTAGTTTGCTAGGACCTTAAGTAAGCCTCTAATTACTTGTTTAGTCATTAAATTTAGTTTAATTACTCTAAAGTCAAACTTATCATAAAATTAGTTTGACTTCCGTTTTAATTACATGTGGCTTAACCACTGATCAAATTGAAAGTGGCTATAAGACCACATTAGTGTAGGTGATTAACCCTTAAAAGGGCACCTCCAAATTATCTCGTTTGACTGGTCAATTGTCGGGTCAAAGTAGTTTGACAAAAAGTCAAACTGGACTGAAATTACAAAAATGATTATAATTAATAATTCAAAGGTTCTAAATTATATTCTAACATTCTAATGACTTGGTAATCAATATTAAAACATGTTTTATCAATCCCAACCCGACAATTAATAGTCTAAGGTCAGTTTATAACCGAAAGTCGCAAAAGCTTGACTTTTGCTTTGACTTTCAGTTCTGACCCGTTTAAGCTTAATTCTCCTATCTTCTAAGCTTCCATTAGGTCCACATTACTTAGTAGTATAACCCCCTGGAGTTATATTGCATGGTGACTAGTGGTTTGAATTATATGCACTTAATCGTAATTATGCTTAATAAAGCCATAAATGCCCTTTTTACATACAACTGAGATTTTTAGCAATGTGAATGGACTAAAATCTTTGCTACTGATATTTAGACATGCCCTAAAAGTTTAACATCAATTGGAGGTCTAGAATTGAAGATATGCTCAATAGCGTAATTAAGGAACTTCTTGTTATTTAAATGACGTAATTAGTATGAAGCATATCTAAACCTGATTTTTGACACCAAGCTTCATACCTACTGATGTAAAATAATACCTTAGGATTTTTAAATATTTTTAATTATTTTTAGGCTGAGCATAACATAGGATTATAGCTTGATTTCGGGAAATGTCGGTTTTACCCTTTTCATGCATAAAATGAGTTTTACTTAACTTTTTAGTGTCAAACCTTTTGCTACTGATTTCATATGAGAAATAAAGTATTTTGAACTTTATAAACTGATTAAAAACTCAGATTTACTATTTTAACCCAAATAACCCTTTAAACCGATTTTTAAGCATTTTTAGCACCTAGTATGGGTTAAAACTATATTTGACATATAAAACTTATTACCCACTGATGTTTTAAGTTAAATTATATAATTATACAGTAAACTAAAGTTTGTAAACTCAGAAGTCTATTTTGACCTTTAAGGCCTATGTAAAATTACCAAAATGCCCCTACGGGACATAGTTTGGCTATATAAGATAATTTTCACATATATAAAGTGTCCTACTGTTATAACTTATAAAAATACACATTTTTACTGATTTAACCAGACCTGAAACTCAGTTGCATAATTAAACTCTTTTATGGGCATTAAAATTACCAAAATGCTCTTATGGGACTTATTTTGGTCTAAATTACTTTTTGGGCATATATGTTAACATCTTACTGATGTATTAACATATTTTGAGCATGATAATGATTAAGACCTGTATATAATTTATTTGGTTACCCGTTACGCGTTTACGCATGCGGATCGGCTTATGTGACTAGATTACATAAAATAGCCGAAACGGGTCAAACCTTATCCTTAAATCCTCAAATTCCAGAATGTGTTTAGTTTAACCATATTATACAAGTATCCAAGCTTGTCGGGTCTAAACCACATCCTGTTCCGGTCTCCGCTTAATCTAGCGTTTAGAACCGTAAGGTTTCTTTCTAGCTAGCCGGTCTAAGTCCCTGACTTAAATTAAAGACCCGTTAGCATCCTAATAGGTTAATAAACCTTCTATACAGATTAATAGCTTCTGGTAGAAGGTGCCTTTGAAAAGCTTTAAGATTATACTGCTAGCATCAGGTAAATACCTTTAACTTATTTTCCCTATACGGGCTTGGGATATGGTATTATAATAATACCACTTGGTCGGGTATGAAATCATTTAATCGGATTATGATTGATAAATTGAATAACCCGTTTTAATCTGTCTTGTTTGATAACATAAGCATTGGGGGTTAACGACCGTGTCCTGGATATCATCGGCTCATTTATTTAAAATGGCCACGACCTATGCACGGGGTGTAGGCATACACCTGACAGATGCAAATGCTAAATATAAACCCACATGTTGGGGATAACTCCTTTGTGGGTTCTATAAGTGGTGAGTCGGTTAATCATGACCGGCTTCCAACCGGCCCCAATTGTATGACAAACATATAAATCTGCATACAAAATTATATTTAAATAATTGTCCCAAGTTATAAAAGATTTACGCCATGTGCACCTAAATCAATTTTCTTAAACATTTTAAAAAAGAGTCAGTTAATTGTATTTACCAGTGTAAACTGACGTATTTTCTTAAAGACTGATTGACAGGTACCTCTCGAAATAGGCCGGAGCTATAGGGTGTCTTTAGAGGATCTTGCAAGTCCATAAGATGCCTGCAGTCTGTCACTTTGTTTCTTTGTATTTATTTATGATCCGCCTGTGGATCTTATTACATTCCAGTCTGTACATTCATAAACTCGAACACTCAGACAGTATGGTTTGTAATAGTTTATTCACCCAGACTTCCGCTGTGCTATTATATTGTGTGTACTGACTATGATGATATTAACTACGTCACGATACTCCCCGCCGGGCCCACCGAAAATATGTGAAAATATCGGGGTGTGACAGGTTGGTATCAGAGCCAACATTGAGTGAATTAAACACTAGCCTTTTGTGTTTAATCTCAATGACACAATAAGCACATTCCTTAGACTCTCGAGTCTAGGCAAATGACCTAGGATTTTACTCTTAACCTTCCTTTTATTGCTTTATTATATTTACTTGTTTTGACAGGAAAATGCCACCGAGATTAAGAGGACGAGGCAAGGGACCCATGCGTGGAGGACCCTCAAGCAGCACGTGTCACACCCCAACCGATGGCGGAATCATCGGGGCGCGGCACTGAGCGAAACAGATTGTCCAGAAGTTTCCATAACAACTATCATCACCATTTAAGTAAACATTACGTCCCATACTGTAACATAAATAGTCAAACAAGTTATTACAGACAACATCAAAACAAAATATTCTGTTCCGACAACTCAGATTTAAATAAGTAGCAATTGTTTATCTGCTTCTAGAGACCCCTAATAAGTTATCTACAGACAACTATTTGTTGGGCTCTAAAGCTTTATTCTAGCTTCCAATTCCTACCACATATGCGTCCTAAGCACCTGTCACATACGTTAAAATAAAGTCAATACATAAAATGTAAAGGTGAGCATACAAGTTTGATAATAGCATATAGAGTTCGAATTCGTTTACGCATAACCAGCACGTACACATAGTGAAATGAAGCACGTTAGTTATCGACATAGATCCATCGATACCAATGACTGCGGGTTGACTGCCCGAGGCAGTTCGCAATACACTATTACCACTGTAATCCATGCAAGTATAAGATCCTTAACAACCCCCGTGTGAACGGGTGCTGAGTCCAAACTATAGTACTATCGTTGCTAAGGCAGGTAGACAACATTCCATGTGTAAACATAACAAACAAGCATTCATAAGCCACGTATAACATGCATTAATGGTTAAGCGTTAAAATAGCTTGAGTAGTGTGATAGTTGTAGTTTGAATAGTTGTAACGTATGTAACACCCAAAAGTGCTAAAAGCAAAAAGGGTTCGAGTATACTCACAGTGATATGGATTGAAGGGAGCGCTTTACAGCGAGTACGGTTAGCCTGAATAGATTCGATAACGTAACGATAAGTGACGCGTAAAACAGTACAAGTGAGAGTGGGTAGGATGACTGATCGTGCGGATCAGTTATCCGTGAGTAGTAGTCACCCGTGCGCATGACCTATCCGTGCGGATGGTGATGCGTGCGGATGGTGATGCGTGCGGATGGTGTTCCATCCGGATAGGTTATCCGTGCGTGTGACTGTCCGTGCGGGTGGCAACCCGTGCGGACTAGTTGTACGTGCGGACGACTTATCCGTATGGTTAGATTGCTTGTGTGGATAAATGTTCAAGTGGATTGTTCCTTCCTAAGATGTGTTTGTGTATGATGGCTTGTGCTTTGGAGTTTTCGTTGTAGCATTTAGAAAACACCCAAGTGTTTCTACCTTTCAAGCCGGCCGCGCGGACGGTGGTCCGTGCGCATGGTAATCCGTGCGGGCAGCCTGTGCGCGCGGGCAGAGACAATCCGTCCGGATAGCCTGTCGATCTTCGAGAAACACGTAGCGCCTTGTAGCTGATCAAACAAATCGTCGATTCAAGGCAGAGGATAACGGTTCTTGATAGTCAACTTATTCAATTCCCGGTAGTCGATGCACATCCGGAACGACCCATCCTTCTTTTTGACGAAAAGGACTGGTGCGCCCCAAGGAGAGGTGCTCGGGCGAATAAAGCCTTTTTCAAGTAATTCCTGGAGTTGGGTTGAGAGTTCGCGCATTTCGGACGGCGCGAGTCGATAAGGAGCTCTGGCGATAGGATTGGCTCCAGGAATGAGATTAATGCGGAAATCAATATCACGCTTCGGAGGTAATCCGGGAAGATCCTCTGGAAAAACTTGAGGAAATTCTAGAACCACTGGAACGTCTTTTACTTTCTTCTTCTCTTTCTTTTCCTTCTCCGCTGCTACGACATGAGCCAAGAAAGCCCTGTATTCCTTACGGAGATACTTGCTAGCTCGTAGGCATGACATAAGCTTGAGACCCTTCGAAGTAGTATCACCATAAACGCACAATGAATCACCGTTGGCGAGAGAAAAACGAATCATTTTATCGAAGCACACAACTTCGGCGTGGTTTTCGCGAAGAAAGTCCATGCCTACTATGACATCAAAGCTTCCTAGTTGCATAGGAATGAGATCGATTGAGAAGATGTGATTGTTGAGCTCGAGTGTGAAATCACGAATAACAGAGTTTACAGAGACGGTTCTTCCGGTAGCGACTTCAACATCGAATGCAGAGGAGAGTCGAGAACGTTTACGACTAAGGAGTTTCTCAAATTCGAGTGACACAAAGCAATTATCGGCTCCAGTATCAAACAAACATGAAGCATAAATACCATTCACAAGGAACGTACCATTCACCACGTTGTTGTCGGCCTGGGCTTGACGCACGTTGAGATTGAAAGTTCTGGCTCGTGCGGCCTGTTGCTGCTGCTGCTGCTGTGGTTGCTGCTGTTGCTGCTGGGGTTCTTGTTTCACCACCCTGTTCGGGCACATGTTGGCGAAATGATTCGGGTCGCCACACGTGAAGCATGCTCTGGCTTTGACTGCGGGTGCCGGAGGAGCTTGTTGACCCTGTGGGGCGGCGAGTAGAGCTTGATTGGCAGGAGCTTGACGAATACGGCAGTTGGCAGTAAAGTGGCCATAGACGTTGCAATGGGCACAGAAGCGGCATTGGATAGCAGTCGGGTGATGATAGGTGCAAGTAGGGCAGAGTGGGTGTGGCCCAGTATATGCACGCTTTGCAGGCGGTGCATTGGCCACAGGCGCCACTACTTGACGCTGTTGAGCAGGTACAGCTTGGATCGGTGCAGCAGTAATCACACAGTTCTTGTTGGTGGAGCTGTTCTTTCTCTTGTTCTTTCTCTTGTTGCTTGACGACGTGGTTTCAGTAGCTGGTGCAGTAGTGGTAGCTTGATGCAGATGCTTGGAGGTCTTATCCCATACCCCAGCCTTGACCCTTTTGTCATTGATCTCAGCGGCCAGCAGATAGGTTTCTTCGATCGTGGTAGTCTTAGCCGCTTGCACGAAATCAGCAACGCAGTCGGGCAAAGCTCGAATGTACTTCTTGATGGTCATATCAGGAGTCTTGACCTGGTCGGGACAGATAATGCTGAGCTATTTGAAGCGAGCAGTGAGACCAGCATTGTCTCCATCCTTCTGATGTATGTGCCAAAATTCATCTTCAAGCTTTTGACGCTCGTGAGGAGGGCAGAATTCCTCTAGCATGACCTCCTTGAGCTCATCCCACGACAATCCGTAAGCTGCATCATTCCCTCTCTTGTTCCTCTCAGCCGTCCACCAGTCCAAAGCACGGGACTGAAAGACGCCGGTAGCGTTCAGAGTTCGAAGGTCATCAGGGCAACCACTTTGTCGCAGAGTAACCTCGATAGAGTCAAACCAGTGGAATAGAGCAGTAGGACCTCCTTCGCCTGTGAATTCTTTCGGCCCACATGACTTGAATTGTTTGAAACTGAAAGGTCTCGCGGCAGTTCTAGGACCCTCAGTCCTCGATTCCTCGGATGATTTGCTGGCATTCTCGCAGACATCGCTCACAGCCTTTGCTACAGCTTTCGCGACGATGGAAGCAAGGCGTCTGTCCCTCTTTTCCTGACGAGAGAGTTGATGACGGGATCCAGACGACATTGTCTGCATTAGACATCGCCACGGAACTCAACACATGTATGCGAATCTCACCTCACACGTCTAGCACTACTAAAGCTCAGTAACACGTACCATTTAAACGCACATAGTCACAAAATCACAGATTTGCACAAAGTCACATAGACATATAGAGCACATAATCACAGTATTCCTAATCACATAAGCACAACAGCAAGAAACACATATACTTAGTCACTAAAAGCACATACGAGCGTACGAAGTATTCTAACTGCTCCTATTGTTGATTCGCTAGCGATGAGTTGTGTGGGTTTTGTGTTTTAGCAGAAGCAATAGTGTTGGGTTGAAACCAATAGTACCTCAAAACGTTAACAGATACAGAAAATTCATAAAGTTTTCATAAAGATCGATAAATCGAAGGTAGATTGTCTGCGGCTAATAGACTTCGACTAACCAAGGTAGCTCGACTATTCGCAAGGATCCTGCACAACGACCTCCAGGACTATGCCTTTGCCTCGATTCTCGGGCGTTGGCGCAATTCCCTTTGGTTAGGTTGTGTCCTTAGACCGTTGGAGTCCATCGAACTTTGGTGGAGTTTTGTATAAAAGCGGGACGAGTCGTCAAGGTTAGGGTTTCACCCCTATCTTGTAACTTCCGTCCTCGTTTCTGATAAAAATTGAGGAGATTATTCATCAAAATATGGATTTCACTCCTGATTTGGTATAATTCTCCTCGTTTGTAGCTAAAAACGCAAGCTGATTAGGCAACTTTAGTCGAGAGTTCGCGGTTTTCACACCTATTCTCGGCCTCATTAGCTGTTCACAACATGAAAATTTGAGTGCAATGATAGAAAATAGTGAGTGATAGTGGCGAGTTTACGCATACGCGTGAGTTGGTCTGTTGGTTCTTAACTATAGTCTAGGTCTCTAAGACTTCGACCCGGACTAGGTCGAGTCTTGCCTAATTCCCTATAGTTATGGCTCTAATACCAATCTGTCACACCCCAACCGATGGCGGAATCATCGGGGCGCGGCACTGAGCGAAACAGATTGTCCAGAAGTTTCCATAACAACTATCATCACCATTTAAGTAAACATTACGTCCCATACCGTAACATAAATAGTCAAACAAGTTATTACAGACAACATCAAAACAAAATATTCTGTTCCGACAACTCAGATTTAAATAAGTAGCAATTGTTTATCTGCTTCTAGAGACCCCTAATAAGTTATCTACAGACAACTATTTGTTGGGCTCTAAAGCTTTATTCTAGCTTCCAATTCCTACCACATATGCGTCCTAAGCACCTGTCACATACGTTAAAATAAAGTCAATACATAAAATGTAAAGGTGAGCATACAAGTTTGATAATAGCATATAGAGTTCGAATTCGTTTACGCATAACCAGCACGTACACATAGTGAAATGAGGCACGTTAGTTATCGACATAGATCCATCGATACCAATGACTGCGGGTTGACTGCCCGAGGCAGTTCGCAATACACGATTACCACTGTAATCCATGCAAGTATAAGATCCTTAACAACCCCCGTGTGAACGGGTGCTGAGTCCAAACTATAGTACTATCGTTGCTAAGGCAGGTAGACAACATTCCATGTGTAAACATAACAAACAAGCATTCATAAGCCACGTATAACATGCATTAATGGTTAAGCGTTAAAATAGCTTGAGTAGTGTGATAGTTGTAGTTTGAATAGTTGTAACGTATGTAACACCCAAAAGTGCTAAAAGCAAAAAGGGTTCGAGTATACTCACAGTGATATGGATTGAAGGGAGCGCTTTACAGCGAGTACGGTTAGCCTGAATAGATTCGATAACGTAACGATAAGTGACGCGTAAAACAGTACAAGTGAGAGTGGGTAGGATGACTGATCGTGCGGATCAGTTATCCGTGAGTAGTAGTCACCCGTGCGCATAACCTATCCGTGCGGATGGTGATGCGTGCGGATGGTGTTCCATCCGGATAGGTTATCCGTGCGTGTGACTGTCCGTGCGGGTGGCAACCCGTGCGGACTAGTTGTACGTGCGGACGACTTATCCGTATGGTTAGATTGCTTGTGTGGATAAATGTTCAAGTGGATTGTTCCTTCCTAAGATGAGTTTGTGTATGATGGCTTGTGCTTTGGAGTTTTCGTTGTAGCATTTAGAAAACACCCAAGTGTTTCTACCTTTCAAGCCGGCCGCGCGGACGGTGGTCCGTGCGCATGGTAATCCGTGCGGGCAGCCTGTGCGCGCGGGCAGAGACAATCCGTCCGGATAGCCTGTCCGTGCGGATGAAGATTGTTTGATTTTCATTTTAAGGCCTTAGTATCTCATGATCCGAAGAGTAATCAATTCAGAGGTCGTCCGTCCGAATTGCTCGTTTGTCGATACTCAAACCTCGTTTGGAAAGTGGGTCCCAAGGGTAGTCCGTGCATGCGTATGACCTGTACGTGCGTACGGCTTGTCCGTGCGGACAGCTAGTCCGTGCGGACAACTGGTCTGGTTGTTCCGTTCGTCTACACTTGGTTTTTGTTGTCGTTTATCGAGACGTTCTGATTTCGTGGCAACCACTTGGAGTTGTGTTCTTACTCGTGTGACTAGACCGGTCAGGAACCACCCTAACTCGGCCTGTCGGCGACTCAGAACGGTCATCCCGGTTAACCCCAAAATCAGTTGTCTATGGGTAGAACTCCAGATCTGGAACTAGGGCATCACTATTGTCGAGTAGAACACTAGGACTGATCGTATTCGTACCGGTTTTAAGGGTAAAAGAAGGAGAGAACTTAGGTTTATTTCTTTCAACTCTTTTATCCTTAGAAAAGTTTAGATCTAGGTGAAGTTATTGTAAAAACTTGTAGAAATCGTTTAGTTCTGAGATATTCTTGGTGGAATGAAGCCAAGCATGAAGTTCTTATGAACTTCATGATGACGTCACCCGTGAATACCTCGAATCCGGATGATTTCATGGTTGAAAGTGAAGATTTGAAAGATGGAAATGTGTAGAATGGTGTAGTGATCAAAGATGTACAAGAATTAGTGCAAGATCTTACCTGGATTGAGAGAAATCTGAGAAAAGGTGAAGAATGCGCGAGGTTCGGACGTCACTTGCCAAAAGTGGAAAAAGTGGAGAGTGACCCGTGTATTTATAGGATGCCAAAAAGGGAAAGGGTGAGCCGTGCGCGTGGCACGCACCCGGGTAGGTTACCCGCGCGGACTGGTCATCCGTGCGGATTGGCAATCCGTGCGGATTGGCCATCCGTGCGGATGCCACCTCCTTTGGTGTGTTCGGTGCGCTGCTGATTTGGTTTCGATTTGCGAGCGATTCGATAGGGTTTCCTAATCAAACTACTTTCAGTCCCAACTACTTCTTATAGGGTTCGACTCGGAATTCGGGTTCTGGTTCGGGTTCGGGTTTGTTTATATTCGAGTTCGATTGAGTTCGCTTGATTATCACAACATAAAATAACATAAAATAAACATGCACAGGTAACACGTAAGGCACACACACACGTATAATGACAAGTAAGTACATAGCTCGAGTTACGATTCGATGTCGATTTGATTAGCATAGCTTGATTGACTTTATCGCATTGTTACTTCCTATCGTTCTCAGTCCTAGGTCGATTGAAATACGGTTAGCAGGACTTGATTATTGTAATGTACGACATTTACTCCACATAATCTAAATATCATACAAACAATTCTACGAGTCACATCGCGCGAAATCGGTCGTTGACTTTGACCTTAACTTTGACTTTCACTCGTGAAAACACGGGGTGTTACAGCACGGGACCATCCCACAGGCGTACACCGTCTGACTCGCTTTCTGGCTCCGATTCCAAGGATTTGAGTCATAGCTATCAACCAGCAAGACATTCTGTCTCGCTGGGGTCATCACCATCAGACCCTCCTTATTTTGGGATGCCCATTCCGAACGAACCCCATCATTCTCCCCTTTCGTTGGGAACTCATCAATCCAACCAATCATACCATTCTTACCAATCTCATCCTTTTCACCAATCAGATTCCACTTACTCACCTTCACAATTCAATCCCAACGCTTGTGTTAACGACTTTTTGGGCTATAACCCTTTGGGACCTGAGGATCACTTTTCTCAGGAAATGGAGATGGATGACGACCCAGACCCGGATTTGCAAACAGGAACACCAGGACACCCGATTAGTATCTCTAGCGGTTCCCCATTTATGGGATCACCGTACAATGGGCCCGACTCATTCCAGGAGAAGATGGGTCAGTATGACTGGTTCTTTACACCATCATACCATAACTCCCCTATTCAACCTCCCTTGGATGAACCACAGCTTAGAGCTGTTACCCCACCACCCTTGCCAGTTGAGGATCCACCTCAACAACCTCCAGCGCCGCCAAGGCGAGGGAGAAATGCTAGGATGTCGGTACGTGGGGGACCACAGTTTGCATCTCCTCGTGGCTCAAGTTCGTATCCTCCTATCCCAGAAGATCCTCAGTTGGGTGAATCATCACGCATGGTGACGGAAGCTAACCTTCCGCCGGTTTCACACGCACCACTACAGCCACCGTTGGGTTTTGACAACCCGATCCCAACATACCCAGGATCATCCGGGTATAACCCATCTGGTTATCCATCTGATTATGGAGCTCATGACCCGTATCTTACAGCTGCCCAATACCATCATCTTTACCCTTCTTCTTACCCTCCATTGTATCCCACTGGATACCCAGCGCAGGATTCGCAATACCCGCCATACCAACAACCTCCTCCGTATCAGCAGCAACAAACTCAAGAGATTCTAGAGAGGTTGGACAGGGTTGAGCATGTGGCTCATGAAAACAAGAAGAAACATAGTGGTTTTGTCAAGGGCCTTATGAGTTTTCTCAAGGGCAAGAAGAAATAGGGCGATGTTGGGTTTGTTTTTGTTGGTTATGTCATAAAGTCCCTACGAGTACGTTTATTTTGTTTTCATGTATCAAGTCCCTGCGCGGACTTATTTCAGTTTCAGTATGCCCCTGCGTGGGCAGTGTTTTTTTCAGTTACCCCTGCGTGGGTAGTTTGTGATGTTTTTCCTAAGTCCTTTTACGGACAATGTTGTAATCGTTTCGTAGTTTTAATGAAGTTATTTTGTTTTTTAAATGTGTATTTTACTATATCATGCTACTTCATTTCAAATTTTATTAAATCCGCCTAAGAAACTCTTAGAGGTATAACCTAGCCAAATTATTAAATGGCTATGATGGTATAACCTTTTTAAGATAATAACTCTCTGTTAACATCTGAAAATATGTTAACAATCCTGAATTGTGCAGTACGAAGAATCACACAATCTTCCTAATGTACTTGGATTTTTCCAAGCCACTATTTTAGCCTATATGATCAATACGAATCTTGGTTAGTAAACATCAATATGATGTATACACCATAACATCCATTAGTGATGTATGCTTATAAGCAAAGGTGTAATAAAGACAATGAAAGTTCTATTTATAAACTTCTTGTCGAAAAGGCGATGAACCTTGTTCTACCCTTAAATGACCACTGATCCAAAGGATCGTGGGTTATATTTTAATCGTCCATGTGACAAGCTTCTGAGCTATTTAAATGTCCTACGAGACGAACTTAGTATAATATGATTATCTCTTTGAGTATTATTTTGATGGTCCATATGGTTTAATAATACCATGACCATCCACTCATCAATACGATGACCAAATATGTGAATTAAATATATCCTTTATGTTTGATATAGGATTCAGAAATGGCTGGATCAGATGAAGCAAACAGTCATCCTACAGAAGGCAACAACACCAGAATTAATATCACTGGTGCCGAGCTGCAGGAAATGATATCCGCAGCAGTTGCTCAAGCTATAGATGCTAAATTTAAAGAGCCTAGTATTGTTAGGTCTCAAACTCATTCGAGATCCCATTCTCAACCCCATTCTCATAAGAAAAGTGAGTCCCAGCACTCATCTAATCAGGGTAGTGAGCCAAAGAGGCAGGTTGTTCTTGAACCGACTCCTCGGTACAACAAGGGTTGTACCTACAAGTACTTTGTTTCCTGTAAACCGAGGGATTTTACAGGAGAAAAAGATGCAATCGATTGCATGAAATGGTTAGATGAGATGGAGACCGTAATAGACATCAGCGGATGTGCTAAGGAGGATATAGTAAAGTTTGTATCACAATCCTTCGAGGGCGATGCCCTTACTTGGTGGAAAGCCTTAGTCCAAGCCACGTGGAAGGTTCCTTTGTACAATATGTCATGGAACAAGTTTGTTAATTTGGTTAAGGAAATTTATTGCCCCCAACATGAAGTCGAGCGGATAGAGACTGATTTCATCACCCTAGTAATGGAGGATCTAGATTGCAAATCCTATGTGACTAACTTTAACTCGATGTCTAGGCTGGTACCATACTTAGTCACTCCTGAACCCAAACGCATTGCGCGTTTCATTGGTGGTTTGGCTCCCGAAGTAAAAGGGAATGTTAAGGCTTCAAAGCCAGCTACTTATAGGTCTGCTGTGGACCTATCTTTGTCCCTCACTCTTGATGTTGTGAGGAGTCGGGCAAAGAAAACCACTGATGAGGGGAAGAGGAAAAGGGAGGAGGATAAGTCTCCTCAGTCGAACAAGAAGGGAAAAGGGAACTCTGGTTCCAAAAGGGGCAGTCGAATGACAAGCCCAGGTGTAAAACTTGCAACAAAAGGCACTTTGGGAAGTGCAACCAGGACCCACAAGCCAAACCATGTTGGATCTGTAAAAAGAAAGGGCACAAGTCTGTTGAGTGCCGAAATATTAAGGATGCAACTTGTTATGGTTGCAATGAAAATGGCCACATTAAAACCAATTGCCCCAAGACTGCTAAGAAGCCTGAAGAGGCAAAGAAGAACAATGCCAGAGTTTTTCAGATGCAAGCAAGGGAAGCGGTGAATGACGAAAATGTCATAACAAGTACCTTCCTCGTCAATAATAATTATGCTAGAGTCTTATTTGATTCCGGTGCTGATAAATCCTTCGTAGATCATAAGTTCTGTAAGTTGTTGAATTTGCCTATTAAGACTCTAGACATAAAATACGAGGTGGAACTTGCCGACGGTACCTTAGAAACAGCTTCAACTCTTCTTGAGGGATGCTCTATATCCATCAAGAATCATACTATCCCGCTATCCCTCTTGCCAATGAAATTGGCTGGGTTTGATATAGTTTTGGGCATGGATTGGTTATCACATAACCAAGCCCAGATTGCCTGTGATAAAAAGCTAGTTATTAACAAAACCCCTTCTGGTGAATCAGTCACCATTCAAGGAGATACACATTATGGGTTGTCTAGCAATGTGTCTATTCTCAAGTTAGCCTAGTGTATGAAAAGTGGATGTGTCATTTACATGGCACAAGTGACTGTGAATGAGCCAAAGCCAAGGATTGAAGACATCCCAATCATCTCTGAGTATCCTGACGTCTTTCCTGACGAATTACCTGGGTTACCTCCTGAGAGGCAGGTAGAGTTCAGGATAGACATTCTACCAGGAGCTGCACCTATTACACGAGCTCCTTACCGTCTAGCGCCTACAGAAATGAAAGAGCTCAGAACTCAATTGGATGAACTATTGGAGAAAGGTTTCATACAACCTAGTTCTTCCCCCTGGGGAGCTCCAATATTATTCGTGAAAAAGAAGGATGGATCAATGCGTTTATGCATTGATTATCGGGAATTGAATAAGGTAACGATCAAGAATCGTTATCCCTTGCCCAGGATCGATGACTTGTTCGATCAACTCTAAGGGGCAAGCTACTTCTCGAAAATTGATTTAAGATCTGGGTATCATCAACTCAAGGTTAGAACTGAAGACGTGCCTAAGACAGCTTTCAGAATGAGATATGGACATTTTGAGTTTTTAGTGATGCCTTTCGGGCTCACTAATGCTCCAGCAGCATTCATGGACCTCATGAATAGAGTCTGCAAGCCATATTTAGATAAATTTGTCATTGTCTTTATCGATGACATACTTATCTACTCTCGTAATCAAGTTGATCACAAGAAGCATCTTCGATGCATTCTAGGATTACTTAGACAGGAGAAACTATATGCAAAATTCTCCAAATGCGAGTTTTGGCTTCGCGAAGTCCAATTTCTTGGACATGTCGTCAATGAGCGAGGTATCCAAGTAGATCCCGCTAAGATAGAAGCCGTAATGAATTGGGAAGCACCCAAGACTCCAACCGAAATACGTAGCTTTCTGGGTTTAGCTGGGTATTATAGAAAATTTATTGAGAACTTCTCAAGAATAGCAGCGCCATTAACTTCTTTGACCCGTAAGAAAGTTAAGTTTGATTGGGGTCCAAAACAACAAGAATCCTTTGAGATTCTTAAGGAGAAATTGAGCAATGCTCCGGTGCTAACTCTACCTGATGGAATTGAAGAGTTTGTTGTATACTGTGATGCTTCACACACCGGTATGGGTTGTGTGCTCATGCAGCGAGGCAAGGTGATTGCCTATGCATCACGACAACTAAAAGTGCATGAGAAAAATTACACCACCCATGATTTGGAGTTGGGTGCCGTTGTATTCACACTTAAGTTATGGAGACTTTACTTGTATGGAACTAAATGTGTGATCTATTCAGATCACAAAAGTCTCCAACATTTGTTTAATCAAAAGGAGCTTAATATGAGACAACGCCGTTGGATGGAAACCTTAAACGACTATGATTGTGAAATTCGCTACCATCCTGGTAAAGCGAATGTGGTCGCAGATGCTCTAAGCCGGAAGGTGTAACATCTGTGCTTGTAATCATTGTGAACAGTTCTATTATCAATAAAACAATGTTATTTGATCCCAATGTTTGTTTATTTATGTTTTACATTTTTCATGTTTTGACTTTTATTCAATTTCAAACTCTACATCGCTTTCTGGAGAGTTATACGCAAACTGGTGCGTAAACGTAACCAATTTAACGCGAAAAATACTCCGGAACACCAACATATACTTAACATACCTTAAATAACCTTTACATAACTTAGAAATAAGTTTTGAAGGCTTTGGTATGGCAAAAACAAGTTAATTCGACTACAGGGACTAAACTTGACAAACTGCGAAAGTATGCCAATTTGAACTGTAACGAACATTCTGGAACATGACCATAAGTTAAACATACCATAAATATCCTTTACATAGCTTAGAAATAGGCTTTGAGGGGTTCAGTATGCTAAAATAAACTTTTGGGTCATTCAGGGACTAAAAGTGTCAAAAATTGCACAAGTTTGCATTTTCGCACATAACTTACGTTCTGAATACATCTGGACATCCAAAAATTTATGTAAGCACTAAAATATTTTATTTTAGTGTTTGGCTTGAGAAAAATCCATTCGTTGCGTCATTTGGATCGTTTTACGCACTTGTGCGCATTCCGTCGTAATTAAGCGAACATCGCGTTCGTACGACCAAACGAACCGACATCTGAGATATTTTTGAGCATGTTTCATGTCCAAAATGTTTAGGCATCATTTTAGGGCCTTAAAGTTGGCTTTACGGGCCTTAGAAGTGTCGGAAATGGCCTTAAACATGTGCAGGGACCAAAACTGTAATTTCTGAAAACTTGTTCTGATCAGACAAGGCCAGGCGGCCCGCCTGAGTTTTGTCTGATCCAAAAGCGGGCCGCATCAGCCCCCTGACAGTAGAAAACATGCAGAAACATTGGATCTGGTCCTTTCCTCTTGTGCACATGGTTTTGGGCAATACTAGGGGCTCAAATGGTTTTCAAAAACCACTATCTTGAGGTGTATGGCCATGATCAAAGCACGGTTTCCTAGAAACGATCCTAACGGCTAACCGAACACTATAAATACCCCATGCCTTCCATTGCAAAACCCACAAGAATTTTGATCTTAGAAGCTCTAAGTTGAAACCATTGTTTCATACCTGAGTTACTTGGATCGAGATTAGCATTCGGGGACCCTTCGTAAGTATTCTTTCGTTCTTTTATTGCTTTTCGAGTCCGAAAGTCAAACTTTGTTTGACTTTCTGCGTTGACCAGTTTATGGTCAATGCGAAGTTCGTTTGAACTTCGCAACGTGAGTGTAATCACGTTGGTTATAGTCCCTTGGGACTATGCCTACTGATTACCACGTTGTCTAGGGTCGTAGGGTAAGCGATCTAATAAATCGCTTATACCTTCGAACCCGACCCTTTTGGTTGATCATTAGGATCCGACCAAACACATTAGGTGACCATAGTATATAGGGAATAACCTTCCGAGGTTATACCCTATGGTCGCTTCGTTTGAATAGTTGTATGATAGGTAGTTTATATGCCTTAGGTAAATTACCAGAATACCCTTTTCATGTATAATTGGTAATTAAGCATATATAACCTAAACTTTTGTCACATAACTGATTATGTAACATGTTTAGGCATATAACACATGTCATAGGACTAGTTAGGCGGTCCGAACGCGTTTCACGCGAACGACGCGTTAAAGTAGCATAAGCTACCTAAACGGGTCGTAATGGGTCACAAGCACTTAGGTTAGGTTTCGTTTTAGTATGTGGGCTTTGTTAAACCATATTACACGAGTCTCTATACTCGTTTGGTTTACGAACCCTCATTCTATCCGATCCTCCGATTTAGGTCCGGTTTATTAACATAGTTACCTATATTAGGTGCCGTTTGATTCCGTGATCTCTATCATTGTTTGGTTGTCACTCCAGGACTACTGAGTAATCTCAAGTGAGTACATAGACCCCTCTTTTACTGTTTTCCAAACTGTTTTGGGGTGGAACACATGTGCCTACTTGTTACTTTCGTGCTTTCCTGTTTTCACATCATATACCTGCTATGTTTGTTAGTACATTATAGTACATGATTTCATTACATTTCATGCTATGTATGCCCATTGTGTGCGTACTTAGTACATCGTCATCGGCGGATCTACAGGAGGGTCCGGGGGGTCCGGTGACCCTCCGGCCGACCAAATTTTCTGTTAGACGGAGTGCTTGACTGGGGTTCTTTTACATAGCGTGACCCTCTCCTTTGTCTCTGAAAGGTGTTTAAAGTTAAAAGAAAAAGATAGAATATGTTCAGGATTTTCCGGCCGGCGGTCCGGCGACGAGGCTCTTTACTCCGGTGGAGGTGCTTCCTGCTGTAAGTTGAAAGAGGAAGATGAAAGAAAACAACGAAAGTCAAAAGCTAAATAATCCATCTATATATTCAAATAAAAATATTTAAATATGGGCTTTTTTACTAAATAATTTACTGGCCCAATACAAAAACCTAATACTTTAAGTTAACCCTCTAGATGCAATTCAACAAAACGTCAAAACCTAACCTACTTTCTGCATACTCAGCTTTATCTTTTCTCCATAAAAGTCTACACCTGCCATCAACTAATCAATATGAAGTAAGCCTTGATTTTTATTTTTGTTTTTCTATTTGTTGACTATTATTGTTTTCATATTATAGAATTTTATTAATTACTTTAAAACTACTGTACGTTTGGATGCTTTTTTACCTTTTCTTTTGGTCTTGTTTGTGAATTAACATTTTATATGATTATTTACCATGATTTTTTATCATATTTTTATATGTAGAAACGCTCGTATAGACAAAATTTTTGGTAAAATTCCTAAACCAAGCACAGGGACTTCATCAAATCCGTTTGTCACTGATGAAAGTAATAATAAGAGAAGTCGAGAAGAAATTGAATTATCGGAAGATGAAATTGTTGGTGACCCGGCCTTCCGTAAACCAATTAATGATTATTCGGCTAATATTCGGGAAGAAGTAAGGAGACGGTATATAGCGAAAGGGCCTTGCCAACCAAAAGGTCAAATTTTCCCTGAAACAGAAGTTTATGGACGAATGAGGAAATTTCATGAAACATGGTTTAACCACTTTTGTTGGTTAGAATATAGTGTATCAAAAGATGCGGCGTTTTGTTTATGGTGTTATCTGTTCCCTACAGGTAACAAACATGGAGATGATGTCTTTATCAACCATGGTTTTAGAAACTGGAGAAAGGCTTTTGAAAATTTTCGTGATCATGAAGGGGGTCCGAATAGTAGACATAATCATGCTAGAGTTCAGTACGAGTCATTCAAAGATCAAAGGCGTAACTTAAACTACATGATGTCAAAAAACTGTAAGCAAGATGAGATTGATTATCATATTCGGTTAACTGTTGTTGTCGATGTGATTCGATTCCTTCTAAAACAAGGTTTGGCATTTCGCGGGCATGATGAGTCTATAACTTCTAATAATCAAGGTAATTTTCTCGAACTTGTCAAATGGTATTGTGAGCGTAATGATGAATTAAATAAGCTGTTTAATTCAAGACCTAGAAATAATCAATTGACTTCACCTAAGATTCAAAAGGAAATTGTTAATGCTTGTGCTACAGAGGTAAGAAACATTATAGTGAAAGAGGTTAAAAATAAGTTCTTTTCTATATTGATTGACGAGTCTCGTGATTGTTCAATAAAAGAGCAAATGGCAGTGGTTTTGAGATATGTGGATGATGGTGGAGAAGTGATTGAACGGTTTGTTGGGGTAGTGCATGTAACCGACACTTGTGCATCATCTTTAAAAAGTGCTATTGGCAATTTCTTTGCAAAACATGGTTTAATAATGTCCAGAGTTAGAGGCCAAGGTTATGATGGGGCTTCAAATATGCGTGGTGAGCTTAATGGGTTAAAACAAAAAATTTTAGATGAAAATAAGTATGCATTCTATATTCATTGTTTTGCTCACCAGTTGCAGTTAGTTGTCGTGGCTACATCATCTGAATATGCATCAGTGAGTGGTTTTTTTGATTACCTTGCGAAAATTGTGAATATTGTTGGAGCTTCATGTAAAAGGAAAGATTCTATTCGGCAAAAACAATATGATGATTTTGTGAAACGTATAGAGATGGGCGAAATTTGCACAGGAAAAGGAAAAAACCAAGAAATTAGCTTAGCTCGAGCTGGTGACACTCGTTGGGGTTCTCATCTTAAAACTATACATCGACTTTTAGACTTGTGGAAGCCAGTGAGAGAAGTGCTTATTGCTTTGTCTAGAGAGGGTGCTGATGGAAAAATTCGAGGTAATGCGTTAAGTTTGGCTGAGAAAATGGAAAATTTTGAATTTGTGTTTATTGGTCATTTAATGTTGAACTTATTAAGAATGACAAATGACTTGTCACAAGCGCTACAATTAAAGAATCAAAATATAGGCAATGCCGTTCGCTTGATTGAAGATATGAAATATGATCTAAAGAAATATAGGGATGATGGGTGGGAGGAATTAATGAAAGAAGTCACTACATTTTGTTCTCAAAATGAAATTCATATGCCTAATATGGAAGATGTCATTCCTGGCCGCGTTAGACGAACAATTGATGATGAGCCACAAACATATCTCCATCGTTTTCGTGTCGATATCTTTTATCAGGTATCTTATTTTTATTTATTTAGTTAACAATGTTTAACTTATTACGTTTTATTTTAATAAGAATTTCATTTTCTTCACACAATTGTAGGTTGTTGATCTTCTTCTAAATGAGATGAATGAGCGTTTTACCAAGTCAAACTCCGAGTTGCTTATGTGTATAGCGTCCCTTGATCCAAGAGATTCATTTCAAAATTTTGATCGTGAGAGGTTATTACGTCTAGCCGAGCTATATTCAGAAGATTTTAGTGCTTCGGATCGAGGTCTACTTAAGAGACAACTTGACCGATACATTTCAAATGTGAAAAACAATGAAGTCTTTTATGGTCTTCGTGATATCGGAGAACTTGCAAAGAAAATGGTTGATATGAAATATCACATCACATATGCATTGGTCTATCGACTACTTGAATTGGCTTTGGTCTTGCCCGTTGCAACGGCTACTGTAGAAAGATCGTTCTCCGTGATGAAGTTTATTAAGACTGATTTACCCAACAAGATGGGTGATGTTTTTCTTACGGATTCATTGTTATGTTATGTTGAGAAAGATATTTTTGCAAGTGTCGAAAATGAAGCAGTTTTACAACGATTTTAAGCAATGGGACCCCGAAGGTTACAACTACCAAAAGATACGTCGGTTAGGAATAAAATGTGATTGATTTACACTAACCAATGTAAAACTTTTTTTTTATTATTATGACCCCCCAGTTAAAAAGTTCTAGTTCCGCCACTGTACATCGTTATACATTACATTTCATGCTATGTATGTCCATTGTGTGCATACTTAGTACATTGCTTAACATTACATTTCTGCTATGTATGTTGACTGATAGCATGCTAGCACATTGATTTACATGACTTTTCTGCTTTGTATGTTAACTTAGCATACTTAGTACATTGTTTTCACATAACTTGTATACAATTTCTATAACATTTGGTTTGCACAAACGAGACTTTTATACGTTCATTAACATTTGCTACGCCGCTCGGGAGTAAGTAGTGGTACCATAGGACTTGACAAATCCCATTCCTGACATCCCGGGTTTGTTTGGATGTAAGGAATGACTGAATCCGAAAACATTTCTTTTGATAACCTTGACTGAAAGGGTTATCCGACTGTCTCAAGGCTTGAATGTATGCGTTAACTTACCACATAAATGTTTGTATCAATGTAACATGCATTACTTTGCAAGACATAACTTTTTGATATATTCAAAATACTTTGTTTTGTACATTTCTACATTATGATTATGGGACAATACTTTACTTACAATACATAACATTTGATACACATTACTTGACTACTTTTGGACTTATAAACATTTGACATGGCTTATACAAGGACTTTTGACTATTGGTTTAAACATAGACTTTATACATTGGTGGTTTGTTTAAGTGATTTAAGTAACGAGATGTAAGTAATATGATACAAGCATGGTGGATACGTCGCTGGTACTTCCTATATATAAGTGTTTGTATTATATTACATATCATAGCGTTATTTAAATCATTCAATTTGGACTTATAGTTTTTACACAAGTAACACAACTTTCACAAGACTTTGGTTTACAAACAACTTATCTTATATAACTCATTTTACTTGGTTATACATTTGAACCATACATTATTCTCTTATTTATACATATCATCTGATCTTATCATTTTTCAAATGATTTACAAGACAAAGCAAATTACAAGGTTCATGGCTAAACATTTTCTAAACTCCTAAGTCATGAATCCTATTTTCACAAAACCTATGTATCTCACAGGCATTTTTATGCTGACGTACCTATTTTCACATGTGTTTTCAGGAGCTTTTGCGTAGGACGATGATCGTGACACTAGGGCGGACCTGTGCCTTAGAGACATAAAACGAAGATAGACTTAGTTTAATTATGTTCCGAACTCTTTATTTACTGTTTAAGACAATGAAACTTCTATGTTGATAAATAAAATACATCGTTGTATGCCATGGTTATGAAACAATTAATTCTGTTACAACACTCCCCGACGTTTTCCGCCACGTTTTGTATGTTATACGTGGTCGGGGTGTGACAGAAGAGTTGGTATCAGAGCCAATGGTTATAGGGAATTAGGTTATTAGTAATGCTTTGACCTAAACTATAACCTTTCTAGGACCCTAACACAAGTTATCTTGTGTTTAGATCTTAAAACATGCATATCACCTATCCTTAGGTGATTATCAAAACAAAAACCAAATTTTCCGAAACGATTTTTGAAAAACAATCATCTGTTTTTGAATGATTTATTACAAGGTTTTGAACCCTCTTTTGTAAGGTTTTGAACCCTTCCAGTTTGACTAAATTTTTGGCCTTGTGCCTTCAAATTTTCAAAATCTCGTCAACGTTTTGGGTTTTAAATAATGTGAACATGTGCAAACTGGAAGAGTGAATGCCTGTATTCTGGGTTTTCTGTCTAGGCAAGCACTTCGTATATATCTCATCAGACGCGAGACCAGTTGTGCTTACCTGGGAATTCTTGGGATGAGTGTTCACTTATAGGCGAGCATGTCTTCGCGATACATTATTTTTGACCCATTTACTTTGATTAGTCAATGTGTGTCATTTGTTTGCTTGGTAATGCGGACGAATGACCACCATCTTTGCTTTTGTTGATTTTGTTTCATCTCATTCTCTTCGTTCAATCATCTCACTCATTTCCTTTCATGATTTTCCTCTTTTAGAATGCCTCCTCGACGCGAGAACCAGATAGCGACTGCCGAACTGGCAGAAATTATTGCGCAGCAGATGGCTGCTCAATTCCCAAATCTCTTTGCTCAATGGAACCAAGCCAACAACAACAACAATGGTCCATGCAATTTCAAGACTTTTAACTCGGCTAAACCACTCAAGTTTAGTGGTTCTGAAGGAGCGACTGGGCTTCTTCAATGGTTCGAGAGCATTGAGAATACTTTTTGCCACGTGCAGTGTCCTGACAATCGCAAGGTCGAGTTTTCTTCAAGTGTGTTTCAGAAGAGGGCCCTCACATGGTGGAATGGGGTTATGAGAGACCGGGGTGCAGAAGTTGCTCTAGCACAGACATGGGCTGAACTTAGAGCCCTTATGATGAGGGAATTCTGTCCTCGTCATGAACAACGAGCGTTGGAGAAAGAGTTTGAGGACTTGAAACAAGACAGTGGCGAGCACAGGGCTTATACTGATAGGTTTGAGGAGTTGAGTCTACTTTGCCCGACAATGGTTACCCCACTTGACAAGGCTATCGAAAGGTACATCGACGGCCTACCTGACTCAGTACAAGACATCATTACTGGTAGCAACCCTACCACACTCCGTCAGGCGATCGAGTTATCAGCGACATTGACTGAGTCGCAAGTTCGAAAGGGAAAGCTACATAAAAAGGGTGACAAGGGTAAGAAGCAGGCATCTGACAAGGAGGATAGCAAGAAAGGTCAAAACAAGAATGGGAAGAATTCTGGTTCCTCAAAGGGTTCAAGGAAGCGAAAGGCTTCCCAAAACTATGCCGTTACTGCACAGGCTCAAGCTGCACCAAATCAGCCTGCGCAGCCACCCGCCAAGAAGCCTTATTTTGGCAATGCACCTTTGTGCAACAGGTGTAACGACCATCACCTACCACACCTCCAGTGTCGTCAGTGCACCAACTGCGGAAGATCTGGTCATCTTGCCGCTACTTGTCGCATTCCTGTTAACCAGAACTAGGCAGTTCAGAACCAAGCCCAACAAGTTGCTTAGCAACAAGGTCAAGCTGCACGACCTCATTTTCCTCCTGGTTCATGCTACAATTGTGGGGATCTGACCCACTACAGGAACCGGTGCCCAAGGCTAGCCAACCAGAACCCAAATCAGAATCAAGCTCCGGCTCGAGGTCGAGTCTTCAATATGAATGCTCAAGAGTAGGGGTGTAAACGAGCCGGGCCGAGCCCGAGCTCGATCAGGCTCGAGCTCGGCTCGTTAGGTTTTTATGAAGCTCGGGCTCGAGCTCGGCTTGGTTCGAGCCTACTTCTTTGAGCTCGAGCTTGGCTCGCGAGTAAAACCCAAAGCTCGAGCTCGGCTCGAACTATTTTGAGAACAACCTTAAACTATCTAAAAGCTCGGCTCGAGCTCACTTCAACATCGCTTAAACGAGCCAAAGCTCGGCTCTAGCTCGGCTCATCAATGTTGTCATCATTATTAATATAATACATATAAAAAATTGTAATTTTGTTTGGGCTCGTTTAGGCTCGTGAGCCTAAACAAGCTTTGTATTTCAGGCTCGAGCTTGGGCTCGATAAAAAAATGAGCTCTATTTCAGGCTCGAGCTCGGGCTCGGGCTCGTTAAGGCTCGGCTCGTTCGAGCTTTTAACCGAGCCGATCACGAGTAGCTCTCGAGCCTCTGGGCTTGTTTACACCCCTACTCAAGAGGCACAAGCAGATGATAATATGGTGAACGGTACGTTCTTTATTAATAATCAGCCTGCATCTGTTCTCTTTGATTCGGGTGCCGATAAGAGTTTTGTGTCATTGTCTTTTGAGCCAATGCTTCGCGTGTCTAGAACGAAACTAGGAAAACTTTTGACAGTAGAAGTTGCTAGTGGTGAACCCATTATTCTTGATTCTGTTATTCACAACTGCCAGTTGAATCTTAACGACCATCTTTTTCCTATCGACCTCACGCCTATGCAACTTGGAAGCTTCGACGTTATTGTGGGAATGGATTGGTTATCCAAGCATCACGCGGAGGTAGTTTATTTCGAGAAGATCGTTCGTGTGCCGCTTTCGACAGGCGAGATCCTACAGGTTCAAGGTGAGAAACCGTCTGGTGGTCTCAAGCTCATGTCTTGTTTTAAAGCTCGGAAATATCTGCGAAAGAACTATGTGGCCTTCCTGGCACATGTCACAGCAGATAAAGGCAAGGGTAAGTCTATTTCAGATATTCCTGTCGTTCGGGATTATTCTGAAGTATTCCCTGAAGAGTTACCTGGTCTACCCCCAGCACGCCAAGTCGAGTTCCGCATTGATCTCGTACCTGGTGCAAATCCCATTGCCAGAGCTCCATATCGTCTTGCACCGTCTGAGATGCAAGAGTTGTCTAAGCAGCTTCAGGAGCTCTCTGACAAAGGTTTTATCCGTCCTAGCTTTTCACCTTGGGGTGCTCCCGTTCTTTTTGTCAAGAAGAATGATGGATCTTTTAGGATGTGTATCGATTATCGTGAGCTTAACAAGCTTACCATCAAGAATCGATATCCCCTACTGCGCATAGATGATCTCTTTGATCAGTTACAGGGCGCTTCTTATTTTTCGAAGATTGATCTGCGTTCCGGGTATCATCAACTTTGTGTGCATGAAGAAGATATTCCCAAGACAGCGTTCCGCACTCGTTATGGGCATTATGAATTCACAGTCATGCCATTCGGTTTGACTAATGCTCCTGCTGTTTTCATGGACTTAATGAATAGGGTCTGCAAACCTTATTTGGATCAGTTCGTCATTGTTTTTATTGACAACATCTTGATTTACTCTAAGACGCGAGCTGATCACGAGCAACATCTTCGTCTTACTCTGGAACTCCTAAAGAAAGAGCAACTTTTCGCCAAATTCTCCAAGTGCGAATTTTGGCTTAAAGAAGTTCAATTCTTAGGACATATTATCAACGAACAAGGTATTCATGTAGATCCCTCCAAGATCAGTGCGATTAAGGATTGGGATACACCTTCTACTCCTACTGAAGTTCGTTCTTTTCTTGGTCTAGCGGGTTATTACCGCCGCTTCATAGAAAACTTCTCGAAGATTGCAGTTCCTCTAACTGCTCTAACTCAAAAGAACAAGCCCTTTGATTGGGGATTCAAGCAAGAGGAAGCGTTTCTGACTTTGAAACAAAAACTTTGCGATGCACCTGTTCTGTCATTGCCTGAGGGTGATGATGATTTTGTCGTATACTGCGATGCATCTAAATTGGGTCTTGGCTGTGTTCTGATGCAAAGGAATAAAGTCATAGCCTATGCATCGAGGCAGTTGAAGATACATGAGAAAAACTACACCACTCATGATCTTGAGTTGGGTGCAGTTGTCTTCGCTCTTAAGATCTGGAGACACTATTTGTACGGTACAAAATGTGTGGTTTTCACGGACCACAAAAGTCTTCAGCATATCTTCAATCAGAAAGAACTCAACATGAGGCAACGACGTTGGGTTGAGCTTTTAAACGACTATGACTGCGAAATTCGCTACCATCCTGGCAAGGCGAATGTCGTAGCCGATGCATTAAGTCGTAAGGAACGTACTAAGCTTCATTGTGTACGTGTTCAATCCGTTATTCAAGCTCGATCCGATATCCAAGCACGCATTTCTCAGGCTCAACAATCTTGTGTTTCACAAGGTTTGATGGATAAGGAATTTCCCTATCACATAACACCTGCTCTGGAACTGAAGGACAATGGATCGTATTACTTCATGGACCGCTTGTGGGTCCCAAGCCAGGATGATCTTCGTACCTTGCTTATGGATGAAGCCCATAAGTCTCGTTATTCTATTCATCCGGGCTCGGATAAGATGTATAAGGATCTTCGTATTCACTATTGGTGGCCTGGTATGAAGAAAGACATTGCCTTATATGTATCAAAATGCCTTACTTGTCTTAAGGTTAAGGCTGAACATCAGCGTCCTTCTGGTTTATTGGTGCAACCAGAGATTCCAGTTTGGAAATGGGAAAACATTACTATGGATCTTATTACCAAACTTCCACGCACAAAGAAAGGTCATGATGCCATCTGGGTAGTTGTTGATCGTCTTACAAAGTCAGCGCATTTCTTGCCAATCCGTGAGGATTTTCCTGCTGACAGACTTGCAAAAATCTATGTGGATGAAATTGTAGCTCGACATGGTGTTCCTTTGAACATCATTTCTGACAGAGATGCTCATTTCACTTCTCATTTTTGGAGAACCATGCAATCTGCTATGGAGACCCAACTTAATCTGAGCACAGCTTATCATCCTCAAACGGATGGTCAATCTGAAAGAACAATCCAGACTCTGGAGGATATGCTTAGAGCTTGTGTGATCGACTTTGGTGGTAGTTGGGATTCACATCTTCCGTTAATTGAATTCTCCTACAACAACAGTTATCACACCAGCATCAAAATGGCTCCTTTCGAGGCTCTCTATGGTCAAAAATGTCGTTCACCAGTCTGCTGGAATGAGATTGGCGAGGCTCAACTTACTGGACCTGCCCTCATTTTAGAGACAACTGATAAGGTCAAGAAAGTTCGTGATAACCTTCAGACAGCTAGAAGCCGTCAAAAGAGTTACGCGGATCCAAAACGCAAACCCTTGGAATTTCAAGTCGGTGATTGAGTATTACTTAAAGTCTCACCTTGGAAAGGTGTGATCAGATTTGGAAAGAAAGGAAAACTTGCACCTAGATACGTTGGACCATTCAAGATCGTCGAAAGAATCGGAAAGGTAGCCTACAGACTTGAGTTACCTCCTGAACTTGGAAATGTTCATCCAACTTTTCACGTATCCAATCTCAAGAGGTGTTTAGCTGATGAAAACCTCCACATACCGCTTGATGAAATTCGTGTTGATAAAACACTGAAATTTGTTGAGAAACCAGTGGAAATCATGGAACGTGAAGTCAAATGGCTTAAACGCAAGCGCATTCCTTTGGTCAAAGTTCGCTGGGAAGCTAAACGTGGACCCGAGTTTACTTGGGAACGCGAAGATCAAATGAAGGCGAAATATCCACATCTTTTCCCACGAGTTTCCTCTAAATAAATTTCGGGACGAAATTTCCACAAGTAGGGGAGACTGTAACATCTGTGCTTGTAATCATTGTGAACAGTTCTATTATCAATAAAACAATGTTATTTGATCCCAATGTTTGTTTATTTATGTTTTACATTTTTCATGTTTTGACTTTTATTCAATTTCAAACTCTACATCGCTTTCTGGAGAGTTATACGCAAACTGGTGCGTAAACGTAACCAATTTAACGCGAAAAATACTCCGGAACACCAAAATATACTTAACATACCTTAAATAACCTTTACATAACTTAGAAATAAGTTTTGAAGGCTTTGGTATGGCAAAAACAAGTTAATTCGACTACAGGGACTAAACTTGACAAACTGCGAAAGTATGCCAATTTGAACTGTAACAAACATTCCGGAACATGACCATAAGTTAAACATACCATAAATATCCTTTACATAGCTTAGAAATAGGCTTTGAGGGGTTCGGTATGCTAAAATAAACTTTTGGGTCATTCAGGGACTAAAAGTGTCAAAAATTGCACAAGTTTGCATTTTCGCACATAACTTACGTTCTGAATACATCTGGACATCCAAAAATTTATGTAAGCACTAAAATATTTTATTTTAGTGTTTGGCTTGAGAAAAATCCATTCGTTGCGTCATTTGGATCGTTTTACGCACTTGTGCGCATTCCGTCGTAATTAAGCGAACATCGCGTTCGTACGACCAAACGAACCGACATCTGAGATATTTTTGAGCATGTTTCATGTCCACAATGTTTAGGAATCATTTTAGGGCCTTAAAGTTGGCTTTACGGGCCTTAGAAGTGTCGGAAATGGCCTTAAACATGTGCCGGGACCAAAACTGTAATTTCTGAAAACTTGTTCTGATCAGACAAGGCCAGGCGGCCCGCCTGAGTTTTGTCTGATCCTGAAGCGGGCCGCATCAGCCCCCTGACAGCAGAAAACATGCAGAAACATTGGATCTGGTCCTTTCCTCTTGTGCACATGGTTTTGGGCAATACTAGGGGCTCAAATGGTTTTCAAAAACCACTATCTTGAGGTGTATGGCCATGATCAAAGCACGGTTTCCTAGAAACGATCCTAACGGCTAACCGAACACTATAAATACCCCATGCCTTCCATTGCAAAACCCACAAGAATTTTGATCTTAGAAGCTCTAAGTTGAAACCATTGTTTCATACCTGAGTTACTTGGATCGAGATTAGCATTCGGGGACCCTTCGTAAGTATTCTTTCGTTCTTTTATTGCCTTTCGAGTCCGAAAGTCAAACTTTGTTTGACTTTCTGCGTTGACCAGTTTATGGTCAATGCGAAGTTCGTTTGAACTTCGCAACGTGAGTGTAATCACGTTGGTTATAGTCCCTTGGGACTATGCCTACTGATTACCACGTTGTCTAGGGTCGTAGGGTAAGCGATCTAATAAATCGCTTATACCTTCGAACCCGACCCTTTTGGTTGATCATTAGGATCCGACCAAACACATTAGGTGACCATAGTATATAGGGAATAACCTTCCGAGGTTATACCCTATGGTCGCTTCGTTTGAATAGTTGTATGATAGGTAGCTTATATGCCTTAGGTAAATTACCAGAATACCCTTTTCATGTATAATTGGTAATTAAGCATATATAACCTAAACTTTTGTCACATAACTTATTATGTAACATGTTTAGGCATATAACACTTGTCATAGGACTAGTTAGGCGGTCCGAACGCGTTTCACGCGAACGACGCGTTAAAGTAGCATAAGCTACCTAAACGGGTCGTAATGGGTCACAAGCACTTAGGTTAGGTTTCGTTTTAGTATGTGGGCTTTGTTAAACCATATTACACGAGTCTCTATACTCGTTTGGTTTACGAACCCTCATTCTATCCGATCCTCCGATTTAGGTCCGGTTTATTAACATAGTTACCTATATTAGGTGCCGTTTGATTTCGTGATCTCTAACATTGTTTGGTTGTCACTCCAGGACTACTGAGTAATCTCAAGTGAGTACATAGACCCCTCTTTTACTGTTTTCCAAACTGTTTTGGGGTGGAACACATGTGCCTACTTGTTACTTTCGTGCTTTCCTGTTTTCACATCATATACCTGCTATGTTTGTTAGTACATTATAGTACATGATTTCATTACATTTCATGCTATGTATGCCCATTGTGTGCGTACTTAGGACATCGTTATACATTACATTTCATGCTATGTATGTCCATTGTGTGCATACTTAGTACATTGTTTTACATTACATTTATGCTATGTATGTTGATTGATAGCATGCTAGCACATTGATTTACATGACTTTTCTGCTTTGTATGTTAACTTAGCATACTTAGTACATTGTTTTCACATGACTTGTATACAATTGCTATAACATTTGGTTTGCACAAACGAGACTTTTATACGTTCATTAACATTTGCTACGCCGCTCGGGAGTAAGTAGTGATACCATAGGACTTGACAAATCCCATTCCTGACATCCCGGGTTTGTTTGGATGTAAGGAATGACTGAATCCGAAAACATTTCTTTTGATAACCTTGACTGAAAGGGTTATCCGACTGTCTCAAGGCTTGAATGTATGCGTTAACTTACCACATAAATGTTTGTATCAATGTAACATGCATTACTTTGCAAGACATAACTTTTTGATATATTCAAAATACTTTGTTTTGTACATTTCTACATTATGATTATGGGACAATACTTTACTTACAATACATAACATTTGATACACATTACTTGACTACTTTTGGACTTATAAACATTTGACATGGCTTATACAAGGACTTTTGACTATTGGTTTAAACATAGACTTTATACATTGGTGGTTTGTTTAAGTGACTTAAGTAACGAGATGTGAGTAATATGATACAAGCATGGTGGATACGTCGCTGGTACTTCCTATATATAAGTGTTTGTATTATATTACATATCATAGCGTTATTTAAATCATTCAATTTGGACTTATACTTTTTACACAAGTAACACAACTTTCACAAGACTTTGGTTTACAAACAACTTATCTTATATAACTCATTTTACTTGGTTATACATTTGAACCATACATTATTCTCTTATTTATACATATCATCTGATCTTATCATTTTTCAAATGATTTACAAGACAAAGCAAATTACAAGGTTCATGGCTAAACATTTTCTAAACTCCTAAGTCATGAATCCTATTTTCACAAAACCTATGTATCTCACAGGCATTTTTATGCTGACGTACCTATTTTCACATGTGTTTTCAGGAGCTTTTGCGTAGGACGATGATCATGACACTAGGGCGGACCTGTGCCTTAGAGACATAAAACGAAGATAGACTTAGTTTAATTATGTTCCGAACTCTTTATTTACTGTTTAAGACAATGAAACTTCTATGTTGATAAATAAAATACATCGTTGTATGCCATGGTTATGAAACAATTAATTCTGTTACAACACTCCCCGACGTTTTCCGCCACGTTTTGTATGTTATACGTGGTCGGGGTGTGACAGAAGGAAAGAGTTAAACCAATTAGGATCAATGCCAAGAGCATTGAGTTGAGGAATAGTCTGAATGAAAGAATATTAGCTGCCCAGAAGGATGTTGTATTGGAAGATAACTTTCCAAATGAAAAGTTAGGAATAACTGCTGAGCAGTTAGCAACTGGGAAGGATGGAATTCTCAGGATGAACAGAAGAATTTGGGTTCCTATTCATGGTGGACTTCGAGAGGTAATCCTCCAGGAAGCTCACAACTCCAAATACTCAGTTCACCCGGGAGGTGACAAAATGTATCATGATTTGAAAGCTAACTATTGGTGGATAGGTATGAAGAAATCTATTGCAACCCATGTAGCTAAGTGCCTGACTTGTGCTCAGATCAAAGCTGAACATCAGAAGCCATCAGGTCTGCTTCAACAACCAGAACTCCCCACATGGAAGTGGGAGATGGTGACCATGGATTTCATAACCAAGTTACCTAAAACCAGGCATGGAAACGATACAATATGGGTTATTGTTGATAGACTGACTAAGTCAGCACATTTCTTACCCATCAAGGAGACTCATAGCTCCGATAAATTAGCCCAATTGTATGTAGATAAGATTGTAGCTCTACATGGAGTACCAGTGGCTATTATCTCGGATAGAGATACTAGATACACCTCACATTTTTGGAAAAGTTTCCAACAATCTTTGGGCACGCGTTTGAATTTTAGTACTGCTTACCATCCACAGACGGATGGACAGAGTGAGCGTACAATTCAAACATTGGAAGACATGCTGCGAGCCTGTGTTATTGATTTAGGTGTTAGTTGGGATGACCACCTGCCATTAATAGAATTCTCCTATAATAATAGCTACCATACAAGCATTCAGGCTGCGCCTTTTGAGGCATTATATGGTAGGAAATGCAGAACGCCTGTTTGTTGGGCAGAAGTAGGAGAAGCTCAGTTGTCAGGACCGGATATAGTCCTTGAAACAATGGACAAGATTGTCCAGATTCGTGATCGCTTAAAAGCTGCCAGGGATAGGCAGAAAAGCTATGCTAATGGGAAGTGAAGGTCTCTAAAGTTTGAAATAGGTGATAAAGTTTTACTGAAAGTATCACCCTGGAAAGGTGTGATGCGTTTTGGTAAAAAGGGTAAGTTGAGCCCTAGGTATATTGGACCATTCGAGATTATCGAATGTGTCGGCAGTGTAGCTTATAAGCTGAACTTGCCTGAAGAGCTGAGTGGGATTCACAATGTGTTTCACATTTGTAATCTCAAGAAATGCTTAGCCGATGAATCTCTAGCAATGTCTCATAGGGACGTGCAAATTGATGAAAGTTTGAGGTTTGTTGAAAGACCTATAGCAATCGAGGATCGACAGGTTAAAAAGCTACGAAGAAAGCATGTACCTATAGTGAAGGTCAAATGGGAAGCCCGTAGAGGTCCTGAGTATACGTGGGAAGTCGAATCCATTATGCGACAAAAGTACCCTCACTTATTCCAGTAAATCTCGGGGTCGAGATTTCTTTTAAGGGGGTGAGGATGTAACACCTCAGAAATTCATGTCCAATAAAATAAAGACACGTGTCATGTTATGCAAATGTGTTATAAATACGGATCCAGATAAAGATGTACGGTAGGATTTAAAAATGTCGACATGTTAAATTATACCTCTGAGCGACCTATTAATAAATCCCTAACCAAGATATACTTGATCAACATCTGAATTATGTTTATAAATCTGGCCATCCTAAATATTAAATTGGTTACAGCCTTAGACATGGACTCAATGTGAAATTCTTGGTATTTCCGTCAACTTCAACCTCCCACAAGAGTACAAGATGTGTAAGTACATGCCTAGACATGCAATGGCTGAAAACATGGTCCCCATTCTGATTAAAATGCATGAGATTCGGAGATGTAAGTGTTGCATGGTCACAGCCTCAATTAAAACAAACTTTTGTCCTCTGGCGAAGGCTTACGCACCTCAACACCCAGAATGTTACGGTGCACAAGAAGGCTTACGCACCTCAACACCCAGAATGTTGCGGTGCGCAAGCTATGCATCTGGGCGTTTTTCAGGACAGCTGCCTGTATAACCGGTTGCACCGCCTCATTTAAGTGGTATTCGAAAATCAGGGACTCTCTAGGTGGTTTTTAGCATCTTAGGTACACCTGGGATGATCTTACAACACCTGTAGACTATTTTGGCAAGATCTAAAGCTTATTGGGTTCACTATATAAGAAAGCTAGTTCTTGTGTTTTGACACACATTTGCAACATTCACTTGTGGGACTTGCTCTGGAGCTTCCATCAGTTAGAAGAGGATTATCAAGTGTAGAAAAGTTATAAGACCACATTAGTGTAGGTGATTAACCCTTAAAAGGGCACCTCCAAATTATCTCGTTTGACTGGTCAATTGTCGGGTCAAAGTAGTTTGACAAAAAGTCAAACTGGACAGAAATTACAAAAATGATTCTAATTAATAATTCAAAGGTTCTAAATTATATTCTAACATTCTAATGACTTGGTAATCAATATTAAAACATGTTTTATCAGTCCCAACCCGACAATTAATAGTCTAAGGTCAGTTTATAACCGAAAGTCGCAAAAGCTTGACTTTTGCTTTGACTTTCAGTTCTGACCCGTTTAAGCTTAATTCTCCTATCTTCTAAGCTTCCATTAGGTCCACATTACTTAGTAGTATAACCCCCTGGAGTTATATTGCATGGTGACTAGTGGTTTGAATTATATGCACTTAATCGTAATTATGCTTAATAAAGCCATAAATGCCCTTTTTACATACAACTGAGATTTTTAGCAATGTGAATGGACTAAAATCTTTGCTACTGATATTTAGACATGCCCTAAAAGTTTAACATCAATTGGAGGTCTAGAATTGAAGATATGCTCAATAGCGTAATTAAGGAACTTCTTGTTATTTAAATGACGTAATTAGTATGAAGCCTATCTAAACCCGATTTTTGACACCAAGCTTCATACCTACTGATGTAAATTAATACTTTAGGATTTTTAAAGATTTTTAATTATTTTTAGGCTGAGCATAACAAAGGATTATAGCTTGATTTCGGGAAATGTCGGTTTTACCCTTTTCATGCATAAAATGAGTTTTACTTAACTTTTTAGTGTCAAACCTTTTGCTACTAATTTCATATGAGAAATAAAGTATTTTGAACTTTATAAACTGATTAAAAACTCAGATTTACTATTTTAACCCAAATAACCCTTTAAACCGATTTTTAAGCATTTTTAGCACCTAGTATGGGTTAAAACTATATTTGACATATAAAACTTATTACTCACTGATGTTTTAAGTTAAATTATATAATTATACAGTAAACTAAAGTTTGTAAACTCAGAAGTCTATTTTGACCTTTAAGGCCTATGTAAAATTACCAAAATGCCCCTATGGGACATAGTTTGGCTATATAAGATAATTTTCACATATATAAAGTGTCCTACTGTTATAACTTATAAAAATACATATTTTTACTGATTTAACCAGACCTGAAACTAAGTCGCATAATTAAACTCTTTTATGGGCATTAAAATTACCAAAATGCCCTTGTGGGACTTATTTTGGTTTAAATTACTTTTTGGGCATATATGTTAACATCTTACTGATGTATTAACATATTTTGAGCATAATAATGATTAAGACCTGTATATAATTTATTTGGTTACCCGTTACGCGTTTACGCATGCGGATCGGCTTATGTGACTAGATTACATAAAATAGCCGAAACGGGTCAAACCTTATCCTTAAATCCTCAAATTCCAGAATGTGTTTAGTTTACCCATATTATACAAGTATCCAAGCTTGTCGGGTCTAAACCACATCCTGTTCCGGTCTCCGCTTAATCTAGCGTTTAGAACCGTAAGGTTTCTTTCTAGCTAGCCGGTCTAAGTCCCTGACTTAAATTAAAGACCCGTTAGCATCCTAATAGGTTAATAAACCTTCTATACAGATTAATAGCTTCCGGTATAAGGTGCCTTTGAAAAGCTTTAAGATTATACTGCTAGCATCAGGTAAATACCTTTAACTTATTTTCCCTATACGGGCTTGGGATATGGTATTATAATAATACCACTTGGTCGGGTATGAAATCATTTAATCGGATTGTGATTAATAAATTGAATAACCCATTTTAATCTGTCTTGTTTGATAACATAAGCATTGGGGGTTAACGACCGTGTCCTGGATATCCTCGGCTCATTTATTTAAAATGGCCACGACCTATGCACGGGGTGTAGGCATACACCTGACAGATGCAAATGCTAAATATAAACCCACATGTTGGGGATAACTCCTTTGTGGGTTCTATAAGTGGTGAGTCGGTTAATCATGACCGGCTTCCAACCGGCCCCAATTGTATGACAAACATATAAATCTGCATACAAGATTATATTTAAATAATTGTCCCAAGTTATAAAAGATTTACGCCATGTGCACCTAAATCAATTTTCTTAAACATTTTCAAAAAGAGTCAGTTAATTGTATTTACCAGTGTAAACTGACGTATTTTCTTAAAGACTGATTGACAGGTACCTCTCGAAATAGGCCGGAGCTATAGGGTGTCTTTAGAGGATCTTGCAAGTCCATAAGATGCCTGCAGTCTGTCACTTTGTTTCTTTGTATTTATTTATGATCCGCCTGTGGATCTTATTACATTCCAGCCTGTACATTCATAAACTCGAACACTCAGCCAGTATGGTTTGTAATAGTTTATTCACCCAAACTTCCGCTGTGCAATTATATTGTGTGTATTGACTGTGATGATATTAACTACGTCACGATACTCCCCGCCGGGCCCACCGGAAATATGTGGAAATATCGGGGTGTGACAGAACTCTACAAATAACTATCAATAGGATAAACATTATAAAATTATTTCAATATTGATTTAGAAGATTCTTGTTTAATGTTTCTAGGCTGATGTGAATATTCTTGGATCCAAGTTGGGGAGGACAAGAATATACTAAAGCAGGAAACTTTGACTTCGATACTACACTCAAGCCACATGATGAGTTTGGTTTCTAAACCCAAATATGATGCCACTTTTATCTATTTAATATAATCATGGTTAGGAGTTTATTTGTTTTCAATGTGTGTTCATTGCAGGCAGTTTCAGGTGAAACAATCTCAACATGGAACATAATTCTTGATTCACCTATGTTCGGACAGAAAAATCTGGACTGTTTTTAACGTTATTTTCACGAAATTAGTAAAATAACATTAAAATTAGTGCAATTTCACTTTTGCGGTCCACACATTTATACATTATATGTGCGCACCACAAGCAAACACGGGGCATACACATTATGCTAACCAAACTCCTCAAATAAATAAACCTGACTAAAAAGACACTTATACTCCTAACACGTTCGGTTAAGTGAACAAAACTATTAAAAATACATTTCATTACAATTAAATCAAAGATCAAACCCTAAATGAACAAAAGAAAACAAAATGTGTACCTACCGTATAAAGGATTTGCCAACAATAGATTTATCTTGATTAGAGGAATTAACGTGGACCTTAGAGGCATACATTCCCTCGCTTCCACCATGAAAGAAGAAGGAATTGGATCGAGGTATGAATCCCTCGTTCTTGTATTCGTGGATTGAAGCTTTTACATGATTGATCGCTGATAAACTCAAAAGGAGAATTAGAATTAGAATTGGTGTTGGGTTGTGTTTGGGTTGATGATGGTGATTACTGCATCTGTTGAATCTCATGTTCTTCTTCGGTCATGTGAAAATGCGATTTGCGTAAAAGATGTACGAAGAAGATGAAGTTTGATAGCAGAAGGGAATAATAGCGTCTTTTTAGTTTTGTTCTCTTTCCCAAAATAAGTATAAGTTTGGTTAAAGATATACTTTAATTTCCCCAAAAAAGTAGTTTGGTTAAAGATATCTCTCTTATAATAAATCAAAGGGTATTTGGCTGAGGTGTCAACACCACAAGCCACCCTCTTTCTATCTCTCCTACATGGCAATCCCACATTCAATCTTGTCCAAGTGTCATCTCCTCCTTTTTTTGGTTTTTTTTAAACAATAATGATATTTGACTTTATCAATTGTTTAAAAAAATTACGTTAAAACCCTCTTTCTATCTCTCTCTTCCTGTAGGTATGCTGAACACACTCAATTAAACATGAAAGAGGTAATCTCTTCCTGCAGACCAGAGCCACAAACAAAAAGTTAAACATAAAAGAGGTAATCAGATTTCAAAATTCAAATGGATTTCAAACACCCGTCTCTAAATTCCCCCTTCATTCTCAAATGACAAAAACCCTAATCAGATTTCAAAATACACATCTCTTTCTTTCATGGTTCTCTTTCATCGCCCTATCTTTCCCTGCTCTAGTCTCAAATCGCTACATATGCTGCTCAACCGCCGTCGTTTTACGCGCGAATCTGGGCGCCGGAAAGTTCGGTACGCCGGAGCAGGATTTCAAAGAGATCCGCGAAACATTCTATCAATACCGCGGGAAACGAGCCGAGCCGCGCTGAGTTTTAGAAGAAATAGAGACCACAACTTAGCAAACGACGTCGTCTGGGACCAATAATTATGTTGAAGTTGTTTGTTGATGAAGAAGATGATGTGAAGAAAGACCCAAATGTGTCGTACAGTATTGGGCCCAAGATCTCAGATTGGGATGAACAGTGAGGTGAATCGTTGAAACAAAACCCTAATTTTAATAATTATGTTAATGGGAATAAGCCTAGGGTTTTGTTGGTTACTGGGTCTTCACCAAAGCCTTGTGAGAATCCTGTTGGTGATCATTATTTGTTGAAGAGTATAAAGAATAAGATTGATTATTGTAGGATACATGGGATTGAGATATTTTATAATATGGCTTTGCTTGATGCTGAAATGGCTGGTTTTTTGGGCGAAATTGTCGTTGATTAGGAAGTTGTTGTTGAGTCGTCCTGAGGTTGAGTTTTTGTTATCTGATTCTTTCTCCAAGCCATTTGGTTCCTAATCGTTCCAATACAAGGTAAGATTATCCAGACTTCATCTTATTCATTCTATTCTTAGATTACTCATATAAATTGTCTTTTATTGTGATATTCTTATGCTTTGAATTTTTTTTTTCATTCTTGGTTGTTGAACAAAATGTTGGGGTTCTGTATTCTTTTATTTGATATTTGTTTTATTAACATTACATATTAGTCTGTATTTAATAATTATTTAATGAATGAAAATTCCATGTTGCCATGTCTTTTAGCTGCTTGATTTTGTGGTTGTTGATAAATAGAATTTAGGAATAAAAAAAACTCCTTTGCCGTATCCGTTGTGAATTAGCTGATAGGAATTAATCATTTTTTTGGAAATTTAATGCAACCAAAATGAACAATATATTATTTTACTATATAATATATAATACTAATAATAATAAGTGTCTTCATTGTTAATGGGTGGTGTAATGTAATACGTATTCTTTATCTTGGGAGTTCTTATTATTATCTAGGTACATGGTTACAATAACTGGCATAGGTGTCCGCTGGCCCAATTCTCAATGGGGATCTTTAGTATAGCATGTCAAACGGGGATCTGACCAAAATGGGCTCGGGTCAAAACCTTTTAAAAAAGGACTGACTTTAGTCTTTGAACTTGTAACACCTCGGAAATTCATGTCCAATAAAATAAAGACACGTGTCATGTTATGCAAACGTGTTATAAATACGGATCCAGATAAAGATGTACAGTAGGATTTAAAAATGTCGACATGTTAAATTATACCTCTGAGCGACCTATTAATAAATCCCTAACCAAGATATACTTGATCAACATCTGAATTATGTTTATAAATCTGGCCATCCTAAATATTAAATTGGTTACAACCTTAGACATGGACTCAATGTGAATTTCTTGGTATTTCCGTCAACTTAAACCTCCCACAAGAGTACAAGATGTGTAAGTACATGCCTAGACATGCAATGGCTGAAAACATGGTCCCCATTCTGATTAAAATGCATGAGATTCGGAGATGTAAGTGTTGCATGGTCACAGCCTCAATTAAAACAAACTTTTGTCCTCTGGCGAAGGCTTACGCACCTCAACACCCAGAAATTTACGGTGCGCAAGAAGGCTTACGCACCTCAACACCCAGAATGTTGCGGTGCGCAAGCTATGCATCTGGGCGTTTTTCAGGACAACTGCCTGTATAACCGGTTGCACTGCCTCATTTAAGTGGTATTCGAAAATCAGGGACTCTCTAGGTGGTTTTTAGCATCTTAGGTACACCTGGGATGATCTTACAACACCTGTAGACTATTTTGGCAAGATCTAAAGCTTATTGGGTTCACTATATAAGAAAGCTAGTTCTTGTGTTTTGACACACATTTGCAACATTCACTTGTGGGACTTGCTCTGGAGCTTCCATCAATTAGAAGAGGATTATCAAGTGTAGAAAAGTTTGCTAGGACCTTAAGTAAGCCTCTAATTACTTGTTTAGTCATTAAATTTAGTTTAATTACTCTAAAGTCAAACTTATCGTAAAATTAGTTTGACTTCCGTTTTAATTACATGTGGCTTAACCACTGATCAAATTGAAAGTGGTTATAAGACCACATTAGTGTAGGTGATTAACCCTTAAAAGGGCACCTCCAAATTATCTCGTTTGACTGGTCAATTGTCGGGTCAAAGTAGTTTGACAAAAAGTCAAACTGGACAGAAATTACAAAAATGATTCTAATTAATAATTCAAAGGTTCTAAATTATATTCTAACATTCTAATGACTTGGTAATCAATATTAAAACATGTTTTATCAGTCCCAACCCGACAATTAATAGTCTAAGGTCAGTTTATAACCGAAAGTCGCAAAAGCTTGACTTTTGCTTTGACTTTCAGTTCTGACCCGTTTAAGCTTAATTCTCCTATCTTCTAAGCTTCCATTAGGACCACATTACTTAGTAGTATAACCCCCTGGAGTTATATTGCATGGTGACTAGTGGTTTGAATTATATGCACTTAATCGTAATTATGCTTAATAAAGCCATAAATGCCCTTTTTACATACAACTGAGATTTTTAGCAATGTGAATGGACTAAAATCTTTGCTACTGATATTTAGACATTCCCTAAAAGTTTAACATCAATTGGAGGTCTAGAATTGAAGATATGCTCAATAGCGTAATTAAGGAACTTCTTGTTATTTAAATGACGTAATTAGTATGAAGCCTATCTAAACCCGATTTTTGACACCAAGCTTCATACCTACTGATGTAAAATAATAATTTAGGATTTTTAAAGATTTTTAATTATTTTTAGGCTGAGCATAACATAGGATTATAGCTTGATTTCGGGAAATGTCGGTTTTACCCTTTTCATGCATAAAATGAGTTTTACTTAACTTTTTAGTGTCAAACCTTTTGCTACTGATTTCATATGAGAAATAAAGTATTTTGAACTTTATAAACTGATTAAAAACTCAGATTTACTATTTTAACCCAAATAACCTTTTAAACCGATTTTTAAGCATTTTTAGCACCTAGTATGGGTTAAAACTATATTTGACATATAAAACTTATTACCCACTGATTTTTTTAAGTTAAATTATATAATTATACAGTAAACTAAAGATTGTAAACTCAGAAGTCTATTTTGACCTTTAAGGCCTATATAAAATTACCAAAATGCCCATACGGGACATAGTTTGGCTATATAAGATAATTTTCACATATATAAAGTGTCCTACTGTTATAACTTATAAAAATACATATTTTTACTGATTTAACCAGACCTGAAACTCAGTTGCATAATTAAACTCTTTTATGGGCATTAAAATTACCAAAATGCCCTTATGGGACTTATTTTGGTTTAAATTACTTTTTGGGCATATATGTTAACATATTACTGATGTATTAACATATTTTGAGCATAATAATGATTAAGACCTGTATATAATTTATTTGGTTACCCGTTACGCGTTTACGCATGCGGATCGGCTTATGTGACTAGATTACATAAAATAGCCGAAACGGGTCAAACCTTATCCTTAAATCCTCAAATTCCAGAATGTGTTTAGTTTACCCATATTATACAAGTATCCAAGCTTGTCGGGTCTAAACCACATCCTGTTCCGGTCTCCGCTTAATCTAGCGTTTAGAACCGTAAGGTTTCTTTCTAGCTAGCCGGTCTAAGTCCCTGACTTAAATTAAAGACCCGTTAGCATCCTAATAGGTTAATAAACCTTCTATACAGATTAATAGCTTCCGGTATAAGGTGCCTTTGAAAAGCTTTAAGATTATACTGCTAGCATCAGGTAAATACCTTTAACTTATTTTCCCTATACGGGCTTGGGATATGGTATTATAATAATACCACTTGGTCGGGTATGAAATCATTTAATCGGATTGTGATTAATAAATTGAATAACCCGTTTTAATCTGTCTTGTTTGATAACATAAGCATTGGGGGTTAACGACCGTGTCCTGGATATCCTCGGCTCATTTATTTAAAATGGCCACGACCTATGCACGGGGTGTAGGCATACACCTGACAGATGCAAATGCTAAATATAAACCCACATGTTGGGGATAACTCCTTTGTGGGTTCTATAAGTGGTGAGTCGGTTAATCATGACCGGCTTCCAACCGGCCCCAATTGTATGACAAACATATAAATCTGCATACAAGATTATATTTAAATAATTGTCCCAAGTTATAAAAGATTTACGCCATGTGCACCTAAATCAATTTTCTTAAACATTTTCAAAAAGAGTCAGTTAATTGTATTTACCAGTGTAAACTGACGTATTTTCTTAAAGACTGGTTGACAGGTACCTCTCGAAATAGGCCGGAGCTATAGGGTGTCTTTAGAGGATCTTGCAAGTCCATAAGATGCCTGCAGTCTGTCACTTTGTTTCTTTGTATTTATTTATGATCCGCCTTTGGATCTTATTACATTCCAGTCTGTACATTCATAAACTCGAACACTCAGACAGTATGGTTTGTAATAGTTTATTCACCCAGACTTCCGCTGTGTTATTATATTGTGTGTATTGACTATGATGATATTAACTACGTCACGATACTCCCCGCCGGGCCCACCGGAAATATGTGGAAATATCGGGGTGTGACAGAACTCTACAAATAACTATCAATAGGATAAACATTATAAAATTATTTCAATATTGATTTAGAAGATTCTTATTTAATGTTTCTAGGGTGATGTGAATATTCTTGGATCCAAGTTGGGGAGGACAAGAATATACTAAAGCAGGAAACTTTGACTTCGATACTACACTCAAGCCACATGATGAGTTTGGTTTCTAAACCCAAATATGATGCCACTTTTATCTATTTAATATAATCATGGTTAGGAGTTTATTTGTTTTCAATGTGTGTTCATTGCAGGCAGTTTCAGGTGAAACAATCTTAACATGGAACATAATTCTTGATTCACCTATGTTCGGACAGAAAAATCTGGAATGTTTTTAACGTTATTTTCACGAAATTAGTAAAATAACGTTAAAATTAGTGCAATTTCACTTTTGCGGTCCACACATTTATACATTATATGTGCGCACCACAAGCAAACACGGGGCATACACATTATGCTAACCAAACTCCTCAAATAAATAAACCTGACTAAAAAGACACTTATACCCCTAACACGTTCGGTTAAGTGAACAAAACTATTAAAAATACATTTCATTACAATTAAATCAAAGATCAAACCCTAAATGAACAAAAGAAAACAAAATGTGTACCTACCGTATAAAGGATTTGCCAACAATAGATTTATCTTGATTAGAGGAATTAACGTGGACCTTAGAGGCATACATTCCCTCGCTTCCACCATGAAAGAAGAAGGAATTGGATCGAGGTATGAATCCCTCGTTCTTGTATTCGTGGATTGAAGCTTTTACATGATTGATCGCTGATAAACTCAAAAGGAGAATTAGAATTAGAATTGGTGTTGGGTTGTGTTTGGGTTGATGATGGTGATTACTGCATTTGTTGAATCTCATGTTCTTCTTCGGTCATGTGAAAATGCGATTTGCGTAAAAGATGTACGAAGAAGATGAAGTTTGATAGCAGAAGGGAATAATAGCGTCTTTTTAGTTTTGTTCTCTTTCCCAAAATAAGTATAAGTTTGGTTAAAGATATACTTTAATTTCCCCAAAAAAGTAGTTTGGTTAAAGATATCTCTCTTATAATAAATCAAAGGGTATTTGGCTGAGGTGTCAACACCACAAGCCACCCTCTTTCTATCTCTCCTACATGGCAATCCCACATTCAATCTTGTCCAAGTGTCATCTCCTCCTTTTTTCGGTTTTTTTAAACATTAATGATATTTGACTTTAGCAATTGTTTAAAAAAAATTACGTTAAAACCCTCTTTCTATCTCTTTCTTCCTGTAGGTATGCTGAACACACTCAATTAAACATGAAAGAGGTAATCTCTTCCTGCAGACCAGAACCACAAACAAAAAGTTAAACATAAAAGAGGTAATCAGATTTCAAAATTCAAATGGAGTTCAAACACCCGTCTCTAAATTCCCCCTTCATTCTCAAATGACAAAAACCCTAATCAGATTTCAAAATACACATCTCTTTCTTTCATGGTTCTCTTTCATCGCCCTATCTTTCCCTGCTCTAGTCTCAAATCGCTACATATGCTGCTCAACCGTCGTCGTTTTACACGCGAATCTGGGCGCCGGAAAGTTCGGTACGCCGGAGCAGGATTTCAAAGAGATCCGCGAAACATTCTATCAATACCGCGGGAAACGAGCCGAGCCGCACCGAGTTTTAGAATAAATAGAGACCACAACTTAGCAAACGACGTCGTCTGGGACCAATAATTATGTTGAAGTTGTTTGTTGATGAAGAAGATGATGTGAAGAAAGACCCAAATGTGTCGTACAGTATTGGGCCCAAGATCTCAGATTGGGATGAACAGTGAGGTGAATCGTTGAAACAAAACCCTAATTTTAATAATTATGTTAATGGGAATAAGCCTAGGGTTTTGTTGGTTACTGGGTCTTCACCAAAGCCTTGTGAGAATCCTGTTGGTGATCATTATTTGTTGAAGAGTATAAAGAATAAGATTGATTATTGTAGGATACATGGGATTGAGATATTTTATAATATGGCTTTGCTTGATGCTGAAATGGCTGGTTTTTTGGGCGAAATTGTCGTTGATTAGGAAGTTGTTGTTGAGTCGTCCTGAGGTTGAGTTTTTGTTATCTGATTCTTTCTCCAAGCCATTTGGTTCCTAATCGTTCCAATACAAGGTAAGATTATCCAGACTTCATCTTATTCATTCTATTCTTAGATTACTCATATAAATTGTCTTTTATTGTGATATTCTTATGCTTTGAATTTTTTTTTCATTCTTGGTTGTTGAACAAAATGTTGGGGTTCTGTATTCTTTTATTTGATATTTGTTTTATTAACATTACATATTAGTCTGTATTTAATATTTATTTAATGAATGCAAATTCCATGTTGCCATGTCTTTTAGCTGCTTGATTTTGTGGTTGTTGATAAATAGAATTTAGGAATAAAAAAAACTCCTTTGCCGTATCCGTTGTGAATTAGCTGATAGGAATTAATCATTTTTTTGGAAATTTAATGCAACCAAAATGAACAATATATTATTTTACTATATAATATATAATACTAATAATAATAAGTGTCTTCATTGTTAATGGGTGGTGTAATGTAATACGTATTCTTTATCTTGGGAGTTCTTATTATTATCTAGGTACATGGTTACAATAACTGGCATAGGTGTCCGCTGGCCCAATTCTCAATGGGGATCTTTAGTATAGCATGTCAAACGGGGATCTGACCAAAATGGGCTCGGGTCAAAACCTTTTAAAAAAGGACTGACTTTAGTCTTTGAACTCTACAAATAACTATCAATAGGATAAACATTATAAAATTATTTCAATATTGATTTAGAAGATTCTTATTTAATGTTTCTAGGCTGATGTGAATATTCTTGGATCCAAGTTGGGGAGGACAAGAATATACTAAAGCAGGAAACTTTGACTTCGATACTACACTCAAGCCACATGATGAGTTTGGTTTCTAAACCCAAATATGATGCCACTTTTATCTATTTAATATAATCATGGTTAGGAGTTTATTTGTTTTCAATGTGTGTTCATTGCAGGCAGTTTCAGGTGAAACAATCTCAACATGGAACATAATTCTTGATTCACCTATGTTCGGACAGAAAAATCTGGACTGTCAAAAAAATATGCGAATTTTTCATATAGATTATACTTTGTATGTACTCTTGTGATGTCTCGCTAATACATTTTTTATGTATTGCTAATACTCTTGTGGAACTTGGGTACAGGTCCTATCACTAGCCGACTAGGCCCAAGTAATATCTCGAAATGATATGTGACAACCATTCAAGAAAATTTCATTTTTGGTTTACTTGATGCATCCATGGTTAAAATTTAAGGAAGTCGCTCGTGTGTCTGTTAGTGCACGGAATGTCTGTTGACTTTGTCTACATCAAGTCTTAGGTCAATATGGGTCAACATAGGGTTTAGAATGTCAAAATCATAAAAAAATGTTGACAGGTTCGCTTATGTGACCATGTTAGGTCTGGTTCGCTTATAGGTCATTAAGTCTGGTTCGCTTTTGTGTCATTAATCAGGCTGGTTCGCTTTTGTGTCAAGTGGGCTGGTTCGCTTTTGTGGCAGTCCATATAAGCGAACCACACACTCTATATATAGCCTGATGATGTGTTTCATTTGTAACGTTTGGAGCGAACCTAGATCATTGTTGCTGGAACCAAACTCTGTCAAAACAATATCAGAATGCAATAAAGAGATAGAAATTAGAAAGGAATAGCTGTTGTTACTTTACGTGCATTGATTCCGCCTTTACACGTGAAGATGAGCTACTCGGATTGACTTTTCGGGTCAAGGAACGGTCCAACAAGTGGTATCAGAGCTCAGGACGAGGAGTTCATACTACTACAGCTTAGATCTACAAAAATCTCTGATTTCTACTCTTTTTCTTGCATACTTTTTCTGTTTTCAATAGTTCCTACGGTCAGAATGATCTAAAGTTCAAGTATTTTGAGCGAATTTGTCTTTTAAACAATCCGTAACAGTATCAGACGTTAAAACATAGTAAAACTCATTCAATTTTTATAAAATCTGATCAGATTGTAGGTATAAACGAACCAGAAACTTTGAACTCAGATCTACGGCATTTTAGTGGACGAAATTGGATATCATACATATCATTGTGATCGGAATTGTGTATAGAATAATCCTTGCAAGTTTCAGATCCAAATTCGTAACCGTTTAGGAGAAATCTAAGTTTTTCTGTTCGAAATCGCTGTCAAAATTGCAGGTTCGCTTTTTCGAACAAGTTTGGTTCGCTCATTCTGAAAATATCTGGTCCGCTTATCCGGACATTGACCTGGTCCGCTTATCTGGACATTTATCAGGTCCGCTTATACGAATCTTGAGGTCCGCTTATTCGAACATTAGCTGGTCCGCTCGAACGAACATAGTTGGGTTCGCTCATTAGTACATTGTCTGGTTCGCTCGAACTGATTTTTGCTTATTGTTTCGCTTATTCGAACCTGATAGGTTCGCTTATTTGTCAGACTAGTGGATTGTGCATATATTGTCGGTTTAGTGGGTTTATAGGTCCTATAAAATTGAATCTTATCATTTTTGTTGACCCAAATTAGCGGCCCAATCATAGTCTGAAAATTGAATTGAAGATAAAGACAGCCCATGTGCTTATTGTGTTGTCCAACATTTGAGGTCCAATAAGATCATTTGAAAGTTATTGACTACTTGTGTTTGTCGGATATAGTGGCCCAATCACTACATATCATACTGAATATGTTCGGTCCAATCAAGTGAATCTCGAAACTAGAATTGAGTTTGTGTATTTGAGATTGTCTTTTTGTGTCACGTCATATACTTTCACATATTCATTTCGTTTTTTAAACTGTTTGTTTGTTTGCAGGTGGCTTGAGGTGATTTACAAGGTGCAAATACCGAGAAGTTGAAACATTGTGGACTTTGAACTAACAAAAAATTTTGAATCATGTCATTTAACGAAGAAAGTGTGGTTAAAATGTTTGACGAAAAGGAAAATGATAATCTTGAAAGATTGAATGATTGGTATAGTAGATTTTGGTTTAACGCGAGAGAAAATGGGAATAAGCATGTTTGGGTTAATAGACTTGAAAATTTTTGTTGCAAGAAACATGAACCGTTGAATGAGTTGGTAACCCGGTATGATCAATTACTTGCAAATTTAAAAGCGAATGAGATAAGAATGTCAGATGCTGAACAGATATCAAAATTTGCAGATGTATTACCGGCTGAATGGAATGAATTCTTGACTAACCTGAAAAAGGATTATAGATTTTCAAATTTGAGTCTAAGAGAATTCATCGATAAAATTAAAACACACAATTATGAAAATGAAAAGAAAAAGAAGAAGTTGATAGATGAAATAAACGAGGATTTAGGAAAGATAGATTTGGATGTGATCATTGAAATGAGAAAACGAATCACTGTGTGTCTTGCAGCAAAAAATGTTATGAGATACGATATTAAGAGGGGTTGTTATATTGATGAAAATATGAATCCTCTTGATTTTGTTAAAATTTTCTGTGCAGGAACATACAAGATGGAAACAAAGAAAGAAGTTGATGATGGAAAGATGAATGGAAAATGCTTGAAATGCGAAAAATCCGAAGCAGAAAATGTCAATCTCTTGAAAGATGTGGAGAATTTGACATTGGAAAACAAAGCTTTGAAAGACGAGAAGAAATCTGATGATGAACAGATTCTGGAGTTGCGCTTGAACTGTGAAAAACTGAGATCTGAAAATGACAAACTTTTGAAGAATGTTGAGAGTTTGTCATTAGAAAATACAAATTTTAAAGAAAAAGAAACAGATTTGAAAAATCAAATAAAGATTTTAGAAGATGAGCGAGATATTTTTGGTAAAGATAATCTTGAAAAACAAATTGAAATCAATTCTCATCTTGCTAAAATCATTCAGCTTGAAAAAGAAGCTGAAAAAGCTCGGATTAAAATCAAAGAGCTTGAAGTTAAATTGAAAGGTTTTGTGACTGCATCAGATAGTTTGAATTTTCCCTGTCCAAAACCGATCAATTCTGTTCCAATAAGTGACAAGGTCACAAATTTTGACAAAGTCAAAATTGAAGATTGTGATGAAATATCTGATGATGAAAAAGAAAAGAAAAGAAAAATATTTTTAGATTTACAAGAAAAATTTAAAAATATTGTTTTGCAATCTACTGAAACAGGTGAATGTTCTAAACAAAAACCTGTTAAGAAGAGTGTAGAACAGAAACAAAAAGATAAAAATTTGAAAAATCCTAAAAATGAAAATAAAAGCTCATCAGATAAGTCATCCAATCATTTTGAAAAATCACAAAAATCTGAAAATAAAAACTCACAAAATGTTGGTAATAAGTGGTGCAGGTTTGACCACAGTGCTTCAAAGCCAAAACAAGTTTTCAGGAGGAGTGATAATCACCACAAAGCCAGACAATGTTATGATCTAAGCATATGGTGTGAAAGTGGTGAATGGTACGATAACAGGGTGTGCTACACTTGTGGTGTGAGAGGACACATTGCTGTTAACTGCCAGAATTGGAGTTATGAAACAAGAAGATGCTATAATTGTCATATCAGAGGACATATTGCCAGAGATTGCCCGAGGAGATCGATGGGAAGATTGAGGGTTGAATCTCAAAGAATGGAAAAGAAGCCAGTCAACGTCAAGCTCCATGAACAGAAGGTTCTAAAACCTAAAGTTCAGGATCAGACAATTCAAGAAAAGAAAGTTAAACTTTCACAGGGGCAAAAAGACAGACTGCGAAAGAAAAGGAAGAAGGCGAGAGAGTATCTCGAGAAAATTTTGTCTTCGGGTTCACCGGTTGGTTTGAATAAGAGTTCTGATGAATCAACTAACTTGACTGCAAAGCCAAGTAACTTGAATTCTTCAGATGCAAATCTGAGGACAAAAGAGAAAAAGAAAAAGAAGAAAATGGTTGGCGATGAATCTGATGTGTCAAAGTCAGACAAGCCACCATCAGGCAATGAATCTGACAGGTTAAAGTCAGACAAGCCATGTGCAGGCAATGAATCTGATTCCACAAAATCAGAGGAGCTACAAGTGGAGGTAAAAAAGGAAGAGACAGTTCTGTTAATGAATGATGAGAACTTTCCATCATTACAAGCCGCAAACCTAAAATCAAAAGGTGTTGATGCTGGAAAAATGTTTAATAGCAATGTTAAACATATTTTTAGCAAGATGGCTGATGGAAAGGTAAAAGGGGCAAAAGAATTTTATGAAGAAAGGAGAAAAGCTCAAAATGCACCTAAGGCTGGTCAGGCTTGGGTGTCAAAATTTGTTGGTTGAATTCCTGACTTGCCGGAGCTTCCAGGTTGGTAAGCGTGAAGCAGGTATCGGCATTATTCTTGAGAAATTCACAGGATGGTAACTGTGATATTTCGATTTACAAGTGGTAAATCAGGGACATTAAGTTGTACTTGATTTTCTACTAGTGTTTGTTGTTGACAAGGGTCTTAATTGTTAAATTCTTTAAAATGATTGAAAAAGAACAATGTGATGAAACCCCGAGTTTGTAAAAAGACAAACAAAACTAATTTTCCGGAAAAACCATTTGATTAAAACAAACTTAAGTGTTTTGAAATCTAAATGGGAAAATAGTTTGTTGTCAGGGGGAGTTCTGATTGTTTATGCCAAGTGAATGGCGAATTGAAGCGATTTGATAGTAGATCAGTTGGACTGTCACAGCATGCTAAAGAAATGGAGAGATAAAATGTGATAAACGATCTCACTAATGATGTGACGATAGGCTCAACTAGACTAGTAGATTTGCGATAACGATACAAACATAAATGTAAAAGCCTAGTTCTAGTGGGAAACATGGTCAAAAGCATAGTACTTGGTTTTGTCCTTCTTGACTGTGTACCTACTCAGTAATCGCTGATTGTCGAAAGACATAAAACTGGTTAAGTTTGTGAACTTTCACAACTTTGCTGAAAAGTCGCTGTGATTGTGCATTTTATTTTGCAAAGATTTAAACTTGTTTTATTTCTTTATTTTGTTTAAGCATCGGACATCCTCTGCGTATACGTGAGTATCGACCTGGATGTTGTTGCCTAAACGTTCTGCTTTATTTTCTTTGGTGTTTCGTTTAAGCTTTGGATCACCTCTGCGTATACGGGAGTATCGACCTGGTGGTTAAAGCCTAAACAACTTCAACTTATTTTTATTTTCTTATTTTGTTTAAACATTGGACTTTCTCTGCGTATACGGAAGTATCGACCTGATTGTTAATGTTTAAACATTCTGCTTTATTTTCGCACAAATCATAGTTGATAAAAGTTTAAAGGCATTACTTGAGTCAGTGTATTACATGATGAGGGGATATGCTGAGATCGTGGGGTCCATAAGAATTTTAGTGCTATCTTAATATACCTTAACGTATCGGTAAGCATTTCGAAAGTTTTTAGATTGAGCTTAAGTGGACAACAATATCATCAATCAACGTGAATCGTTTAGAACTTAAAACGATTAAAAGCTTAACGGTGCTAGTGATTTGTTTCACGAACTGATATGATCCTCTTACACAAACTCACAAAAAAAAATTGTTTGTATATATTTCTTTACTGCATTTCTTTAAACTTAAAATCCAAAAAGATTTTAGTGTGTTTTAGCATAAAATTTTGAAAATTCAAAAAGATTTTCGACAACTGATGTTGAAGGACTGATATTCAAAATTCCAAGTGTTAAACATGATGAACAGGATTGGGAGAATATGTTGAAAACTTTGAATGTCATTTACAAATGTTTTGAAAGATTGAGGGGTTAGTTAATCAAGGTCATTCACTTGAACTTGATGTAACTTTACAGATTGTTGAATGAATGTTGTCTACTAGTAAGTTTTTAAATCTAAGTGTTATAAATTTGTGAAACTTATATTGTGGTAGAGGATGTGCAGGTTAAACAGGTTTGGTCTTCATTATTCCCAAAGGAAGCTAATTGTCAAAGCTTAAACCAGGTATCTCAAGATCCCAGCATACTGAGAAGGGGAGTCTGTGAAAGGGGGAGTCTGGATCAACAGTTATTGGGAAGTTGAAATTAGAGCTAGGTGATGTTAAAACTTGTGAAGAATGCTTATGATGTGAAGACAGAGAGTTGATGAAAAGACTAAGACTGAAGACTATGGATCTGAAGATGCTAAAAGACTACGTCAACATCCAAGGGGGAGTCTGTTAGTGCACGGAATGTCTGTTGACTTTGTCTACATCAAGTCTTAGGTCAATATGGGTCAACATAGGGTTTAGAATGTCAAAATCATAAAAAAATGTTGACAGGTTCGCTTATGTGACCATGTTAGGTCTGGTTCGCTTATAGGTCATTAAGTCTGGTTCGCTTTTGTGTCATTAATCAGGCTGGTTCGCTTTTGTGTCAAGTGGGCTGGTTCGCTTTTGTGGCAGTCCATATAAGCGAACCACACACTCTATATATAGCCTGATGATGTGTTTCATTTGTAATGTTTGGAGCGAACCTAGATCATTGTTGCTGGAACCAAACTCTGTCAAAACAATATCAGAATGCAATAAAGAGATAGAAATTAGAAAGGAATAGCTGTTGTTACTTTACGTGCATTGATTCCGCCTTTACACGTGAAGATGAGCTACTCGGATTGACTTTTCGGGTCAATGAACGGTCCAACAGTGTCCAATGCGTATGATACTCAGGTCAGACCATTTTTTTCATTGGAATTATGATCATTTTAAGCTAGACCTATTGAATTGCTTTTGGTCATGTAATTGTTTCAGTGTGGCCTACTTATGTGGAGTATGTTGGGTGCTAGGATTTGTAACGGGTATTTGACTGCTATACTTGTCAGACCAATATTTATAGCGCTATACTTTATTTGAGGTGTTATGATTTGTAATGAGAGTTTTACTGCAGCCTGAAAGTAGTTGGAAGACGTTGTGCCATTCCACCTCTTTTAAGTCTCCATGTCTTGGTTATGGAGTTCATAGGTAAATGGTTATATTTATAATTTTATTGATATGCTATATATGATCATTATGAATTCGCACCATGAGATTTATTAGGTTATTAATTAATATTTATATATTTTATTTTATTATCATGGACCACTGGATCGCCTGCACCTCGACTTAAACATGTCACATTGTCTCTATATAAATTACGGGAGAGTTATGTTGAGATTGATTCACTAATATACGATGTGGCAATTTTAACCTATTTATTTGTGAATGAATATGTTTAGTGATCCATTTGATTGTTTATCAATAATTCATTTTTTAGTCAATGATTGCTTTTCTATCACTTTTTTTAATAATCTACTAGAAAGTGTTAGTGGCTTAAGTGAAACCTCGAGGGATATTACTTTTGTTTCAAGAAAGTGACATAAGTGAAACTTGAAGGGTTATGTACTTTTGTTTCAGGATCCAAACAGGTACATTTATTTTTACACTTCCCTAATATGATAAAATCATCATCTTGAGTCTTAAAATTTGTTTATTTTGATTTTGATTCGATGGGTCATTCAGTTGGTGCGCACGTTGCTTAAAAGAGAATTCGTTCCGGTGGATCACACCCAGATCCAAATAAAGGAGTATCTCATGACAGAAATGGAATGCTGGTGTGGAAGATATATTTTAGGTCACATGTAGTTTTTGTTCTTGTAGGGGTGGCTTTTAGAAACTTTCCAAGACCCGTTGGTTTTTTATGTTATGACCTCAATTAACTTTAAAATAAAATTGAACTATAGTATCTAACTAAGTTATTCTATATGCTAACAATTACGAATGTGATCTACAATACCACTTTATGATTGGTTTGTACGTGTGGTGCTTCCGACCCGTTATCATAAATGAGCACTAAAAAATTATGTAACCATATACAATATATGGTGCTCAAATCGTGAGTCTTAGTGAGTTTGTTTTCCTAATATATTAGGTTAGAAACTCATTTAGTTTTGATTAAATATGAATAAATTCAAAGTATTTTCATTCATTAAATCGGGTGTACACGCGGGTTCTAACCTAGTACTTTAATTCAATGCATAAGACTATCTCCAATGCTAAGGCCGTCCTTAGACGCCCTTAACTGCCTAGTCAGCTGTCACATCATATCCTTACAAATCCTTAAAATCCTTACAAATCCTTAATACCTCTCAATTTCTTCTCCAACCATTCAAACATCCTTATATATCCTTATATTTTCCACATCATTACCCATTTCTTCTTTAATTTTTATTACTTAGTAATAAATTATCAAAATGTATTTTAATAATTAAATAATTAATATAAGTAAATAACTAACATTTAAACTAAAAGTAAACTATATTTTTAAAAATATAAAACATATAAATTACACACATGCAACGGATTTTTTATATTGTTTACTAGGGTAGAACCCCGTGTATTACACGAGTTGAATAATTGTAATTTTATATACTAAATTAAAACAATTATTCTTTAAAAATCTCGTTTATTACACGGGTTAAACAAATGTAATTTTATATATTAAATAATAAAAAAATTATATCTCTAAGAACCCCATGTATTGTACTGAATAAATGTAATTTTATATACCAAATAATAAAAACGCGTGTATTATACGGGTTGAATAAATCTAATTATATATACTACATAATAAAAAAAAGTTATATTTTTAAAAACACTGTGTATTACACGTGTTAAATAAATATAATGTAACCTTGTATATTACACGGGTTGGATAAATTTAATTTTATAAACTAAATAATAAAAAAATTATATCTTTATAAACCCCGTGTATTATACAGGTTCAATAAATCCAATTATAGATACTAAATCATTATCATCATCATCATACTCAGTAAATCCCACCAATAGCAAAGCTAAGGTAGGGTCTGAGGATGGTAAGATGTAGACAGCCTTACCTCTACCATGTAGGAATAGAGAGGCTGCTTTCAGTGTGAGCCCCGGATCGATAGTAGTTTTGCATCAAGCCTTGGATATAAGGCACATAACACTCAACAATCGGGACAAACACCGATTAGTGCATGGTCCCTTTTGTCTTTCTACTATCAACGCCACCACATAATGATGCATGATTAATCGTCCTCCGCTTATAACGTTATTTTCACGAACTTAGTAAAATAATGTTAAAATTAGTGCAATTTCACTTTTGCCCTCCGATCGTCCACAAATATATACATTATATGCACATACCGCAAGCGGGGCGAATATATACTAAATAATAAAAAAACAGTTATATCTTTAAAAACACCATGTATTACACGGGTTAAATAAATGTAATTTTGTATAGTAAACAATATTCTATTGGATTCGTTTAAAAAAGCATAAATTTGGTTCGGTTTAATTCGAATCAAGTCATAAACTTGGTTAAGTTTAATTCGAATTGATTAGAACCTCAATTTGGAAAATCTAAAACAGAATTATATTATAAGCTTCTCTTCCTAATTAGTGTTTTTTAAAGTTTGATCTAATGTCTAATAAGTTATTTTGTATATTTTGTTTGTACTTTAAATTTTTATATGAGCGTATTATTGTTTTTTAAGTTTAAGAATATTGTTTTGTGCTATTGTTTAAAAAATCTTTAATTTATAATTTAAATTTGAAGATAATATATTATTAGATTAAATAGAATGATTCTATCCGACATTCAAAGTAAGATAAAATTTAATATTAATTGATTATTTATTATTTAATTAATTGATATAAGATAAGTATGAAAATTCCGGAAATTAAAATGTAGACGCCTTCAATGAGTGACACGTGTCCCAAAGTTGGTTTCTTTTATTATATAGTATATATTAGTTTGGATTATTTAAAATTTAAATCAAACCTTGAGGGTTAATATGTAGTTTACTTCAAAATTAAAGGGTAAATATAAAACGTTGAGTGAATTTCAAGGATTGTCCTTTATCTTTATACCCATTTTCAGGCGTTGTCCTTTATGATCAAAATTGACAAGTTTTGTCCTTTATGTTTTCATATCATACACGTTTTGTCCTTTAGGCCTAACCCAATTAGTTTTTTCAGTTAAATTTGGTCATGTGCTTTGCACATGAGGGCATTTTTGTCAATTCAAAGGTAAGTTCAACTGCAGATTTACAACTCAAAGCTTCTGCAACCTTTGAATTGACAAAAATGTCCTCATGTGAAAAGCACATAACCAAATTTAACTGAAAAAACTAACTGGGTTAGGCCTAAAGGACAAAACGTGTATGATATGAAAACATAAAGGACAAAACTCGTCAATTTTGAACATAAAGGACAACGTCTGAAAATGGGTATAAAGATAAAGGACAATCCTTGAAATTCACTTTAAAACTTTTAATAATAAAACAAAAAACCTCTCTCTTCTTTTTCACCTATTGTTCATCTTCTCCACAATAACCTCCACCATTGAACCTCCATGAAGCTTTCTAAATCAACCCAAGTCTGAACTAAAAATCACCATTGAGAAATAAAAATAAAAAACAAAAGGAAATGGCTCAAGAAGCCAGACATATCAAGCCCTTGCAGTCGGATTTTTCTTTCGGATCTGTACAAATCGGATATGCTCCATTGAGCCTGAAAACTTGGATTTATTCCATGTCACTCGGGCGGGATTACGGATTTCCCGTTGGAGACAGTCTAAATATAGTATTAGACTTTTACAAGTGAAGAAGTTGTAGTTATAACTTTTAGTGAAACAAACACTTATTAGGCTGGAGGGTGTGGTTGGAGTCCTTTAGGGGCTTTATCAGTCTATCTAAGCGTCACGTAGGAGCCATGTCAGCCCGGGGGCTTTATCATGCCCTCCTTTAATTTGCAGGGTGTGGATGAAGCCCCCGTCATGATTACCTAAATATTTATTTTTTAAAATTAAATGGAAATTTTAATAACTAGAAAATTAAAAAAAAAACATAATTTCATTAAAAAAAATAAAAACACTACAAAGTCATTAAAAAAATATAACTAGGAAATTTATAACTAATAATTTATAACTCGTCGTCTTCGTCGACTCCTCCTTGTTCACGATAAAACCATAGGTGCTCGATCAGATCGGCTCGAAGGTTATGGTGTGTGTGCCTGGCCCGTATCTTCGATCGGATAGCTTCTTTCTCAGCGTATGTTAGTATTGGGTTCGTTGGTTGGTTACTTTCATCATAGCTTTCTCCACAAAACGCTCTACCCGAGTCATCCTATATCATGTTATGCAAAATGATGCACGTATACATGATGTTTCTCATTACTTTTTTCAAGTATCCTCGACGGCTGGGCGATGATAGACCATCTCTTTTTTAACACACCGAAAGCCCGCTCGATATCTTTTCTTGCTGACTCTTGTTTTTTTTTTGAAATACAATCTTTTTTCGTCATCTGGACACGAAAGAGTTTTTACCAACGTCGCCCACTCGGAATAAATACCGTCTGTGAGATAGTACCCATGCTTATACTCCACGTCGTTTGCATAGAATGAAGTATCTGGTGCAACCCTGTCTATGACATCGTCGAAAAGATTCGAGGACATTAAAACTGCAATGTCATTGTTCACACCAGCCATGCCAAAGTACGCATACCAAATCCATAAATCTTGAGAAGTGACCGCTTGTAATATTAGTGTAGGACCATCATGGTCACCACGATGATGTTGCCCTTTCCAAGCGGTTGGACATGTCGCCCATTGCCAGTGCGTGCAATCAAGACTACCCAACATCTCATGAAACCCGTGTATACGCTGATAGGTCTCGTATAGAAGTGGAACGTCGGCTGCGGTTAGCATCCTCAAATATCGTCTCCCGTCCAGAGAGATAACACCTAATAAACCAGTGTTAATAAAAAAATAATAACGATGTAAATAAAAATAATAAATAATAGTGTTAAAAAATTACCTTCACAAAAATTTTCAAGAGACTCACGACACATTCTTGACGACATCTTTAAATATTCATCCCACGCATCACTCGCTGTGCCGTACGCTAGTTGCCTAATTGCTGCTGTACACTTTTGTAGTCCAGAGAAACCAACTTTGCGACTTGCACTTACCCTTTGCGTGAAAAATAGGGAATTCGCCCGCAAGATCATTAGAAATCTTAACGAATAGTCGTCGGCTCATACAAAACCTACGCTTAAACTGACCATCATCGTACAACAGATTTTCACAAAAATAATCTTGCACTAGACGTTCATGAGCACCTAACCGATCCCGTTCAAGAGGCGGTTGTCTGGTACGCGATGTAGAGGATTCGGCTTCTTGTCGCAAATAATTAACCGCCTCCTGCGTAATTGCGAGAACCATATCGTCAAGAACACCGTCGGATGAGGAGTTCGAAGACATTTTTTAGTTGTGATTGGAAGGGGCGGATTTACAGCTAGCTAGGGGGTTCCCAGGAACCCGTTCGGTTCGTAATTTATAGTGTTAAATTATATAGAAAATTCCCAAGGAACCCTTTAATATTTTAAACGGGAACCTTATAAACTAATCTATAGATGGTCCAGTGGTAAGTGCGCGCACTTGTTGTATATGTCCGACTAAAGTCGTTTTTTTGGCGTTTTTGTTTTTGTTTTTTAACTAAAAACGATAGGTCATTAGGGTTTTAGTTGTTCGTCCCTATTGTCGCCCTTTCCTGACCCAAAGACACACTCAATAACCCTCAAAGAACAGAAGAAGATGATGCTGTGGATGATGATTTGAGAAGTGGGTGTGGCAGCCATGAATGCTACAAGAACCTCCTCTGTATGTTCTTGCATTTTTTAACTATTATTCCTTTTCTGTTCTTGAATTTCTTTTAACTATTATTTCTTTTCTATCAGTTTTTTGCAATCACATTCTTGAATCTTTATGTATGTATTTATGTGGGTTTTTCTGTTTAATCATCAATGTATTGTTTTATAATTTGGCTTTTGTGAGTTGTTTAAAAGGATCTTATGGAATTGTTTCTTGATGGTTGCTTGCAGTGGCGGACCCAGGATTTTGGAACAATGGGGTCCAAATTTTCCGGTGTTCAAAATTTTCAGGTTTAAAAAAAAAACACAAAAAAATGTAACAAACAGGTATCGAACCTAGGATCTTTTGTGTGTAAACAAGGGGTTTTACCACTGCACCAGACTCACTTTCATTGTTATGGGGTCCAACTTAATAATTTTATGGGGTCCATAGCAAATTTTATATACCGCTTCTACTACTTTTTAAAAAAAGATTGGGGTCCGGGGACCCCGTTCCGCTATACATGGGTCCGCCCCTGGTTGCTTGCATTCCTCTGTTTGTTCTATAATTTAATTTAATATTTGAAATCTTTTTAGGGGTGTTATTTGAGCACATTCTTGAATCTTGATTGCTTTTTTTTTTATCATCAAATTATGGTTTTTATAATCTGAAATATGTGAACATTGTTTCTTGATGGCTGTTTGCTGACTTCCTTTCCTCTGTTTGTTCTTTAATTTATTGTTAAAAATCTTTTCAGGAAGTTGCAACATGAATGTGACACAACGTTTTTAAAAGATGAAATCTCATAGAGAACAATTGTAGACATGTTTTTTTATTCGTAAAGAGCATTTTATTTAACGTATTTTTAAATTTATCATGATGATGATTTTTCCATTATTATATCATATTTTTATTACGCGATGAACCTTATCCGACCCGAACTGGCAAACCGACCCGTATTTTTTAAGTTCCGACATATGATACTGGAACATTTAAAAAAGTGAACCCCTTGGAAAAAATTCATGGATCCGCCACTGGTGATTGGTGTGTGTTTTAGTTGTATTGGTGTGTTATTTAGTTTGGGATAGGTTTATATTTATATTTCAATAAAAAAAGTTTTTTTTTTTTAATTTTCGAACGTTGCCAAACGGTCATATTGACCAAGCCACCTCGTTCAACGCGTTTGAAGCTCGTTACCACGATGGAGCCCAAGCCATGGCGCCCCTGGTTAAAGTCGAGGGTGTGGTGGGATAGCGCCCCGGGGCGCTATAGAGTGTGAGCTGGCGGGGGTGGCGCCCCAACACCCTCCGGCCTTAGATATCAACTTATCAAAGAGAGACGTAAAGTATATTTGCTATCATCTATTCAAACCACTGTAAATTTTATGTTTATTGTAGTCAACTTTGTTTTTTAAACCATGTGTTATCATGGCGTTGGGGGCGTAGAAAGGAGGCCACATCAGGTGCGGGCGTGGGGCTCCGCCCAAGGGTAGTCATGGCATGACGGAGAAAGAAAAGAAAGTTATTATTATTTTTTTGTTTTTTCTTAGTATTGGATGTATACTGATCAATCATATTTTGGCACGTCAATCACTAACCAAACCCCTCTATTTGTAGATGAAAAAAGTGTGCCGCATAACATCATTTTTTTCTCAACCAATCACCATAACACATAACCTTATAAGCTTATTTATAAATATTTTAAACCTTAACATCTCATAAGAAATGTGTTATAAACAAACAATAAGTAATTAAAGTGGAAACTAAATTTGAATATAAAATATAACATATTCATCCACCCATCTAAGTTCTCATAATAACTATGATGATAAAGTAAGGAGTGAGGATTAAAAATAGCACAACGAATTTAACACTAATACTAATATGTATTAGGAGTGACATTTCTAGACATGATTTGAAACTAATCAAGCTTTATATTGTCATATATAACTTGTTTGATAAATGGATTTTGTTCAAATTAACATGTTTAACCAATTAGATTAAACGGATCGTGGACTTGTATAACTTGTTTAGTTAAATAAGTCGACTCGTCAAATCATTTTTATATTGTCATATATAATTTTGTTCATGACTGTATTCTCTAATACTTGCATAATTTTTATGTTAAAAAGTCCTTGTGTTAAATGCATTTGGTATTTTAAAGTCTTTGTTATTTCAGTGTATTTTAAAGTAATATATCCAATTTGCTATTTGTTAAAGTCTAATGCAATTTACCATTAAACTCAAATGACCAAGAATCATAATTGAGTTAGCATGTGTTCATAAGACGTTTATGTTTAAAGTCTTTATTTACGTTAAATGCAATTAATAACTCTTGTATGTTATTGTCTTTGTCTATGTTAAATCCATCTAACTATGAGTTAGAGGCTAGTGCCGATTAAATGATTAGTTGCTTGACTATCATATGCATAACAAAGTCTAATTTCCAAGTCCAAACACACAAAGGTAATGAAACACATGATCAGTATATCATTGATCATTTACGCCACTCTCTCGACTTCTATGTATATATCTTGGGCAACAAAAATACAAAAAAGAATTACAATATTCATATACTCTTAGAGTGGTTATAAACCAAAAAGAGGTCTAGTATATTAATCAGTAGGAAAAGTGTTAGCTAAACTCATTGTTACATCTATATGAATTTTTCCGGCGGGCCGTAGAAAATGCCCGCCAAGTAGTGCCCCTGTAAACGTAGAGAAGAAGATATTGGGTAAGATCTTACTCCATTAGTGGTGTTGAAAACTTGAAATGGTGATCACTTTCAATTTAGTAAGACGTTGAAATAGTGATCACTACCAGTTTAATGAGCCTAAGAAGTAATTAAAGTGGTAGTTTAATTAAAATAACACATTCGCCTACCCCATAGCCAAGGGCGTAGCTTTGTGGGGGCCGGGAGGGGGCGGCCGACCCCCCAAACTTTTCGCTCGTTAGTGGAGAGTATGTAGTTTTCATATAGAAATTTTTTGGTATATACGTTTTTGACTCCGTTCACCACCAAATCCAAACCACCAATGTTCTCTCTTTACTCCATCTCTCTATCTTTTATACTCTCTCGCCAAACCACCACTGAATTAACCCTAATTGCAGGTCTACATCCACTAAATTTGATGATTCTAAAATGACGATGGGATGAGAGGATGGTGGTCGTTTGTGTTCACCAATATATAGATTTAGAGAGAGGGATGAGAGGATGGTGGTCAGTGGCTTTAAGACTATGGGGTATGGGGCGGGGATTTGGGCGTGGGTTGGGGGAAAACGCCCAAGCCACCACCCCGGGTGGGCTTGGGTTGGGGCGTGGCCCTTGGGGCTTGGGTTTCAAGCCGGGCGTGGGGCGATCTTGACATCCTAGCTGGCTTGCTTCCATTCGCTGACCCCGCCATGTCATAGCGGGCCATATGAAAAGTTTGAATTTTAAATTCAAATCGTTTGGCTTGGCCAACCGGCCCCAATATCCCCTATAAATAACCCCAAACCCCACCGTGTGATCCATCCCAAACCCCACCGTGTGGTCCATCCCAAACCATCGCTATCCCCCGCTACCCCACCGGCTACCCACTTCATCCACGAACCCGCTACCCCAAGCCGAAGAACATGGCATCCTGGACCCACGAAGAAGAATTGACTCTCGTCACAAGCGTCGTTGACGCTATGAAGGGGCGGCCACCGGGCCAAACAAAATATTGGCCGGAAGCATTCGCAACCTACCGACATAACGTCGGTAACGACCGCCACAACCTCAACGCGTGCCAACATAAATGGCGCGAGCTACGGCCCAAGCTCGAGCGTTTCAAGGTTTACTACGAAGTTGTTCCGAGCGGCGAGTTAAGCCACGAGGACCGGGTGGCGGTGGCGAACATAGAGTTTCGAGGCAAGGAGCGAAAGGCTTTCGACAAGATCGACCTTTTTGAAATTTATTTAATGCTCTAGGTTTGTTATTTTGTAATTTTTAGAAATTATGTAATTTTTAGGAAATTATGTAATTTTTAGGATTATGTAATTTTTAAAATTTTAATGAAGTTGTAGGTTTTTTTATAAATGTTGTGTGATTTTTATAAATTTTTTGTATTTTTTTTAATATTCTGCCACGCGGTGCACCCAACCCAAGCCCAACCCACGCCCCGTCATACCCCAAGGACACGTAACTAGGCGGTGGGGGGGGGGGGGGGGGCTCCCATTCCACGTGTCAACAAATGCCCCAACCCAAGCCCCACCATACCCCACGGTCTAAACCCTAGATCTGTAGGCGGTGGTCGGGTTTCTCCGCCGTGGGATGAGAGGATGGTGGTGGTCGGGTTTCTTCGCTATGGGCTTTGATGGGTCTCGAGGTGGTCCAAGATGGAGACCCAGAACCTTGGTTCATTGACGATGACCTGGAACTTCCATGGTGGATTTTATTAATTTGAATATGGGTTTTTCATGGTGGGTGCTGATGGTTAAATATGTTGGTGGTGGTGTGATGCTTGCAGTGGTGGTTGCGTGATGGTTGCAGTGGTGGTGGTGAGGGGTTGACGGTGGCAAGTGATGGTGGTGGGCGTGTGAGAGAGAAGAGAAGAGAGAGATAATATAATTGAATAAATAGTAAAATGTTTAATATAAATAAATGAGTAAAATGTCTAAGTTGCCCTCATGTAAGATCTACTTGATCAGATTTAATCATGAAAAATAACTGAGTTAGGAATAAATGACATAACGTGCAAAGGTTTGCAAACATTGAGTACGTTTTTTATACTTTTTGATGACAAAGGACACACTTTGCAATCTAATGCGTTAATAAAATACGAGTTTTGTAATTTACTCATTGTTTTATGATAAGGGTGAACGGGGCACTCCCCTCTCTTACACACGGCCAATCAGCACGCGTCACGTCAACTCCCCTCTTAACTCCCCTCACACCCTCAATTTGATGGCGGCACTCCACTCACACAATTATTTTTTATAAAAAAAGAAGAAAAAAATATGATTGGTGGAAAAAGGGTGGACCCACATTAACAACCAATCACCCCTTCTCTCTCTCCTCTCCCTCATCGGTGACTACCCCCGCTCCCACTCCCCGAATTGCATCCCCGCGGTGATGGCGGCGGTGTTCCCGCTCAGGGACTTGGGTCACCGCCCCACTCCCCGCATGGTGCCCCGTTCACCCTAAGGTATATGTTCATGCTCCAGTCTATAATGGTCTAGTTTTGTTCTTTGCATTATTATTTTAACACATTGGTTAAATAATAAGTTTATTGTTTTATGTTATTTTTTCATATTAAATGCATTAAATACTCTTTTATGTTAAAGTCTTTGTTATTTTAAAATCAAATGTACTCTTTGTTAAAGTCAAATGCAATTTACAGTAACATGACCAAAAATCAAAATTGAGTTAGCATTTTCTCATAATTTCTTCATGTTAAAGTTTGTTAATGTTCAATGGATTTAATAACATATTTATGTTAGAGTATTTGTTTATGTTAAATGCATTTAACAAGAAATTGATTATTGGGTTGGTGGCTAGCACCAATTAGAAAAGTCATTGCTAGACACTATCACTTGCATAACAAAGTCTAATTTTCAAGTCCAAACATACAATGGTAATGTAACACATGATCAAATCGACTAGCGAATATAAAAAGTTGCAAATCATAGTCTAGTACCAGATAATCAGATCAGATAAGTATAGACGTTCATGAATATTTAAAAGCATGATTTGTGAGTCAAATATTTCTGTAAAGCCAATGCTAAACAAATATTTATGTTGAACAATACTAATTCAAACATCAAACACTCAATAAAGCTTTTTTTACATCTTTTTCTTATTTTTGGGTTGAAAATGTTTGTAGGTAAAGATGGAGGGGCTGATTGTAAATGTCGGAGGTTCAAGGTCATGATGGTGATAAAATCTAGTTTTCAAAAGTCTTAAGAGAGAAGTTGAAGAGGTATGATCCCAAATCACATGTGAACACATGTCAAAGGGACCACATCACTCCAAGCTGGCGTCTCCGTCATACAAAGGCATCCAGGAGGTTCTAGAAGCTTCTGGAAGAAGACACCTGGTGACAAGAAGATGCTCCTGCAGACATAAAGGACGACAGGTGGCACCAATAACGAGACGCAATCAGCTGTTGCAAGATCCTGGGAGGACAAGACAACAGCCAGTATTAGTGTAGGCCTAGCTGGAGCGAATAACATTACGCCACATCACCTCAGAAGAGGCTGACAACGTCAGAGGGGACATAACGGATATTCCTCCTGGTCGGACAGCTGGCGAACACCGACTAGCTGACAGGTCTCTTCCTTCACTATTCCCCGGCTATAAATAGAAGACTTTACCTCTAGGTTTAAGGATTTGTTTTCTCATTCTCTTACTCTATACGCACACTTATCATCAAAGCGGTTACTTATTCTCAGGCCAGAGGGTGGTCACAAAGAGAACCCCCATCTTCTCCTGCTTGTGACGAGTCACCGGTGTTGTTCGTTTTGCAGGACATCCTTGTAGAATCAGCTATATGGCGAGTGAAAGATAGAGATTGAACCATAGAACACGAGACGACTAGCTGAGATAGTCTAGTATTATCCAGTGTTTCATCATTTGCGTCCACCGCATTTTTACAACCATTTTCATCTCTTTTCTTTTCAAAAACACTCTTTAATGGCTGAACCAAACTCTTCTTTTCAAATCGGCGGTGAAGGCTCTCCGTTTGGCTGCCGGACATCGCACACATCCAAAACCACCAAAGGGACGAGCACGCCGGTGGAGAGTTTACTGATGCCAGAGTTACTAATGTCTTTGATAGTGCTACACGAGCAAACCAATAGATGATTCCCGACTCACCAACTACAAGAATAATCAACACGGTTTTCCCTTCACTGCCAGAAGGAGAAACACCAGCTTTATGGTACGCTAAGTCACATGCAGTACTAAACATGGTGATGTGCACAAAATGCAACATATAAATTACATCAATTGTGGCATAAAACTAACCCTTTTTTTAGTACTAATGTTGGAAAAAGTGTGTTTTTGTCTTCCTTTTGTATTTTCAGGATTAAATGAGCTCAAATGAACAAAAGAAGCAAAAAGGCAGCTAAATCTAACATAAATACAAGAAAAGGAACAAACGTGGCATGCCCGGCCTCCCCGACAGCATCTTCCCAAGCAAAACAAGAGAACAGAAGGCTGAACACGCCCCGTGCCCAATGAGCACGGGGGCGTGCCCAAGCTTCAGCAGAAAAGACAAAGATGTAGAAGCTTCTATCACCCACCACGGGGGCGTGCCCAGCGGACACGGGGCCGTGGTCAACTCTAAGATTCGCAGAATCTGGGGAAATCTTGATAGTACAGATACGCTTCTGCACACGGGAGCGTGCCCAGCGGACACGGGGGCGTGGTCAACTAATGCAGACAAACTGCAATTAATGAAGAAAGAGAAGGAAGGGGGACACGGGGCCGTGCCCAATGGACACGGGGCCATGCCCGAGTCTCTGTTCAGCCTATAAATAGGGGTGCTTGGCTAATTTGCAAACCATCCCTTGGCACACCACCTCTCTCACACTACACCCACCACCCACCACCATCACAACACCATCATCCACCACCATCATCCATCGTCCATCGTAGAGTGTGTGAGTCGTCTCGGGATCCAAGATTGATCGTAAGAGTTCTTGACAATCAAAGGCCATGTTTACCTAAGTCTCTTACATCACTTGGTGAAGACAAGTGTCTAGTGTAATACTTTTTATTTTTAATCTTTTCACACTTTTTATTTGGTTATGTATTAATGACTTTAATAACTAGTTTCTTATGTTGAAGGTGATTATTCCATATCGTTTGTCCGTGGTGTCTTGGCATTATTTTACTGTCTATATAAAATAAAAGATTTTCACCATTCATATCTCCACGGTCTATATGGAGATATGTTGGCTACCTGGTCGGGGGTTAAGGGAACGGTTTGGTAAGAGTCTTGCCTTGTTCAGTGTATAGATCCTGCAAGGACCAGTGTCAAATTTAGTAGGACCTCCTTCAATACCCACCGGTATTGGATGGCGGGGGTCCAAACTCTTTGATCCCCTCATATGTAAGCTACTATTAATACTTTAACCTGGCTACTTAGGACTGTATCCCTGCTGACTCAGACTACTTAGCCGAGGGTAACGTCACCTTCAAAAGAGGGGCTTACCATAATATGCATTAATAACTTAATTAATTATCTTTTAATAATCCGACCATTTAGGATTGTATCCTTGCTAACTCAAACTACTGGGTTGAGGGTAACGTCACCTTCAAAAGAGGGGCCTACTACAATAACTAAGATAATCTCTTAAAAAGTGCAAAAGTGCGGAAATAATCAAAGGTTACACTAAACACAAGTCGGATCCAAGTGATTCATATTGTCTATCTGTTTTTACTTTTATTTTATTTTTCAGCATTTTAGATAGTTTTTATTTTTCTAGTTTAAAACCTTTTTCTAACTTTTGATTTGATTAGACATTGGGGATAAACCGGTACGAAAAGCTCTTGTGTCCTTGGACGACCTCGGTATCTTGCCAACACTATACTACGCTCACGATGGGTGCACTTACCCATATGTGTGTTTGGTGTTAGTAAAATATCGTGTTTTATAAATTTAAAACTTGACTAACGTGTAAAAAGGGCTTAAAATATACTTAAATATATATCACACCACACGCGCATCAAGTTTTTGGCGCCGTTGCCGGGGACACAAGGATTTTAAGAAAGTTAGGAATTAACGGCCTAATCGTTTTTTCTAATTTTTCTGTTTTTTTAGGATTTTCTTAAATTTTCAGTTTCTGCAGAGCTCAGCACGGGCCGTGCCTGGTCGGACACGGGCCGTGCCCAGCATTGTCAGTGGCAGTTTTTATTTTCCGAGTTACAGAGAGTTGAGCACGGGGCCGTGTCGGTGCAACACGGGGCCGTGTCGGTGCAACACGGGGCCGTGTCGAACTCCCCAATAACAGGGATCCGGAAAACAACTACTGTATCTCCGACCACGGGCCGTGTTCATCTGAGCACGAGGCCGTGGTGAAGCTTCTGACCAACGTTCTTTTCTGTTTTTATTGCAGGACTTGGAACCCAGGCGCCACATCTGAACTTTCTACGTAGTGTATGAGCTCCAGTTCTAGTAGAGACATAAAAGAACCTCTTGAAGAACCCGAACGCTTTCTCAGAAAAAGACTTAAAGCTAAAAACCAAGAGAGTCTCGGGGGACCCACTTCCAATGGCGGACCAACATACCCTCATGGATACCTACGACCCACTGTAGGTAATCTCGGCGCCGCTATCAATGCACCGAATGTCGAAGCCAACAACTTCGAACTTCGACCGCATTTGATACAAATGCTTCAAAACTCCGCAACCTTCCATGAGCTTGCGGACGAGGATCCCCATCTACATATTACTAATTTCTTAGAAATATGTGATACCTTTCGGATCAATGGAGCATCAAATGACGCCATCCGCCTTCGAATGTTTCCATTTTCATTAAAAGACCGAGCTAAAGCTTGGCTTAACACCCTCCCAGTTGGTTCGGTAAACACCTGGGATGAACTAGCCCAAAAGTTTCTATATAAGTATTTCCCTCCTGCTAAAACGGCTAAACTAATGACTGAAATTAATACATATTCACAAGAGGATGGGGAATCCTTATATGAAACTTGGGAAAGGTTCAAGGAGCTACTAAGAAAGTGTCCTCATCACGGTCTTGCGGTATGGCAACAAGTATCCACTTTCTACAATGGGTTGTTGCCACACACAAGATAAACACTTGATTCTAGTTCCGGGGGACTTTTAGGTAATCGTCGCCCAAATGAAATATATAATCAAATTGAGGAAATTGCTCAAACCAATTTTCAGTGGCACACTCCCCGAGGCAATAAATCTATTGCCCCGGGCGCCCATAAGGTTGATGAAAGCACTCCCTTACAAGCTCAAATCGAGGTCCTTTCTTCAAAAATCAAAAAGTTAGAAATGGCAAAAAGGGTCTCGGTTATGGCTTGCGAGGGGTGTGGTGGGCCACATGAAAATTGGAGTTGTATGAAAGAATTAGATGATCAAACAGAAAAGGTAAACTACATTGATAATAGGCCTAGGCCGTCGGGTCCTCCAACGGGTACCCACAACCAAGGATGGCGTAACCACCCCAACCTTGGTTGGAGAGAACCCGGTAATAGTAGTAACCAACAAAATCTAAATCAACGAACAAACTTTCAACAACCAAGAATCGAGTCACAAAATTTCTCTCAACAAAAAGGTGGACGAGAAAGGCTTGAAGATACTGTATCTCGCCTCATCTTCGACACCGAAAAGAAAAACTCGGATCGATTTCAACAATTGGAATCGACTTTTAGAAATCGGCAAGCTAGCATTCATAATATCGAAAAACAATTAAATCAAATAGCTCAAAATTTCTCCGAGAGACCACAAGGCGCGTTACCAAGCAATACCGAAACCAACCCAAAGGCACAAGTACATCTCATCAGGTTGAGAAACCGTACCGTGGGTCCCGAGGAGGCTCCATTACCACCAACTGAAAGAAGCCCATCTAGCCAAACCACAACTCCACCCACGCCCCAACAAGAGAAGGCTTCTCCACCAATTCAAGAGCCTACTAAGACTCCTCCAGTTCCATACCCCGGTAGGTTAATTCGTCAAAAGACCGATGAGTAATTCGCAAAGTTCAGAAATTTACTAAAACAATTGCATGTTAATATTCCATTTATCGAAGTCCTAACTCAAATGCCTAAATATTCCAAATTCATGAGGGACTTCCTCACTCATAAAAGGAAAATTGAATCATTGCAATTAGTTAACTTAGGCGAAGAATGCTCCGCCTTGCTACTCAACAAACTCCCATAAAAGAAGCTTGACCCCGGAAGCTTCACAATTCCTTGCTCGATTGGGGGATCCCCCATTCGTAATGCACTAGCCGATCTCGGGGCAAACATCAACCTCATGCCTTCATCAATGTTCAACCGACTCGGCTTAGGGAAAACAAGCCCTACAAAAATTAGCATACAACTTGCCGAAAGATCCGTCAAATATCCACAAGGTATCGCTGAAAATCTATTGGTCAAAGTCGACGAATTTGTCTTTCCGGCCAACTTTGTCATACTAGATATGGAGGAAGATACCGAAGTACCACTCATCATAGGAAGGCCGTTCCTAGCTACGGCTCAAGCGGTGGTAGACATGAATGACAGGACACTAACATTGAGGATTGGGAACGAGGAAATGAAGTTTGGAGTTGGAAAAAGAGTAGAAGACGACGACCCGGTCAACTACATGAAGGTCATAGACTCAAGTTTGGATGACGCTCTTCGACGGTGTAGCATGGGATGCAAAAACATCCCACTTGGGTGACATATGACCAGGCTTTGGGTCTAGCCAAGGACCCTTATAAACATGGTGCACCACGGAGGCATTCCGCGGAACTATCCTTAGCTTAGTTTAGATTAATTTTTATGTTTTCTAGTTTAGTTTTAATTTGCAGGAATAAAGCACACTCGGGATGGTGAAGGGTAACATGGGAAGCATGAACCAGCACTCCATGCACAAAAACAGGGCCACCCGACAAATTTTTCTTCATTACAGCAAGTTCAGCACGGGGCCGTGCTCGCCCAACACGGCCCGTGCCCAACTATCTGCAGAAAATGCCCAGTTCAGGTAACTGGACATGCGGCGTGCTCACTGAACACGTCCCCATGCCCAGGCTTCTGTTTCTTTTTGACAATTTCTGTTACTGGCGATCTGAACACGGGGTCGTGTCCAGACGCCCAGTAACACAAATTTTTGCTTTTTCACACCTTTTTACACATTCAATCAACCTAAAAACTTATTTTTGGGACACATTGAGGACAATGTGTAATTTAAGTGTGGGGGGATGCCAAAACTTTGAATCTTGCAAGTCCTAAATACAAGCCTTACACAATACTCTATTGGAACCGCTAATCACCCCAATTTCATTTTTTTTCTTGTCTAGGTTTAACTTGAGAATTTCAAATTCTAAAAAGGTTATATTATTTCATATATAAATAAGCAAACTTTTTTTGCATAACCATTTGTAACTTGTGCTATGAGAGTTTTTCAAAAAAAAAAAACTTGATTTTCTAATTTTAACCCAAAGGTTTTTACATTTTGCAATTTTAACACTACATAATTTGTTTTTTTTTTTTATCTTTAATCCAAACTTTTCATTACTTTTAACCCAAAGGTTTTTATCTTTTGCAATTTTAACCCTACATAATTTGTTTTTTTAACTTTAACCCAAAACTTTTCATTATTTGCAATTTAACTTCACAACTTTTGTCACTTATACTTTTCATCTTTGGCAAATTTTCGGTTTACGTATAGTTCTTAATTTTTCGAGTTAATACGACGCAACGTACAAGTGTGGTTCAACTTTTTTATGTTTTGTTTCAAATTTTGCAAGTTAATACGACGCAACGTACATGTGTGGTTCAACGTTTTTACCTCTATTTTTCATGTTTGACAGGTTCGTCGCAACACGCAGATCCTAGGTCGAGTCAGCATTGGTGGTCGATAACGGTTGTGTGACATTAGTACTATTTGACACCGTTTTACGCCCCGTCGCAACGTGGCGTGTGCTTTGGGGGTTTTCCAAAGAAAAAATGGTTATGCATATGATTGTCGTAACCTTGGCTTTGGGGGCTTCCAAAAAAATTGATTTTTTTTACTTTTCACCCAAAAGTATTTCATAAATTACTTTTAAGCCAAAACTATTTGTTTTTTTTACTTTTAACCTAAAATTTTTTATCTTTTGCAATCTATCCTCACAACTTTTTTTACATTCAACTTTGGTCCTTTATAGTTTTCATTTTCCGCAAATTTTTCGCTTTATGCTTGGTTCTAAATTTTCTGACTTAACACATCGCAACGTGCGTCTTTGGTTTAACTTTTTTACGTTTCGTTCTAAATTTTGCGAGTTAATATGACGCAACGTGCGTGTGTGGGTGAACGTTTTTACATCGTCTATTTTTCCCCGTTTGACAGGTTTAACATAACGTGCGGGTCCTAGATCGACTTAGTCATAACTAAAGAATCCCCGCCGCATTGTGGCGGGTCTCAATTCTAGTTTTTACAAATTTACAACCGATAGCGTCGTGATAAAAAGAACCAACATAAGAAAATTATGAAACGGCATGACAAGTTTAGTTAAAATTTGATTATAAATACTTGATCACATAAAAACCCATTCCCACAAAAAGTGAGTTTTGAGCCTTTATTGAGCATACAAATATATATCTTTAAATTAAGTGCTCATTTTTCGTTTCTTGTGTGAATAGCCGCTTGGTTCTTACGACTCTAGAACTTGCCAAGATGATACATTCCCGGTCCTTACCAACTTAAACCCGAATAAGTAAATGACAGAGGCATTAGGACTAACTCTTTTTATTTCTACACCATTATTTTTCTTTTTTTTTACCACCTACCCAAAATCCCCCTAGTTAACCCCTTTGAGCCTAAACCTTTTCATTTCTTAACCCAAAAACAAACACCCTTTTACCCACCAAAACCTTTTTATTTTTAACCCTTTTGTTTTAGTAACAAGCACGGTTTTTCTTATGACTTCAAAAAAAAAAATGATGATGATGAAGCAAAAGTGAAATAAACAAACAAGTTTATCAAAAATAACTTTGTTTGAATAAAGGCTTCATCAAAATAAAAACTTCAAAAATAAAAAGTCTTACGGAAACCGACGCTTTTTACGCTTTTCGCCCTTTTACTAACCACTAACCCAACCACCTACCTTTAACCCAAGCCTTACCCTTCACCCCAAAAGTCCTCTTGATATTTACAAAGGTGTATAGTTAAAAAGGAGGAGGATTGATTGCCTGGCAAGCTTATGGTAGGAGTAAGTTCCATGCCGCTCTCGAGTGATTCACTAAAATACATCTTCGGCCGAGTGTTGAGTGTTCCCCCGTGAGGTATGTGAAATTGTATATAAATGGAATTTTAAAAAGGCATGTTATGCCCTAATAAGTAATTTATCTTATGAAATGTTTTAAATAAATCATGACGAATAGGATTGTAAATAAATAAAAATAAAACTTAATAAAGAATCTTGGAAATCCCGACACTCTATGACAAGCCCAAAAACCTTCTCTTCTACCCATTCCATTTGGGAGTGTAAAGCCACATTATAAAGAGTTTTGCTTGAGGACAAGCAAAGATTCAAGTGTGGGGGTATTTGATGTGCACAAAATGCAACATATAAATTACATCAATTGTGGCATAAAACTAACCATTTTTTTAGTACTAATGTTGGAAAAAGTGTGTTTTTGTCTTCCTTTTGTATTTTTAGGATTAAATGAGCTCAAATGAACAAAAGAAGCAAAAAGGCAGCTAAATCTAACATAAATACAAGAAAAGGAACAAACGTGGCATGCCCGGCCTCCCCGACAGCATCTTCCCAAGCAAAATAAGAGAACAGAAGGCTGAACACGCCCCGTGACCAATGAGCACGGGGGCGTGCCCAAGCTTCAGCAGAAAAGACAAAGATGTAGAAGCTTCTATCACCCACCACGGGGGCGTGCCCAGCGGACACGGGGCCGTGGTCAACTCTAAGATTCGCAGAATCTGGGGAAATCTTGATAGTACAGATACGCTTCTACACACGGGGGCGTGCCCAGCGGACACGGAGGCGTGGTCAACTAATGCAGACAAACTGCAATTAATGAAGAAAGAGAAGGAAGGTGGACACGTGTCACGGGGCCGTGCCCAATGGACACGGGGCCGTGCCCGAGTCTTTGTTCAGCCTATAAATAGGGGTGCTTGGCTCATTTGCAAACCATCCCTTGGCACACCACCTCTCTCACACTTCACCCACCACCCACCACCATCACAACACCATCATCCACCACCATCATCCATCGTAGAGTGTGTGAGTCGTCTCGGGATCCAAGATTGATCGTAAGAGTTCTTGACAATCAAAGGCCATGTTTGCCTAAGTCTCTTACATCACTTGGTGAAGACAAGTGTCTAGTGTAATACTTTTTATTTTTAATCTTTTCGCACTTTTTATTTGGTTATGTATTAATGACTTTAATAACTAGTTTCTTATGTTGAAGGTGATTCTTCCTTATCGTTTGTCCATGGTGTCTTGGCATTATTTTACTGTCTATATAAAATAAAATATTTTCACCATTCATATCTCCACGGTCTATATGGAGATATGTTGGCTACCTGGTCGGGGGGTTAAGTGAACGGTTTGGTAAGAGTCTTGCCTTGTTCAGTGTATAGATCATGCAAGGACCTGGGTCAAATTTAGTAGGACCTCCTTCAATACCCATCGGTATTGGATGGCGGGGGTCCAAACTCTTTGATCCCCTCATATGTAAGCTACTATTAATACTTTAACCCGGCTACTTAGGACTGTATCCCTGCTGATTCAGACTACTTAGCCGAGGGTAACGTCACCTTCAAAAGAGGGGCCTACCATAATATGCATTAATAACTTAATTAATTATCTTTCAATAATCCGATCCTTTAGGATTGTATCCTTGCTGACTCAAACTACTGGGTTGAGGGTAACGTCACCTTCAAAAGAGGGGCCTACTACAATAACTAAGATAATCTCTTAAAAAGTGCAAAAGTGCGGAAATAATCAAAGGTTACACTAAACACGAGTCGGATCCAAGTGATTCATCTTGTCTATCTGTTTTTACTTTTATTTTATTTTTCAGCATTTTAGATAGTTTTTATTTTTCTAGCTTAAAACCTTTTTCTAACTTTTGATTTGATTAGACATTGAGGATAAACCGGTACTAAAAGTTCTTGTGTCATTGGACGACCTCGGTATCTTGCCAACACTATACTACACTCACGATGGGTGCACTTGCCCATATGTGTGTTTGGTGTTAGTAAAATATCGAGTTTTATAAATTTAAAACTTGACTAACGTGTAAAAATGGCTTAAAATATACTTAAATATATATCACACCACACGCGCATCACATGGCGTACGCGCAGATGTGAGCACATGCGCAGTTCCCAGCACAAACACCAATGCAGCAAGTGCATGCGCAACACACATCGCATTACCCATCGCAAAGGGTTTCATCACTTCACCAAGAATCTACTTACGATACTTAGGCGTACCAGCAACAACATCCAAGGTACAATTATCATAATATCAGCAGTACACGTAACACGTACTTCAACACCGAAAATCCCAACAACTCTTATCTCACACGACCTAGAGCGTGCATGCCAGTACACAAACGACCGGGTTCACGTAGGATGGAGAAAGAATTTGAAGGTATGTCAGATGAGAATGATCCGTCTTACCAAGAGGGAGACAGTACGAGCGTGTTCAGTAGACTCCCACCAAACCATGAAGCATACAAATCTCATGCGCCCGTAGGGTACAATCCAGTAGCAGAATACGATTTCACCTTGAGTTACAGACCACAAGGTGTAGCTGAAAAATCTAAGTTTATCAGGGAAATCTCCATGGCTCCACTCGAAAAAACCAAACTGCCACACAATGTCAGGAAGTACAACGGGCTCACAGACCCGGACGACCATATTCAAGAATTCACAAGTGCTGGAGTTGTAGGAGGATGGTCACTTCCAGCATGGTGTCATTTATTTGTACAAACTTTCGTAGGCGCAGCACGCACATGGTTTGACAACTTATCATCTGGAAATATTAAATAATGGATGGATTTATAAGAAAAGTTCCTCTCACATTTTAGCTAACAACGCAGGTATACAAGAGACCCAGCTGAAGTCCTAAACATCTGGCGCAAAGACAGTGAGCGCATCGAAGACTTCATCACGAGGTATAACAAGGAATGTCTAGAAATCGGCAATGTTGGCGATGAAATCAAGCGCGCGCATTTCATGCGTGATGTGTGTAAAATGCAACATATAAATTACATCAAATAAGGCATAAAACTAACCCTTTTTTAGTACTAATGTTGGAAAAAGTGTGTTTTTGTCTTCCTTTCGTATTTTCAGGACCAAATGAGCTTAAACGAACAAAAGGAACAAATATGCAGTAAAAACTAACATAAATACAAAGAAAAGAAATAAACGTGACATGTCGGACCCCTCAGCAGCATCCCCAAGAGCAAAACAAGAAACAGAAGGCTGACCACGACCCGTGCTCACTGGACACGGGGGCGTGGTCAGATGTCTGAAGAAATGGACAAAGCTGTGGAAGCTTCTACACCCACCACGAAGGCGCGCCCAGCTCAGCACGGGGTGTGGTCGACGCTAAGATTTGCAGAATCTTGGTAGTACATATACGCTTCTGCACACGGGGTCGTGCCCAGCGAACACGGGCCGTGTGGAGTCTAATGAAGACAAATGCAATTAATGAAGGAAGAGAAAAGGGATGGCCACGGGGGCGTGTCCGCTGGACACGGGGCCGTGGCCGGGCTTCTGTTCAGGCTATAAATAGGGGTGCTTGGCTCACTTCAAAGGCATCCCTTGACAAACCACCTCTCTCCCACTTTGCCACCACTCCACCACCACTACAACACCCACATCCACCACCATCATCCATCATCCACCTTAGAGTGTGTGTAGTAGTCTCAGGATCCAAGATTGATCGTAAGAGTTCTTGTTAATCAAAGGCCATGTTTGGCTAAGTCTCTTACATCACTTGGTGAAGACAAGCATTTAATGTATTACTTTTGATTTTTAATCTTTTCGCACTTTTTATTTGGTTTTGTATTAATGACTTTAATAACTAGTTTCCTATGTTGAAGGTGAAACTTCTTTATCATTTGTTCGTGGTGTCTTGGCATTACTTTATTGTCTATATAAAGTAAAAGATTTTCATCATTCATATCTCTACGGTTTATATAGAGATATGTTGGCTACCTGGTCGGGGGTTAAGGGAATGGTTTAGTAAGGTTCTTGCCTTGTTCAGTGTATTTAGATCCTGCAAGGACCTGGGTCAAGCTTACTAGGACCTCCTTCAATACCCACTGGTATTGGATGGCGGGGGTGTGAATGGCTTGATCCCCTCATATGTAAACTACTATTAATACATTAAACCGGCTACTTGGGATTGTATCCCTGCTGACTCAAACCACTTAGCCGAGGGTAACGTCACCTTCAAAAGAGGTGCCTACCACTTTTCGCATTAATAACTTAATTAGTTATCTTTCAATATTCTGACCCTTTGGGATTGTATCCTTGCTGACTCAAACCATTGGGTTGAGGGTAACGTCACCTTCAAAAGAGGGGCCTACTACTATAACTAAGATAATCTCTTAAAAAGTGCAAAAGTGCAGAAATCATCAAAGGATACATTAAAGGCAAGTCGGATCCAAGTGATTCATCTTGTCTATCTGTTTTTATTTTATTTTTATTTCAGCATTTTTAGTTTTTATTTTTCATACTTAAAACCTTTTCTAAAAATTTTTAGTTTGATTAGACGTTGAGGATAAACCGGTATTAAAAGCTCTTGTGTCCTTGGACGACCTCGGTCTTACCAATGCTATACTACGCTCACGATGGGTGCACTTGCCTATGTGTGTGTTTAGTGTTAGTAGAATATCATGTTTTATAAATTTAAAACTTGACTAATGTGTAAAATGGGCTTAAAATATCAATAAAAATATATCACACCCGACACACACCAATGCGCGCTGTCAAAAGCGATGATTTAATACGAAGAGTGAGAGGAAGAGAGGGTGGACCAAAAGATTGGGAGACATTCATTGAAGCAGCTAAGATTATTGCTCAAATGGAGAAACAACTAACCGGTGACGAAAGCCGTCAATTCAATTATAACCAACACACCAATGAGAGACTTAACAAAAAAGGGCGAAATCCTACTTGGAGGGCGTCTGGTTATAATGAGAAGCCGCAACCTTCAGAAGACGCGCGAGCAACCATCAACCAGATCGGATACTGGAAAGAAATCAAACAAGAAAACAGAGAGAGGCAGTGGACACCTCTCACCAAAACTCTATCCAAAGTGTTATCCACTGAAAATCATTAGTTCAAAGTCGGACAACAAATGCGCAACAAAAAGGGGCAAGACCCAAATCTTTTTGCGACTACCACAAAGATTTCGGCCACCTGAGGGACGATTGCATAAGATTGAGGCAAGAGATGGAAAAAGCCTTAAAAAGCGGTAGACTGACACATCTGATAAAAAATGTCAGGAAAGAGACGCACCAAATCAATAGAAGAGATGATAGTCCAGATAACAAAAAACTGCAAACTGCGACGATTGGAAACACACATGGTGCAAGGCGGTACCAGAAGAGGGAAAAAGAATTACCACAAGCAGGTACAAGATGACACGTGGTGCGAACAATAGGTAGTCTTCCCCATCGTCAGGGGCGGACCGTGTGCGAGACGACCTATTGTGATCTCAGGCGTATTTGGCCATTACCAAACAGATTATATATCCATTGATCCTGGCAGCACCGTCGACATCATATACGAACAATGCTTTAACCATTTGGACCCAGAAGACAAGGCAGGCTTAGAACCAGTTGATTGCCCACTCACCGGATTCTGCAATGAAGCATCTTTACTTTGGGTCAGATATCATTCCCGGTTCTGTTGTCAGATGGAAAGAATTCGCATACTGAAGATGTCATTTTCATGGTATTACCTGCCAACTCTCGACATGATATCCTTCTGGGAAGGGAGTCCCAAGGAGACTTCAACATGATTTGTTCAGGCCCTCATTCTACGGTTGGGTTCCCAACAGAGACATGCATATCAATTATTTACTCAAGGAAAGAAGTGCTAGTAACAGATGAAGTACATCCAGCGAAAGCGAGTAAGCCCACTCCGCATACCAAACAGGAAAAATGGATCCTCAATAGGACGTACCCGGAACAAACAATCATGATAGGGCTGGCAATTTCAGAGAACATCTGCACATTTCTGAAACAGTTGTTGTTCAGAAACATGGATATTTTTGCTTGGACACCGACAGACGTGGTAGGTGTCCCAAGTCACATTGTAGAACATCGCTTGAACGTTTCAGAGAACGTGAAGCCAGTCGTCCAGACGAAGCGCAATCTAGGGCCAGAAAAAAATGAAGCAATGAAAGAACAAGTAACAGAGTTGGTTAACGCTGGAATCATACGTGAAGTGTGTTATCAAACATGGGTCGCAAACCCAGTGATGGTTCCAAAAGGAAATGGTTGATGGCGCATGTGTGTTGATTATAAGGACCCGAATAAGGCGTGCCGAAGAGATTGTTACTCGCTACCAGAAATCGACGAAAAAATGATTCCTTGGCCGCATTCAAATGGAAATGATTTTTGGACTGCTACAAAGGTTACTATCAAGTTCAAATGGTCTTAGAGGATGAAGATAAAACAACCTTCCGCATAGCAATGGGCCTGTACTGTTACACCAAGATGCCCTTTGGGTTACGCAACGCAGGGTCCACGTACCAAAGATTGATGAATGAGTTGTTCGGATATAACATTGGTAAGCACGTAGAGGTTTACATGGAGGATCTGGTGATCATGAGCAAAGAAGAAGTTCAGATGTTATAGAACATCGAGAAAACCTTCAACACGTTGTGCAAGGCCAATATGAAACTCAACCCCTCCAAATGTTCATTTGGCATGGAAGAGGGGAAATTTTTGGGGTTTATCATCACGAAAGATGGTTTCAAGGTAAACCCAGAAAAAGTACAAGCAATTGAACGCGTGTCGTCACCATCAACAATCAAGGAAATGTAAGTCTTGGCACGGCGTTTAGCCGCATTAAACCGCTTCCTCGCCAATCATGCAGCAAAATCATTTTAGTTTATCAACACTGCGTAATTGTGTTAAGAAAAGCAAGTTCCAATGGACTTCAGAGGCAGAAGTCACCTTTAAAGAAATGAAAGAATGCTTAATATAGCTTCCAACTCTCATGGCCCCAATAAAAGAAGAGCCATTGATTATGTACTTATTAGCTTCTGAGAAAGCAGTAGGAGCAGTCCTTCTAGTTGATCGCAAAGGCATGCAAACTCTTGTATACGATGTCAGCCGCACGTTGATGACCCAAAAACCAGATATTCAATTATGGAGAAACTAGTCCTAGCTCTCGTCCATGCTTCCAGGGGGCGATGCAGATACTTTTCAGGGCAAGTCATTCATGTTCCGACTAATTACAACATTGGCCACATCCTCACAAAACCAGAAATTTCAGGAAGATTAGCCAAGTTGGCTATCAAGCTAGGAGGGCACAATGTGGTTTTTAGACCAAGGCAGCAATCAAGGGGCAAATGCTAGCAGACTTCACCACAAAAATGCCTGATGAAAAAGATAGAGAGTGCAAGGCAATGGAAAAGGCCGAACAAGAAGCCACAGGAGCGAAAACAAGCATGCCGACGCATTAAGCAAACTCGCTTCAACAAGTTTTTAGCACTTAGCCAAGGATGTACTGTAACACCTTGAAAATTTGTGTCGGATAATATAATGACACGTGTCCACTCTCAAATATGCCTAATAATTTGGACGAGAGGGACTAATTTTGTCAAGTTATGAAACTATGAATGTGAAGGGACCAAATGTGTCAACATGCTATTTTATAGCCTCTGAGTGACCCCTGCAGACTGTAAAGCCTTTGTGCTTACGGACCGCAAGCATGAATTATTATTGTCTTTGAGTAGCGGATACGGACCGGAAAGCTTTACAGCTTACAGTTCGTAAGGATTTGAAAATTGTGTGCGCCTACATGGCTTACGGACCGTAAGCCAGAAGGCCATACGGTCCGTAAAGGACCGCCAGTGGCAATATTTTTGGAGGCCAAGAAACTCTGCAAACTTACCACCTATCTCGCACAATGCCACCCTCTTGCAGCTCTTAACACTTCAATAACACCTGGAATGATCTTAGATCATCTCCAACACCTGTCTTGATCCCAATTCAACATCTTCAACTATAAATATGACTGATGCTCAACACTTTTCTTTGCTCATTCTTCATTTCTCTTCTCATCTGCTTAATTGGATGTTCCTAATTTTAAAAGGAGCTTCCCTAGAGTTCTAAATATTCTAAGGATCATAAGTAAGTGTTCCTTTCTTGCTCTTTCCTTTTGTAGGCTAAGAATTTAGCCGAAAGTCAAGCAAATTGACTTTTGCTTTGACTTTCGGTTTAGACCACTATGGTCCAGCCATTGTTCGAATCGAACATGGCTACGTGATCGCAATAAGGTAGGTGTTAATCCCTCAAAAGAGCACCTCCTGGAAATCACGTTAAGTTGGTCAAATGACGGGTCAAAGTTATGTTTAATAAAAAGTCAAACGACATATTTTCGGAAAACTTATAAAATAAAGTTGTAAACGTTTTAACTCATGTTTTTTAACATCATATCAATTGGTAACTAATATTAGAACATGTATAAACATGTTCAGCCCGTCATTTCCAGTTTATGTGTCGGTTCGCAATCGAAAGTCAAACAATTTAACTTCTGCTTTGACTTTCGATTCTGGCCCGATTTAGCAACTTTAGCCATTGATTCTAATTTGCATTATGATCATATTATAATGTAGACTAACCCGCTGTGGTTATACTATCTGATCATTATCAGTTCTTGAGTTTTATTGCATGTTCTTATAATATGCCCCGAATAATGACCAAAATGCCCCTTTTGTGCATAACTTAGTTTTAATAAATGATAAACTTATGAAATGGATAACCTACTGATATGGTAATATGATTAACATGTTTTGGCATAATGAACTTGTTCATAACATAAGTGTTTATACAAGTTCATGAATTATGCCATATAATGACTAAAATGCCCTTATGGTGCATAGTTTGGTTTTAAACCATAATGATCATACAAAGTTGATAACCTACTGATATTACAACATAATTAAAATGTTTTGGCATATTGAACTTGTTTATAGGCGCGTACGGTTAGCTTATGTAACTAGTTTACGTAAGTTCACCGAAACGGGTCAATTCTTTCAAATTACTTCAAATTCCAGAATGTATATTGTTTACCCATATTATACAAGTCTTAGGACTTGTGAGGGTTAAACTACATTCTATCTGGTCAACGCTTAATCTAGCGTATCATACCGTTTTCATTAATTTAAGTTAACCGGTCCAAGTCTGTGACTTGAATAAGACCCGTTAGTGTTCTAATTGGTTATTATACCATTCATTCCAGACTAAGGCATTCCAATAGATTGCAACCAAGATTAGTTAATTGATATATCGGCTGTGATTACTAATTATATATTGCATTGTGAGATTATTAATCCAGGTAAATACTCTTAACGTATTTTCCCTATACGAGCTTGGGATACGGTATAATATTACCTCATGGTCGGGTATGGGATCAAAGACCTATGTGTCGGGAATTCAAATAACCCGTTTTAATTCGTTTTGCTTGAACTAAATCATTGGGGGTTAATACGACTGTGTCCTTGATATCTCGGCTCATTTAATTGCAAGTGGCCACGACCTAAGCACGGGGTGTAGGCATATACCTGACAGATGCTAATGTTATATTAAAATGATTTTTATAACCGAATACGGGTTTGCCCAATAAGGGTATTCCTAATAAGGGAATTAAAGTGGTGTGTCGGTTAATCATGTCTCGGCATAGTTTCTGGGCCCCGTATGAATTGTCAATCTTGTAAAACTGATAACATGAGAAATAGTTTATCCCAAGTTATTTATGAAAATATATGTACCAATGTGTACATGAAAATGATTTTGAAATATTTTCAAAATGTGTCTGTTAATTGTATTTACCTGTGTAAACTGACATATCTTCAAAAGACTAAGTGACAGGTTGCAAGGTTATGAAATAGGCTGGAAGTGCCCGGTAATGCTTAAGAGGAATTTGCAACTCCTTGCATATGAAGCCTAGTAGTATGTTTATCATTTTGTAAATTTCGATCCACCTGTGGATCTTTTGATACATCCGTCTGTATTATATTTTTGGTGCATTCAGACATTATTATTGTAATAGTATTTTGAATACAAGACTTCCGTTATGCTATTTGTGTATTTGATATTAATCGTCACGTACCCCATCCGGGCCCACCTGAAAATATCAGGGTGTGACAGGTTGGTATCAGAGTCAACATTTGAGTGAATTAACAAGATGTTCAGGGGAAAGAAAGACGAGCGAAGACTTTCATTTATTTATCTTGTATTGTAATTCATTTAAATTCCAAAAGTCTCTACGTGGACATGTCTTTTCTTTTTAGTCCTTGTGTGGACATGTACTTTTTTTAGTCCCTGTGTGGACAAGTATTTAAGTTTATTTCAAAGTCCCTTTTTGGGCAATTAATGCAATGTTTCTTAATTTAAATGAAAATTTTAAAATTATCTATTATATATATTACATCCCTTTTCAAGCGGTCGTCTCGATTTTATTCGAACTTTATCGATCTGCTCAATGTTTTAAAAAGATCTTCTTAATGGTTTGATCAGCCCATATGGCAAGCCTACATGATTGGCAATAGAATAGTAGTGTGGCAATGAGGAATCACACTAACCAAAAGAGGTGGAGGGCATATGCCCAAACCTCATTCCTATAGTCCATTGAGACTACGGATATATATATATATATATATATATATATATATATATATATATATATATATAGGGTCGAGATTTAGAGAAAACGATAGAAAGTGTGAGAACGGTGAGAACGCTTATGGATCGTCCGATCAAAACCATCTATGGACTGGATTGGCGCGGTGGCGTTTTCGTAAATAACATCAATTTTATAACGTGGACGCTCTTCATTAAGGGTAAAAAGTCTTTTGACTTCTCCACACAAAACGACATCTCATGAAAATAAAACGCCAAACAAAAATCACACACCATTCTAAGTAAAACGCCATTAGATATAAAACGCCAAACTTAATTATAATAAAATCCCGCCTAAAAAACCGCCAAAAATCCTATATATAAAACATCTCAAACCTTCAATTAAAAACACACACAAAACCCCAAATGCCATATTTAATATATACCATTCGTCTTAGAAACGCCAAAAAACCCAAACAGCAAATATCTTCTAAACCAAAACGTTTATTTGAAATTAAGTTTGGTTGACTGTAAGCTTTCGCTCAATGTAATGCAAAAAATCCTTAAGTAAGGATATTGTCCATTTCATTGAGCAAAATCTTATTGACTTATCCTCAACTTCCATCCAATTTATAACGCCAAAACATACAAAAAACCATTATTGAGGTTTGTTGTCAATAAAGTTTAGCGGTATGTGGTGGACAACATTGTCAGTTATCTTTCTTAACTGAGGATTAACAATGTTGTCCATCACCATACAGCAAAACGTTATTGATTTTAGCATGATCAAATTTTGAGGTTTAAGGTGCTTTTATTTGGTGGCGTTCTTTTTATCGGTAAAACGCCAAAAAAGTTAAAAAATCAAACATCGTTCAATGAAAATTCAAGGATTGTTGGCTGAAAAAGGGTGTAAACTCAATAAAATTTTCCTGCATGAGATGGACAAATATTATAGAAAAAGAGGCTGATTTCAGACTTTGTGCTTCCACACGGAGAAAAAAAAACTACTTCGAAAAACAAAAATAAAAAAAAAATCATACGAAAGTCGAAACAGCCAGTGAAGATGCTTCAAAAGAAGAAAGAGACTGGTGACAGTGAAGATTTGGAAGATCAATATATATATATATATATTAATTTTCTTTTTCAGTTGATTGTTATATAATAAAAACGTAATATCTAATAAAAACGCCACAAAGCCAAATGCTTGTCAAAATGAAATAAAATAAAATAAATAAAAACCAAACTTGAAAATGTAACTAGAAACAGAAACTAAAACGCCAAACTTGAAAGATGGGACGTGTTACAGACTTCAGAGATAAAGCTTATCAAAAGCAATAATTACAAACAGTAACTGAAACGACGAATGCTTTATTATAATAATGCACCGCCTAACTTGCGCGCCAAAAAGATATCCTATAAAATGATACGTATCAGCAACTTCCATTTGATCAAACCAAAAAAACAAACGCCAATACTACTAAATACCACTAACTGTAAAACGCCAAAAAATTAAAAAATCAAAGATGGCTAATATGCTTACTTGGATATTCAGTATTGTTCTTCATGAAGTTTCACTGAATGAATTGTTAGCAGAGGGGAGTAACTCAGTAAGATTTTGGTGCATGATATGGACAAAAATTCAAGAAAAAGATATTGATGACAGTCATATATCATTTTGTATTCTTTGTTCTTGAAGAAGGCTTGGATGAGGAGAAGAGATCAATGACACTGAAGAGTGGGATGATTATAAATATGAAGATCAAGATGAAGAAAAAGAGAAAAACCCACCCACACGTCATAGATCTATGTCCCCAAACATCCACAAAAAGACACTTCAACAGACGAGCAGGCAAAATAATCAAACCGATGGATTTGTTAAGTTTTACATAAAACGTCATATATTTGGTGACAGTTCTTGTACTATTAAAGAAGAGAGAGACTGATGACAGTGAAGATTGTGAAGAGAGGTCCGATTAGGATTTTTAATATATTTTATTCGCTTCTATTTTTTCCCTGTGGTTGTAATATAATCTTACATTTGTAAAACGCCAAGATACCACAAACGCCAATATATATATATATATATATAAATAATAAAACAATGGGCCATCTTGTTTAAAACGCCTTGAAAAACGCCATTCAGATAGATTTGAATTAACGCCATAAACGCCAAAATGTTAATACAATGAAACAATTAAATGCCATTAATTATTGAATTTGGTTAACTCCAAAAATCTGAAACCCCAAAAATAAAACAATATTGTGAAAAGCGGAACTGGAAAAGCAGAAGATAAAAGGACAAAAAGCCCCTCCGCCCTTCCCTATGCCGCGTGACACGTGTTGGGCCAGGATGCGTTCTCACCGTTCTCACACTTTTGAGCGTTTTCTCCTGACCCCGTTTCTATATATATTTATCTATATATATATATATATAATTGTTGGACTCTGTATGCCCAAGACACATATTAAATTGATATGGCTAGTACGTTATGATCCAAGTCGAGTCATACCCAAATACAAGCTAGACAAACACTTACAATATTTATTTATGATATGATCAAACAAATAAATATTAACACTTACAATATTTAGAAATTGGTTTTCTAAATAATTGCACTTGACAAACTAATAAATTATATGGATAATTTGTTTTGAGAGAGTATTTTATTTTGTTATTTAATTGGTTAAATAACATAATAAAAATAGCATAAGTCTTATAACATATGTTGTTATATTTTATAAAAGTTATAAAATATATATATGTAAGACTTATATTATTTAAAAGAAAATTTTGTTTTTTTTAAAATAAAAGTCTAGGCCGCCACCCCCCCATGGGGTCTTCCCAAAAATGTTTGGTCCAATAAGGTTTCATGCATTTGCATGTGCCTTCATTGGGTGGTCTTCCCAAGCATTTGAAGTCCAATAGAAATGCATGCAAATGCATGTGCTAGAGAAGATTTGATTGGGTGGTCTAACCAAGACCATTTTGGTCCAATGGGGTTTCATGCACTTGCATGTGTAAGTTGGCACATGATTGGTCAAGGTGGGTGGCAATTCTCTCTCATGGTTCTATAAATACTTAGATGACAAATGCAAGAAAGTGCAAGACTTGTGAACTTGATTTTTGCTCTAAGAATTTCGGCCAAGAGATGGTTGATTCAAGAGTTTCAAGTTTGTAAAAATCAAGTGCAAGAACTCTTATTACTCCTCTACAATTTTCGGCCATGGTATGGTTAATCAAGAGGGGATTTTTCAAGTGAGTTCATAAGTGTAGAAATCCTAGCTAAACATAAGGTGTTTGTTGGAAGGCTTGGGGTATACAAGCTTGAGGTCTTCTACACTTGAAGGCAACCGTTCAAGAATCATCATCATCTTCATGTCCTTTACTCCTTGGAAGGTAGTATTCTAAACACTCTATGGTTGTGTTTTGACTTTTGATAGCATGCATGTTCGTATATGGATCCGGGATTGGGTTTTACATATAAAATGGGTTTTATATAATGTAAGTAACATGTTTTAAATAATAATTTCCGCTGTGTTTTAATTTCATAAGGATGAAATTACGTTGATAAACATGAGTAAAACCCAACAGTGGCATCAGAGCCGCTTATATGAGTGCATGCTTCATAGGATATGAAATTTTCGGGTTTCGGGTTTGGTTAAAACCCTATGGCCGAAATTTTATATATGGTTATCCTTTTGTTTTTCAAGATTATTTTAATACATGCATAAAAGTATCTTGAAAATTATGTCATTTGGCTGATTTGTTTGTTTGGACAAAAACCCACTTTTTCGGTTTTTTCATTCTTGACCGAAAAGTAGGTTGTAAAAAGGAAACCATTTTGCTTCTTGAATTTGATATATTTGGATATATATATTTTGGTGTTCATAACCTAGCCATGACCTTGTGTTGAATGATTGTGTTGTGATTTATTTTATTAATTATTCAATGGGTTGTAATAATTATTATTTAGTTCTTCCATTCGTCAGATATGTAATTTATTTATTTTCATTTGGTATGTAAAATAAATAGATTAGATGCATTTTATTTTACTAGAAAAATTGTATTAGGATATATTTTGTAAAAGAAGATGCACACACAAATGCGGTTTTGGTTTGGACCATAATATTCGGTCCAAAGAACTTCATCGTTCTCAACGGGATTTTAACCCGATAACCAAAACACATTTTTGAAGTCCAAAGGAGTTTGGAGCTGAAAATAAAAGACTTTTGGAAGCTCAAAGAAGGTGGAGAAATCACAACACAAGAAGGAGACTTGAAGCATTTGGATGCGGGATCAAGTGGGAGTTCAACGACACATTATTTGTGTCAATATTCACCCTTTAGGAAGGACCTTTTGGCACACTTGTTTCGGCTAACAAGTGTTGTTAAAATAGTTGGCTATGGTTATGCACCTATTGTTATTTATGCTTGTGTGGTTGTTTATTTATGTTGTTTGGATGATATTTGGATATGCATGCTTAACAAACTAATAATCAACAACAAGCTTAAAATTGGTTCTTTAAAGATCATTAAAAAAATTGGTTAATAAAAGGTTATTAAAAATTAATGATTTTATAATAAAATGGGTTTTATTAAAAAGAACCTTGAAAATTGATTTTCACTAAAGTACCAAGGATTTGAATGCATGCAAATGTATGGTACATAATGTTTTCTAAACTAGAATTTTGAAAACTCAAAATCCCTTTTATAAAACAAGTCAAACACCATCCTTTTATACAACACTCGAATCACTTGGGAACTCTTTTGTGGGATAAAGGTCACCTAACCACATTTGAAGGAACTTGTATATTCGAGGTGGGTTTACCATGTTTGTGGGATAAAGGTCACCTAACCACTTATGTGAATAAACTCACACGTGTGTGTAAGTTGGACGACTTGATTTGGAAACCATGAACTTTGGGTCACCGAAGCATGGGGAACAAAAGGTGTTGATGAGATTAAACATGCCAACTAAACATAAAGATGTTTAACCAATCCCATATGGCTAGAAGTTGCAAAGGGTTGCAATTGTCAAACGTTGACTACCTTGCTAATTTAAATAAAGGGATAAAGGTCACCTAACCGATATTTAAATGTAACGTTGGATTCTAGATTTTAATTATTAATTGTCTATGAGACATAAAAAGGGTATTAATAATTAAAATATAATAATATTGAAAATACTAAAATTTGAACCTTGTTAAATTTTGTAGATGGCCGCTAACAATATTACCCAAACCGTCCGTAACCTATCACTAAAAACAATCCTTGACAAGGATCGTCTCAATCATACACTTCATGGATTAATATCGAAACTTAAGAATCGTTCTCAAGTAAAAGATATTCTATGTGTTGAACGATCCTAATCCCGATGAACATCTTATCGGGGATTGACTAAGTATATCGAGGATACTATGCAAGCCTCTTGCCTCATGTGAGGAATTATGATTTCCGTAATTCAAAGGGATTTTGAACATCATGAGCATACGACGTGATTACCCAATTGAAGGAAATGTTCCTACAATATGCAAGGGTAGAATGCTTCGAGCGCTACATGCATGTCGAATGGAGGAAACCCAATCGGACTCATCTTATGTTTTTAAGATGAAAAGCCACATTGATCAACTCGAAAGGCTCGATATGGATAAAAGGGTTTTATTCATTCTAACGATCAATGAGGGTGGCAACTAGAAAAGGCATCACCCCGACACCAAAGCAAATGTTGAAAATGGAAACGGGTAATTCAAAGGGAAATGATTAGAAAGACTAAAGCGAAACCACCGAAACCAAAAGAGAAGAAGGCAAAGGTTGCCATGAACGATCCATGCTTTGAGTGTGGTGAGATAGGGCATTTAAATAGGAATTGTCCAACCTATCTCAAAGAGTTGAAAAACAAGAGGGATGCTAGGCAAACCTCAGGTACAATCTTAATGATACATATTGACCTTAATGTTATTTCTTCTAACACATGGGTATTAGATATCGGATGTGGGACTCATGTTTGAAATTCATTGCAAAAGGTTCAAAAGAAATAAACATTACAAGAAAGGAGACTATGTTTTGAAACTTCCAAATGGTTTGGAAATTGTTTCAAAAATATTTTTGAATGCTCCTAGTTTGACTAGGAACATTATTCAAGTTTCCCTTATAAGACAATATGGTTTTTGACTTAAAGTTTGCAAACATTGACATTTATATCGATGAATGACATGTTTTACTTTAAACCTATGCCTTCAAATGGTATTTATGAATTGATTCATAATAATACATCATTTGATAGTTTAAAGTACCAAGCAATCACCAAGAAACTCAAAAACGGATTTGAGTAAGACCTATCTTTGGCATTATCGCCTTGGTCATATAAACAGAATCGCATACAAACACTTCAAAAGAATGGTCTTTTGGAAACAAATGAAATTGGTTTATTTGATATATGCGAATCATGTTTGAAAGGTAAAATGACTAAGAAACCCTTTAGTGGGAAATGGCAAAAGATTTATTAGGTATCATACATTTGGATGTATGTGATCCTTTTAAGCCAATGACTAGGAATGGTGAAAGATACTTCATTACTTTTACCGACAACTATAGTAGTTATGGTTATGTGTACTTGCTAAGACACAAAGTTGAAGTTTTGAAATATTCAAAGCCTTCAAAAGGTGAAGTACAAAATCAACTCCATTAAAGTTCTTCATTCCGATGGAAGAGGAATCGAACTCTATTTGGACATGGTTCGATCTATGATGGCTAGGAGCACATTATCTCTATCATTTTGGGGTTACGCTTTGCTCTCCGTGGCCCGTATGGCCCCAGCCAAGAAAGTGGATATACACCCTTTTGAAATATGGCATGGAAGGGTTCCATCATTATCATATTTAAAGGTAAGGGGTTGTAAAGCTTATGTTAAGCTATACACCTCAAACAAATAGAAGTACGATCCACTAAGTGTATCTTTGTAGGATATCCTAAAAATGGTATAGGATATTATTTCTACGATCCAACAGAGCAAAAGGTATTTGTTGCTCGAAAGGCTGAGTTCTTGGAAGCAAAGTTCCTTGTGGAAGGAATTATTAGAACAGTTGAACTTGATAAGGATCAAGAACTACAAGCCGATACACGTTTGGTTAAAACTAGCACTCAACAAAAGGTTGTTGAAAAACGATCAAGTGGTTGATCAACACACACAAAGCGTTCGCAGATCTGGTAGAATTAGTAGTCCACCTGAAAGATATGGATTTTTCATAGATGGATGCTACGTGGTAGATTCAGATGAATCAACCACATACCATGATGCAATGTCAAAATTCGATTGTGACAAATGGCTTGAAGCCATGAACGTAAAGATGCAGTCCATGTATAACAACCAAGTATGGGAATTGGTTGTAGCACCTCTTAACTCCAAAGTAGTTGGAAGTAAGTGTGTTTTCAGGAAGGAAACCGATATGCATGGTAACTTGGATACTTGTAAAGCGAGACTTGTAGCAAAAGGTTTCACTCAAACTCAAAGGGTTGATTATGATGTGACCTTCTCGTCTGCGGCGATGCTAAAGTCAATTGGAATTATTTGCCATACCTGCATAATATGATTATGAGATTTGGCAAATGGATGTCAAAACGGCTTTCCTAAATGGATATCTTGAGGAAGATGTCTATATGGTTCAGCCTGAAGGTTTTGTGGATCCAAAACATCCTAACAAAGTATGCAAGTTAAAGAAATCAATCTGTGTATTGAAACAAGCATCGAGAAGTTGGAATCACCGTTTTGATGAAGAAATTAGGAATTTTGATTCATCAAGAACGTCGATGAAGCTTGTGTGTATAAGAAGGCTAGTGGGAGCATCATCACTTTCTTAGCATTGTATGTCGATGACATTCTACAATTTGGAAAATGACATTCCAACCATGGAAGGTGTAAAAACCTGGCTTGGAAGTTGTTTTTCCATTAAGGATTTGGTTAAGTCGCCTATATTTTGGGAATAAAGATCTATAAGGATAGATCAAGGCGCTTGATAGGTTTATACCAAAGTGCATACATTGACAAATTCTTGAAAAGGTTCAAGATAGAGAACTCTATGAAAGGTTTGTTACCTATTCAAGAGGGGACAATATTGAATGTGTTTCAATGTCCAAGCTCAAAGGATGAGCAAGAAAGAATGAAAGGAATCCCATATGCGTCTACTATAGGATTCATTATGAAATGATATGCACTAGATCGGACATGTCATGCGCATTAAGCATGACGAGAAGATACCAGCAAGTAACGGTCATTGGGTGACTATTAAAAATATATATTGAAATACCTTAGAAGGACTAAGGATGTATTTCTAATATATGGATCTGGTGAAGAAGAACTCGTAAAAGGTTACAGGGATGCGAGTTTCGGAATTCGTTGTAAAGGGTTACATGGATACGAGTTTCCAAACTAATCGAGATGGTTCTCGATCACAATCAGGGTAGCATTGTCCACTACATAATCAGAATACATCGCCGCTTCATTGATTGAGATAATTCATATGGATCTGCCACTTGAATTATTGCCGATCTAGGGGTAGTCCCTACCATTCAGGACCCCTAGAGATCTTTGTGATAACGATGGTGCGATTGCTCAAATCAAGGAACCTCATGCACATAAAAAGACTAAGCACATTGAGCGGAATTTCAACTACATAAGGGATGAAGTTGAAAAAAGGGAAAGATATGTATTCGCAAAGTTCACACTGATCAAAATATTGCGGATCCACTCACGAAGCTCCTTGAACGGGCAAAGCATGAAGGGTCATACTTGTGCCTAAGGACTTCGATATTCTAGTGATTGGATTTGATCTATTTTGTATTTGGATATTGGAACAATTGTTAATATAACTCTTTATGGTATTTTGAGTTATGTTCCTTTTTAGCATGTTTAAATCCGTGAATAAGTTTCTTTTTCTAAATGTCCGTAGTCGATCATACTTGTGGGAACAAATATGAATGTAAGACTATTATGAACTTGGATTGGTGGATATTCATTAGGTATGAATATAGAGCAAAGTGTTGCTGTCAAAGTTCATAGATATTTGTGGGAGACAAATATTGGACTGACTCGCTCTCAAATATTACTGCATGGAATCATCTATGATTGATCATAAGTAAATTTGAGTAAAGGAGAATATCATAGTATCCTCAGACCTGAGATACATATTGGGTTTTGATATTCACCAAATATTGTACCTTGACTTTTTCTTCGCTGTTAGTAATATGACAGTACATAAGGCTAAGCTCAGGTGTGGTACAAGGTGATTGTGAGAGACGTATGTAGTCAAGACGGGATTTGTTCCTCTTATTCGTTGAGAGTAAGATGTCTAAGGCCTGCTAAAGTTAAATCAACAGAGAGTGATCACTCTATATCTCTGGATTTAACATGACATCTGTAACGAAAGGATAAATGATAGATTCACCTAAATCATTTTCAAGTAAGGGACTTGAAGGGGATGATGTAATTGAATGGGACATATAGTCATACGTATTGGGGGTAGTAAACCGTAGTTAGGCGTCATTTACTACTTGCATCAATCTTTTATGTATCTTGTGCAAGTGGGAGATTGTTGGACTCTGTATGCCCAAGACACATATTAAATTGATGTGGCTAGTACGTTATGATCCAAGTCGAGTTATACCCAAATACAAGCTAGACAAACACTTACAATATTTATTTATGATATGATCAAACAAATAAATATTAACACTTACAATATTTAGAAATTGGTTTTCTAAATAATTGCACTTGACAAACTAATAAATTATATGGATAATTTGTTTTGAAAGAGTATTTTATTTTGTTATTTAATTGGTTAAATAACATAATAAGAATAGCATAAGTCTTATAACATATGTTGTTATATTTTATAAAAGTTATAAAATATATATATGTAAGACTTATATTATTTAAAAGAAAATTTTGTTTTTTTTTTAAATAAAAGTCTAGGCCGCCACCCCCCCATGGGGTCTTCCCAAAAATGTTTAGTCCAATAAGGTTTCATGCATTTGCATGTGCCTTCATTGGGTGGTCTTCCCAAGCATTTGAAGTCCAATAGAAATGCATGCAAATGCATGTGCTAGAGAAGATTTGATTGGGTGGTCTAACCAAGACCATTTTGGTCCAATGGGGTTTCATGCACTTGCATGTGTAAGTTGGCACATGATTGGTCAAGGTGGGTGGCAATTCTCTCTCATGGTTCTATAAATACTTAGATGACAAATGCAAGAAAGTGCAAGACTTGTTAACTTGATTTTTGCTCTAAGAATTTCGGCCAAGAGATGGTTGATTCAAGAGTTTCAAGTTTGTAAAAATCAAGTGCAAGAACTCTTATTACTCCTCTACAATTTTCGGCCATGGTATGGTTAATCAAGAGGGGATTTTTCAAGTGAGTTCATAAGTGTAGAAATCCTAGCTAAACATAAGGTGTTTGTTGGAAGGCTTGGGGTATACAAGCTTGAGGTCTTCTACACTTGAAGGCAACCGTTCAAGAATCATCATCATCTTCATGTCCTTTACTCCTTGGAAGGTAGTATTCTAAACACTCTATGGTTGTGTTTTGACTTTTGATAGCATGCATGTTCGTATATGGATCCGGGATTGGGTTTTACATATAAAATGGGGTTTATATAATGTAAGTAACATGTTTTAAATAATAATTTCCGCTGCGTTTTAATTTCATAAGGATGAAATTACTTTGATAAACATGAGTAAAACCCAACAATAATATTATCAAACCATTTAAGACAATTAATCTATATTAAAATTCAATGTAATGTTAGTATTCCTAGCAATGTGACAATGAGGAATCACATTGACCAAAAGGTGGAGGATATATGTCCAAGCCTTATCGCCTATATGATCGAATGAGATCTTGGCTAATATTATCATCAAATTAGATGATCATGACATTTTAACATTCAATGTAATGTTAAAATGAATTGCATATGAGCTATATTTCAATGTCCATCGAGACAAGGCTATGAGCTATATTTTAATGTCCATCGAGACAAGCCTATGAGCTATATTTTTATCGTCCATTGAGACAATGACAATTGTAACCATATGATACACTGTCTAAATAGGGTGGATGAAATATGTCCAAACCCTGTAGCCACATGATCCTATGAGATTGCGGCTCATATTATTATTATAAAATCATTGAGATATAACTTCAATGATCATCTTATTTAAATACTCATTGAAGTGTCAAAATTTTTAATTAAGGTAGTGTGACAATGATCACATTTACCAAAATAGGTGGAGGACATATGTCCAAGCCTCATAGCCCTTATGATTCTTAGAGATCACGGCTAATATTATTTTCAAGTCATCAAATTAGATGACCATGTATTATTGAACTAAGTAATCATTGTTTCTGACTTATAGTCTAAGTTATGGTGAATCCAAATTCGGATGGAGCTAACAGCGGACAAATGATGATATAAACAATTTCTGTGTAGACAAAGGAGCTAACCTTCAAGCTATGATAGCCGCAGAAGTCGGCAAAGCTATAAATAATTTCATAGCTAACTTTAAAGGTTCGATTTCAACTCAACCTAAGTCTCATTCCATTCCACATTCTTCTGCACACAAAAAGAAAAGCTCACATTACTCTTCAACTGTGAAGAGCGAGCCAAAACAGATTGTCAAAGAGAAGTCACATTCTTCTAAAGACGGGTGTACTTATACGGTATTTGCGGGCGACTTTCAAGCCGTCTTTGTTCTTGGTACCTTAAGTGGATAGCCACATGAATTAGTGGCAACAAACGAGCCCGACATCGTCGGTAACATGTCAAAAGAGTAAAGGGCGTTCCAAAAAGAATAGAATTGACTCGTAAATGCTTACTTGTGTCCACTTATATATACGGATCTTTATTGATAAAATATAAACATCAATAACAAAAATATTGCAGAGTATAGCAAAATATCAAGCTTGCTAATCAGGGTAAACGATGCAACTTGCATAATGAGCTTTTTTATTAAATCAATATTTTCATCCGCAAATTTGTAAGTTCAGTTTTACTTTGGATTATAGTAATGACAAAATGAAGAAGAATATATAAAATGAAAACGACATTCTAGAGCTGACATAAACTGTATGCTTCTAGTTGAAGTTCCCAAAATCATATGCTCATGTGTTCTACTGGGCATAAACTAATATACACTAAATCAAAGTCTAGTGAGCAGATTAATCTAGACAAGACGCAAAACTAAACATATGAGTTATATTAATAATATTACTATGCAAAATTAACAATCAAACTATAATAAACAAACCTGTTAATGTGAATATGAGGATTGACCTTGTAACTTTTGTATGATAGATTAGTACCGGTAATTAATATTTCTTAATTTGCTTGCCTTGGATATATAGTTATGTTCTTCGTACACTACACATAGTTAGGGCTGTAGTTTTTACCCAAACAAGATATGAAACCGAAGCCACTCGAACCTGAATACGCTTAAACCCGAATAACCCAAAAAAAGTAATTAAAGGAGTCCCGATATTTTTTTTATGCACCTGCACCCATCATGGTGGTGGTTGCGAACAAATCTAGAGCATATTTAGGCTTAAGTTATTTGGGCCATTCAAGGTGGGGGAAGAAGACTCAACATCATCCTGGTTTTGAAATCGGCTACAGATGTTTAGAAGAACATTGGTTCTATGGATGTTGACCTTGCCAAATTCAATATCAATATTCAAAAAAGAAGCTCATCTCTGTTATGGGAAGAGGCGACATAATTCTGTTTTGGCGCAACTTTTGGACCAATGAAAAGGCCTTACGTGATCGGTTCTCTAATCTCTATTCGCTTGTGAAAAATAAAAGCCGCGGTGATGAACTGTTACAACAAGGTGGGCCCTACGAGTGTCTGGGATTGGGCCTGGGTAAGACTGCCCAGGAAGAAGAAAATATGTGTGTTATCCAATTTGTATGATCTTCTGCAGCAGCAAAGGGTGAAGGACCGGCCAGATTGTTGGGTTTGGAAAGATAAAAAAGACTGTTGCTTCATTGTTAAACAATTCAGAGATGATTTAGCGACATACACGAGACTTGGTTTTATTGGAATACCTGAGCAGTCCCAATGGTTAATGTGCTCAGCTGGCGGGCGATGTTGGGTAGAATCCCTTTTAAGGAAACTCTAGCCTATCTAATAGTTACTTTAGATTCTGCTCTGCGTTCTTGTTGCGCACTGAATATTGAGAGTGCAGACCACATTCTCGTTACCTGCGAAGTGTCTCAATCCGTTTGACCATTACTCTATTTTGACCCGTTGAGATAAAACAAAAGATTGAAGTTGTCACCTCTAGTTTTAATACCTACGAAAACGAATAAGGACCCGCCTATTGAATCATATATGCCCCCAAATCAAGCAGTAAACACAAACTATTAACATGCCCACTTAGTGCAGCCATATGAAGAGCAGTCACACATCTATCAGCATGTCTATTGATTATATCAAACAGTGAGGTTCTGCAACTAAAGTTTTAAATTTTATGAGTCTCCATATACAAAAGAACTCGATGTGAAACAAAAGAAAGTTTTAAATTTATCAGTCCCCAATTAAAAGCTCTCAACAAAACACCATACTGGCTACAATGTTAACTGTAGAAACTACACAATTAATCATCTGTTAGACAAATCTTTTAATACTCCATGCCATCCAGTTGTATATTCCATCATTGCCCAATATCCCCACTTTTATCATCAACCACCAAAAAAATAGAAATGTATGTGAAAAGTTGTATCATACGAGTCCTCTAAGAGAGTAAGGTTTTGGAGACTATTTTGTGTTCTCTAAATATACACCTATATTATACTACTCTATCTCTCTCTCTCTCTCTCTCTCTCTCTCTCTCTCTCTATTGACACTCCCGTCTTACTCATGCTGAAGCATGCTATTTCCAATTGAAACAATCAGACCTTTAAGCACCAATGGAGCTCCGGATCACACACTACAACACATCCTTTGTTGCAACAAATCACATTCAACTTGTTTACACTTTAGCTAACGGTACGAACTGGATGTATCATAGTCTGTAAAAGGGAGCCATCACCCTAATATATGTGATGGATGAAAATTAAAATAAATGGTGAATAAACTATCCTTAAACATCCTGATCTTCGTATTTAAGCAATCAGTAGCATATTTTCCTTTCATTTATCTTTTTTTCTTTAACCACATGTATTCGGTGAACCCATATATATCTTCTCATGATCTCATCACTATTGAGTGGTTAACAACCTAAACTTGTATGTAAAGAGGGCTGAAGCCTAAAATCTTATGCATTAGGTGTTTCATTTGTAAATAGGCTTAATGGTGCCGTTTCTTATCTGGCTAAGTAAAACTACTCCAGCCTCCTATGACTTCAACAGTTACATAATAACTTCCAGAAAATCACAAAAAACTTTATCAACCCGTATAATCTATATATTATGACAAAACGCAATATTATAAGTGATAATCATGGGCACTTTGCTACATATAATAAATCAATTATGCTAGGAGCATAAATAATAATAGTAATGACAAACAACTACAATAATAACAAAGAAGCAGACCTGTATTCGTAGTTTATGAAATTCCATCCATCCCAAGACTTTCGATACCGGAATTATTACCAGTTTCTTAATTAAAAAGTGACTTAAAATGAATTTCGTGAGCCGTTGCTGCTTCAGGTGAGGCTTTGTGGTGTACATTCCTACTTTCCAGCAGCACCATGTTGCTACTTAGGTGAGGTTGTGAGGTGTGATTGTCAGAAACGTATAAGCAGCAACCAAAGCGGTAGTCTCTCATTTTGGGCTGCATGGGTGCTGGCTTCTATTGGCAGTTTCAAGCAGTCCATGAGCATGCATATTAGTTCCTAGTCTAAATCAGCCAGCCATGGATGTGCCTGAAAAGCACAAAGGAATGCATCATTGAGTTGTATATTTGTATAGATTAATTACATATGATGTTGCTTATCGAGTAAAAAGCACAATGCAAAGCGTCAGTTGACTTTTGAGGTCAAATAAATTAAACATCCACTATAAACTATGAAAATTTCTCTATCCTTTTAAGGAAACATGATAAATATCTTTAAATTGTAGCAATTTCTATGTGGTTGGACCCTCAAATGTCAACCCTTACCCTGCAATTAGAAGTAGAAGAAACAGAATAACAAAGTAACAAACACATAGCAAATTATACGATGTTGAGATTGTTGGAAATTTTGACATATTTACTTATCAATGCTGGGTTATATTTTATGTTCTAATGGTGCAAAAGGGTAACATAAAAAAGTTTTAACCAAAAAGGATAGTAAAACATAATTATCGCATTCTGCAAACCCATAATCCTAATAAGCAACATAAAGTTTCAAGACATAACCTAGTCCTTTGAACAACATTGCTTTGAACGCAATACACATATATATAAGAGAGTTATGTTTTGAGAGAATAAAGAGATTACCTCACAATGAAACCACAGTGGCGAGCCAAAAATCCACTCTTGACATAGCAACTAATAGGATACGTAAAAAAACTGCAGTCAAAACCCTAAATCTAATCACAGGTCCAATTCACTCAATTAAATGATAATTTCTTACTTCAGAAATCATAAATATTATAGTATTATTTGCTGAACAAAGGATCCTCGAAACAATTTCTAATAAGAATCTGAAAAATCAAACATATCTGGAAACAAATTGAAGAAATTGAGGATAGAAATAGAACAATTCGAAGCATTATGAGACTTACAACTACAATTATTCTTCCATAAAGAGAGAAACTGATGACAGCAACTGTTTCCGACCGGGAAGTAGCATGGAGACCGCTATTAATTGACCAGCTTCGCTATTTCTCTGGCGCTCTCTCTTCCGTAAACACACATACACACACACACTCTCTCTCTCTCTCTCTCTCACGGCCCCAGCCCTGGTTTGACCCGGTCAGGAGCCGCGGGACAGGAACCCGTGGTATTTATTAATTGATGCGACAGCGGAAGATTTTTCACAGGATTTTTTAAAACTTGAAATGCCCGATTATTTTATTTCATAATTCGGGATAAACCCGTAAGTTACAATAGAGGAATTTCACAAGTAAATTCCCTGATTTATAAAACATGTTTACTCATTTTAACTGAGCCACCTCTTCAAGCTTGTTAGTGCTCCGTAGCACGTTTTCTTTGATTTACAGCAGGTCGCCTGAAACATGTTTTAAAACTATTTTATCAGCGGGGAAATGCTGGCGAGTTATTCAAATTTGATAAAACGACACATGGTTATAAATTACAGCATAAGAGCGATTACAATGGCTTCCATCTTATTTTTATCTGGCGCCGTGTCACCTAGTGACGATGGTCATACCACTATTGGGTCTTTCCCCAAGTAGTGACGTTTATCACTGTTAGGATTTATTAGCCTAACCCGTGAGAAATTAGTAATGTGCACAATACCCCACTAGCCAGTGATTCAAGATAACCACGACTTAATCCCTGTAATTATAACTTTTGAAAATGGAGTATTATAAAATACTTTTGATAAAAGAGAATAACTCACATTGCAGATTTACACGGACAGAGCTTAGCCTACTGATTAGCCTTGTAACCTAATTCAAATAACAATGCACACGAACTAGGCCAGTAACTAATACAGCATTTACGATAACACACGAGATTAAAACCCTCACAACGAATGGCAAAGTGCTATACTTAAACATCCGTCGAATTCACGACTAATGACAAAGTATGGCCCTAATGTGGGCAGCACTTAAATATCCATTGGATAGTTTCAATCGATCGGACATTGAATCGTAGCAGCGATCGAGTTAATACCCTGTATCGTAGCAGCGCCTCGCTAATTTTGAAAGTGAATTCGACTTTTGGACAGTATTCTTTCATTTTTGAAAGTTGATTTCGACACAGATGAACTGCTCGTAACCCACTCTATTTATAGGTGAATTTTGGGTCTCACGCGGCCCGCGTGAACCTTCAATTGACCCTTACGCGGCCCGCGTGGAGGTCTAGTTCGTAGATTAGGGCATCCGTGTCATGCCTAGGTATGCCACGTGGTCGACACGTGGATCTGGACGCTTATCCGGTCAAACTTGATGTTGACGCGGCCCACGTCATATTAAGCTTGGCCTTTACGCGGCCCGCCTGAAGACCATATTTCTTGATTTCTTGATTTTTGATATGGATTAGGGTTTCGGGGGTCCAGGTTCTTACTTTCGGGTTAATTTGGGACATTTTTGAAGGTCCTTACATCCTCCCTACCTTACTTAAAATCTCGTCCTAGAGATTTATTGAAATAAGTAAGGATATTTTCGCTTCATCTCTGATTCTAGCTCCCAAGTATACTCGGGTCCTCTCTTTGAATCCCATTTGATTTTAGCAGCACTAGTCGTTTGTGCTTGAGAAATTTGACTTTTCTGTCTTCGATTTGAAGTGGTTTTTCTACGAATTTCAACTTTTCATTTACCTCTACATCTTGAAGAGGTACTACCAAAGATTCGTCAGATAGACATTTCTTGAGGTTGGATACATGAAACACATCATGTACTCCAGCTAGCTCCTCTGGTAGTTGTAAACGACAAGCAACTGGTCCTATTCGTTGGATCACTGGGAATGGTCCAACGTATCTTGGACTTAGCTTTCCTTTCTTACCAAACCGAACTACTCCTTTCCAAGGAGAAACTTTCAACAATACTCTGTCTCCAACTTGGAATTCTAACGGCTTGCGCCGATTGTCAGCATAACTCTTCTGGCGATCTCGAGCCGTTTTCAGTCTTTCCTTGATTTGAGTGATCTTGTCGGTAGTTTCTTGTACTATTTCAGGACCTGATAATTGGCTCTCTCCTATTTCTGCCCAACAAACTGGAGTTCTACATTTCCGTCCATATAGTGCTTCGAATGGGGCAGCTTCTATGCTTGCATGATAACTATTGTTATAGGAGAATTCAATTAAAGGTAGGTGGTCATCCCAATTACCTCCAAAATCTATTACACAAGCCCTAAGCATGTCTTCCAGGGTTTGGATCGGCCTTTCACTTTGTCCGTCTGTTTGCGGATGATATGCAGTACTTAAATTTAGTCGGGTTCCCATTGCTTCCTGGAAACTTGTCCAAAAATGGGAAGTGAAACGACTATCCCTATCCGATACAATGGAGAGTGGGACTCCATGTAAGGATACTACTTCATCTACATACAACTTTGCCAATCTTTCCATGCTAAAGGTTTCTTTCATTGGTAGAAAATGAGCTGATTTGGTTAATCGATCCACAATTACCCAAATCGCGTCATTACCTTTTCTGGTTTTGGGTAACTTAGTAACAAAATCCATAGTTATAAGTTCCCATTTCCATACAGGCATCTCTAATTGTTGTAGCAGACTTGAAGGTTTCTGGTGTTCTGCCTTAACTTGTGAACAAGTAAGACATTTAGAAACATATCTGGCTATGTCCTTTTTCATTCCTATCCACCAGAAATTATTTCTTAAATCTTGGTACATCTTATTGTTACCAAGATGTATGGTATACATAGATTTATGAGCTTCCTCTAAAATCTTATTTCTTAATTTTCCCTGTTTAGGTACCCAAATTCTTTTCTTATGGAATCTCCAAATTCCATCACTTCCTTGCTCTAATTCCTTTATTCTTCCTTTCATCCCTTCAGCATCGTCCTTGATTGCTGTTCCTTGAATGCTTTTCAGTTGCTCCATTAGATCTAACTGTAGATTTAATCTAAGAGCACGAACTCGTCGTTGTTTCTCATGGTACTTACTACTTAAGGCATCTGCCACTACATTTGCCTTTCCTTCGTGATATTGAATATCACAGTCATAGTCACTTAGGATCTCCATCCATCTTCTTTGCCTCATGTTTAATTCTTTTTGCCCAAATATATATCTTAAACTCTTATGGTCTGTATAGACAGTAAATTTACTTCCATACAGATAGTGTCTCCAAATTTTAAGGGCAAAAATTATGGCTCCTAATTCTAAGTCATTAGTCGTATAGTTTTCCTCGTGCTTTTTCAATTGCCTTGAGGCATACGCAATTACCTTCTTGCGTTGCATTAGCATACATCCTAATCCTAGCTTAGAGGCATCATAGTAAACAAAATCCTCTGTTCCTTCTGGCAAAGCTAGAATTGGGGCATTTGTTAACTTTTGTTTTAAAATCCTAAAAGCCTCTTCTTGTCTGGGTCCCCATTCAAACTTAAGTATTTTACATGTTAGCTTAGTTAATGGTACAACTATCTTTGAAAAATCCTGAATAAATCGTCTATAGTATCCGGCTAACCCTATAAAACTTCTAATTTCCATTGCTGATTGTGGAACCTTCCATTTGGTAATTGCTTCTATTTTAGAGGGATCTACGTGAATACCTTCGTGATTCACCATGTGTCCTAAAAATTGCACCTCCTGTAGCCAAAATTCACACTTAGAGAGTTTGGCATAAAGTTTCTCTTTTCTTAACAAAGTTAAGAGTGTGTGCAGGTGTTTACAATGCTCATCTTGACTTTTGGAATAAATAAGTATATCGTCTATGAAGACAATTACAAATTTATCCAAATACGGTTTACAGATCCGATTCATCATGTCCATAAATGCTGCAGGTGCATTCGTTAGTCCGAAGGGCATGACGGTAAACTCGTAATGACCATACCTAGTTCTGAAAGCAGTTTTAGGTATGTCTTCTTCTTGTACCTTCAATTGATGATATCCGGAGCGTAAATCTATCTTAGAAAATTATCTAGCTCCTTGAAGTTGATCGAATAGATCATCAATCCTAGGTAATGGGTATCGATTCTTAATTGTAACTTTATTTAATTCCCTATAATCGATACACATTCTCATTGAACCATCTTTCTTTTTCACAAACAATACTGGAGCTCCCCACGGGGATGAACTAGGTTGTATGAATCCTTTGCTTAGTAATTCATGTAATTGCTTTTTCAATTCTAGCATTTCAGTGGGTGCTAACCGATAAGGTGCCTTAGCTATCGGTGTAGTTCCAGGTATTAGATGAATTCTAAATTCAACTTCCCTATCAGGTGGTAATCCAGGTAATTCTTCTGGGAATACATCTGGGTATTCTGATACTACAGGAATGTCCTTAAGTTCCTTACCCTTAGTGCTAATGATCACCGAAATCATATACACTATTCCTTGCTTTCGTTCATAATTAGAAACTTTCATTACTGATATGAACTTCATGGGTTTTCGCGGCTTATCTCCTGTAACCATGATTACTTCTTTAGTGGGTGTATGAATTTCTATGGAATTCTTATCACATAGGATTCAAGCATGATTGGCTACTAACCAATCCATTCCTAATACGACATCGAATCCAGCTAAATTCATAGGTAACAGGGTTGCAGAGAATTTATGACCTGAAAGTTCTATATTTCCTTCTCGCAAAACCTTATCTATTTTAACAGAATTCCCATATGCCGTTTCGACTGTAAAAATCTGCCTAAGGTTGGTTAAGGGTAGGTTAAGAGCTTGGCAGAATGAAGTATTTATAAAACTTTGGTTTGCACCAGAGTCAAATAATACTTTTTCATATACGTTGTGAACTAAGAATGTACCAGCTATTATGTCCGGAATTAATTATGCTTCTTGTGTAGTCAACTGGAAGGCTCTTGCGTTCTTCTTGGTAGCTCCTTCTGCGGGTTTAGCTTTGTTATCAGCTGGTTTGGCCAATTTAGGGCAGTCTGGCCTAAAATGTCCAGCTTCTCCGCAGTTGTAACAGATTGTTGCTTTCTTCTTCCTGTAATTTTCTTCTTGGTGTCCCGGAATTTTGCAGAAATTGCAATACCCCTTGCATTTTCTAAAATGCTTCCTTTTACAGGCATTGCAAAATGGGACAGTGGAAGATTGCCCAGTTCCCTTTCTCCTGAAATTACTACGATTACCCATACGGAATCCTTGGGTAATCTTTTGGGCCACTTCCTTTTTCCGGGTTTCTTCTCTTATGCGTACCAGCCCGTTGGTTAGGGTGTTAGCTAATTCCACAGCATCGTCAATAGTGCGGGGTCTCGCAGCTTTAACGATATCACGGATTTCGCCAATTAATCCCCAAATATAGCGGGAAATAAGCACCGGTTCTAGTGAAGCCAGGGTTGGTACCACTCTCGCATATTCAAAGAATGTCGAAGTATACCCCCGATAGTCTACATTCACCATCCGGTGGTTCAGAAATTTATTTGCCATTTGTTCCTTTTCATACTCGGGACATAATTTTCTTTCCATCAGCTGTTTAAATTCTTCCCAACTCATGGAATAGGCCATATTTCTTCCTTTGGCTTGAAGTACCGTATTCCACCATTCTAGCACCCCTTCTTTGAAAAGATGCGACGCGTACATGACCTTGTCGTCTTCGGCACATTTACTTATCATAATCACTGCCTCGGTTTTCTCTAACCAACGCAGTGCAACAATCGCTACTTTGTTACCTGCAAACTCGGTTGGTTTACATGCAAGAAACTCTTTGTAAGTGCAACCAGGTGTTGCAGCTTTCATTTTCTTAAGGAGTGGAGCTTGCATCCCATCGTTGACATTATTAGTATGGTTGCCACCTCCGTTTACACTATTACTGAAATTATCACCATGTGTACGTTTGCTAGGAATAATTTGTTGAGGTTCGATTGGATTTCGAGCAGCAGCAAGTATTGCAGGAATAGCGTTGGCTATTCCCTGAGCAACGATATTCTCGATATCTTGCCTATTCAGAAATTGATCCTCATTGTTATGCTCAGATTGATTAACTTCATTATCGGGTTCATTACCAGCATGTGCCATCTGGTAATTAATTTATATAAGTAATTAGTATAAAATAATTAATAACTAAATATAATAAAACAATTGCACATAATTATAAAGCATGTATAGTCAAAATGGTCAATTTCTCAACTTTCATTTTTATATATTATATTATGCATCCGTACACACTTTTATCTTACAAAAGTTTTATTCTTAGGTTATTTTACATAATTATATTTTTATTATTATATTATTATTATTAAACACATACTTCCACCATCCCGTGCTATCCTGTCAACTAGCATTTTTTAGTAACGACGTTCCCTCTCGTCGTATTTCCAGGAGATCTGTTCTCCTACTTCCCTGATTCTATTCCCTGCATCCATTAGCTCTTCACCAAAATGGCGGAGTTCAGCCAAATTCTCATTGCTCATTGGTGGGTTTGGTGCAAGTTCTGGGTCGAACTGAGGGAAAAAGGTATAAGGGTTATTGAGAAGGTTTTGAAATTGCCAGTCGTTGGTCCACCATTCGTCCATTCCTAAAGGTTGGGTGTGGATCGGAGATTCTGGGATGCCTGGTTCCAAGTTTATTGGAAGTTGGATTTCAGCAGGATAAGTAAAAAGGTTTTCATTGACAGGCTTAATGGTATCACAGCTTGCCAGTATGAAATATAGCTCTTCTTGCAATGTCATTTCCTTGGTTTGCTTGGAGCTTTCTCCAATCTCTTGCTTGGAGCTTTCTTCAATTTCTATTCCTTTTCCTTTATCTATGGGATCTTCTGTCTTGGCAACTTTCCGAGTTACTGGTTTCCTCCTGCGCACACGCCTCCAACCCACAATTCTTCTCCTCTTCTTTGGCTTGGGTTTTCCGGTGGTGGAGCTTGAAATTCCATGGGTTCCTCCACATCGGCCAAGTAACCAGTAAAGTCTCTGAAAACTTCTATTTTCACAGGGTATAGATTGAGATTCTCAAGAGCTTCAGATAATTCATTCATGTTGTTTAGCATTTATGGAAAAACACACAAATTTTTTTAGGTTAAGATTTAAATTTTTACAGAATCACAAAATGGAAAGCAGAAAATTTAATATTAGTTATAAATATTTAATCAACTATTTTATTGAAACGAAATATTTGTAATTTATTTTGTAGTACAACAAAAACTCAGAATATACTAGTGGTTACTTATTATTTTAAAATTTCTGACTTATGGATAAGATGGGTGCTAATACTGGGTCGGGGTGTTGGAAGTTTAAAGGTTAACATTTACTGCTACAGTGGCTAACATGTAGAGATCTGCCCATTGTTCATCTGACTCATCTTCCCATGGTGGATTATTGCTTATTTTCGGGATTTCCTTATTACTCATTATTCCTTTTGGTTGTGATTTCCCCATTTTCTCTTGACTTTTTCTAATAATCAAACTTCTTTTATTGGGGGTAAGTGGTTTCTCATACTGTGCCTTACGAACAAATATTCTCTCCTCAGTATCTACTGAGTATCTTGAGGAATTTGATTGGGATGAGGATCCCTTATCTTTTGGTACACTATCTAATTGACGATAGATGTTCGAAAGTCTTTGCTTACCCATACTGTAACTAACAAATAGTCAGTTAATAAAACACATAATCACAAAATGGTAATCAGTAAGATTAAGTATTTCTTAAATACTTAATAGGCTTTAAATCAGTGGCTCTGATACCACCTTTTCCTGTCACGGCCCCAACCCCGGTTTGACCCGGTCAGGAGCCGCGGGACAGGAACCCGTGGTATTTATTAATTGATGCGACATCGGAAGATTTTTCACAGGATCTTTTAAAACTTGAAATGCCCGATTATTTTATTTCATAATTCGGGATAAACCCCGTAAGTTACAATAGAGGAATTTCTCAAGTAAATTCCCTGATTTATAAAACATGTTTATTCATTTTAATTGAGCCACCTCTTCAAGCTTGTTAGTGCTCCGTAGCACGTTTTCCTTGATTTACAGCAGGTCGCCTGAAACATGTTTTAAAAATATTTTATCAGCGGGGAAATGCTGGTGAGTTATTCAAATTTGATAAAACGACACATGGTTATAAATTACAGCATAAGAGCGATTACAATGGCTTCTATCTTATTTTTATCTGGCGCCGTGTCACCTGGTGACGATGGGCATACCACTATTGGGTCTTTCCCCAAGTAGTGACGTTTATCACTGTTAGGATTTATTAGCCTAACCCGTGAGAAATTAGTAATGTGCATAATACCCCACTAGCCAGTGATTCAAGATAACCACGACTTAATCCCTGTAATTATTACTTTTGAAAATGGAGTATTGTAAAATACTTTTGATAAAAGAGAATAACTCACATTGCATATTTACACGGACAGAGCTTAGCCTACTTAGCCTTGTAACCTAATTTAAATAACAATGCACACGAACTAGGTCAGTAACTAATACAACATTTACGATAACTCACGAGATTAAAACCCTCACAACGAATGACAAAGTGCTATACTTAAACATCCGTCAAATTCACGACTAATGACAAAGTATGGCCCTAATGTGGGCAGCACTTAAACATCCATTGGATAGTTTCAATCGATAGAACATTGAATCGTAGCAGCGATCGAGTTAATACCCTGTATCGTAGCAGCGCCTCGCTAATTTTGAAAGTGAATTCGACTTTTGGACAGTATTCTTTCGTTTTTGAAAGTTGATTTCGACACAGATGAACTGCTCGTAACCCACTCTATTTATAGGAGAATTATGGGTCTCACGCGGCCCGCGTGAACCTTCACTTGACCCTTACGCGGCCCGCGTGGAGGTCTAGTTCGTAGATTAGGGCATCTGTGTCATGCGTAGGTGTGCTACGTGGTCGACACGTGGATCTGGACGCTTATCCGGTCAAACTTGATGTTGACGCAGCCCGCGTCATATTAAGCTTGGCCTTTACGCGGCCTGCCTGAAGACCATATTTCTTGATTTCTTGATTTTTGATATGGATTAGGGTTTCGGGGGTCCGGGTTCTTACTTTCGGGTTAATTTGGGACATTTTTGAAGGTCCTTACTCTCTCTCTCTCTCTCCCACTTTTGAAGAAGCATGCCAGAAGACATATAAAGCATTCACGGCCGGTTAGTTCCGCTCCCCATCATAAGCCAGCAGTTGGGATTCTGGATCATAAACACAGAAGGATTTCTCATATTTACCCCTGTAGTGTCTTAAAAGTTTGTATAATTTGCTATTTCACCCCCTCTCAAATGGTTTAAACTTTTTATACATGTAGCTTTAAAAATTGTACGTATAGTAATATTACATTTTTGTACATTAGATTTGTTCTATATAGTTATATATATAAAGTGTATAATACAATTGGCCTTAATGTACATTACGTATGCGATTAGAAATCGCATGTTATACACAAACCCGGACAAGTCACAAACTCGGACATGTCATAATCGCATGTTATACAAACCCGGACAAGTATAAATTCGCATGGCTGATAAACTCGGACTCCCCAAAATTACAAAATTGCATGTTATATGATGTGTGTAATGCAACATATAAATTACATCAAATGAGGCATAAAACTAACCCTTTTTAAGTACTAATATTGGAAAAATAGTGTTTTTGTCTTCCTTTTGTATTTTCAGGATTAAATGAGCTCAATAACACAAAAGAAGCAAAAAGACAGCTAAATCCAACATAAATACAAGAAAAGGAACATAAGTGAACTGCCCGACCCCTCAACGGCATCTTCCCAAGCAAAATAGAGAAGACAGAAGACTGAACACGCCCCGTGCTCAGCCAGCACGGGGCCGTGCCCAAGGAGCAGCAGAAAAGACAAATCTATAGAAGCTTCTATTGCCCACCACGGGGCCGTGCCCAGTGAACACGGGGGCGTGGATAAAGTACAGCAGGCGCATTAATTGTAATTGCGAATTACAATTAATGAAGAGAGAGAATGTCAGACAGGCACGGGGCCGTGTCCAGTGGACACGGGGCCGTGCCCAGCCTTCTGTTCAGCCTATAAATAGGAGTGCTTGGTTTCATTCCAACTCATCCCTTGGCACACCACCTCTCTCACACTTCATCCACCACCCACCACCACCATAACACCATCATCCACCACCATCATCCATTGTCCATCGTAGAGTGTGTGAGTCGTCTCGGGATCCAAGATTGATCGTAAGAGTTCTTGACAATCAAGGCCATGTTTGCCTAAGTCTCTTACATCACTTGGTGAAGACAAAGTGTCTAGTGTAATACTTTTTATTTCTAATCTTTTGCACTTTTTATTTGGTTGACTTTAATAACTAGTTGCTTATGTTGAAGGTGATCTTTCTTTATCGTTTGTCCGTGGTGTCTTGAAATTATTTTACTGTCTATATAAAATAAAAGATTTTCACCATTCATATCTCCACGGTCTATATGGAGGTATGTTGGCTACCTGGTCGGGGGTTAAGGGAACGGTTTGGTAAAGGTCTTGCCATTGTTCAGCGTTTAGAGGTCCTGCAATGGACCTGGGTCAAATTTAGTAGGACCTCCTTCAATGCTTCACGGTATTGGATGGCGGGGGTCCAAACTCTTTGATCCCCTCATAAGTTAACTACTATTAATACTATAACCCGGCTATTTAGGACTGTATCCCTGCTGACTCAGACTACTTAGCCGAGGGTAACGTCACCGCCAAAAGCGGGGCCTACCATAATATTGCATTAATAACTTAATTCATTATCTTCCAATAATCCACCCTTTTAGGATTGTATCCTTGCTGACTCAAACTACTGGGGTGAGGGTAACGTCACCTTCAAAAGAGGGGCCTACTACAATAACTAAGATAATCTCATAATTATGTGCAAAAGTGCGGAAATAATCAAAGGTTATACTAGATACGAGTCGGAACCAAGTGATTCATCTTGTCTATCTGTTTTTTCTTTTATTTTTATTTTCAGCATTTTAGTTAGTTTTTATTTTTCTTAGTTTAAAACATTTTTCTAAACTTTTTATTTTGATTAGACGTTGAGGATAAACCGGTACTAAAAGCTCTTGTGTCCTTGGACGACCTCGGTATCTTACCAACGCTATACTACACTCACGATGGGTGCACTTGCCCATATGTGTGTTTAGTGTTAGTAAAATATCGTGTTTTATAAATTTAAAACTTGGCTAAAAATAAGTGTTAAAAGGGCTTAAAATATACACCTAAAATATATAACACTTCACGCACATCAAGTTTTTGGCGCCGCTGCCGGGGACACAAGGATTTTAAGAAAGCTTAAAATCGACGGCCTAATCAGTTTTTCAAAACCTTTTTAAAACGCGCGCACTTTTTTCTGCATTTTAGTTTAAATTTGCATTTACAGTAACCTGTACACGGGGCCGTGTTCGCTGAACACGGGGCCGTGCTGCACATTTTCATAAAAACACCCAGTAACAGTAGCTTGAACACGCCCCGTGCTCAACGAAATCAGTAAATTTAATTAAAACGCCCAGATACAGATCCTGAACACGGGCCCGTGTTCACCAGACACGGGGCCGTGTCCAGCCTCTGTTTCCGTTTTTCTTTTTGTTTTCTGATCTCGAGACTTGGTTGTGGTCTGCTGAGTGATTCTTATGGATCAATACTCAGGAGGTTACAACTACACTTATGAGGAGGATGATTATAGGGGTAATTATTGCACTAATTGTCGTAACTCACGCTCGGTTCAAAATAATCGCTCATATCAACCATCCAATTCATACACCTACTATGAGGAGCCCAGGTACGAGCCATCAACTTCATACACATCATATGAAGACCAAAGGTATGAACCTCCTCCCTCATACTCATATTTCGATGAACCAAGGTATGAGCCTTCATACTCATACTTTGAGGAACCAAGATATGAGCCACCACCTTCGTATGCTTACTATGAGGAACCTTGGCGTGAACAACCCACCTCATATGAGTATTATGAAGAACAAAATTACGAACCTTATCCATCATATGCTTACAATGAAGAACAATGGTGCGAACCATCGACTTCATATGGGTATTATGAGGAACAAAGGGTCGAACAACCGGATTCAAGCTTAGAAAATACCGATTCTTTTTCTATAACCGAAGTGACCAATAGGATATTAGAACACATAAGAGTTATCGATCGCTGTATAAAAGAATCTCGCGCAAGGGAAGAGGAGTCCCGCGCAAGAGAAGAAATAAAAAAGGAAGAGATAACCAAAAGTGTAAAAATGGAAAAACAAATAAGTGAAAAACCGACACATGAGTTAAACAACGATAAAGGTGAGTCCGACAATGTTAAAATTCAAGAAGAGTCTAATTTTGAAGAAATTAATCTCTTGTCACCTTCTTTCGAAAATCATTGTTTAGTACCCACTCATGCTAAGTTTTTAAAAGAGTTAAACACTAACACTAAAATTGACGAAACGGTAAGTGTTAAGTTAACTAATGATCAACCCTCGCTAATAAAAGAAGACCCATTTGAAATTAACATTACACCGGTTCCATGTTTCTTTCAAAAATCGTTTATTAGTAATGTCACAATTAATAAAGATCTTTGTGTTAACATAATGCCTAACTACATTTTTGAAAAATTAAGTATTAGTGATTTTTCTCCACTTCAAATACCCATTTTTCTATCCAATCGGAAAGTAATAAAATCAATCGGTATAGTTGAGGATGTATTGGTTCAAACAAATCAATTGGTAATCCCCACCGACTTTGTCATCCTCGATGACGCTCCACTAGTGTTGGGACGACCATTTGTAAAAACTCACGAAGCTTTGAAAAACCGGAAGTACAACAATCTACCTCTTCAATTAGGGGCATTCAAAAAAAGTGTCGACCTTGAGCGATCAATGAAATATCCATTCGGCAATGATGACCCCCTAATTGAAGATGAGCCAGAACCACCTGATAAGGTGGGTCTAGCCAAGGACCCTTATAAACGTGGCGCACCACGGAGGCATTCCGCGGAACTATCCTTAGTTTAATTTAGATTAACTTTTATATTTTCTAGTTTAGTTTTAATTTTCAGGAATAAAACACACTCAGGATGGTGAAGGATGATAAGGGAAGCTTGAACCAACACCCCATACACAAAAACAGAGCCTCCCGACGATTTTTCTTCATTACAGCAAGTTCAGCACGGGGCCGTGCTCACCCCAACACGCCCCGTGCCCAAGGTTCTGTAGAAAATGCCCAGTTCAGGTACCTGGACACGGGGCCGTGCTCACTGGACACGCCCCCGTGCCCAGCCTTCTGTTTACTTTTGGTACTGGCAGTCTGGACACTGGGCCGTGCTCAGCCAACACCACCCCGTGTTCAGCTACCCAGTACCATAAAATCTTGTTTTTAACCCATTTTTACACATTTAATCAGCCTAAAAACTTATTTTTGGGACACATTGAGGACAATGTGTAATTTAAGTGTGGGGGGGATGCTAAAACCTTGAATCTTGCAAGTCCTAAATACAAGCCTTACACAAAACTCTATTGGAACCGCTAATCACCCCAAATTTTTTCAAAAATTTCATTTTTTTTTATTTGTCTAGGTTTAACTCGGGAAATTCAAGTTCTCAAAAAGCTTATATTTTTACGAATTTACAACCGATAGCGTAGTGATAAAAAAGAACCAACATAAGAAAATTATGAAAAGGCATGGCAAACTTAGTTAAAATTTGATTATATATACTTGATCACATAAAAACCCATTCCCACAAAAGTGAGTTTTGAGCCTTTATTGAGCATACAAATACATATCATTAAACTAAATGCTCATTTTTCGTTTCTTGTGTGAATAGCCGCTTGGTTCTTACGACTCTAGAACTTGCCATGACGATACATTCCCGGTCCTTATCAACTTAAACCCGAGTAAGTAAATGATGGAGGCATTAGGACTAACCCTTTTTATTTCTACACCATTATTTTTCTTTTTCTTTTACCACCTACCCAAAAATCCCCCTAGTTAGCCCCTTTGGCCTAAACCTTTTCATTTCATTTCCCAAACCAAAACCCTTTTACCCACCAAAACCTTTTTTATTTTTAACCCTTTATTTTAGTAACAAGTTCGGTTTTTTCGTATGATCGCTCAAAAAAAAAAGGTGTGTTGATGATGAAGCAAAAGATAACCAAACAAGTTCATCAAAAATAACTTTGTTTGAGTAATAGCTTCATCAAAATAAAAGTTATAAAAATAGAAAGTCCTACGAAAACCGACACTTGTTACGCTTTTTCACCCTTTTTCTACTAACCAGTAACCACTAACCCAACCACCTACCTTTAACCCAAGCCTTACCCTTCACCCATAAAGTCCTCTTGATATTTACAAAGGCATAAAAGTTAAAAAGGAGGAGGATTGATTGCTTGGCAAGCTTATGGTAGGAATAAGTTCCTTGCCGCTCTCGAGTGATTCACTAAAAATATACCTTCGGCCGAGTGTGAGTGATTTCTCCCGTGAGGTATGTGAACTTGTATATAAATGGAATTTTAAAAAGGCATGTTATGCCCATATAAGTAATTTCTCCTATGAAACGTTCTAAACAAATCATTACGAATAGGATTGTAAATAGATAAAAATAAAACCCAAAAAGATCTTGGATTCCCAACACTCTACGACAAGCCAAAACCTTCTCTTCTACCCATTCCAATTGGGAGTGTAAGCCACATATTAAAGAGTTTTGCTTGAGGACAAGCAAAAGTTCAAGTGTGGGGGTATTTGATGTGTGTAAAATGCAACATATAAATTACATCAAATGAGGCATAAAACTAACCCTTTTTAAGTACTAATATTGGAAAAAGAGTGTTTTTGTCTTCCTTTTGTATTTTCAGGATTAAATGAGCTCAAAAACACAAAAGAAGCAAAAAGACAGCTAAATCCAACATAAATACAAGAAAAGGAACATAAGTGAACTGCCCGACCCCTCAACGGCATCTTCCCAAGCAAAATAGAGAAGGCAGAAGACTGAACACGCCCCGTGCTCAGCCAGCACGGGGCCGTGCCCAAGGAGCAGCAGAAAAGACAAATCTATAGAAGCTTCTATTGCCCACCACGAGGCCGTGCCCAGTGAACACGGGGGGCGTGGCGAAAGTACAGCAGGCGCATTAATTGTAATTGCGAATTACAATTAATGAAGAGAGAGAATGTCAGACAGGCACGGGGCCGTGTCCAGTGGACACGGGGCCGTGCCCAGCCTTCTGTTCAGCCTATAAATAGGAGTGCTTGGTTTCATTCCAACTCATCCCTTAGCACACCACCTCTCTCACACTTCATCCACCACCCACCACCACCATAACACCATCATCCACCACTATCATCCATTGTCCATCGTAGAGTGTGTGAGTCGTCTCGGGATCCAAGATTGATCGTAAGAGTTCTTGACAATCAAGGCCATGTTTGCCTAAGTCTCTTACATCAATTGGTGAAGACAAAGTGTCTAGTGTAATACTTTTTATTTCTAATCTTTTGCACTTTTTATTTGGTTTCGTATTAATGACTTTAATAACTAGTTGCTTATGTTGAAGGTGATCTTTCTTTATCGTTTGTCCGTGGTGTCTTGAAATTATTTTACTGTCTATATAAAATAAAAGATTTTCACCATTCATATCTCCACGGTCTATATGGAGGTATGTTGGCTACCTGGTCGGGGGTTAAGGGAACGGTTTGGTAAAGGTCTTGCCATTGTTCAGCGTTTAGAGGTCCTGCAATGGACCTGGGTCAAATTTAGTAGGACCTCCTTCAATGCTTCACGGTATTGGATGGCGGGGGTCCAAACTCTTTGATCCCCTCATAAGTTAACTACTATTAATACTATAACCCGGCTATTTAGGACTGTATCCCTGCTGACTCAGACTACTTAGCCGAGGGTAACGTCACTGCCAAAAGCGGGGCCTACCATAATATTGCATTAATAACTTAATTCATTATCTTCCAATAATCCACCCTTTTAGGATTGTATCCTTGCTGACTCAAACTACTGGGGTGAGGGTAACGTCACCTTCAAAAGAGGGGCCTACTACAATAACTAAGATAATCTCTTAATTATGTGCAAAAGTGCGGAAATAATCAAAGGTTATACTATATACGAGTCGGAACCAAGTGATTCATCTTGTCTATCTGTTTTTTCTTTTATTTTTATTTTCAGCATTTTAGTTAGTTTTTATTTTTCTTAGTTTAAAACATTTTTCTAAACTTTTTATTTTGATTAGACATTGAGGATAAACCGGTACTAAAAGCTCTTGTGTCCTTGGACGACCTCGGTATCTTACCAACGCTATACTACACTCACGATGGGTGCACTTGCCCATATGTGTGTTTAGTGTTAGTAAAATATCGTGTTTTATAAATTTAAAACTTGGCTAAAAATAAGTGTTAAAAGGGCTTAAAATATACACCTAAAATATATAACACTTCACGCACATCATTATACACAAATCGCGTACTTAATGTACGTTAAGGGATATTTTACAATAACCTGCCTCTCTATATATAAATGGATTCAGAATAAAACGATTTAAAGTGTGAAAACGGTGAGAACCATTTCCAGCCATTTGTGGCTAAGATGATGCGGTGACATTTTTGTAAATAATGGGAACCTTAGAATTACCAGTAGGGGTAAAATTGGAAGATCCAAACAAAAGTACACATGCTAATCACATGCGATTTTCCCCAATCATATTTAAACGCCAATAACTTTTTATACGTGATTATTTTTCAAAAAAAATTACATCATAAAACTTAACGTTTTTTTATCTTTCCAACGAGTATATTATTGATATACTTTTCGAAAAAAAAATGAACTGAGTTTTTATGGCGTTTTCAACTTTGTGTTTTTATGGCGTTTTCATATAACAACCCTAAAGAAAACCGACACCCTCATAAATTTTCTGACACCCCAATATATATTAAAATATCCCAATATGTCCCAAAATACACCCCATACATGAAAACGGACCCCGAATACCCTAAATATTATTTAAAATAATTAAAAATTGAATTTTTGGGTTTGTCGCGGGCCGCGTAGACCTCTTAAGGGTCTTACGCGGGCCGCTAGAGATCAAGAAGGTGGCGCAGCCCGGTGATGACACGTGTCATCATCGTGGCGAGTCTAGTCGCTGATCCGGACAAGCTATAGAGTTGACAGATGTTGATGCGGGCCGCGTAGGCCCTTGTCTACATTTACGCGGGCCGCGTGAAAGTGAAAGTCAGGTCCTATAAGTAGATGGCCTTGGGTCTTCAGTCGAATTCGTTCAAAAACGTTTTCTTTCTCTCAAATCTGAAGTGTAGGCATAATATACGGGTATTATACCCCCCTAAAATAGCGAAGTTCTGCTCCGTTGTAAGTATCATAACCCCTGGATACGTATTAGATACGCTGCCCGATTGATCTAGGGTTCCGTAACGACTGTCGTGGTTCTGCCCGACGTAGTCGTTGGAATGTCGTCTCGGAGAGGGTATTACTAATGTTAAAATGGGTTATTATACTAACACGTGTGCTTTTGTGTAAATTATAGATAATTCTCAGGAAACCCTAAAGGATAATCTAAGACAGCAATTTGAGTTTATCCTCTTTTTGTAAACCTTTTTGTAAATTATTTTTACAAAACCTCACTTAATTAATTATATATTAAGCAGTTATTGAGTATTTGTAAGAATACAATTATCATGAGTATATTGGGGTTTTGTATACAAAATTTGTTACCACCTGGTCAAGGTGTAACATTTCCACAAGTCGGGTCTGACAGTACCATGGATGTTAATTGGTATAAGTTGGAAACAAATATAATTGCGAGATCGCCCTCAATACTGTACAATGAGTTTTATTTAAACTTAATTAAATTGGGATTCACTCACCAGTATTTCCCACTGACAAATGTTTTTAAAACGCGTTTCAGGTAACAAATCGTGAAAGCCAAATAGAAGCCAGCTGGACAGCACTTAAGGCTTGGAAAAGTGGCAATAAAGTTACCTAAAATAAAATAGATGTTTTTATTAAATAAAATAGGATTTATTCCTATGAAAATATGTGTATTGCAAACTTGGGTTTTATCCCATGTGTTTAATATTATGAAAATGTGGTATTTTACTCTGATCCCATATTTCCTAACTACGGTCCTTATGAAAAATTCCGCTGCCAAATTAGACAATACGCGATACCACCGAAACTGGCTCGCGGCCGCCCGTTCACAGGAATTAGGGATCGGGGGTTGTGACAGAAGGTGGTATCAGAGCTAAGCCACTGATTCAGCCACAGAAGTGTTCTGCTGACATCAAAATTCAATCTGTTAGGAAATAAATTATGGGAATACGTGCATAATTGTATTTTATTGCTATGTGTTATTTGACTATTTGTTAGTTTAAAGTATGAGCGACCAAGGACCATCTGACGCGTACCGTCAATTGTCTGGTTCGCCTAGAAGCGAAGGCACCTCCTCTTCTCAGCCTGCCCTCTCCGGGTACTCTGCTGATACTGAAGAAGGAATATTCGTGTTTAAGGCTTAGTCCGAGGAGCCATTCCCTCAGAAAAAGAGAGGATGGTTCAGTCGAGGGGCACACGGGCGTAGGAATCGTATGAAAAAGTTACAAGACCAGAGAGTACTAGCAGCAGCTAAAAGAGAAACTGATGACTATGCCCAGGATATGCTTAATAGGGGTATAGCCAACATCCACATCTTAGCAACCACTGCAGCTGACCCAAACCTAGAGCAAATGATAGCACCCCAACCACAACCACCAATTCCTGACCAACCAATGGAAATAGAAAACCCCGAAAATCAAGTAAAAATGCATGATTTTAATCCGGAGGAAATACCTAGGGTACCTGCACCAAACCCCTTAGACCCAAATTACGACCCCTGGTGGGATGACGTTAGGGACTATGTGCGACGCTACCCGATACATGAAGACACGCCCATGCAAAACATAGGAGCCTACTCAGGTTTGGATCCTTTAGATCCCTATTACCATGATGTATTCATTAGGGAGATCTTAGAAAATCCTTACCAATTTCAGACCCCTACACCCCCATATCAAGAACCCGCACCCCAGATTTCGAACCCAGTCCCAGAACCTGCACCCCCAATGAGTGCAGAAAACGTACAAGAACTTAGGACATTTGTTGAGGAAATTTTAGAGAGTAGTGAACGAATGAGACATGTGAGAGAGCGACTCGTCTGGAAGTATGACGAGCGCAATATGGATTTTTGGATGAATCCATATCCATGAATGTGATTGTAGAACGGTAGTAATAATAATAATAAAATAATAATATGTGTGTATGTGTATAAAAAAAACTACGGATGCCTACTACTAGTAGTGTAACTTTAAATTTCAGTCGGTATTGTAATTTTATTTCAGTACTGGTGTGTATTAGATGCATAGTATATGAATAGAGTAAGTCACAATGATCGACGCTTTTGCCCAAAATGCGTGTCATGTGATTGACTATATTAATTATTATTTTGTGATATTAATACATGATAAATGTTTAAAATTCAGATGGCCGACGAAGGAAATCAAGGAAATCTGAATAACGATAACCAGAGTAACATTAACTTGGTTAATGAAAATCCGAGCATCAATAACAATGGAAACCAAATGGATAATAGTGCTATCCAACACATAGTGGCACAAGGAATTATAGATGCAATGCCATTTATTCTTCAAATTGTTAAGGATGCTGATAATAAAAGTAAACATGCCAGTAAGCGACCAATTGAACCAGAACACAACGTGAACAATGGACCCGTACTTCAAGTGCCCATTCCCAAAAGAAGAAGAACCATGCCTTATGGTTGTTCTTACAAAGAATTCTGGTCCTGCAAACCAATAGAATTCTCGGGCAATGAAGGACCCATTGCAACTCTACGCTGGATAGAAAAAACTGAGGCTGTTTTAAAAATAAGCAAGTGTGCTGAAGAAGACAAAATAATGTTTGCTTCTAATCTATTTAAGAACTCAACCTTAGAATGGTGGAACACTATCCTCTAATCAAGAGGAAGTGATAAGGTATACAACATAGAATGGGAAGAATTTAGGAATATGGTAGAAAGGAAATTCTGTCCTCCCAATAAAAAGGAACAGATAGCGAATAAGTTTCTGAACCTAAGAATGACCGGGGTATATAGTAAGGGTTATACTACCACATTCTTTGAATATGCTAGAATAGTACCAACCCTTGCATCACCTGAACCGGTATTAATCTCCCGTTACATCTGGGGATTAATTGGAGAGATTAGGCATGTAGTCAAGGCATCTAGACCCCAAACCATAGAAGAAGCTGTAGAACTAGCCAACACCTTGACAGATGAATTAGTACGTACACGAGAAGGAGACCAGAGGAAAAACCTAGCACAGAGGCTTACCCAAGAGTTACGTTCTGGGAATTTCAACCATAGGAATATGGGTTCTACCTCTGCACCATACTGCAAGACTTGTAAGAAAAAGCATTCGGGAAAATGCTCCACTCATTGCAATTTCTGCAAGGCACCCGGACACAAGGAAGAAGATTGAAGGAGAAAATCCAGTAATGGACTATGCTTCAACTGTGGAGAAAAAGGTCATATCAAGCCGAACTGTCCGAAATTGGCTCCAGCTGCGAACAAGAAGAACACTAAAAATGCTAGAGCATTTGTTCTAACTGCAGATGAAGCCAAGATGATTCCAGATGTCATAGCCGGTACATTTTTAGTTAATGATGTTTTTGCTAAAGTATTATTTGAATCTAGTGCAAACCAAAGTTTTATTAATACTTCATTTTGCAAACTTCTAAATCCGTCATTAACTAAACTACCACAAGAATATCTAGTAGAGACAGCAAATGGAGAAACGATTAGGATTTTTGAAATCTTGCAGGGAGCAAGAATAGAATTTTTAAACCAAAAGTTTATTGCAAATCTTTACCCAATGAATCTGACAGGATTTGATATTGTATTAGGAATGGATTGGTTAATAGCCAATAAAGCTAATATTTTATGTGATCAAAAGTCAATTCAAGTAAATTCACCAAAGGGTGAAAAGATCACAATTAAAGGTGATAAACCATCTAGATCCACAAAATTCATCTATGTGATGAAAACTGCAAGTTATATAAGAAAAGGATCTATAGTGTATTTGATTTCCATAATCACTAACACTAAAGGAAAAGAATTAAAAGACATTCCAGTAGTGTCTCAGTTTTCAGATGTATTTCCGGAAGAATTACCAGGACTACTGCCAGCCAGAGAAGTCGAATTCAGAATCCATCTATTACCAGGAACACCACCAATTGCCAAAGCACCCTACCGTTTGGCACCAGCCGAAATGCAGGAACTAAAGAAACAGTTAGACGAATTGTTGGAGAAGGGATTCATACAGCCAAGCTCATCGCCGTGGGGAGCACCGATTTTATTTGTTAAAAAGAAGGACGGATCGATGCGTATGTGCATTGACTACCGTGAATTAAACAAGGTCACGATTAAGAACCGGTACCCATTACCGAGAATCGATGATCTGTTCGACCAATTGCAAGGAGCTCAATTTTTCTCTAAAATCGATTTAAGGTCAGGATATCATCAATTAAAGGTACATGAAGAGGACATTCCTAAGACCACATTTAGAACAAGGTATGGTCAATATGAATTTACTGTCATGCCATTTGGTTTAACCAATGCCCCAGCCGCATTTATGGACATGATGAACCGAATATGTAAGCCATATTTGGATAAATTCATAATTGTTTTTATAGATGATATTCTCATTTATTCTAAAAGTAAAGAGGAACATGCAAAGCATTTGCACGCACTTTTAAGTCTATTAAGAAAAGAAAAACTTTATGCTAAGTTTTCAAAGTGCAAGTTTTGGTTAGAACAAGTACAGTTTCTTGGGCACTTAGTTGATCATGAAGGAATTCATGTGGATCCCACAAAAATCGAGGCGATTACTAAATGGAAAACCCCTGAGTCACCAACCGAGGTTAGAAGTTTCTTAGGATTGGCCGGTTATTATAGAAGATTTATTCAATGTTTTTCTAGAATAGGCATTCATTTAACTAAGTTAACCTGTAAATCCATTAAGTTTGAATGGGGACCAAAACAAGAAGAAGCATTTAGAATTCTTAAGCAAAGATTAACCCATGCACCCATACTAGCGTTACCAGAAGGAACTGAAGATTTTGTAGTATATTGTGACACTTCTAAGTTAGGCTATGGATGTGTGTTGATGCAACGCCAAAAGGTTATAGCTTATGCGTCTAGACAACTTAAGAATCATGAAGAGAATTATTCAACCCATGACTTGGAATTAGGAGCAATAATTTTTGCTTTGAAAATTTGGAGACATTACCTTTATGGTAGTAAGTTTACCATATTTACTGATCATAAGAGTTTAAGGTATGTTTTTGGGCAAAAGGAATTGAATATGAGACAAAGAAGCTGGATGAAGATGCTTAGTGATTATGATTGTGACATCCAGTATCATGAAGGAAAAGAAAATGTAGTGGCAGATGCTTTAAGCCGAAAGTATCACGAAAAGCCAAAAAGGGTACGTTCTCTTAAATTAAATCTACAAGTAGATTTAAATGATCAGATAAGAGAAGCACAAAAACCAGTAATCAAGAATGATACTGAAAAGCTAAAAGGTATGATTAAAGAATTAGAACAAGGAACAGATGGAATTTGGAGATTCCATGAAAAGAGAATGTGGATACCTAAATTAGGAAACCTACGTCATCGTATATTACAAGAAGCCCATAAGTCTAAGTATACGATGCATCCAGGAAATGATAAGATGAATCAGGATTTAAGAAAGAATTTCTGGTGGATAGGAATGAAAAAGGACATAACAACCTATGTTTCTAAATGTTTAACCTGTTCACAAGTTAAAGCTGAACATCAAAAACCCTCAGGTTTATTACAACAGTTAGAAATGCCAGTGTGGAAATGGGAATTAATAACAATGGATTTTGTTACTAAATTACCCAAAACAAAGAAAGGAAATGATACAATCTGAGTGATTGTAGATAGGCTAACCAAGTCAGCTCATTTCCTACCAATGAAGGAAACTTTTAGTATGGAACAATTAGCCAAATTGTATGTAAATGAAATAGTTTCATTACTTGGAATTCCTTTATCAATTGTGTCTGATAGGGATAGTCGTTTTACCTCTGATTTTTGGTCAAGTTTCCAAAAGGCAATGGGAACCAAGTTAAATCTAAGCACAGCTTATCATCCTCAAACAGACGGACAAAGCGAAAGGACAATTCAGACAATGGAAGACATGCTTAGAGCTTGTGTAATTGATTTTGGAGGTAATTGGGACGATCACTTACCTTTAATAGAATTTTCTTACAATAATAGTTATATCACAAGTATCAATGTTGCACCATTCGAAGCACTTTATGGACGAAAGTGCAGAACCCCTGTCTGTTGGGCAGAAATTGGGGAAAAGCAATTATCTAGACCTGAGATAGTGCAGGAAACAACCGACAAGATTATTCAAGTCAAGGAACGACTGAAAGCAGCACGTGATCGACAGAAGAGCTATGCTAATAACCGACGCAAACCGTTGGAATTTCAAGTAGGGGACCGAGTATTGTTAAAAGTCTCTCCTTGGAAAGGAATGGTAAGATTCATCAAAAGAGGAAAGCTAAATCCCAGGTATGTTAGACCTTTTAAGATTATTAGGAGAATAGGACCTGTAGCCTATCAGCTACAACTGCCAGAGGAAATGGCAGGAATACTTGATGTATTGCATGTATCTAATCTCAAGAAGTGTTTAGCTGATGAATCGCTGGTAATACCTCTTAAGGATATAGAGGTAAATGAACAACTCAAGTTTGTAGAAAGTCCTCTACAGATTGAAGACAGGAAAGTCAAAAATCTCAAACACAAGAGACTAGTTCTGGTCAAAGTAAAGTGGGACTCCAAAAGAGGACCAGAGTATACATGGGAACTAGAATCGGAAATGCAAAGGAAATATCCACACTTGTTCTGGTAGATCTCGAGGACGAGCTCTAAAACAAGGTGGGGAGGATATAACAACCCTAAAGAAAACCGACACCCTCATAAATTTTCTGACACCCCAATATATATTAAAATATCCCAATATGTCCCAAAATACACCCCATACGTGAAAACGGACCCCGAATACCCTAAATATTATTAAAAATAATTAAAAATTGAATTTTTGGGTTTGTCGCGGGTCGCGTAGACCTCTTAAGGGTCTTACGCGGGCCGCTAGAGATCAAGAAGGTGGCGCAGCCCGGTGATGACACGTGTCATCATCGTGGCGAGTCTAGTCGCTGATCCGGACAAGCTATAGCGTTGACCGATGTTGACGCGGGCCGCGTAGGCCCTTGTCTACATTTACGCGGGCCGCGTAAAAGTGAAAGTCAGGCCCTATAAGTAGATGGCCTTGGGTCTTCAGTCGAATTCGTTCAAAAACGTTTTCTTTCTATCAAATCTGAAGTGTAGGCATAATATACGGGTATTATACCCCCTAAAATAGCGAAGTTCTGCTCCGTTGTAAGTATCATAACCCCTGGATACGTATTAGATACGCTGCCCGATTGATCTAGGGTTCCGTAATGGCTGTCGTGGTTCTGCCCGACGTAGTCGTTGGAATGCCGTCTCGGGGAGGGTATTACTAATGTTAAAATGGGTTATTATACTAACGCGTGTGCTTTTGTGTAAATTATAGATAATTCTCAGGAAACCCTAAAGGATAATCTAAGACAGCAATGTGAGTTTATCCTCTTTTTGTAAACCTTTTTGTAAATTGTTTTTACAAAACCTCACTTAATTAATTATATATTAAGCAGTTATTGAGTATTTGTAAGAATACAATTATCATGAGTATGTTGGGGTTTTGTATACAAAATTTGTTACCACCTGGTTAAGGAGTAACATTTCCACAAGTCGGGTCTGACAGTACCATGGATGTTAATTGGTATAACTTGGAAACAAATATAATTGCGAGATCACCCTCAATACTGTACAATGAGTTTTATTTAAACTTGATTAAATTGGGATTCACTCACCAGTATTTCCCACTGACAAATGTTTTTAAAACGCGTTTCAGGTAACAAATCGTGAAAGCCAAATAAAAGTCAGATGGACAGCACTGAAGGCTTGAAAAAGTGGCAATAAAGTTACCTAAAATAAAATAGATGTTTTTATTAAATAAAATAAGATTTATTCCTATGAAAATGTGTGTATTGCAAACTTGGGTTTTATCCCATGTGTTTAATATTATGAAAATGTGGTATTTTACTCTGATCTCATATTTCCTAACTACGGTCCTGATGAAAAATTCCGCTGCCAAATTAGACAATACGCGATACCACCGAAACTGGCTCGCACTGTAACACCCCGTGTTTTCACGAGTGAAAGTCAAAGTCAAGGTCAAAGTCAACGACCGATTTCGCGCGACTTGACTCGTAGAATTGTTTCTATTATATTTAGATTATGTGGAGTAAGTGTCGTTCATTACAATAATCGAATCACGCTAACCGTATTTCGATCGACCTACGACTGTGAATGATAGGAAGTAACAATGCGATAAAGTTAATCAAGCTATGCTAATCAAATCGACATCAAATCGTAACTCGAGCTATGTATTTTACTTGTCAGTTATACGTGTGTGTGTGCCTTACGTGTTACCTGTGCATGTTTATTTTATGTTATGTTGGGATAATCAAGCGAACTCAATCGAACTCGAAGTCTAACTCGAATATAAACGAACCCGAACCCGAATCCCGAGTCGAACCATATAAGAAGTAGTTGGGACTGAAAGTAATTTGACTAGGAAACCCTATCGAATCGCTCGCAAATTGAAACCGAAACAACATCGCGCCGAACACCCCAAAGCAGGCGGCATCCGCACGGATGGCCAATCCGCACGGATTGCCAATCCGCACGGATGACCAGTCCGCGCGGATAGCCTACCCTGGTGCGTGCCATGCCCACGGCTCACCCTTTCCCTTTTTGGCATCCTATAAATACACGGGTCACTCTCCACTTTTTCCACTTTTGGCAAGTGACGTCCGAACCACACGCATTCTTCACTTTTTCTCAGATTTCTCTCAATCCAGGTAAGATCTTGCACTAATTCTTGTACATCTTTGATCACTACACAATTCTACACATTTCCATCTTTCAAATCTTCACTTTTAACCCTGAAATCACCCGAATTTGAGCTATTCTCGGGTGACGTCATCATGAAGTTCTTATGAACTTCAAGCTTGACCTCATTCCACCGAGAATATCTCAGATCTAAACGATTTCCATAAGATTTCACAATAATTTCACCTAGATCTAAACTTTTCTAAGGATAAAAGAGTTGAAAGAAATAAACCTAAGTTCTCTCCTTCTTTTACCCTTAAAACCGGTACGAATCTGGTTGGTTCTAGTGTTCTACTCGTCGATAGTGATGCACTAGTTCTAGATCTGGAATCCTACCCACAGACAACTGATTTCGGGGATAACCGGGATGACCGTTCTGAGTCGCCGACAGACCGAGTTAGGGTGGTTCCTGACCGGTCTAGTCACGCGGGTGAGAACACAACTCCAAGTGGTTGCCACGTAATCAGAACGTCTCGATAAACGACAACAGAAACCAAGTGTAGACGAACGGAACAACCAGACCAATTGTCCGCACGGACTAGCTGCCCGCACGGACTAGCTGCCCGCACGGACTAGCTGTCCGCACGGACAAGCGGTCCGCATGGACTAGCTATCCGCGCGTACATGCCATACGAACGGGTTGTCACCCGGACGAGCTACCCTTGGGACCCACTTTTCCAAACAAGGTTTGAGTATCGACGAATAAGCAATCCGAACGGACGACCTCTGAATGGATTACTCTTCGGATCATGAGATACTAAGGCCTTAAACTAAAATTCGAACAATGTTCATCCGCACGGCCAAGTCGTACGCACGGACAGGCTATCCGGACGGATTGGCTCTGCCCGCGCGCACAGACTGTCCGCACGGACCACTACTGTCCGCACGGACCACCACTGTCCGCACGGACTACCGTACGCACGGACTGTCGTCCGCGCGACCGGCTTGAAAGATAGAAACACTTATGTGTTTTCTAAATGCTACAACGAAAACTCCAAAGCACAAGCCATCATACACAAACACATCTTAGGAAGAAACAATCCACTTGAACATTTATTCACACAAACAACTTGTCCGTACGGATAAGTCACCCGCGCGCACAACTAATCCGCACGGGTTACCACCCGCACGGACAGTCGCACGCACAGATAACTTATCCGGATGGATCACCATCCGCACGCATCACCATCCGCACGGATAGGTCATGCGCACGGATGACTCCTTCTCACGGATAGCTGATCCACACGATCAGTCATCCTAACCACTCTCACCTTGTACTGTTTTACGCGCCACTCATCGTTACGTTATCGAATCTATTCAGGCTAACCGTACTCGCTGTAAAGCGCTCCCTTCAATCCATATCGCTGTGAGTATACTCGAACCCTTTTTGATTTTAGCACTTTTGGGTGTTACATACGTTACACCTATTCAAACTACAACTATCACACTACTCAAGCTATTTTAACGCTTAACCATTAATGCATGTTATACGTGGCTTATGAATGCTTGTTTGTTATGTTTACACATGGAATGCTGTCTACCTGCCTTAGCAACGATAGTACTATAGTTTGGACTCAGCACCCGTTCACACGAGGGTTGTTAAGGATCTTTTACTTGCATGGATTACAGTGGTAATCGTGTATTGCGAACTGCCTCGGGCAGTCAACCCGCAGTCATTGGTATCGATGGATCTATGTCGATAACTAACGTGCTTCATTTCACTATGTGTACGTGCTGGTTATGCGTAAACGAATTCGAAGTCTATATATGATATTATCAAACTTGTATTCTCACCTTTACATTTTATGTATTGACTTTATTTTAACGTATGTGACAGGTGCTTAGGATGCATATGTGGTAGGGATTGGAAGCTAGAATAACGCTTTAGAGCCCAACAAATAGTTGTCTGTAGATAACTTGTTAGGGGTCTCTAGAAGCAGATAAACAATTGCTACTTAATTAAATCTGAGTTGTCGGAACAGAATATTTGTTTTGATGTTGTCTGTAATAACTTGTTAACTATTTATGTTACGGTATGGGACGTAATGCTTTAATTAAATGGTGATGATAGTTGTTATGGAAACTTCTGGACAATCTGTTTCGCTCAGTGCCACGCCCCGATGATTCCGCCATCGGTTGGGGTGTGACAGATTGGTATCAGAGCCATAACTATAGGGAATTAGGCAAGACTCGACCTAGTCCGGGTCGAAGTCTTAGAGACCTAGTCTATAGTTAAGAACCAACAGACCAACTCTCACGTATGCGTAAACTCGCCACTATCACTCACTCTTTTCTATCACTGCACTCGAATTTTCAAGTTGTGAACAGGTAGTGAGGTCGAGAATAGGTGTGAAAACCGCAAACTCTCGACCAAAGTTGCCTAATCAGCCTGCGTTTTAGCTACAAACGAGGAGAATCATACCAAATCAGGAGTGAAATCCATATTTTGATGAATAATCTCCTCAATTTTTATCAAAAACGAGGACGGAAGATGCAAGATAGGGGTGAAACCCTAACCTTGACGACTCGTCCCGCTTTTATACAAAAACTTCCACCAAAGTTCGACGGACTCCAACGATCTAAAGACACAATATAACCAATGGGAATTGCGCCAACGCCCGAGAATCGAGGCAAAGGCATAGTCCTGGAGGTAATTGTGCAGGATCCTCGCGAATAGTCGAGCTACTTTGGTTAGTCGAAGTCTGTTAGCCGCAGACAATCTACCTTCGATTTATCGATCTTTGTGAAAATTTTATGCATTTTCTGTTATTTGTTGACGTTTTGAAATACTATTGGCTTCAACCCAACACTATTGCTCCTGCTAAAACACAAAACCCACACAACTCATCGCTAGTGAATCGACAATAGAGGCAGTCAGAATGCTTTGTATGCTTGTATGTGCTTTTAGTGACTAAGTTATATGTGTTTCTTGCTGTTATGCTTACGTGTTTAGGGATACCGTGATTATGTGCTCTATGTGTTTAAGTGATTTTGTGCAATTTTGTGATTTTGTGACTGTATGCGTTTACATGGTACGTGTTACTGAGCTTTAGTAGTATTAGACGTGTGAGGTGAGATTCGAATACATGTGTTGAGTTCCATGGCGATGTCTATTGCAGACAATGTCGTCTGGATCCCGTCATCCACTCTCTCGCCAGGAAAAGAAAGACAGACGTCTTGCTTCCATCGTCGCGAAAGCTGTAGCAAAGGCAGTGAGTGATGCCTATGAGAACGCCAGCAAATCATCCAAGGAGTCGAGGACTGAAGGTCCTAGAGCTGTCGCAAGACCTTTCAGTTTCAAACAATTCAAGTCATGTGGACCGAAAGATTTCACAGGCGAAGGAGGTCCTACTGCTCTATTCCACTGGTTTGACTCTATCGAGGTTACTCTGCGACAAAGTGGTTGCCCTGATGACCTTCGAACTCTGAACGCTACCGGCGTCTTTCAGTCCCGTGCTTTGGACTGGTGGACGGCCGAGAGGAACAAGAGAGGGAATGATGCAGCTTACGGGTTGTCGTGGGATGAGCTCAAGGAAGTCATGCTAGAGGAATTCTGCCCTCCTCATGAGCGTCAAAAGCTTGAAGATGAATTTTGGCACATACATTAAAAGGATGGAGACAATGCTGGTCTCACTGCTCGCTTCAAACAGCTCCGCATTATCTGTCCTGACCAGGTCAAGACCCCTGAGATGACCATCAAGAAGTACATCCGAGCCCTGCCCGACTGCGTCGCTGATTTCGTGCAAGCGGCTAAGACTGCCACGATCGAAGAAACCTATCTGCTGGCCGCTGAAATCAATGACAAAAGGGTTAAGGCTGGGGTGTGGGATAAGACCTCCAAGCATCTGCATCAAGCCACTACTGCCGCACCAACTGCTGAAGCCACCTCGTCAAGCAACAAGAGAAAGAATAGCTCCACCAACAAGAACTGTGCGATTACTGCTGCACCGATCCAAGCTGTACCTGCTCAACAGCGCCAAGTAGTGGCGCCTGTGGCCAATGCACCTCCTGCAAAGCGTGCATATACTGGGCCACACCCGCTCTGCCCTACTTGCACCTATCACCACCCGACTGCTATTCAATGCCGCTTCTGTGCTCATTGCAACGTCTACGGCCACTTTATTGCCAACTGCCGTATTCGTCAAGCTCCTGCCAATCAAGCTCTACTCGCTGCCCCACAGGGTCAACAAGCTCCTCCGGCACCCGCGGTCAAAGCCAGAGCATGCTTCACGTGTGGCGACCCGAATCATTTCGCCAACATGTGCCCGAACAGGGTAGTGAAATAAGAACCCCAACAACCACAGCAGCAACAATAGCAGCAGCAACAGGCCGCACACGCCAGAACTTTCAATCTCAATGTGCGTCAAGCCCAGGCCGACAACAACGTGGTCAATGGTACGTTCCTTGTGAATGGTATTTATGCTTCATGTTTGTTTGATACTGGAGCCGATAATTGCTTTGTGTCACTCGAATTTGAGAAACTCCTTAGTCGTAAACGTTCCCGACTCTCCTCTGCATTCGATGTTGAAGTCGCTACCGGAAGAACCGTCGCTGTAAACTCTGTTATTCGTGATTTCACTCTCGAGCTCAACAATCACATCTTCTCGATCGATCTCATTCCAATGCAACTAGGAAGCTTTGATGTCATAGTAGGCATGGACTTTCTTCGCGAAAACCATGCCAAAGTTGTGTGCTTCGATAAAATGATTCGTTTTTCGCTCGCAAACGGTGATTCATTGTGCGTTTACTGTGATACTACTTCGAAGGGTCTCAAGCTTATGTCGTGCCTACAAGCTAGCAAGTATCTCCGTAAGGAATACAGGGCTTTCTTGGCTCATGTCGTAGCAGTGGAGAAGGAAAAGAAAGAGAAGAAGGAAGTGAAGGACGTTCCAGTGGTTCGAGAATTTCCTCAAGTTTTTCCAGAGGACCTTCCCGGACTACCTCCGAAGCGCGATATTGACTTTCGCATTGATCTCATTCCTGGAGCTAATCCTATTGCCAGAGCTCCTTATCGACTCGCGCCGTCCGAAATGCGCGAACTCTCAACCCAACTCCAGGAATTGCTTGAAAAAGGCTTTATTCGCCCGAGCACCTCTCCTTGGGGCGCACCAGTCCTTTTCGTCAAAAAGAAGGACGGGTCGTTCCGGATGTGCATCGACTACCGGGAGTTGAATAAGTTGACTATCAAGAACCGCTATCCTCTGCCACGAATCGACGATTTGTTTGATCAACTACAAGGCGCTACATGTTTCTCGAAGATCGACCTACGTTCCGGATATCATCAGCTGCGTATACAAGAGGAAGATATACCCAAAACCGCGTTCCGCACTCGTTGCGGCCATTACGAATTCGTTGTCATGCCTTTTGGCCTAACCAATGCACCAGTAGTTTTCATGGATCTGATGAATCGAGTGTGTAAACCATATCTCGACCGTTTCGTCATCGTGTTCATCGACAACGTCTTGATCTATTCCAAAACGAGAGCCGAACACGCGCAACATCAACGTTTGGTTCTCGAGTTACTCCAGGGGAACCAGCTCTACGCCAAATTCTCCAAGTGCGAGTTTTGGTTGGGGGAGGTTCAGTTTCTGGGTCACATCGTAAATAGTCAGGGCATTCACGTCGATCCTGCGAAGATTGAAGCTGTTAAGAGCTGGGTTACGCCTAAGAACCCGACTGAAGTCCGCTCCTTTCTCTGGCTAGCGGGCTATTATCGACGATTTATCGAAGGATTCTCGAAGATTGCTGTACCTCTCACTTCTCTCACTCATAAGGATCAGCCTTTTGTCTGGGGAACCAAACAAGAGTCTGCCTTTCGAACCCTCAAACACATGCTTTGCAATGCTCCTGTTCTCACACTACCCGACGGAAACGATAATTTCATTGTCTACTGTGATGCTTCTAACCTTGGTCTCGGTTGTGTCCTAATGCAACGAGACAAGGTCATAGCTTACGCATCTCATCAGCTCAAAATCCACGAGAAGAACTATACAACCCACGATCTCGAGCTAGGCGCAGTTGTTTTTGCATTAAAGATTTGGCGACACTACCTGTATGGTACAAGGTGTATGATCTTCACCGATCACAAGAGCCTACAACACATATTTAATCAGAAGGAACTAAATATGCGTCAACGCCGATGGGTAGAACTTCTCAACGATTACGACTGTGAGATTCGTTATCACCCAGGCAAAGCAAATGTTGTTGCCGACGCACTTAGCAGACAGAGCTATCTGCTTAGCACTCGAAATGTTCAAGCCCAGCACAACCTCGAAGCTCTTATTCGCGACGCTCAGCATGCATGTTTCAACGAGCGCACTTTGAATAAAGAAAGAATCTACCACGATGGAGCCCAACTTGTGAGCAAATCAAACGGGATATTCCATTTCTTAGACAAAATCTGGATTCCCAAGCGAACCAACCTGCGACAGATTATCATGGATGAAGCCCACAAATCCCGATACTCCATCCATCCCGGTGCTGACAAAATGTACCATGACCTTCGATATAGGTACTGGTGGCCGGGTATGAAACGGGATATCGCTCTCTACGTCGGAAAATGCCTAACCTGTGCTAGAATCAAGGCTGAACATCAAAGACCCTCTGGCTTGCTCGAACAACCCCCAGTCCCCATGTGGAAGTGGGAGAGCATAGCTATGGATTTCGTAACAAAGCTTCCAACCACGTCATCAGGTCACGACAGCATTTGGGTTGTTATTGACCGTTTGGCTAAATCAGCTCACTTTCTGCCAATACGAGAAGACTACAAGGTAGAACGATTAGCCCGAATCTACACCGACGAGAACATTTGTCGACATGGGACGCCTCGTGACATCATCTCTGATCGTGATGCTCGGTTTACTTCACGATTGTGGGAAACATTTCAAACGGCACTCGGTACAACGCTTAATCTAAGTACTGCGTTCCACCCACAAACCGACGGTCAGACTGAAAGAACGATTCGTACTCTTGAAGACATGCTCCGTTCGTGTGTCCTAGACTTCGGTGGTAATTGGGATAGACACCTTCCGTTAGTCGAATTCTCGTATAACAACAGCTACCAGGCTAGCATCCAGATGGCACCTTTCGAGGCCTTATACGGAAGAAGATGTCGATCGCCTATTGTGTGGCACGAGATCGGTCACTCGCAACTAACCGGTCCGGAGCTACTACAAGAGACGACAGACAAAATTTTCCAAATTCAAGACAACCTAGCGAAAGCTCGGGATAGACAGAAAGTTCTCGCCGATAAAAAGCGCAAGCACCGTGAATATGGCGTTGGTGACTACGTACTCCTAAAGGTATCACCTTGGAAGGGTGTAGTCCAATTCGGCAAGAAGGGGAAACTCGCGCCTCGATATGTTGGACCTTTTAAGATTCTGGAAAGGATCGGAAAAGTCGCCTACAGACTCGAATTACCGGAGGAACTTAGCAATGTCCATCCGACTTTCCACGTGTCAAACCTCCGAAAGTGCATCGCCGACCATGACTTACATGTTCCTCTAGATGATCTACAAGTGAACGAAACATTACACTTCGTGGAAAAGCCTGTCGAAATCAGGCGCTCACGCATTCCTATTGTGAAGGTCCGGTGGGAAGGCAAACGAGGCGCGGAGTTCACTTGGGAACTCGAAAGCGACATGAAGGCAAAGTATCCACAGTTATTTAACGAAGGAGTAATGTCCGGATAAGAAAGGCAAGGTGGCATACTTGTAAATAAGGAGAGTCTCCTTATATCCTTGGCCTATAAATAAAGGAGTTAGGGCTTAGTTTAGAGACATTTGCTCATTAGGTGGTTTAGGGAGATAATCTTAGGGAGAGAAAAAGGCAAAACGTGATTCTCGGCTTTGTGTACGCCATCATAATCAATTGAATCACGGTTATTGTATACGTTTGATTTATCGATTTTCAGAGAAAAAAAAAACATGATGGATAAGAAAGATGAAGAACTTTAACAAATCTGAGCAATCGATCACCTGTTCAGATACCACTTGTAGGATCGATTTTGACTCCATTACGATTATATTTAGTCAAGCACGTTCGCGGATTTCGCACGTCGAACGTGTTGGTACGTAATCGAATCGGAGATAAATCCGAACCTACAATATTCAAATTTCTTCCAAACGGCTTCGAATTGAGATCTAAAACTTTATAGGCTTTTAAATTAGATATTTTCGCACATCATATCCAAAATCAGCGATTTTAACCGTAAAGGTTGACCAACTTGACGACTTTTAGTGGTCCAAACAAAGGACTCTCACATGTGATCCACGGTTAGTTACGACTCTCAGCTTAATTTCGGGACGAAATTCCCTAAACAAGGGGAGGCTGTAACACCCCGTGTTTTCACGAGTGAAAGTCAAAGTCAAAGTCAACGACTGATTTCGCGCGACTTGACTCGTAGAATTGTTTCTATTATATTTAGATTATGTGGAGTAAGTGTCGTTCATTACAATAATCGAATCACGCTAACCGTATTTCGATCGACCTACGACTGTGAATGATAGGAAGTAACAATGCGATAAAGTTAATCAAGCTATGCTAATCAAATCGACATCAAATCGTAACTCGAGCTATGTATTTTACTTTTCAGTTATACGTGTGTGTGTGCCTTACGTGTTACCTGTGCATGTTTATTTTATGTTATGTTGGGATAATCAAGCGAACTCAATCGAACTCGAAGTCTAACTCGAATATAAACGAACCCGAACCCGAATCCCGAGTCGAACCATATAAGAAGTAGTTGGGACTGAAAGTAATTTGACTAGGAAACCCTATCGAATCGCTCGCAAATCGAAACCGAAACAACATCGCGCCGAACACCCCAAAGCAAGCGGCATCCGCACGGATGGCCAATCCGCACGGATTGCCAATCCGCACGGATGACCAGTCCGCGCGGATAGCCTACCCGGGTGCGTGCCATGCGCACGGCTCACCCTTTCCCTTTTTGGCATCCTATAAATACACGGGTCACTCTCCACTTTTTCCACTTTTGGCAAGTGACGTTCGAACCACACGCATTCTTCACTTTTTCTCAGATTTCTCTCAATCTAGGTAAGATCTTGCACTAATTCTTGTACATCTTTGATCACTACACAATTCTACACATTTCCATCTTTCAAATCTTCACTTTTAACCATGAAATCACCCGGATTTGAGCTATTCTCGGGTGACGTCATCATGAAGTTCTTATGAACTTCAAGCTTGACCTCATTCCACCAAGAATATCTCAGATCTAAACGATTTCCATAAGATTTCACAATAATTTCACCTAGATCTAAACTTTTCAAAGGATAAAAGAGTTGAAAGAAATAAACCTAAGTTCTCTCCTTCTTTTACCCTTAAAACCGGTACGAATCTGGTTGGTTCTAGTGTTCTACTCGTCGATAGTGATGCACTAGTTCTAGATCTGGAATCCTACCCACAGACAACTGATTTCGGGGATAACCGGGATGACCGTTCTGAGTCGCCGACAGACCGAGTTAGGGTGGTTCCTGACCGGTCTAGTCACGCGGGTGAGAACACAACTCCAAGTGGTTGCCACGTAATCAGAACGTCTCGATAAACGAAAACAGAAACCAAGTGTAGACGAACGGAACAACCAGACCAATTGTCCGCACGGACTAGCTGCCCGCACGGACTAGCTGTTCGCACGGACAAGCTGTCCGCACGGACTAGCTATCCGCGCGTACAGGCCATACGAACTGGTTGTCACCCGGACGAGCTACCCTTGGGACCCACTTTTCCAAACAAGGTTTGAGTATCGACGAATAAGCAATCCGGACGGACGACCTCTGAATGGATTACTCTTCGGATCATGAGATACTAAGGCCTTAAACTAAAATTCGAACAATGTTCATCCGCACGGCCAAGTGGTACGCACGGACAGGCTATCCGGACGGATTGGCTCTGCCCGCGCGCACAGACTGTCCGCACGGACCACTACTGTCCGCACGGACCACCACTGTCCGCACGGACTACCGTACGCACGGACTGTCGTCCGCGCGACCGGCTTGAAAGATAGAAACACTTATGTGTTTTCTAAATGCTACAACGAAAACTCCAAAGCACAAGCCATCATACACAAACACATCTTAGGAAGAAACAATCCACTTGAACATTTATTCACACAAACAACTTGTCCGTACGGATAAGTCACCCACGCGCACAACTAATCCGCACGGGTTACCACCCGCACGGACAGTCGCACGCACGGATAACTTATCCGGATGGATCACCATCCGCACGCATCACCATCCGCACGGATAGGTCATGCGCATGGATGACTCCTTCTCACGGATAGCTGATCCGCACGATCAGTCATCCTAACCACTCTCACCTTGTACTGCTTTACGCGCCACTCATCGTTACGTTATCGAATCTATTCAGGCAAACCATACTCGCTGTAAAACGCTCCCTTCAATCCATATCACTGTGAGTATACTCGATCCCTTTTTGCTTTTAGCACTTTTGGGTGTTACATACGTTACAACTATTCAAACTACAACTATCACACTACTCAAGCTATTTTAACGCTTAACCATTAATGCATGTTATACGTGGCTTATGAATGCTTGTTTGTTATGTTTACACATGGAATGCTGTCTACCTGCCTTAGCAACGATAGTACTATAGTTTGGACTCAGCACCCGTTCACACGGGGGTTGTTAAGGATCTTTTACTTGCATGGATTACAGTGGTAATCGTGTATTGCGAACTACCTCGGGCAGTCAACCCGCAGTCATTGGTATCGATGGATCTATGTCGATAACTAACGTGCTTCATTTCACTATGTGTACGTGCTGGTTATGCGTAAACGAATTCGAACTCTATATATGCTATTATCAAACTTGTATGCTCACCTTTACATTTTATGTATTGACTTTATTTTAACGTATGTGACAGGTGCTTAGGATGCATATGTGGTAGGGAATGGAAGCTAGAATAACGCTTTAGAGCCCAACAAATAGTTGTCTGTAGATAACTTATTAGGGGTCTCTAGAAGCAGATAAACAATTGCTACTTAATTAAATCTGAGTTGTCGGAACAGAATATTTGTTTTGATGTTGTCTGTAATAACTTGTTAACTATTTATGTTACGGTATGGGACGTAATGCTTTAATTAAATGGTGATGATAGTTGTTATGGAAACTTCTGGACAATCTGTTTCGCTCAGTGCCACGCCCCGATGATTCCGCCATCGGTTGGGGTGTGACACGCAGCCGCCCGTTCCCAGGAATTAGGGATCGGGGGTTGTGACATTTCACCTAGTTTTATGGTGTTTTTCTGAACTAGGTATTTTATGACGTTTTTTGAACTGGGTGTTTTTATGATTTTTTCGACTAGGTTTTTTATGACGTTTTTCTAAACTGGGTGTTTTTATGGCGTTTTCAACTAAGTTTTTGATGGTGTTTTTCTGAACTGGGTGTTTTTATGGTGTTTTCAACTGAATTTTTCATGGTGTTTTTCTAAACTAAGTGTTTTATGGTGTTTTCAACTGAGTTTTTTCATGATGTTTTTCTGAACTTGGTGTTTTATGGCGTTTTCAACTATGTATTTTTCATGGCGTTTTTCTAAACTTTGTGGTTTTATGGCGTTTTTATTGAACACCCAGTTCATGTCATTTTTTTAATTTAAAAGTATAGCAATCGTATACTCGTTGGAAAGATAATAAAACACTCGCTTTTATAGTGTATTTTTTTAAATAATCACGTATAGAAAAGTAACGAGAGTTTAAAAAAAGATGATGGATATGCATGTGCATGGTCTTTGGCATGTGAGTGACATATGAATGAGTTTTTTGACAATATTACCCTTAGTGTAAGTTAGCATTAACGTCACATATCAACACCAAAATCGTTCTCACTATTTTCACACTTTTAGACGTTTTCTTCGGATCCTGACTTAAAATGGATGAGTTGCTTGACGTAAAGGAAAAAAAGTGGATGCAATGCAAAAAAAAGTAGATATTGACTTTAGACATGCTTGAGCCTTGAAGCATATTTACCATAATCTTCTTAAGTTTTTTTTTAATATTTTTTAGAGAAAAATGCCCGGATAGTCCCTGTGGTTTCGCCTTTTTTCACCTATAGTCCCCAACTTTCTAAAATGACCTGAATAGTCCCCAAGTTTTCAATTTTCGTTCCCGGATAGTCCCTGGCGTGGATGAAGGTTAATTTTTTTGTTAGGTGGGTGTGAAATGACTATAATGCCCTTAAGTAAAACAAAATGAATTAATTAAGTATTTTTTTTTCTTAAAATATAAAAACCAAACTCATCCCTATCCCACCACAATCTGTCTTCATCATCACCTTCAGACCCCCATCTCTCTCTCTCTATAAACCACCACCACCTTCATCTCCACCACCACCATAAAACCCCACCGCCTGTCAGCACCCCTATCACCAACCCAACCCATCGCCTCGCCGCCATTAATCATTAAACTATAAAAAACCCTTTTTTTATTAAAAAACAAACCCCAATTCGAAGCCCCATCCCTTAAAACCCTCAAATATCTCCAATTCGATTAACTAAATCAAAAAAAGCATTATGGGATTTGTGAAAGTGGATGCATAATGTAAAGGGTTTGTTTCAGAAGCTGAAAAAGTTTTAAGATCCAGGATAACGATTCGAACAATTGACAGTATCTCTGATTTACCTGCAACTTGATCTTCAAAACCTTACAATTTTCAGAGAGTGATGGAGATGAATCTAACCTTCAATTGTCATGATGATGATGATGATGTTGATGAAGTGATGATGAGGTTTTGTTCTTCATGTGTTCTTGGTGAAACAGTCTGATGAAGATAGGTTTTTTTTTTTTTTTGAAAGGTAATATGAAGATAGGTATATCTGGGTTCTTTGTCCTTGTTTTATAATTTGCAAAGTTATTTAACTGAAGATCTGGAAAATAATTGAAGGTGTGGATACTTGAAGATCTAGAAAATAATTGAATGTCATCGATTGATCAGTTCTTGAATCAACTGTGAAACTTGAATGTCGTCGATGGTTTTATTTGGTTTTGCTGGGAGTCAATTGAAGTGGTGGTGTACTGGATGCGAGTCGGAATAAAGAAGTGGCCCGGGAGTCAATTGAAGTGATGGTTTTATTTGGTTTTGTTGAAGTTGGTTGTGGCGGAGGGTGGTGGTGGAGATGAAGGTGGTGGTGGTTTAGAGAGAGAGGGAGATGGGGGTTATGAAGGTGATGATGAAGAGAGACTATGGTGAGGATAGGGATGAGTTTGATTTTTATATTTTAAGAAAAAATACTTAATTAATTTATTTTGTTTTACTTAAGGGTATTATAGTCATTTTACACCAACTTAACTGAGAAAACTAACCCCCATCCACGCCAGGGACTATCCGGGAACGAAAATTGAAAACTTGGGGACTATTCAGGTCATTTTAGAAAGTTGGGGACTATAGGTGAAAAAAGGCGAAACCACAGGGACTATCCGGGCATTTTTCTCTATTTTTTATGTTTAACTTTAACTAAAATGTATTTCTTTTTAGATATATATTTTTGTATATTCTATTATTAATATAAATGAAAGGAAAAAAATCAGCTTCATGAATTATTTAACTGGAGTTGAGAACTCCTTTATATGAAATAAATAAATACATTTAATATAAATAAACCGTATATTTTATTTAAATGCAACCTATCCCAAAACAAGATGCATACGATGCAATTTGAGCATTGAGAAACTAGCCTGTTATTACCAGAGCATTTAAATATCAACAAAATGCATGAAAATGGTATCTCATGTACAATACTTATCAAACATTAACATATGTAGGCCTCATTTAAAGCTTAATAACTACAATTTTAGTGAAAAAAAGAATGCTCAGGACTGCCTTCCTTTACTGTAATCCTGTTTATAAGTTGGGTATTTGAAGAATGATGTGCGAAATTAAAACAGAGATCCACATATGCGTCAAGAAAACACCTTTTTTCACTGTTTCTAGAACAATTGGAAGAAGAGGCTTGTGGATCCATCACCGAATGAACGTAACTCTGCTGGCTTCACCACAGATCTGCATAACGGGCACGTTCTTTCTCTTTCAAACCTGAAAATAAGATACATTTTTTTTTTTCAAAATACAACGAATTTTAAAACATCAAACGCATTTTCTCCTGCTGCAAAGCGCCGGGTAATATACCAATTAACATCAAATTAAAAGATTGTATGATTTGAAAGGGAATCTATACCATTCCGAAACACAATCTTCACAGAAAATGTGTTTGCAGCGCAACAAAACTGGAGCTTGCATCTTTTCCTGGCAAATAGCACACAAGTCCCCTGCTTCAATTACCTGCAACCGATAACAATATTGAATTAATTACAAGGACAAGAATAATTTTTTTTTTAGAAAAAAAAAAAACAAAAAACAATCTTCCCTCCATCGGGCAATAAATGGAAGCATTTGACTATTGGTCAAATATCTAGAATACCCGTCTCAACAATGGTAAATAGGATATTATCGAATAAATTCACCAAAGGAAAATGTTGCACTCGATTGTAAGATATAGTAGAGGTGGTGGCGATTTTGACCCATTTATTAATGAATAGGTCAATTTGGTTATGGTTAAACAAAAACGGTTGAAAGCTGCCCAAAACATATTTTTAATGCATACATCCTCCTACATTACCTTATTCAAGAAATTAGATTATTACGTCATATAGTAATAATATAGTTCGTTTCAATCATATTTAGAACAGTTATTAGTTACAGCTTTTAAAAAAACAAACATTCAGAGTTCCGCTAGAGCCATGTCGACTACAGTAAAAACCACTCATCAATAGTATTTAGACATCCCAAAAGAAGAATGCTTGTTTTATAGAGCTTACCTGTAGACTATTTGTTAGCCCAATTCCAATATTACAAAATTCCATTTTTCTTATATGGTGATAGAAGAAATGTGATTGCAAGTTGGATACCAAGAATTGAGATGGGACCCACAACAACAAAACATTAAGTAACATTTTTGGGATTTTAAAGCAAAATATTTGCATCACTATACCTGTTCTGGTGTTGCATACGATCCATAATGGACTTCCTTACGTGATAACGCCTTCAATGCAGTCCACACGGATCCAACCTGTGATCAACATGACATACATATTTAACATAAATACTAAAGGATATAGAAACGCAATTTCTTTAAAATCATTGGCAATTAATACCTTCTCAACAATTGATGTAAGCTTGAAAGTCAAATACAACCCTGTGGTCAAGGATGAAAAAAGGCTCCCGTATTCTTTGTTTAGGAAAAACCGGTACCAAACTGGAGCGGGTAAGAATGCACGGTATAACAGCAATGCGTATTCTACAAGGGTTAGCATTTGACCCTGAAATATCAGAAGTTACTGTCAGCTGGTACTAAACGTACGTTTAAAACTCAAACATCACAACCATGGTTCGGTTTTTATAAAGGGTTAATTACCAAAAGATGAGCATGCTATCAATGATCTTCCCAATTTAACAAACAAATCAAACAAATATATTTTAGGGACAAATTTTTACACTGCGTATAGAACAGCGGTGAATGAATATACTTGTGAAATCCATGGAAGTTGTATACAGTTGTAATTTGGCTAACGGTTTGTTGCATATTTGTCATTTTGGTAAGTAGTTGTTTTTTTTTTAATATTATGTCACATTACCTGTCTACGAAAATTATGGCCCTTGCCATTTCTGTAATACATAAGCAAGACCAGCTTAATCGCCATTGCTGCTTGTCGCACCATTGTATCTGCACCACAAAAATACTCATATCATGAAGGTTTAACGGTCTGTTTCAATGAATTAAAATTAGAGTAAAATAAATGATATTAAAGATAATTTTGGGTTGTTGCCTTTTCAAAACTTCATACTTGAATTTTCTATACAAATTTAAAAAGTTCTTATAAATTGTCACATAAACAATAGTAGTATGCAAAAATGAGTGGATTTAAACTACTTATAGTGATATCAATGCAAAAAAAGGAACCATCACATTGTCATTTTTTGTCACTCAAACTGAAGTCATACCGTTCACAATGATGGTAAATATAGCGTGCCAGAACGGTGGTATTGCTCTTGGTGGAACCATGAAGAGCGGATAACAAAGATCATCGTTTTGGTACCACCAGTAAACTCCAATCACATGAAGAACAAAAACTACAAAATAACCACCAAGAACAGAAAGTTTTCTCTCCCCCTGCAAAATTTGACAATCGTTAAGCTCAAAAAAAGATGATTAAGTAAGTTTGGAACAATTCAGACGCGTAATTAACGACATGGTACCTTTAAAGCTGTCTGCTTTTGAAGAATATCATTAGACTTGTACATAAAAGCAGTTACATATATTGTGACAAAGAAACCTACAACGAAAACACGATCAATCAATAATACATAATCAAACATTGCAAATTTCTCTTAAACCATCTTCCAACATCAAACAACAATGCATAATCAAACAATACAAATGTAACTTCAAAACCTCAATTACCTTGCAAATGCTGCCGAATAAACACGATCAACAACAACAACGAAAACGGAAGAATCTGCTCGATCCACCTCGAAACCTGCTGCATATCATACCGCTGTTGCGACGACGAATCACCCCGACTCCCGCTCCCATCCACATCACTAGAATCAGCCATTTCCCTCTCCCCTGTACCACCATCTCCCCCATTCACCGCCACCGCCTCACCGCGCCCTTCCTCCCCAATTATCCGAATCGAAACCTCCCCACTATCACCATCCCCACTACTACCTACACCTGTACCTAAATCACCAGTACCATGATCATGATCGTGGTGATCATGATTCAAACTTTCAGATTCATGGTATTCGGGATTCGACCGCGGTCGAAGTACACCGGAATATTCCAACACAGTGGTGACCGGAGCTTGTAGGAATCTAATAACAGGGAAAGATTCAGACGACGTCGTTCTTCTTGGAGAAATTGTACTGCTTGTGATTCTTGGAGATAAAGGGTTTGACGAAGGTGGGATACTATTACTTACAGATGCATCAGAAGTGGTTGTGTCAACGCTTACACCGGTTGTTTCCATTAATTGATGAAGAAATCAGATACCCAAATCGGAATAATGGCTAAAACAGTTTCAGGGTCATGAAATTGAAGTCAAAGGGATGAAATTTGGGGGGTGAAATGTAGGGTTTGGGGTGGGAGAAAGTTGAATAATTGAAATGAAATTGGGGATTAGAATAATTATTAATCGGGAAGAACAAGAGCCAAGAGGAAGCGTGTAATGGGTGCAAAGTGGGATTATTGGTATTATTATAAAGATGAGGAAATGGTGTGGATCTAGAAGAAGTAGTGCAGTGGGCGATATACGACCGTGTCTGAAGGCTTGATGACCAGCAATTGTCTGAGATCAACCCCTAATACGGGGGGATTGTCTAGACTTTTGAATCGTTATTGTTTGTAAGAGAATCTGGTTTTAGAATTTGATATTTATTTTCTTAATAAATAAAAATGGATTTTAAGAAGTTCTGGCCTAATAGTGGTAGGAGGTTTAGGGCGTGTTTGTTTTTTGTGAAAATCATTTCTGGACCTCTTATGTCTGCTCCACGCAGACCACGTGCAGACGTTTAAGTCTGCAGAGTGTTTGTTTTTTGAAAGTGATTTCATTAAAAAATGTCTTCTAGACCTCTTCTCCAAGCAGACCTGGACTCAATTCTTCAAAGCTCTTCTCCTCCTCTGCTCTTTCAAAACATAACACACCCTAGCTCCTCCCAGCCGACACCACATCTCCCCTCCGCCACCACCACATCTCTGTCACCTCCCCCACCTCCGATTGACCCGATGTCACCTCCCCCACCTTCGATTGAGCCGCCGACAACCTCCTGCTGCGTCCACCCCACACAACAACCACCTCCGATTGAGCCCCCCGTCCGTCGTCGAAAACCTCACAGATCGTTCGAAAACCTCAACAAAGCCAGTTGTTCGTCTGTCAGAAACTCCAACAACGACGACGTTGATTTCGAAGTGATTTCTGGTAGGTCCGGGAGCTGGTTCCGGTTCGCGACCACGACTCTGGCCGAAACCCTGCTGAGTTCTTGTTGTTCTTGATGATGTCATCGAGTGTCATGTTGAGTCGCTCGGCTGATTTTGGGCAATGAAGTGGTGAATTTTGAGATGTTATGGTTAGGGTTTATGTGGAGAAGATGAAGTTTGGGGGGAATTTGGAAAGGGTTTGGGTTTTAACTTTTTAAGACATGTGTTTTGACGTGAGGCGTACGCTTTTAGCCTGAACTGTAGTCGGAATCTTTCTATAAAAAGAATAAGAGTGAATTACAGTTTGTTGATCCTTTGTTTGTTGAGATATTGTGAATTTTTGGTGTTGGTGATGCGAATTTTTGATGTTTGTTATGAAACACTTCTGAGAAAACAAGCAGTCTTCTTCTTGCAGACTGCAGATGTTTGGTCCACATCTTCTGCTACAGAGGTATGCAGATGTGGTCCGGAGACTGCAGACATTTTACCTTTGAAAAAACAAACAGCACCTTAGTTTCTTCATTGGAGGATACCCAAGTTCAATCCTCACTTGTGTCACTTTTGGTGGATTAAGGCAATGAAGGTTTTGAGCTTACCGATGAAACCATAGAAATCACTTCTTCTATTCTTGATGGATGATCTTTATACATAAAAATCAGGAATGCTCTTTCTCTAGCTGGAGTAGGACAATTTGTTTTTATTTATTTATCCCATTGATTTCTATCAACTGTGAATGCCAAACTTAGTTTGATAAAAGCGCCATATGATTATTGGCGGTATCTTAGTGTGTCTGGTGGATTACTTTCATGCCTGGCCAGTATGAAGGTTTAATGCATGGAACCACTAAGATCTCCCAACGGTCATATTGTACTAATGTCAGCTAATGGTATTCAAGGAGATATACACTATGGAATTACCTGAGTAGGTGTCTCTACTCAAGGCATCCAAGTATTTGAAAAGCGGATGTGTCATTTACATGGCATAGGTGATGGTAGATGAACCAAAACCAGAGATTGAAGATATCTCCGTCATCTCAAATTATCCCGATGTCTTCCCCGAAGAACTACCCGTTTTACCTCCGGAGAGGCAAGTGAAGTTTGGGATCGATATCCTACCAGGAGCTGCACCTGTTGCAAGAGATCCATAACAGTTAGCACCGACGGAGATGAAAGAACTGAAAGTCCAATTAGATAAGCTTTTGGAAGAAAGCTTGTACAGCCTAGCTCGTCACCTTGGGAGCTCAAATTTTGTTTAGTGAGAAAGACGGTTCAATGCAGTTGTGCATTGATTACCGCATGCTTAACAAGGTAACGATCAAGAATCGTTACCTGCTACCCAGGATTGACGAATTGTTCGACCAATTACAAGGGTTAGACACTTCTTTAAGATCGATTTTGGTGGTAGTTGGAATGACCATCTCACCCAAGTTAAGTTCTCCTATACTAATAATTATTATATAAGTATCAAGGCTGCTCCTTTGGAGGCCTTGTAGGGGAGAAAGTGTCAAAACGCCTGTTTGTTGGGCAGAAGTTGGGGAGGCCCAACTAGCAGGACCTGTAATTGTCCTGGAGACGACGGATAAGATCATACGAATCCGCAACTTTCTCAATGCTGCCAGAGATCAGCAGAAGAACTACGCTGTTAAAAGGCGCAAATCTCTTAAGTTCCAAGTAGGAACAAGGTTCTACTAAAAGTATCACCCTGGAAAGGTGTGATACGTTTCGGTAAGAAGGACAAGCTGAGCCCCAGATACATGGGACCATTCGATATAATCGAATGTGTCGGATCTGTAGCTTATAAGCTAAACTTACCTGAGGAGCTTAGTGGAATTCACAATGTGTTCCACATTTGCGATTTAAAGAAATGTCTAGTCAATGAGTCGCTAGCATTGTCACGTAATGATGTGAAGATTAATGAAAACCTGCGGTTTGTTGAGAAACCGGTATCGATCAAGGATCGACAGATTAAGAAGCTCTGATGGAAGCATGTACCTATTGAAAAAGGTCAAACGGGATGCCCGTAGAGGCCCCGATTATACATGGGAGGTCGAGTCCATTATGCGACAGAAGTACCCCCATCTTTTTGAGTAAATCTCGAGGCCGATATTTCTTTTAAGGGGGTAAGGATGTAACACCTCGTAAAATCATGGCCAATAATGTATTGACACGTATCCCTAATCCTAATGATGCCTAAAGTTGGCTAGGAGGGACTATTTTCGCCAAAATCACAAACTATGAATGTGGAGGGACTAAAAGTAGCTGAGTGACCTTATAGGATATCCGTATTCTCAAATGAGCCACTTGTTGGACGAGAGGAGCCGTTTGCGTAATTGTTTGAAAGTTTGTGTGATAAAGGGTTAAAAGCATCAACATGTTAATTCTTACCTCTGAGTGACCTTTTAACGAACCCGGAACATTTGATGCTCGGTCATACCCCAGGTATACCTAATATCTTGTATTTTATTGATAATAATGCAAAAATATCATTCGTTGCGCAATTTGGGTCGTTTTCGTGTTCGTTAAAGCGTTCGTCGCAATTAAGAGAAAAACGCGACCGTCCGAACGAACCGAAATCCATGACATTTTCGGGCATAAACCGAGTTACTTATGCCTTAACGCCGTTATGTAACCTAAAATTTGGGTCAACGGGGGTTAAAAGCGACAAAAACCATCAAAATAGGTGCAGGGGCCTGTTCTGCCAAAACTTGAAACCTGAGTTGTGAAGGGTGGCGTCATGCGATGACAAAAGAGTTTCACCGTGGCGTTCGGCGACGGCCTTGTTTGGACAGAATGTTGATTTCAGCTGCAGCACTTGTTTTGACAGCCATGGTATTCATTCTTGATGGCCAAGTTGAGTGATCATCAAGCCTTTGAACTAGATTTAGACACTTGTAATGATCCCCTATGATCCTTGGACACTTGACAACATCATATCCACTTCCAACTACTATAAATAGCAAGGTTTTTCCACTAATTCACTTGCTCATTTCATTCTCTTCTTCTCCAACATTCATGGAGCTTGCTTCCATCCTTTGGAGGCCTCCTATCTGAGATCTTAAGTATTCCTTAACACAAGTAAGTTCTCATCCTTAGTCTATTTAAATTATTTTAGCTATTTTAAGCTAAAAGTCAAACAGTTTGACTTTCTGTTTGACTTTCGGTTTAGACCTTAATGGTCCAGCCATTGTTCGCAACGAACATGGCTACATGATCATAATAAGGTATGTGTTAATCCCTCAAAAAGGTCACCTCCTAAGAATCACGTTTGCTTGGTCAATTAACGAGTCAACATATTAATGTTTCAAAAAGTCAACGGGGCAGATTTTGAAATAATTACGCTCTGAGTTTAGAAGTGTTTTAAAATATGTTTTAATACTTAAACAACTTAGTAATAATTATTAGAACATGTGTAGACATGTTCGGCTCGTCAATTCCAGTTTTAGGGTCGGTTCGTAACCGAAAGTCACTAAGTTTGACTTCTGCTTTGACTTTCGATTATGATCTGATTTAGACTAGTTTGCTACTGATTTAAGGTTCCTTTATGATCGTAATATGATGTAGCATAACCCTATGAGGTTATATTACACGATCGTAATAGTAATTTGAGTTTTATGCAAGTTTCCGTTAATATGCCATACTTTGACTATTTTGCCCTTTTTATTATAAATTGTAACAACTCTCCTTAAAATTACCATTTCTTATCTTATTTTACCCAATAGGAAACCCTAATTGAGACCCCAAGTGATACTGCATGACCCCTAAAATTTCAGAACAATCGGAATCAGGATCAGGGCCCCTAAAACTCAGGGGGGGTATTCCCTAGTCGGTAATATCCTTACAGTTTTACGTGGAAATCGAATTTTAACGAACGGTCAACTCAGCTAAGCTAGTAACAGACGTGGCTACCCTATGCTAAAAGTGACCTCTCGCGCCACACGAGAGCCTCTCGTGACACGTGGGCGCGCCGTTTTTCCAGTAGAAATTCAGGGGTTTGGCACTTGAAGTTTGGCGTTGGTTCGACATTAAAATTCGTTTTCTACACCGAGATATCGTCTGTTTACTACCAAAACACACACACAGCACGAAACGCTGCCACGACAACAGGGTAATAACTCGATCGCTACTACGATTCAATGTCCGATCGATTGAAACTATCCGATGGATGTTTAAGTGCTGCCCAAATTAGGGCTATACTTTGTCATTCGTCGTGAATTCGATGGATGTTTAAGTATTGCACTTTGTCATTCGTTGTGAGGGTTTTAATCTCGTGAGTTATCGTAAATGCTGTATTAGTTACTGACCTAGTTTTCGTGTGCATTGTTATTTAAATTAGGTTACCAGGCTAATCAGTAGGCTAAACTCTGCCCGTTTAAATCTGCAATGTGAGTCATTATCTTTTTATCAACTACGTTTTACAATACTCCAATCATTTTCAAGAGTTATAATTACAGGGATTAAGTCGTGGTTATCTTGAATCACTGGCTAGTGGGGTATTGTGCACATTACTAATTTCTCATGGTTAGGCTAATAAATCCTAACAGTGATAATCATCACTACTTGGGTGAAAGGACCCAATAGTGGTATGACCATCGTCACAAGGCTGTGACACGGCGCCAGATAAAAATAAGATAGAAGCCATTGTAATCGCTCTTATGCTGTAATTTATAACTATGTGTCGTTTTAGCAAATTTGAGTGACTCACCAGTATTTCCCCGCTGACAAAATATTTTCAAAACATGTTTTCAGGCGACCTGCTGTGAATCAAGGAAAACGTGCTACAGAGCACTAACAAGCTTGAAGTGGTGGCTCAATTAAATAAATAAACATGTTTTGTAAACCAGAGAATTTCCTAGTAAAATTCCTCTAATGTAAATTGCGGGGTTTATCCCAAATTATGAAATAAAGTAATCGGGAAATTTCAAGTCTTAAAAGATCCTGTTTAAACTTCCGCTGTCAACTCAAATAAATAAATAAATACCACGGGATTTTCTGTCCCGCGGCTTCTGGACCGGGTCAGGGGCCGTGACAGAAAAAGATGGTATCAGAGCCACTGATTTAAGCCAATTAAGTATTTAGAAATACTTAATTTTCCTTATTACCATTCGGTGATTATGTGTTTTTTTGTGTTATTTGACTATTTGTTAGTTTACAGTATGGGTAAGCAAAGAATTTCGGACATCTGTCGTCAATTAGATAGTTCACCAAAAGATAAGGGAACCTCATTTCAATCAAATTACTCAAGATACTCAGCAGATACTAAGGAAGGAATATTTATTCGTAAGGCACAGTTTGAGAACCCACTTAACCCTAAGAAAAGAAGTTGGATTATTAGAAAAAGTCAAGAGAAAATAAAGAAGTCACAACGAAAAGGAGTGATGATTAATAAGGAAACTCAGGAAATAGGCACTAACCCACCATGGGAAGATAAATTAGATGAACAATGGGCAAATCTCTATATGTTAGCCACTACAGCAGTAAATGTTAACTTTTAATTAAGTTAAACTGCCAAACCCGGACCAACCAATGAAAACTTTTGTAAGATAACCAGTGTGTAGGGACGCATACTAATATATATATATAAATATCAACGTCGCAAGGTCGACAATTTTGGCTATACGTCTTGATATGATTATGTGCGATTATTTTATTGTGCATGGTTATTAATTAATTTGGTACGAATAACTTGTATATAATACCAGATGGAACACGCTGATAATAACCCAGTTAACGAGGTTAATCAATCTGAGCAAAACAATGAAGATCATTTTCTTAATAGGCAAGACATAGAAAACATCGTCGCTCAAGGAATAGCCAATGCTATTCCGGCAATCGTCGCTGCGGTTAAAAGTCCTGTTGAGCCTTCACAAGCTCACCCTAGTAAACGTACGCGCAACGATGATTTCAGTAATAGTGTTAACGGAGGCGGCAATAACGACAACTTGATTCAAGCCACGATACTTAAGAGAATGAAAGCTGCAACGCCTGGTTGCACTTACAAGGAATTTCTTGCCTGTAAACCTGTTGAATTTGCAGGCAACGAAGGGGCGACTGCTGCACTGCGTTGGTTGGAGAAAACCGAGGCGGTGATTAAAATAAGTAAATGTGCCGAGTAAGACAAGGTCATGTACGCGTCGCATCTTTTTAAAGAAGGGGCGCTAGAATGGTGGAATACGGTACTACAAGCCAAGGGTAGCGATGTGGCATATGCCATGAGTTGGGAAGAATTTAAGCGGCTGGTAGAAAGAAAATTCTGTCCCGAATATGAGAAGGAACAAATGGCGAATAAATTCTTGAACCACCGAATGGTGGATGTAGACTGTCGCGGGTATACTACGACATTCTTCGAATATGCTAGAGTTGTACCAACCCTGGCTTCGCCAGAACCAGTACTTATATCCCGCTATATCTGGGGTTTAATCGGTGAAATCCGTGACATTGTCAATGCTGCGAGACCACACACTATTGACGATGCTGTGGAATTAGCCAACACCCTAACTGACGGGCTGGTACGCACAAGAGAAGAAAACCGGAAGAAGGAAGTAGCCCAAAAGATTACCCAAGGATTTCGTGTGGGTAATAATAATAATTTCAAGAAGAGGGGCACCGGGCAATCTTCCACTGTTCCATTTTGCAGTACCTGTAAAATAAAGCATTTTGAAAAATGCAAAGGGTATTGCAATTTCTGCAAAATTCCAGGGCATCAAGAAGAAGACTGCAGAAGAAAGAAATCCACAATCTGCTTCAACTGTGGAGAAGCTGGACATTTTAGACCAGACTGTCCTAAACTGGTCAAACCAGCTGATAACAAAGCCAAACCTGCAGAAGGAACTACCAAGAAGAACGCAAGAGCCTTCCAACTGACTACCCAGGAAGCCGAATTAATTCCTGATGTGATAGCTGGTACGTTCCTAGTTCACGACGTTTATGCAAAAGTATTATTTGACTCTGGTGCAAACCAAAGTTTTATAAATACTTCATTCTGCCAAGCTCTTAAGCTACCTTTAACGAAACTTAGGCAAGTTTTTACGGTAGAAATGGCCGATGGGAATTCTGTTAACATAGATAAGGTTTTGCAAAAAGGAAATATAGAACTTTCAGGTCATAAATTTTCTGCAAACCTATTACCTATGAATTTAGCTGGATTCGATGTCGTGTTAGGAATGGATTGGTTAGTAGCCAACCATGCTCGAATCCTTTGTGATAAGAACTCCATAGAAATTCGTGCACCCACAGGAGAAGTAATTATGGTTACAGGAGATAAGCCGCGAAAAACCATGAAGTTCATTTCAGTAATGAAAGTTGCTAGTTATGAACGAAAGCAAGGAATAGTGTATATGATTTCGGTAATCATTAGCACTAAGGGTAAGGAACTTAAGGACATTCCTGTAGTATCAGAATACTCGGATGTATTCCCAGAAGAGTTACCAGGATTACCACCGGATAGGGAGGTAGAATTTAGAATTCATTTGATTCCTGGAACTACACCAGTAGCAAAGGCACCCTACCGGTTAGCACCCACTGAAATGTTAGAATTGAAAAAGCAATTAGAAGAATTGCTCAGTAAGGGATTCATACAACCTAGTTCATCCCCTTGGGGAGCACCAGTGTTGTTCGTAAAGAAAAAGGATGGTTCGATGCGAATGTGTATCGATTATAGAGAACTGAATAAGGTTACAATTAAGAATCGATACCCATTACCTAGGATCGATGATCTTTTTTATCAGCTTCAGGGAGTTAGATATTTTTCTAAGATAGATTTACGCTCCGGATATCATCAATTGAAGGTACAAGAAGAAGACATACCTAAAACTGCTTTCAGAACTAGGTATGGTCACTACGAGTTTACAGTCATGCCCTTTGGACAAACAAATGCTCCTGCAGCATTTATGGACATGATGAATAGGGTCTGTAAACCATACTTGGATAAATTTGTAATTGTCTTCATCGACGATATACTTATTTATTCCAAAAGTCAGGACGAGCATTGTAAGCACCTGCATGCACTCTTAACTTTGTTAAGAAAAGAAAAGCTTTATGCCAAATTCTCGAAGTGTGAATTTTGGCTACAGGAGGTGCAATTTTTAGGACACATGGTGAATCACGATGGTATTCATGTAGATCCTGCTAAAATAGAAGCAATCACCAATTGGAAGGTCCCGCAATCAGCTATGGAAGTTAGAAGTTTTCTAGGGTTAGCTGGATATTATAGACGATCCATTAAGGATTTTTCCAAAATAGCTGTATCATTAACGAAGCTAACATGTAAAGCAGTTAAGTTTGAATGGGGATCTAGGCAAGAAGAGGCCTTTAGGATTTTGAAGCAAAAGTTAACAAACGCCCCAATTCTTGCCTTACCAGAAGGAACGGAAGATTTTGAAGTTTACTGCGATGCTTCTAAGCTAGGATCAGGATGTGTGCTAATGCAACGCAAGAAGGTAATTGCGTATGCTTCAAGACAATTGAAAAAGCACGAAGAAAACTATACGACGCATGACTTAGAGTTAGGAACCATAATTTTTCCCCTTAAGATTTGGAGACACTATTTGTATGGAAGTAAGTTTACTGTCTATACAGACCATAAAAGCTTAAGATACATATTTGGGCAAAAAGAATTGAACATGAGGCAAAGGAGATGGATGGAAATCCTAAGTGAATACGATTGTGATATTCAATATCACAAAGGAAAAGCAAACGTAGTTGCTGATGCCCTAAGTCGTAAGTATCATGAGAAACAACGACGAGTTCGTGCTCTTAGATTAAGTTTACAATTAGACTTAATGGAACAACTAAAGAATGTTCAAGAAACAGCAATCAAGGATGATGCTGAAGGAATGAAAGGACGAATGGAATTAGAACAAGGAAGTGATGGAATTTGGAGATTCCACAAGAAGAGGATTTGGGTACCTAAGCAAGGAGAATTAAGAAATAAGATCTTAGAGGAAGCCCATAAATCTAGGTATACCATGCACCCGGGAAATAATAAGATGTACCAAGATTTAAGAAATAATTTCTGGTGGATAGGAATGAAAAAGGATATAGCTAGATATGTATCTAAGTGTCTAACTTGTTCACAAGTTAAGGCAGAACACCAGAAACCTTCAGGGTTACTCCAACAATTAGAAATGCCTGTTTAGAAATGGGAACTAATAACCATGGACTTTGTTACTAAGTTGCCCAAAACCAGAAAAGGTAATGATGCGATTTGGGTAATTGTGGATCGATTAACCAAATCTGCTCATTTTCTACCTATGAAAGAAACCTTTAGCATGGAAAGGTTGGCAAAATTATACGTAGACGAGGTAGTATCATTACATGGAGTTCCACTCTCCATTGTATCGGATAGAGATAGTCGTTTCACTTCGCATTTCTGGACAAGTTTCCAAGAAGCCATGGGGACGCGATTAAATTTAAGTACAGCTTATCATCCCCAAACAGATGGACAAAGTGAAAGGACAATCCAAACCCTGGAAGACATGCTCAGGGCATGTGTGATAGATTTTGGTGGAAACTGGGATGACCACCTACCCTTAATTGAATTCTCCTATAATAATAGTTATCATGCAAGCATTGAAGCTGCCCTATTTGAAGGACTATATGGACGAAAGTGCAGAACTCCAGTTTGTTGGGCAGAAATAGGAGAAAGTCAATTATCAGGTCCTGAAATCGTGCAAGAGACTACCGACAAAATCACTCAAATCAAGGAAAGACTAAAGATAGCGCGAGATCGTCAGAAGAGTTATGCAGACAATAGACGCAAGCTGCTAGAATTTCAAGTTGGAGACAAGGTACTTTTGAAAGTTTCTCCTTGGAAAGGAGTGGTTCGATTCGGAAAGAAGGGAAAGCTAAGTCCAAGGTACATAGGACCATTCCCAATAATCCAGCGAATAGGACCAGTTGCTTATCGCTTACAACTACCAGAAGAATTAGCTGGGGTACATGACGTGTTTCATGTATCTAACCTCAAGAAATGTCTATCTGACGAATCTCTGGTAGTACCTCTTCAAGATGTAGAGGTAAATGAAAAGTTAAAATTTGTTGAGAAGCCACTGCAGATAGAAGACAGAAAGGTCAAGTTTCTCAAACACAAAAGACTCGTACTGGTCAAAGTCAAGTGGGATTCGAAGAGAGGACCTGAGTACACTTGGGAGCTGGAATCAGAGATGAAGCGGAAATATCCCTACTTGTTCCAGTAAATCTCGAGGACGAGATTTTTATTAAGGTGGGGAGGATGTAACAACTCTCATTAAAATTACCATTTCTTATCTTATTTTACCCAATAGGAAACCCTAATTGAGACCCCAAATGATACTGCATGACCCCTAAAATTTTCAGAACAATCGGAATCAGGATCAGGGCCCCTAAAACTCAGGGGGGGTATTCCCTAGTCGGTAATATCCTTACAGTTTTACGTGGAAATCGAATTTTAACGAATGGTCAACTCAGCTAAGCTAGTAACAGACGTGGCTACCCTATGCTAAAAGTGACCTCTCGCGCCACGCGAGAGCCTCTCGTGACACGCGGGTGCGCCGTTTTTCCAGTATAAATTCAGGGGTTTGGCACTTGAAGCTTGGCGTTGGTTCGACATTAAAATTCGTTTTCTACACCGAGATATCGTCTGTTTACTACCAAAACACACACACAGCACGAAACGCTGCCACGACAACAGGGTAATAACTCGATCGCTACTACGATTCAATGTCCGATCGATTGAAACTATCCGATGGATGTTTAAGTGCTGCCCAAATTAGGGCTATACTTTGTCATTCGCCGTGAATTCGATGGATGTTTAAGTATTGCACTTTGTCATTCGTTGTGAGGGTTTTAATCTCGTGAGTTATCGTAAATGCTGTATTAGTTACTGACCTAGTTTTCGTGTGCATTGTTATTTAAATTAGGTTACCAGGCTAATCAGTAGGCTAAACTCTGCCCGTTTAAATCTGCAATGTGAGTCATTCTCTTTTTATCAACTACGCTTTACAATACTCCAATCATTTTCAAGAGTTATAATTACAGGGATTACGTCGTGGTTATCTTGAATCACTGGCTAGTGGGGTATTGTGCACATTACTAATTTCTCACGGTTAGGCTAATAAATCCTAACAGTGATAATCATCACTACTTGGGTGAAAGGACCCAATAGTGGTATGACCATCGTCACAAGGCTGTGACACGGCGCCAGAAAAAAATAAGATAGAAGCCATTGTAATCGCTCTTATGCTGTAATTTATAACTATGTGTCGTTTTAGCAAATTTGAGTGACTCACCAGTATTTCCCCGCTGACAAAATATTTTCAAAACATGTTTTCAGGCGACCTGCTGTGAATCAAGGAAAACGTGCTACGGAGCACTAACAAGCTTGAAGTGGTGGCTCAATTAAATAAATAATCATGTTTTGTAAACCAGGGAATTTCCTAGTAAAATTCCTCTAATGTAAATTGCGAGGTTTATCCCAAATTATGAAATAAAGTAATCGGGAAATTTCAAGTCTTAAAAGATCCTGTTTAAACTTCCGCTGTCAACTCAAATAAATAAATAAATACCACGGGATTTTCTGTCCCGCAGCTTCTGGACCGGGTCAAACCGGGTCGGGGGCCGTGACATAAATAAGATTTTAAACACCAATGAACTTGCGAACGACTTAGGTACTGATATGTTAACACGTTTAACATATTTTGATGTTACTAATCTGATCATAAACCGAGTTTTCGTATAATATCACAAATTATGCTTTAAAGTGACCGAATGCCCTTTCGACGCATAGAACAATTTTAAACATAATTTCTTATACCAAACTCCTTACCAACTGATGTAATATCATAATTAGGATATTTTGGGATATCAATTCAGTTTATAAACTGAGTTTATGCACAAGTTCTTGTATTACGTTCTTAAATGACGATAATGCCCTTATGGCACATAAAATGGTTTTAATCATGATTTTTATATAAAACCTTTTTACCTACTGATGTGTTATACTAAATAACATATCTTGACCTAGGGCCGGCAATCATAACCCGTGCTACCAATAATGGGTCGATTTGGGTCAATTTCATTATCTTTTGGGTTTCTTTGGGTATGTCAAATGCAGAGAATAGGTCAAGCTGGATATCTAACAAATTCTCAACAAGGAAGCACAGGTCAGAATGGGTTAAAGCAGGTTAGCAGACGGGTCAAAATGGGTGAGAGATGTCGGACGGGTCTGAATGGGTGAGACAGGTGTTCTTCATTATGAAATAGTAGCTTTCTTCAATCGTCATGACCGTCGCCGTCGTCCCCCACCGTCGTCAATCGTCATGACCGTCGCCGTCGTCCACCACGACCGTCGTCAATCATCATGACCGTCGCCGTCGTCCACCACCGTCAGTATGAGACCCAGAGTAATCTTGTACTGTAGCCTTCTTCAATCGTCATGGCCGTCGCCGTTGTCCACCACCGTCATCAACCGCCTACGTTTACCACCGTCAACCACCGCCTTCTTCTACCGCCTTTGATTCTAAAAGTGGAGTGACCCACAACCGATTGCACCAAAGACTCGTGGATTCCACAATTTTATTGAACAAAGCATCAACAAAATCAACATCTTGTTTTTTTTATAGTTTTTGACCACCATTTTTTCTTATGTGAAAGAGAGAGTTTGAAGGATGGTTGAGTGTGTGAGAGAGAGAGTTTGAAGGATGATTGAGTAGATGTACTACTGATCGAATTAGCTTTTATTTATAAATTATTAAAATATATAATAAGTTTGTGGTTATGACTGTACAGTCATACTAGTTTGATGTACGTTATCTATTTTTGTTTTTAAGCAATAATAATAACAACGATCTGTACAAATTACTCGTTTTTTTGTTATCGTTGATTTATTTAAGTTATCTTTAAGGCCAGGTCTGACCCCTAACAATCTTTCTTTTTCATAAGAAAACATTTTTTCAAACCGACCTAACCCGACCCGACCTGACCCGAAACCCGTTCTGACCCAGACCCATTTCAACCCGGACCCGTTCTGACCCGAACTCGTTCCGACCCGAACCAAAACAACCCTTTTTTAATTGACCCGTTTTGACCCGAACCCGTTTTGACCCATGACCCAACCCGACCCGACCCGTTTTCCAGGTCTATCTTGACCATATAAACCTGGTCATAACATCAGTTTTCATAAAACATCGCAAATATCGTCATTTAACGACTTTAACGCCTTTTCGGCGCGTAGTATGGTTTTAAACCATATTTACCGACCAAGACTCGTTACCTACTGATTTTATAACTTATTTAAAATGTTTTTATAGTAAGTACATATTATAAACTGAGAATCCCAAATAAGCTTTCAAAACTATGTGTGAAATGACCAAAATGCCCCTACAGTGCATAGTTTGGTCTTAAACTATAAAACACACATATGTTTGATATCCTACTGATATTATATCATAAATAAAGTGTTTTCATAGAATGTTTATGGTCGTAACATCAGATTATAAGCAAGTTCCTTTTATACGTCGCTAAATGACCAAAACGCCCTTATGAGGCATAGTTTGATTTTAAAACCTTAAAGGGCATACAAGTTGATATCCTACCGATATTATAAATTTTTTAAAGTATGTTGGCATATGGAACTTGTTCATGACTCATCCAGTTACTCGTTATCGCTTATACGCATACAGTTAGGCTTATGTAACTAGTTTGCATAAGTTTATCGAAACGGGTTTAACCTTATCATTTTTACCTCAATTTCCAGAATGTTAATAGTTTACCCATATTATACAAGTCTTAGTACTTGTTGGGTTTAAACTACATTCTATTCCGGTCATCGCTTAATCAAGCGTATCGTACCGTTTTTTATACTTTAAGCTAGCCGGTCTAAGTCTACAGCTTAAATAAGACCCGTTAGCATTCTAATTGGTTATTTATACCATCATTCCAGACTAGAGCCTTCTGGTAAATTTTACCTATGCTTACTTAATTGAATACGGCTGAATTACTATAAATCTTGCATTATAGGACGAGTGATAGCTCAGGAAAATACACTTAACCTATTTTCCCTATACGGGCTTGGGATATGGTAAAATATTTACCGCATGGTCGGGTATGGGATTCAAAGACCAATGTGTCAGGAAATTCAAATAACCCGTTTTAATTCGTATTGCTTGACTTAAACATTGGGGGTTAACGCAACCGTGTCTTGGATATCCTCGGCTCGTTTATTTTACAAATGGCCACGACTTAAGCGGGGGGTGTAGGCATACACCTGACAGATGCTAATGCTTATTAAAATGTTTTTATAACCCAATACGAGTTTTCCCAATATGGGTATTCCCAATAAGGGAATAAGTGGTGTGTCAGTTAATCATGAACCGACATAGTTTTCGGGCCCTATATGTATTGTCAAGTTATGTAAAACTGATAACATGAGATATAGTTTGTCACAAGTTATAAAAGATTTTTCATGCCTTGTACACCTAAATCAATTTTGAAAATGTTTTCAAGATGTGTCGGTTGATTGTATTTACCAGTGAAAACTGACGTATTTTCAAAAGACTAAGTTACAGGTGCAAATACGTAAATAGGTTGGAAGCTGCTCGGTAATGCTAGATGAGGAATTTGCAACTCCTTTGCATAAAGCCTATTAGTCTGCTAAATTCCTTTTGTATATAATGATCCGCTTGTGGATTATTATTACAAGCTCGTCTGTAAGTATTACTTTGGTATTTTTGGACAATTGAGTTTGTAATAATATTGTATATCCCAAGACTTCCGCTGTGCTATTATGTGTATGTTTGACTATGACGATACCAATCTTACGTCACGATACTCCCCACCGGGCTGTGTTGGAAATTCGGGGTGTGACAGGTTGGTATCAGAGCCAATGTTTGAGTGAATTAAACACTAGCCTTTTGTGTTTAATCTCAAATGACACAGTAGCATATTCCTTAGACTTTCTGAGTCTTGACTTAACATAGGAATGCTCTCATCCCTATTAAGTATACATTGTTTTCAATTTTATGAACTTCAGGAATATGTCGCCAAGAAAAGAAAGCGGTGATGGAAATTCTCCTCGACCGAAGCCAAGGAATGCAAAGCTTCGTACCACGGCTAGGATAAGCATGCGACCGGTTTGAAGGGAGGACCTTTATAGACCTTATCCCAAAATCAAACCAAAGGAAACCATTAACAAGAATTCAGAGTCCATACCGGTGGTCCTTGAGGCTCCCATTTTGAAGATGATACTTGTGGATGCTAATGATCCTTGTTTCGTACCTCCAAGTTTTGGAATCCCAGACTTGGATTATATTAGTCTAAACCTAATTCGTGATCCATATTTTTCTAACCATTGAATCCTTGGATTCTACTTCTACAACGGATCTCAATTTGGAAGACTTAGATTATCCACTGAAACCTTCAGTGTCAGTACCGTGTGTGGTGAGCCAAGAAGAGAAACAATAGGAATGAAGCAAAGGAGGCATTGGAAAATCCTTCTTTTATTATATTTCATTTTCCTTTAGTCCCTATGTGGACCTATCTCTTCTGTTTAGTCCCTACGTGGACATTTGTTTATTATAGTCCCTATGTGGACGTATCCTTCAGTCCCTGCGTGGACTTGGTTTTCTTTTTAGTCCCTGCGTGGACATTTATTTCTTATAGTCCCTATGTGAACATATCTTTTAGTCCCTATGTGGACTTGTATTTCTTTTGTCCCTGCGTGGACAATTAGTTAAGATTATTGAAAGTCCTATCTAAGGCACGTATAGTAATTTTCCTAACGTTTAAATGGAAAGTATTTGGAATATTTATTATTATATATGTATTCGTTACATCCTTTGTTCAAGCGATCGTCTCGATTTTAATTCGAACTTTATCGATCCGCAAAATAATTCCAAAAGATCTTTTTAATGGTTTACCCCTACCAAGTGGCAAGTCCACATTAATTGGCCAAAATTTTTGGTAGTTAAGGATGATTATTCCTTCTACCATGATATTTAAGGATGATATCCCTTCTATCCAGAGGTGGTGGACTATGTTCAAGCCTCCAAACCTATATGGTCAATGCGACCATGGTTATTTTGTAACCATTAAGACAATTATTCTATGTTAACATTCAAGTAATGTTAACACTCCTGGCAGTGTAACTTGAGGAACCACACTAGCCGTCAAGGTATTTTGACTTCGTCCAAGCCTCATAGTCTATATGATCAGTGCGATCATGTCTAATATCATCAATATGATGATCATATTTAACATCCTTAGTAATGTGTTGCCTACGGGCTATATTATATTGTCCATTTGAGACATTGACATTGTGACCATTATGGTTCCCTGTCTAAGGTTGTGAGCTATGCTCAAGCCTCATAGTCTATATGATCAATGCAATCATGACTAATATCATCAATATGATGATCATATTTAACATCCTTAGTGATGTTTTGCCTACGGGCTATATTATATTGTCCATTTGTGACAAAGACAGTTGTGATCTTTTATAATTCCCTGTCCAATGTGGTGAACTATGCTCAAGCCTCATAGTCTATATAATCAGTGCGACCATGACTAATATCATCAGTATGATGATCATATTAGTAACATCCTTAGTGATGAAGTGCCTACGGGCTATACTTTATTGTATTGTCAATACGACAATGACAGTTGCAACCATTATGGTTCCCTGTCCAAGGTGGTGGGCTATGCCCAAGCCTCATAGTCAATATGATCAATACGATCATGATTACTATCATCTGTGTGATGAATTTAATTTTTAAGATCCTTTTGATGTCATTTGATTTGCCTACGGGCCATATTATATCGTCAAATTATAACAATGACAGTTGTGGTCTATGACTCCCTGTCCAGAGGTGATGAACTGTATTCAAGCCTTAAAGCCTCTTGATTAATAAGATCGTGGCTTATATATTCTAAAAATGTCCTTGTGACAAGGCCATGTGCCGTATTTTAATGTCCTTTGTGACTAAGCCTTTTGTGCCATATCATTTTAATGTCCTTCGTGACAAGGCTTTTGTGCCATATCTTTTAATGTCCTTCGTGACAAAGGATTTTGTGCCACATTTTTTTATGTCCTTCGTGACAAGGCCTTCATGCCACATCTTTTAATGTCCTTTGTGACAAGGCCATTGTGCCATACCTTTTAATGTCCTTTGTGACAGGCCTTTGTGCCATATCTTTAATGTCCTTTGTGATAGGCCTATGTGCCACATCCTAATGTCCTTCATGACAAGCCTATGTGCTACATCTATATGTCTTTCATGACGGGCCTATGTGCCATATTTAAAAGTCCTTTGTGGCAACCCTTCGAGCTATTCATAATTATCAATATGACAAAGACAGTTGTGATATTATGATCCCCTGTCTAAAAGATAATGGACTCGGTCCAAACCTTAAATGCGATTGATGGTCCTTTTATGACCTAGGCTAAATATAATTGATATATTTCAAAATAACATTCATTAGGAATGTTAGAAACCCTAAAAGCCCATATGGTTTAATGATACCATGGCTAATGTATGATAAGTCGTCAGGTTTGATGACTAACTATTATATTGCAACTATGCAATTGATTAATTTGGTGTTTAGTACCAAGCTTCGAGTATGGGAAACTTGAATGAGGCAAACAGCAGTCACAACATTCATGATGCGACAAATGCAAATGATGCTACAAATGCGAACCTCAATATTAATGGAGTTGATGTCCAAGCTATGATCGACGCATCGGTTGGCAAAGCCATGAATACTTACATGGAAAACTTTAAAGATTCGAGTGCTACTCGCTCTAAGTCCCATACAAAACCACATTCATCAGCTCGCAAGGAGAGCTCAATTCACTCCTCAAATGCGAAGAGCGAACCTCGGAAGTTAGTGCTTCATGATAAGCCTCGTTCAACTAAAGATAGGTGCACATACAAATATTTTGTCTCCTGTAAGCCCAGAGACTTCGATGGAGAGAAGGGGGCGATCGATGCTATGAAATGGCTCGATGAGATGGAGACTGTTGTGGACATCAGCAGTTGTGTTGATAAGGATGTGGTGAAATTTGTTTCACAATCCTTCAAGGGCAGGGCCCTCGCATGGTGGAAAGCCATGATATAGTCCACGGGGAAGATTCCCCTATACAATATGGGATGGACCAAGTTTGTGGACCTTATCAGGGAAACTTATTGTCCACAACATGAAGTGGAAAAGGTGGAGTCAGATTTCCTGACTCTCACGATGAAAAACCTGGATTGTCGGCAATATATCACTGACTTCAACTCATTGTCTACGTTAGTACCCTATTTAATTACCCCTGAACCTAAGTGCATTGCGCGATTTATCGGTGGTTTAGCACCAGAAATTAAGGGTATGGTGAAGGCTTCCAAACCTACCACTTTTAGGTCAGTTGTGGACCTATCATTGTCTCTCACCTTGGATGTAGTGAGACAGAAGTCGGTCAAGACTGAGACCGATGAGAAAAGAAAGAGGGATGAGGATAACCCCCAGAATTCTAAGAAAAAAGGGCAAGTCCGAGTTCAATAGGAACCAAAAGGAGTCCGACAAAAAGCCCACATGTAAAACCTACAACAGAAGGCACTAGGGACAGTGTCGAACAGACCAGAAGCCAAAGCAATGTGGCATCTGTAAAAGAACCGGTCATCAGTCCCATGAATGTAGGGACATAAAGAATGTTGTCTGCTTCAGCTGTGGCGAGCAAGGCCACATCAGTACTACTTTCCCTAAAGCTGACAAAGAAGGTACAACTAAGCCTGGGGAGGCTAAGAAAGGAAACGCCTGAACCTTCCTGATGAATGCCGGAGGCAGTAAGTATCAATAATGTCATCAGGTACATTCCTTATCATTAATCAATGATATATTTGCTAAGAGTCCTGTTTTAATTTAAGTACTAATAAGTCTTTCATAAACCATAATTTTAGCAAACTTTTAAATTACCCATAAGAGCTCTAGATATTAAGTATAAGGTAGAGCTTACCGATGAAACCATAGAAATCACTTCTTCTATTCTTGATGGATGATCTTTATCCATAAAAATCAGGAATTCTCTTTCTCCAGCTGGAGTACGACAATTTGTTTTTATTTATTTATCTCATTAATTTCTATCAACTGCGAAAGCCAAACTTAGTTTGATAAAAGCACCATATGATAATTGGCGGTATCTTAGTATGTCCCATAGATTGCTTTCATGCCTGGCCAGTATGAAGGTTTAATGCATGGAACCACTAAGATCTCCCAACGGTCATATTGTACTAATGTCAGCTAATGGTATTCAAAAAAAAAAAAAAAGGTAATGCACGGTACCCCTGACATGGTATTCAAGGAGATATACACTATAGAATTGGCTGAGTAGGTGTCTCTACTCAAGGCATCCAAGTATTCGAAAAGCGGATGTGTCATTTACATGGCATAGGTGACGGTAGATGAACCAAAACCAGAGATTGAAGATATCCCCGTCATCTCTAATTATCCCGATGTCTTCCCTGAAGAACTACCCGTTTTACCTTCAGAGAGGCAAGTGGAGTTTGGGATCGATATCCTACCAGGAGCTGCGCCTGTTGCAAGAGCTCCATAACAGTTAGCACCGACGGAGATGAAAGAACTGAACGTCCAATTAGATTATCTTTTGGAAGAAGGCTTGTACAGCCTAGCTCATCACCTTGGGAGCTCAAATTTTGTTTAGTGAGAAAGACGGTTCAATGCGGTTGTGCATTGATTACCACAAGCTTAACAAGGTAATGATCAAGAATCGTTACCTGCTACCCAGGATCGACGAATTGTTCGACCAATTACAAGGGTTAGCTACTTCTTTAATATCGATTTTGGTGGTAGTTGGAATGACCATCTCACCCAAGTTAAGTTCTCCTATACTAATAATTATTATATAAGTATCAAGGCTGCTCCTTTGGAGGCCTTTCAGGGGAGAAAGTGTCAAAACGCCTATTTGTTGGGCAGAAGTTAGGGAGGCCCAACTAGCAGGACCTGTAATTGTCCTGGAGACGACGGATAAGATCATAAGAATCCGCAACTTTCTCAAAGCTGCCAGAGATCAGCAAAATAACTACGTTGTTAAAAGGCGCAAATCTCTTAAGTTCCAAGTAGGAACAAGGTTCTACTAAAAGTATCACCCTGGAAAGGTGTTATGCGTTTTGGTAAGAAGGACAAGTTGAGCCCTAGATACATGGGACCATTCGAGATAATCGAATGTGTCGGATCTGTAGCTTATAAGCTAAACTTACCTGAGGAGCACAGTGGAATTCACAATGTGTTCCACCTTTGCGATTTAAAGAAATGTCTAGTCAATGAGTCGCTAGCATTGTCACGTAATGATGTGAAGATTAATGAAAACCTGCGGTTTATTGAGAAACCGGTATCCATCGAGGATCGACAGGTTAAGAAGCTCTGACGGAAGCATGTACCTATTGAAAAAGGTCAAACGGGATGCCCCTAGAGGCCCAGATTATACATGGGAGGTCGAGTCCATTATGCGATAGAAGTACCCCCATCTTTTTGAGTAAATCTCGAGGTCGGGATTTCTTTTAAGGGGGTGAGGATGTAACACCTCATAAAATCATGTCCAATAATGTATTGACACGTGTCCCTAATCCTAATGATGCCTAAAGTTGGCTAGGAAGGACTATTTTCGCCAAAATCGAAAACTATGAATATGGAGGGACTAAAAGTGTCAACATGCTGAAACTATGCCTTTGAGTAACCTTATACGGTGTCCGTATTCTCAAATGATCCACTTGTTGGACGAGAGGAGCCGTTTGCGTAATTGTTTGAAAGTTTGTGTGACGAAGGGTTAAAAGCGTAAACATGTTAATTCTTACCTCTGAGTGACCTTTTAACAAACCTGGAACATTTAATGCTCGGTCATACCCCAGGTATACCTAATATCTTGTATTTTATTGATAAGAATGCAAAAATATCATTCGTTGCGCAATTTGGGCGTTTTCGCGTTCGTTAATGCGTTCGTCGCAACTAAGCGAAAAACACGACCGTACGACCGAACCAACCGACATCCACGACATTTTCGGGCATAAACCAAGTTACTTATGCCTTAACGCTGTTATGTAACCTAAAATTTGGGTTAACGGGGGTTAAAAGCTTCAAAAACCATCAAAATAGGTGCAGGGGCATGTTCTGCCAAAACTTGAAACCTGGGTTGTGAAGGGTGGTGTCACGCGGCGACAAAAGAGTTTCACCGTGGCATTCGGCGACAGCCTTGTTTGGACATAATGTTGATTTCAGCTGTAGCACTTGTTTTGACAGCCATGATATTCATTCTTGATGGCCAAGTTGAGTGATCATCAAGCCTTTGAACCAGATTTAGACACTTGTAATGATCCCCTATGATCCTTGGACACTTGGCAACATCATATCCACTTCCAACTACTATAAATAGCAAGGTTTTTCCACTAATTCACTTGCTCATTTCATTCTCTTCTTCTCCTACATTCTTGGAGATTGCTTCCATCCTTTGGAGGCCTACTATCTGAGATCTTAAGTGTTCCTTAACACAAGTAAGTTCTCATCCTTAGTCTATTTCAATTATTTTAGCTATTTAAGCTAAAAGTCAAATAGTTTAACTTTCTGTTAGACTTTCGGTTTAGACCTTAATGGTCCAGCCATTGTTCGCAACGAACATGGCTACGTAATCGTAATTAGGTAGGTGTTAATCCCTCAAAAAGGTCACCTCCTAAGAATCACGTTTGCTTGGTCAATTGACGAGTCAACATATTAATGTTTTAAAAAGTCAATGAGACAGATTTTGAAATAATTACGATCTGATTTTAAAAGTGTTTTAAAATACGTTTTAACACTTAAACAACTTAGTAATAATTATTAGAACATGTGTAAAGATGTTCGGCTCGTCAATTCCAGTTTTAGGGTCGGTTCGCAACCGAAAGTCGCGAAGTTTGACTTTTGCTTTGAATTTCGATTATGATCCGAATTAGACTAGTTTGCTACTGATTTAAGGTTCCTTTATGATCGTAATATGATGTAGTATAACCCTCTGAGGTTATATTACACGATTGTAATAGTAATCAGAGTTTTATGCAAGTTTCCGTTAATATGCCATATTTTGACTATTTTGCCCTTTTTATTATAAATACGGTTTTAAACACCAATGAACTTGCAAACGACTTAGGTACGGATATATTAACACGTTTAACATATTTTGATGTCACTAATCTGATCATAAACCGAGTTTTCGTATAATATCGTAAATTATGCTTTAAAGTGACTGAATGCCCTTTCGGCGCATAGAACGGTTTTAAACCTAATTTCTTATACCAAAATCATTACCAACTGATGTAATATCATAATTAGGATATTTTGGGATATCAATTCAGTTTATAAACTGAGTTTATGCACAAGTTCTTGTATTATGTTCTTAAATGACGATAATGCCCTTCTGGCACATAAAATGGTTTTAATCATGATTTCCATATAAAACCTTTTTACCTACTGATGTGTTATACTAAATAACATATCTTGACCATATAAAGCTGGTCATAACATCAGTTTTCGTAAAACATCGCAAATATCGTAATTTAACAACTTTAACGACTTTTCGGCGCGTAGTATGGTTTTAACCATATTTGCCAACCAAGACTTGTTATCTACTGATTTTATAACTTATTTAAAATGTTTTTACAGTAGGTACATATTATAAACTCAGAATCCCAAAAAAGCTTTCAAAACTATGTGTGAAATGACCAAAATGCCCCTACGGTGCATAGTTTGGTCTTAAACTATAAAACACACATATGTTTGATATCCTACTAATATTATATTATAAATAAAGTGTTTTAACAGAATGTTTGCGGTCGTAACATCAGATGATACGCAAGTTCCCTTTATACGTCGCTAAATAACCAAAACTCCCTTATGAGGAATAGTTTGATTTTAAAACCTTAATGGGCATACAAGTTGATATCCTACTGATATTATAACTTGTTTAAAGTATGTTGGCATATGGAACTTATTCATGACTCATCCAGTTACTCGTTATCGCTTATACGCGTACGGTTAGGCTTATGTAACTAGTTTGCATAAGTTTACCGAAACGGCTTTAACCTTATCATTTTTACCTCAATTTCCAGAATGTTAATAGTTTACCCATATTATACAAGTCTTAGTACGTGTTGGGTTTAAACTACATTCTATTCTTAATCAAGCATATCGTACCGTTTTTGATACTTTAAGCTAGCCGGTCTAAGTCTACGACTTAAATAAGACCCGTTAGCATTTTAATTGGTTATTTATACCATCATTCCAGACTAGAGCCTTCTGGTAAATTGAACCTACGCTTACTTAATTGAATACGGCTGAGTTATTATAAATCTTGCATTATAAGACGAGTGCTAGCTTAGGAAAATACTCTTAACCTATTTTCTCTATACGGGCTTGGGATACGGTAAAATATTTACCGCATGGTCGGGCATGGGATTCGAAGACCAACGTGTCGGGAAATTCAAATAACCCGTTTCAATTCGTATTGCTTGACTTATGTGACACTTCGGATTTTCCCGGACAACCTTTCGATGTAACGTGTGTGTACGTATGTTTTATTAAATGAAAAATTCATGAAACTATTCGTTGTTACATGTTATGTGTATTTATGTATATGTGTATAGAGATATATATGTGTGTGTTATATATTAGAGCCGAAACCTCAACCCGACTCGAGACCCGGAATGGTCTCGAGTGAACAGTGAATTTGGGCCGGTTAGGGCCTTGCGACCGAGAACCCAACCCGGAAACCCCTAAGCCCACTCGTGACATTATATAAACCAACCCTCCCCTCCCTTAACCATTTTTACAACACTCTCCCTCACTCACTCCTTCTTCCTCACTAAAACCCTAAAAACCTAAGAACTCTAGCAACCAAAACCACCTCCTTCTCTCTCTTCCTCTCTCGGATCAAGTAGACAAACGACAAGGAGGATCGGCCGGATCAATCATCACCCGAACACCCCCTTTCTTACACCTCGAGTTAGCCGGTTAGTGCTTTCTTTTGGCTTGAATGGGATCTTCATTTTGTGCTTGATTATGCTTGTTTGTTGATGATGAACATGTTTTAGCTAGTAAATGTCCATTCATGTCATCACTTTTGCCGGTTAGTTAGCCGTGTATGTTTATGTTATCCTTTACTTGGTTGAATGGTTAGTATCCATTTATGCTTAGGAACCGAGAATGATAATACCTTTTATGTCCATGTTGTGAGGTTTAATGATAAAATGTGTTCTTTTTCTCTAATATTTTTATGAGGGATTTGATGATTTTGTTATCCGAATGATATTAAAATGATTTTTGGATTGAATGTTCATGAATGATGTTTGAATGTTATTTGAATATGATGAACAGCATGAATGTCTTATAAATATTTGAAAATGCCTGTTTTGATCCGATTTAGACACAAAATGGACAAACAGACATGTTTAGTGGGAATAGTACACAATTTACATGAAAATGCAATATCATTGGTTAGTACATGTCAGGTTCTAGAAGACCTTCTGGTGCACGTAATCACGGTTGCGAGTCGCAACCTTTGGTTGCGACTCGAGACCACATCAAGTCTTGTCGAGATCTCCCAGTTGCGAGTCGCAATCAGCACGAGTCGAATCCGGTTGCGAGTCGGAACCTCTGGTTGCGACTCGTAACCAAAACGTGATAAACCGAGACCTCGGTTGCGAGTCGCAACCACCCTTGTCTCGACTGGGCTACTTTGTTGTTATTGGGCTTTGACTGTTGGGGCTTTCTGTTGACTGGGCTACATGTTGTTACTGCTGATTGTATGTTTAGGGCTGGCCCAATAACCCCACTGTTTGTTGTTCCGCATGTTATACGTGTTTGCTATATGTGTTTGCCGTACATGTTCGCTGTGTGTTTATTTGTACCCAACTTGACCCATACTTGGTAACCATGCTAGGGCGTGGTGACCAACATACTTGACCGGGTAAAATAATCTACCGAGCAACCCAAGGTGAGTTCACTACTTAAAAGCATGCGTCCCGGTGGTTTGGGACACGAGACTAAAACAACCCTATCCCCTTGTAAAGGGGATACCATCTACATTCCTTCCCTAGTTACTGGGAACAAACTTACTTTCCTTCCCTTGTTATTGGGAACCTTTTAGTTAATTACTGTTTATACGGATTGCAACAAACGGCACTAAACGAAACTCTATCACTTAAAGTCCCTACTACTTAATACCGATTAGTCGCCGGGGCCAGGCGAACGGGTTATTAGTTGATAGCGCTATTTAGGTCTTACCAACCTCACACCGTGCCAAGGTATGGGATCGGTCGTGAACTAATGTACTCAGGCATCCGTCAATGATGATAGAACATTGACATCGGGGCACTCTCTTGCGGATACGCAACGGTCACCTAGTGTTCGGTATTGGAAAAACAGTTTAGTTGCTAACTTTTGGGGTAGCTCCCCATGGCATGTATAAACGGATAAATTAACTGGTGAAACAAGTTTTTGGTAATTAAAACTGGACAACTAGTGAACTCACTCAGCATTATTGTTGACCCCTTACTGCATGCTTTGCAGGTAACCAGTGACTCAGGAGCTTGCAGCTTGGGAAGTGTAGTGGTCGCCTAAACCCGCACGTTGGGTTCTAATTAATTGGAACTATGAACTTTGTTTAAACTATTTTGCCTATGCTTCCGCTACTTACTTAACTGTTATTTGAACCCAAACATTTGAACTTTAAACTATGGTGTTTACTAACCATTATGGTTGGTGATCATCCTTACTATTATCCAATGCTCAGTATAATTGGTGGCTGGATCCTGGTCGGTCACGCCCTCAAGCGGACGGTACTCCGCAGGTGGAATTTGGGGGTGTGACAGATTGGTATCAGAGCCATTGGTTATAGTGAACTTGGTTTTAAAAAGGGGAAAAATCTTTTTGAGAAGAACCAGACTATAACCCGTGACTCGTGACGACACTACACTCCAAGGGCAAGACTCGACATACTAGACCTCGTAGCTCGGACTTGTGTTTACTTGCTTGTTTACCTTATATTGACTGCTCTATTATACATACTAGTGTGCCTGATTAGATAGATACACCTCCCTCTTCTATCTTATTCTCGCTACGTTACGACATCACACTCATACTGTGTTTTCTGGTTATGAAGACAATGAGTGGACGCGGCAGAGGAGGCGTTAACATGACTCAGGCTCAATTCGCTAACTTGCTCAACACGGTGGCTGCAGCTTTCGCAGCTCACCCTGGAGGTAAACTCGTTGCTATAGGATGTTTAGATCCTACCCCCACATCGTCTTTTCACCTCTAAAACCTATTCGCTCCATTTCTCACAATAGGTCAGCCTGCGCCTGCGCAACCACTTGTTTGAACTTTCAAAAACCTTCATGGATGGCAAACCCCTCCCTTTCAACGGCACTGAGGGTGCCATAGGCCTCCTGCACTGGATTGAAAAGGCCGAAGCTGTCTTCGCTGTTTGCGAGTGTCCCCCTGCTAACTGGGTTAAGTACGCAACTGGTACGCTTGAAGGAAACGCGCTTTCATGGTGGAAAGCACAGATTCAGATGCTTGGTCTGGAAACTGCTAATGCTACGGCATGGGAAGATTTCAAGGACATGATCAAAGAGGAGTACTGTCACAGGGATGACATCCACAAGCTCGAGAACGAGTACTATGCGCTCAAGATGGTTGGGTCAGAGATTGAGACCTACACCAAGCAGTCCAACGACTATGCTGCACTTTGCCCAAACATGTCCCAACCTATGTATCGAAGGATCGAATTGTACATCAAAGGCTTGGTCACAGAAATCAGAAGTCATGTGACCTCAGCCAACCTCAACACCATACAGCCTGTGGTTCGTCTTGCCCACAAACTCACCAATCAGGCGGTGGAAGAGGGCAAGCTGCCCCAGAGGATCGGTGCTACTACTGGAACTTCTGGCGATAACAAGCGAAAGTGGGATGGAAGTCAGGGAAAGGATGCTAACCCCACTCAGGCCCCAGTTCAACAAAGGAAGACTGAAAGCAACAAGGGCCCTCAGCAACAGGGTGGCTATCGAGGAAACCACCCTAAGTGTAACAAATGTAACCGACATCACAGTGGGCCATGTGGAAAGGGTCAGTGTCAGCGATGCAACAAGATGGGGCATGAAGCCAAAGACTGCCGAAGCCAGTTCCCCGTTAGGCAGAATCAGCAACAACCACAGCAACAGCAGCAACAAGGAAACAACCGTGGATGCTTCAAGTGTGGAGCAATGGGGCACATGCGAAAGGATTGCCCTGAACTGAATCAGAACAACAACAATCAGGGTGCTGGGAACAATAACAACAATGCTGGAAATGGTGCTAGAGGAAAAGCTTTTGTGATTGGAGCCGGAGAAGCAAGGAATGACCCCAACGTTGTAGCGGGTAAGTTCCTACTTAATGATCGTTATGTTTCCATGCTATTTGATTCCGGGGCAGATGCTAGTTATGTATCCCTACGTATTAGTAAGAAACTTAAGCTCACTCTTACGCCGCTGAGCTCTAAGCACACCGTTGAAATAGCTAATGGTAGAAACCTCGAGGCCTCACACATAATTCGTAACTGCAAATTAGAGTTGTCTGGTCAGACCTTCTGTATCGATCTTTTCCCCATCGTTCTTGGAAGCTTCGACGTCATTATTGGTATGGATTGGTTATCCCAACATCGAGCTGAAATCCTCTGCCAAGAGAAAGCTATTCGTATTCCCCGTCCCCCTGGTAAACCCCTTATAGTTCAAGGCGACAAGAACGGAGAAGTCACAGGCATCATTTCATTCTTAAAGGCCCAGAAGTATCTACGAAAAGGGCACACCGCTATCTTAGCACTCATTACCGACACACAGGAAATGGAAAACAGGATTGAAGATTTTCCAGTGGTACGCGACTATCCCGAGGTATTCCCGGAGGAACTACCTGGACTCCCTCCTCACCGTCAGGTCGAATTTCAAATCGAGCTAGCTCCCGGAGCAGCGCCTATAGCTCGTGCACCTTATCGGTTAGCCCCCCGCGGAGCTCAAAGAGCTTTCTACTCAGCTACAAGAACTTTTGGACAAAGGTTTTATCCGTCCTAGTTCGTCACCCTGGGGAGCCCCAGTGCTCTTCGTCAAAAAGAAAGATGGCTCATTCCGAATGTGCATTGACTACCGCAAACTTAACAAGGTTACCATCAAGAATCGTTATCCACTTCCCCGTATCGACGACCTGTTCGACCAGCTGCAAGGGTCGAGCTATTATTCCAAGATCGATCTGAGATCGGGATATCACCAGCTGAGAGTCCGCGATGAGGACATCTCTAAGACTGCTTTCAGAACCCGCTATGGTCACTACGAATTCCTTGTTATGCCTTTCGGTATGACCAACGCACCTGCAATCTTCATGGACCTCATGAACCGAGTATGCAAACCCTACCTCGATAAGTTCGTAATCGTGTTCATCGACGACATCCTAATCTACTCGAAGAGCCAAGAGGAGCATGAACAACACCTACGTCTTATTCTCGAACTCCTTCGCAATGAGCAACTGTACGCCAAATTCTCGAAATGTGATTTCTGGCTTAGAGAAGTCCATTTCCTTGGACACATCGTCAATCAGGAAGGGATTCATGTCGACCCTGCTAAGATTGAGTCCATTAAGAATTGGCCGGTGCCTAAGACTCCGACCGAAGTTTGCCAATTCTTGGGATTGGCGGGATACTATCGGAGATTTATCAAGGGATTCTCTAAGATCGCTCAACCACTCACGACACTCACTCAGAAGGGTGTTGCTTACAAATGGAGTAATGCTCAGGAATCCGCCTTCCAGGAACTAAAGAAGAATCTTTGTAGTGCTCCTATTCTTTCCTTACCTGAAGGTACCGACGACTTCGTCGTCTACTGCGACGCTTCTATTCAAGGACTTGGCTGCGTATTGATGCAACGCGAGAAAGTTATTGCTTACGCCTCGCGACAACTCAAGGTCCACGAACGGAACTATACGACGCACGACTTAGAATTTGGAGCTGTGGTCTTCGCGCTCAAGCTTTGGAGACACTACTTGTACGGAACTAAGTGCACGATTTACACTGATCACAAGAGTCTCCAGCACATAATGGGACAAAAGGAATTGAAAATGCGGCAACGCCGATGGGTCGAACTCCTGAACGACTACGAGTGTGCAATCAAATATCACCCAGGCAAGGCTAATGTGGTAGCCGATGCCCTCAGCAGAAAGGAGACCAAACCCAAGCGTGTTCGTGCCTTACAGCTCACTATCCACTCGAACCTCCCTAATCAAATTCGGAATGCTCAGGTTGAAGCATTGAAAGCCGAAAACATCAGGGCTGAGTCCCTACGAGGATCGAGACAACGATTGGAACAAAAAGAAGACGGTGCTTACTACGTAGCCGGACGCATATGGGTTCCGCTTTATGGAAATTTACGTGACCTTGTGATGGATGAAGCTCATAAGTCCCGTTACTCAGTACATCCGGGTTCAGATAAGATGTACCACGACTTGAGGGCTACCTATTGGTGGCCTGGCATGAAAGCCCACATAGCAACCTATGTCAGAAAATGTTTAACTTGTGCAAGAGTCAAGGCTGAGTATCAGAAACCATCAGGCCTACTCCAACAGCCAGAAATCCCGCAATGGAAATGGGAGCAGATTTCCATGGATTTTGTTACTAGCCTACCTAGGTCTCAACGCGGAAATGACACTATTTGGGTAATAGTAGATCGACTGACCAAGTCCGCACACTTTCTGGCCATTAAGGAAACAGACAAGTTTTCTACCTTGGCGGAGATTTACTTAAAGGAAGTAGTTTCGAGGCACGGGGTGCCAACCTCAATTAATTCCGACCGAGACGCTCGTTTTACTTCGGAATTATGGCAAGCTATGCACAAATCCTTTGGCTCACGCTTGGACATGAGCACCGCATATCACCCGCAAACGGATGGACAGTCTGAACGCACCATCCAAACCCTAGAAGACATGCTCAGAGCGTGTGTGATCGATTTTGGCAAGAATTGGGAGAAGCATCTACCGCTAGCAGAGTTCTCCTACAACAACAGTTACCACACTAGTATTCAGGCAGCACCTTTTGAGGCATTGTACGGTCGTAAATGCCGGTCACCTCTCTGCTGGGCGGAAATCGGTGATAGTCAAATCACGGGCCCAGAGATGGTGGTAGATACAACGGAAAAGATTGCCCAGATCAGACAACGCATGGCGGCAGCTCATGACCGTCAGAAGAGTTACGCTGATAAGCGTAGGAAACCATTGGAATTCCAGGTCGGTGACCGGGTTCTACTTAAAGTCTCACCTTGGAAGGGTGTGGTTCGCTTTGGTAAACGGGGCAAGCTTAATCCGCGATATATCGGACCATTCGAAATTACCGAGAAAGTCGGTAAGGTTGCTTATAAATTGAACCTGCCTGAAGAACTGAGTGCGGTACACAACGTTTTTCACGTATCTAACCTGAAGAAGTGTTTGTCGGATGAAACACTTGTGATTCCTTTCAAGGAACTAACTATTGATGAACAGCTACACTTTACTGAGGAACCGATTGAAATCACTGATCGAGAGATCAAAACCCTCAAACGTAGCCAGATACCTCTTGTACGAGTCCGTTGGAACTCGCGACGTGGCCCAGAGTTTACCTGGGAGCGGGAAGACCAGATGAAGCACAAGTATCCCCAGTTGTTCCCTAACGAAAACCCCAGCACTGAAGCTACGAACGAATTTCGGGACGAAATTCCAAACTAACGGGGGGATGATGTGACACCCCGTTGAAACGCTTTCACTCACACTAGCTTGACAGTGGCTGCCTTAACTTTCGGGACGAAAGTTCCTAAAACTTGGGGATAATGTGACACTTCGGATTTTCCCGGACAACCTTTCGATGTAACGTGTGTGTACGTATGTTTTATTAAATGAAAAATTCATGAAACTATTCGTTGTTACATGTTATGTGTATTTATGTATATGTGTATAGAGATATATATGTGTGTGTTATATATTAGAGCCGAAACCTCAACCCGACTCGAGACCCGGAATGGTCTCGAGTGAACAGTGAATTTGGGCCGGTTAGGGCCTTGCGACCGAGAACCCAACCCGGAAACCCCTAAGCCCACTCGTGACATTATATAAACCAACCCTCCCCTCCCTTAACCATTTTTACAACACTCTCCCTCACTCACTCCTTCTTCCTCACTAAAACCCTAAAAACCTAAGAACTCTAGCAACCAAAACCACCTCCTTCTCTCTCTTCCTCTCTCGGATCAAGTAGACAAACGACAAGGAGGATCGGCCGGATCAATCATCACCCGAACACCCCCTTTCTTACACCTCGAGTTAGCCGGTTAGTGCTTTCTTTTGGCTTGAATGGGATCTTCATTTTGTGCTTGATTATGCTTGTTTGTTGATGATGAACATGTTTTAGCTAGTAAATGTCCATTCATGTCATCACTTTTGCCGGTTAGTTAGCCGTGTATGTTTATGTTATCCTTTACTTGGTTGAATGGTTAGTATCCATTTATGCTTAGGAACCGAGAATGATAATACCTTTTATGTCCATGTTGTGAGGTTTAATGATAAAATGTGTTCTTTTTCTCTAATATTTTTATGAGGGATTTGATGATTTTGTTATCCGAATGATATTAAAATGATTTTTGGATTGAATGTTCATGAATGATGTTTGAATGTTATTTGAATATGATGAACAGCATGAATGTCTTATAAATATTTGAAAATGCCTGTTTTGATCCGATTTAGACACAAAATGGACAAACAGACATGTTTAGTGGGAATAGTACACAATTTACATGAAAATGCAATATCATTGGTTAGTACATGTCAGGTTCTAGAAGACCTTCTGGTGCACGTAATCACGGTTGCGAGTCGCAACCTTTGGTTGCGACTCGAGACCACATCAAGTCTTGTCGAGATCTCCCAGTTGCGAGTCGCAATCAGCACGAGTCGAATCCGGTTGCGAGTCGGAACCTCTGGTTGCGACTCGTAACCAAAACGTGATAAACCGAGACCTCGGTTGCGAGTCGCAACCACCCTTGTCTCGACTGGGCTACTTTGTTGTTATTGGGCTTTGACTGTTGGGGCTTTCTGTTGACTGGGCTACATGTTGTTACTGCTGATTGTATGTTTAGGGCTGGCCCAATAACCCCACTGTTTGTTGTTCCGCATGTTATACGTGTTTGCTATATGTGTTTGCCGTACATGTTCGCTGTGTGTTTATTTGTACCCAACTTGACCCATACTTGGTAACCATGCTAGGGCGTGGTGACCAACATACTTGACCGGGTAAAATAATCTACCGAGCAACCCAAGGTGAGTTCACTACTTAAAAGCATGCGTCCCGGTGGTTTGGGACACGAGACTAAAACAACCCTATCCCCTTGTAAAGGGGATACCATCTACATTCCTTCCCTAGTTACTGGGAACAAACTTACTTTCCTTCCCTTGTTATTGGGAACCTTTTAGTTAATTACTGTTTATACGGATTGCAACAAACGGCACTAAACGAAACTCTATCACTTAAAGTCCCTACTACTTAATACCGATTAGTCGCCGGGGCCAGGCGAACGGGTTATTAGTTGATAGCGCTATTTAGGTCTTACCAACCTCACACCGTGCCAAGGTATGGGATCGGTCGTGAACTAATGTACTCAGGCATCCGTCAATGATGATAGAACATTGACATCGGGGCACTCTCTTGCGGATACGCAACGGTCACCTAGTGTTCGGTATTGGAAAAACAGTTTAGTTGCTAACTTTTGGGGTAGCTCCCCATGGCATGTATAAACGGATAAATTAACTGGTGAAACAAGTTTTTGGTAATTAAAACTGGACAACTAGTGAACTCACTCAGCATTATTGTTGACCCCTTACTGCATGCTTTGCAGGTAACCAGTGACTCAGGAGCTTGCAGCTTGGGAAGTGTAGTGGTCGCCTAAACCCGCACGTTGGGTTCTAATTAATTGGAACTATGAACTTTGTTTAAACTATTTTGCCTATGCTTCCGCTACTTACTTAACTGTTATTTGAACCCAAACATTTGAACTTTAAACTATGGTGTTTACTAACCATTATGGTTGGTGATCATCCTTACTATTATCCAATGCTCAGTATAATTGGTGGCTGGATCCTGGTCGGTCACGCCCTCAAGCGGACGGTACTCCGCAGGTGGAATTTGGGGGTGTGACAGATTGGTATCAGAGCCATTGGTTATAGTGAACTTGGTTTTAAAAAGGGGAAAAATCTTTTTGAGAAGAACCAGACTATAACCCGTGACTCGTGACGACACTACACTCCAAGGGCAAGACTCGACATACTAGACCTCGTAGCTCGGACTTGTGTTTACTTGCTTGTTTACCTTATATTGACTGCTCTATTATACATACTAGTGTGCCTGATTAGATAGATACACCTCCCTCTTCTATCTTATTCTCGCTACGTTACGACATCACACTCATACTGTGTTTTCTGGTTATGAAGACAATGAGTGGACGCGGCAGAGGAGGCGTTAACATGACTCAGGCTCAATTCGCTAACTTGCTCAACACGGTGGCTGCAGCTTTCGCAGCTCACCCTGGAGGTAAACTCGTTGCTATAGGATGTTTAGATCCTACCCCCACATCGTCTTTTCACCTCTAAAACCTATTCGCTCCATTTCTCACAATAGGTCAGCCTGCGCCTGCGCAACCACTTGTTTGAACTTTCAAAAACCTTCATGGATGGCAAACCCCTCCCTTTCAACGGCACTGAGGGTGCCATAGGCCTCCTGCACTGGATTGAAAAGGCCGAAGCTGTCTTCGCTGTTTGCGAGTGTCCCCCTGCTAACTGGGTTAAGTACGCAACTGGTACGCTTGAAGGAAACGCGCTTTCATGGTGGAAAGCACAGATTCAGATGCTTGGTCTGGAAACTGCTAATGCTACGGCATGGGAAGATTTCAAGGACATGATCAAAGAGGAGTACTGTCACAGGGATGACATCCACAAGCTCGAGAACGAGTACTATGCGCTCAAGATGGTTGGGTCAGAGATTGAGACCTACACCAAGCAGTCCAACGACTATGCTGCACTTTGCCCAAACATGTCCCAACCTATGTATCGAAGGATCGAATTGTACATCAAAGGCTTGGTCACAGAAATCAGAAGTCATGTGACCTCAGCCAACCTCAACACCATACAGCCTGTGGTTCGTCTTGCCCACAAACTCACCAATCAGGCGGTGGAAGAGGGCAAGCTGCCCCAGAGGATCGGTGCTACTACTGGAACTTCTGGCGATAACAAGCGAAAGTGGGATGGAAGTCAGGGAAAGGATGCTAACCCCACTCAGGCCCCAGTTCAACAAAGGAAGACTGAAAGCAACAAGGGCCCTCAGCAACAGGGTGGCTATCGAGGAAACCACCCTAAGTGTAACAAATGTAACCGACATCACAGTGGGCCATGTGGAAAGGGTCAGTGTCAGCGATGCAACAAGATGGGGCATGAAGCCAAAGACTGCCGAAGCCAGTTCCCCGTTAGGCAGAATCAGCAACAACCACAGCAACAGCAGCAACAAGGAAACAACCGTGGATGCTTCAAGTGTGGAGCAATGGGGCACATGCGAAAGGATTGCCCTGAACTGAATCAGAACAACAACAATCAGGGTGCTGGGAACAATAACAACAATGCTGGAAATGGTGCTAGAGGAAAAGCTTTTGTGATTGGAGCCGGAGAAGCAAGGAATGACCCCAACGTTGTAGCGGGTAAGTTCCTACTTAATGATCGTTATGTTTCCATGCTATTTGATTCCGGGGCAGATGCTAGTTATGTATCCCTACGTATTAGTAAGAAACTTAAGCTCACTCTTACGCCGCTGAGCTCTAAGCACACCGTTGAAATAGCTAATGGTAGAAACCTCGAGGCCTCACACATAATTCGTAACTGCAAATTAGAGTTGTCTGGTCAGACCTTCTGTATCGATCTTTTCCCCATCGTTCTTGGAAGCTTCGACGTCATTATTGGTATGGATTGGTTATCCCAACATCGAGCTGAAATCCTCTGCCAAGAGAAAGCTATTCGTATTCCCCGTCCCCCTGGTAAACCCCTTATAGTTCAAGGCGACAAGAACGGAGAAGTCACAGGCATCATTTCATTCTTAAAGGCCCAGAAGTATCTACGAAAAGGGCACACCGCTATCTTAGCACTCATTACCGACACACAGGAAATGGAAAACAGGATTGAAGATTTTCCAGTGGTACGCGACTATCCCGAGGTATTCCCGGAGGAACTACCTGGACTCCCTCCTCACCGTCAGGTCGAATTTCAAATCGAGCTAGCTCCCGGAGCAGCGCCTATAGCTCGTGCACCTTATCGGTTAGCCCCCCGCGGAGCTCAAAGAGCTTTCTACTCAGCTACAAGAACTTTTGGACAAAGGTTTTATCCGTCCTAGTTCGTCACCCTGGGGAGCCCCAGTGCTCTTCGTCAAAAAGAAAGATGGCTCATTCCGAATGTGCATTGACTACCGCAAACTTAACAAGGTTACCATCAAGAATCGTTATCCACTTCCCCGTATCGACGACCTGTTCGACCAGCTGCAAGGGTCGAGCTATTATTCCAAGATCGATCTGAGATCGGGATATCACCAGCTGAGAGTCCGCGATGAGGACATCTCTAAGACTGCTTTCAGAACCCGCTATGGTCACTACGAATTCCTTGTTATGCCTTTCGGTATGACCAACGCACCTGCAATCTTCATGGACCTCATGAACCGAGTATGCAAACCCTACCTCGATAAGTTCGTAATCGTGTTCATCGACGACATCCTAATCTACTCGAAGAGCCAAGAGGAGCATGAACAACACCTACGTCTTATTCTCGAACTCCTTCGCAATGAGCAACTGTACGCCAAATTCTCGAAATGTGATTTCTGGCTTAGAGAAGTCCATTTCCTTGGACACATCGTCAATCAGGAAGGGATTCATGTCGACCCTGCTAAGATTGAGTCCATTAAGAATTGGCCGGTGCCTAAGACTCCGACCGAAGTTTGCCAATTCTTGGGATTGGCGGGATACTATCGGAGATTTATCAAGGGATTCTCTAAGATCGCTCAACCACTCACGACACTCACTCAGAAGGGTGTTGCTTACAAATGGAGTAATGCTCAGGAATCCGCCTTCCAGGAACTAAAGAAGAATCTTTGTAGTGCTCCTATTCTTTCCTTACCTGAAGGTACCGACGACTTCGTCGTCTACTGCGACGCTTCTATTCAAGGACTTGGCTGCGTATTGATGCAACGCGAGAAAGTTATTGCTTACGCCTCGCGACAACTCAAGGTCCACGAACGGAACTATACGACGCACGACTTAGAATTTGGAGCTGTGGTCTTCGCGCTCAAGCTTTGGAGACACTACTTGTACGGAACTAAGTGCACGATTTACACTGATCACAAGAGTCTCCAGCACATAATGGGACAAAAGGAATTGAAAATGCGGCAACGCCGATGGGTCGAACTCCTGAACGACTACGAGTGTGCAATCAAATATCACCCAGGCAAGGCTAATGTGGTAGCCGATGCCCTCAGCAGAAAGGAGACCAAACCCAAGCGTGTTCGTGCCTTACAGCTCACTATCCACTCGAACCTCCCTAATCAAATTCGGAATGCTCAGGTTGAAGCATTGAAAGCCGAAAACATCAGGGCTGAGTCCCTACGAGGATCGAGACAACGATTGGAACAAAAAGAAGACGGTGCTTACTACGTAGCCGGACGCATATGGGTTCCGCTTTATGGAAATTTACGTGACCTTGTGATGGATGAAGCTCATAAGTCCCGTTACTCAGTACATCCGGGTTCAGATAAGATGTACCACGACTTGAGGGCTACCTATTGGTGGCCTGGCATGAAAGCCCACATAGCAACCTATGTCAGAAAATGTTTAACTTGTGCAAGAGTCAAGGCTGAGTATCAGAAACCATCAGGCCTACTCCAACAGCCAGAAATCCCGCAATGGAAATGGGAGCAGATTTCCATGGATTTTGTTACTAGCCTACCTAGGTCTCAACGCGGAAATGACACTATTTGGGTAATAGTAGATCGACTGACCAAGTCCGCACACTTTCTGGCCATTAAGGAAACAGACAAGTTTTCTACCTTGGCGGAGATTTACTTAAAGGAAGTAGTTTCGAGGCACGGGGTGCCAACCTCAATTAATTCCGACCGAGACGCTCGTTTTACTTCGGAATTATGGCAAGCTATGCACAAATCCTTTGGCTCACGCTTGGACATGAGCACCGCATATCACCCGCAAACGGATGGACAGTCTGAACGCACCATCCAAACCCTAGAAGACATGCTCAGAGCGTGTGTGATCGATTTTGGCAAGAATTGGGAGAAGCATCTACCGCTAGCAGAGTTCTCCTACAACAACAGTTACCACACTAGTATTCAGGCAGCACCTTTTGAGGCATTGTACGGTCGTAAATGCCGGTCACCTCTCTGCTGGGCGGAAATCGGTGATAGTCAAATCACGGGCCCAGAGATGGTGGTAGATACAACGGAAAAGATTGCCCAGATCAGACAACGCATGGCGGCAGCTCATGACCGTCAGAAGAGTTACGCTGATAAGCGTAGGAAACCATTGGAATTCCAGGTCGGTGACCGGGTTCTACTTAAAGTCTCACCTTGGAAGGGTGTGGTTCGCTTTGGTAAACGGGGCAAGCTTAATCCGCGATATATCGGACCATTCGAAATTACCGAGAAAGTCGGTAAGGTTGCTTATAAATTGAACCTGCCTGAAGAACTGAGTGCGGTACACAACGTTTTTCACGTATCTAACCTGAAGAAGTGTTTGTCGGATGAAACACTTGTGATTCCTTTCAAGGAACTAACTATTGATGAACAGCTACACTTTACTGAGGAACCGATTGAAATCACTGATCGAGAGATCAAAACCCTCAAACGTAGCCAGATACCTCTTGTACGAGTCCGTTGGAACTCGCGACGTGGCCCAGAGTTTACCTGGGAGCGGGAAGACCAGATGAAGCACAAGTATCCCCAGTTGTTCCCTAACGAAAACCCCAGCACTGAAGCTACGAACGAATTTCGGGACGAAATTCCAAACTAACGGGGGGATGATGTGACACCCCGTTGAAACGCTTTCACTCACACTAGCTTGACAGTGGCTGCCTTAACTTTCGGGACGAAAGTTCCTAAAACTTGGGGATAATGTGACACTTCGGATTTTCCCGGACAACCTTTCGATGTAACGTGTGTGTACGTATGTTTTATTAAATGAAAAATTCATGAAACTATTCGTTGTTACATGTTATGTGTATTTATGTATATGTGTATAGAGATATATATGTGTGTGTTATATATTAGAGCCGAAACCTCAACCCGACTCGAGACCCGGAATGGTCTCGAGTGAACAGTGAATTTGGGCCGGTTAGGGCCTTGCGACCGAGAACCCAACCCGGAAACCCCTAAGCCCACTCGTGACATTATATAAACCAACCCTCCCCTCCCTTAACCATTTTTACAACACTCTCCCTCACTCACTCCTTCTTCCTCACTAAAACCCTAAAAACCTAAGAACTCTAGCAACCAAAACCACCTCCTTCTCTCTCTTCCTCTCTCGGATCAAGTAGACAAACGACAAGGAGGATCGGCCGGATCAATCATCACCCGAACACCCCCTTTCTTACACCTCGAGTTAGCCGGTTAGTGCTTTCTTTTGGCTTGAATGGGATCTTCATTTTGTGCTTGATTATGCTTGTTTGTTGATGATGAACATGTTTTAGCTAGTAAATGTCCATTCATGTCATCACTTTTGCCGGTTAGTTAGCCGTGTATGTTTATGTTATCCTTTACTTGGTTGAATGGTTAGTATCCATTTATGCTTAGGAACCGAGAATGATAATACCTTTTATGTCCATGTTGTGAGGTTTAATGATAAAATGTGTTCTTTTTCTCTAATATTTTTATGAGGGATTTGATGATTTTGTTATCCGAATGATATTAAAATGATTTTTGGATTGAATGTTCATGAATGATGTTTGAATGTTATTTGAATATGATGAACAGCATGAATGTCTTATAAATATTTGAAAATGCCTGTTTTGATCCGATTTAGACACAAAATGGACAAACAGACATGTTTAGTGGGAATAGTACACAATTTACATGAAAATGCAATATCATTGGTTAGTACATGTCAGGTTCTAGAAGACCTTCTGGTGCACGTAATCACGGTTGCGAGTCGCAACCTTTGGTTGCGACTCGCAACCTTTGGTTGCGACTCGAGACCACATCAAGTCTTGTCGAGATCTCCCAGTTGCGAGTCGCAATCAGCACGAGTCGAATCCGGTTGCGAGTCGGAACCTCTGGTTGCGACTCGTAACCAAAACGTGATAAACCGAGACCTCGGTTGCGAGTCGCAACCACCCTTGTCTCGACTGGGCTACTTTGTTGTTATTGGGCTTTGACTGTTGGGGCTTTCTGTTGACTGGGCTACATGTTGTTACTGCTGATTGTATGTTTAGGGCTGGCCCAATAACCCCACTGTTTGTTGTTCCGCATGTTATACGTGTTTGCTATATGTGTTTGCCGTACATGTTCGCTGTGTGTTTATTTGTACCCAACTTGACCCATACTTGGTAACCATGCTAGGGCGTGGTGACCAACATACTTGACCGGGTAAAATAATCTACCGAGCAACCCAAGGTGAGTTCACTACTTAAAAGCATGCGTCCCGGTGGTTTGGGACACGAGACTAAAACAACCCTATCCCCTTGTAAAGGGGATACCATCTACATTCCTTCCCTAGTTACTGGGAACAAACTTACTTTCCTTCCCTTGTTATTGGGAACCTTTTAGTTAATTACTGTTTATACGGATTGCAACAAACGGCACTAAACGAAACTCTATCACTTAAAGTCCCTACTACTTAATACCGATTAGTCGCCGGGGCCAGGCGAACGGGTTATTAGTTGATAGCGCTATTTAGGTCTTACCAACCTCACACCGTGCCAAGGTATGGGATCGGTCGTGAACTAATGTACTCAGGCATCCGTCAATGATGATAGAACATTGACATCGGGGCACTCTCTTGCGGATACGCAACGGTCACCTAGTGTTCGGTATTGGAAAAACAGTTTAGTTGCTAACTTTTGGGGTAGCTCCCCATGGCATGTATAAACGGATAAATTAACTGGTGAAACAAGTTTTTGGTAATTAAAACTGGACAACTAGTGAACTCACTCAGCATTATTGTTGACCCCTTACTGCATGCTTTGCAGGTAACCAGTGACTCAGGAGCTTGCAGCTTGGGAAGTGTAGTGGTCGCCTAAACCCGCACGTTGGGTTCTAATTAATTGGAACTATGAACTTTGTTTAAACTATTTTGCCTATGCTTCCGCTACTTACTTAACTGTTATTTGAACCCAAACATTTGAACTTTAAACTATGGTGTTTACTAACCATTATGGTTGGTGATCATCCTTACTATTATCCAATGCTCAGTATAATTGGTGGCTGGATCCTGGTCGGTCACGCCCTCAAGCGGACGGTACTCCGCAGGTGGAATTTGGGGGTGTGACAACTTAAACATTGGGGGTTAACGCGACCGTGTCCTGGATATCCTTGGCTCATTTAATTTAAAAATGGCCACAACCTAAGTGTGGGGTGTAGGCATACACCTGACAGATGCTAATTCTTATTAAAATGTTTTTATAACCTGATACGTGTAATGCCCTGCTTTTCGTAACTTTCCTTAATTAGAAAGCTTGTCTTGTATTTCTATTTTTGGAAATCTTGTAATCCTTGTAATCGTATTTTGTTGTATCGTTGTAAAATCCGAGACTTTGATCATAATAAAATTCGTTACTTTAGTTATTCGTGCATGCTTATGCGTTGGAATTCATTATACTTGTGATACTTTATTCGTGATTCTTGAAAACATATGAGAAAACTTGCAAATACGTGACTTATGCATTATCACCCATGTTTTAATACACCATTGAACGTATACGATACTTATTCAGGATACATATACTTATGTCATACTTAATGATACTTTTTCATATGTTGTAATTACATAATAACCCTTTATAATGTGCCTTTATACTTAAAACACACTAAAACCTAGCTTAAACAAACATAAGGGACCAATTGTGCCATTAATGAAACTTAAATCCGGAACCTCTCGCGTTGCGCGACGGGAATGTGTGGTTGTGGTCGTGCAACGCCACACCCCAAAATCCTCAGAATCTCGTTAGCTGGTCGGGTATTGGGCGATTTTGTGTTAGTTTGGTGTGTTTTCTTCATTAAACACTCACCTAACTCACCCTAAACCTCACCTATATAACCCACCTCATTCCCACACTTTTTCCACTTTGCAAACACATCAATCCTTACTCAAAACACTCTAAATCAGTAACAAATTCTCAGATTAAAGTCAGTTCAAGGCAGAATCAAAGAAATTTCAAAAGTGAGTTCAAAATCACCTTCCTTCCATGTTTCTTCACTTCTTCTTCCTCTACAAAGTATGGAACACCTCATGTAGGGTTTCCACAAGGTTTTCCATGGAAAACCAAGGTGGAACATCATCATATTGAGGTCCAACTTTCTGTTTTGGAAGAAAACTTATTAAAATTTCCTTTAATCTAGAGTTTTCTTCGAACAAACCTATGTTCTTATGCTCCTAATCAAGTCTATGATTAGTGAGCTTAAACAAGGTTGTTTCATACAAATTAGGAGGTGTTTTATCACTCCAAACTTTCTGATTTGAAAGGGTTTTAACCCACAAGTGTTGTATCCTCCAAGCTTGTTCTTGTAATTAGACTTGTGTTGGTTGTGTATGATTATTTGGAAGCCTTGGCTATCCTACCTTCAATCCACCACCTCACTTGATGATTTTTCCCTTGAATAATATATATCATTCATTTTCATTATATTTCATTCATGACCATCCTTGTTGTCCTTGTGACAACTTGTGCATTGGTGAATCTACGAAAGAGGTTTTAAAGGAAGGTTATCCTCCTACCTCCATACATTACTTCCATGAAATCTATGATAAACATGTTGGACTTTTACTTATACTATATACTACATAAAATATATAAAACATATATAATAACCGAACCCTTGATGATAATCTAATGATTATTCGTCATGGTACTAAGTTACATCATCTAAGTACTTAACTTCTCGTTACGATTCTAATGGGTAACCCATGAAATCACATCAACCCATATGAGTTTTATAGTGTCAAAAACGAGTATTAAGTCTAGATAATTATTTTCTCGTATACATACTTTTGTGTATTTAAATTCCTAATCCTCCGTTAATCATCTGAATACTCACAGACTTGTGTTTCCTCGTGTAGAAGGAGTCGATGTTCCATCTCCAAACCAACAACTCTTCACGGATTAACAAGTAGAAGCTTGCAAAACCGTGAGTACACTCGACCCATTTCTCTTTTAAAACACTTTGGGTTGTAACATGTTAATGTACAAAATACACAAGCACACACTTAAACATGCTTTATACACTCAATCCGTTATACATGCTTAATTGTTATGCTTAGGTTCATGCTAGATTCATACATGCTTTTGTCATTAACTTAGCTAGCCCAAACTTAACATATGTAGCGCTATAGGAGTAGCACGCCGCCCGTCGGGGTCTTGTTAAGCTTTTATTCATAACTAGTCTCGTTACTTTTGTGGCGATGGACACTTAATTCTTGTGGAAACTTGAGTTTTGACATTAGTATTGCATGCTAGTTACCTTATATAAAATTGCCATGTGGATTCGAGTAAAATTCTTTATACTTATTCTATATAATACAAACTTGTGTACTCGCCAATGCTTTTGCGTTGAAACTTTATTTTAAAGATGTTACAGGTTGATGATGATGCTATGAAGAAACTAGTAGGGACGACTTAGAAATGCACTTGAATTACTAGTTTTGATTATTTTGTTATGTTAAATTGTTGTACTTGTCTCATTTTGATGTTGTAATTTGAAGTTCCTTCTAATGTATTTGACAATTTGATTATTAATGAAAATCGGTTTTGAATTAAATATTGTCGCAAAAAGTGTTATGTGTGATGAGCAATCTATTTCGTCTCACTCCGATGATTCCGCCATCGGTTGGGGTGTGACAGATTGGTATCAGAGCCATAACTATAGGGAATTAGGTAGAATTGCCATGTTTGACCTAGTCTATAGTAGGTACCTTATTTTTGACAATTCTTGTTACTTGTTAAAATGTTTGTTCTTCCTATTTGCTTCTTTCTCTTCTTTTTGGTCTTAATACTTACAATATGTCTTTCCTAAGACATTTCCACAATACACTTGAAGACTTGAAGACACTCGTAATACAAACGAGACGAGTTCACCAAAATAGGTGTGAAACCTACAATTTGGTGAACGACTTTCATTCCGCTTATTCTATTTTGCACGGAATTATGCCATCAAGCTAAGAGTGAAATCCACATCTTGATGGTAAATTTCTAATTCGAATTCTAATGGACCCTCGTCAAAGTTTCAAAATTAAATTTTGACCCGACGAGTACCAACCACACTTAGGGTACGAAATCGTCAAGTTAGGGGTGAAACCCGCATCTTGTTGATTAAGTCCAATTCCTCGATTTTCAATCCCGCCAAAGTTTCGATTGTTTCAATCGATTATGGACGTGTAGTAACTGGAAGGGTAAGATACCGTTAATCGCTTCTCGACGAGAGTATCTTACCTATAGGCCAAAGCACATTTCCCTAATTTGAAAGGACTTTCGATTCACTTTGGAATAGTCGACGTTTCTAAACCCGAAACAATTCAATGTTTTATGAGCCTCTCTTTTATGTCAATCTCAATTTATATGTGATTTTATACTTGTTATCTCATTCATTTCAAAACCGTGACACGATTCACACGTCTCTCGCAATAAAAAACAATAATAATTCTCGTGAACAAACTAAATTTATACTCTTTTACGCATTCATACGTGATTATGCTTGTAGAATACTTGTTAAATACATGCAATCTATGTGAATTATATGTGCTACATGATACTTACATGCTTATACATGTAAAATTTTATTTTTAAATTATGATCAAGTCTCATCCTTTCCTTCTCCTTCGATTCTTTAGATGTCGTCCAACAATGCGTCCAAGAAGACCAAGAAGGGTTCCAACTCCAACTCCAAAACGATGTCCCAAAAGGATTGTATGAAGTTTATGGCCAAGCAAATGGCCAAGGTCGTACCAGACATTGTCAGCAAGATCCAAACCAACCCTGATTCACCCCATGGTTCCATTGACTCGAAGGTGGAAACACCCAGACCGACGTTCCAATTTAAGCACTTCATGTCCTGTAAGCCTCTTGATTTTACTGGCAAGGATGGTACCACTGCCATGATGAACTATTTCGATGCTATCGAACTCACCTTCCTTCAAAGCGGGTGTCCTGACGCCCTGCAAACTTTGAACGCTACTGGGGTGTTCCGTTCGAGAGCCCTCGAATGGTGGACCTTCGAGCGTAACAAACGAGGGAACGAAGTCGCCCACGCCTTACCCTGGGATGAACTGAAGCAATTGATGAAGGACGAGTTTTGTCCTCCTTACGAGCTTCAAAATCTCGAAAACGAGTTTGGAACTTGAAGCAAGTTGGGAGCGACAACGCTGGTTTGACAGTGCACTTCAAACAACTCAGTGTCCTCTGCCCTGGACAAGTCGACACCATCCCAAAGCCGTTGCCAAATACATTCGCTGTCTCCCAGCTAGCTTGATGAACCATGTTGCGTCTGCCTGCCCCAAAACCCTCGAGGATGTATTCCGTATATCCGCTGAACTCAACAACAACTGTATTCTTCATGGAACCTTTGACAAGGTTTCAACAAAGAGTGTACACCAAGCAACCACTGACAATACCACCATTGTTGAACCCTCACCCTCCCAACCACCCAAGAAAAACAAGAACAAGAAGCGGAAGGCTTCTAGTCAGAACTGTGCGGTTGTTACTCCGCAAAACCCGATACCTTTGCAGTATGTTTCCGCTACCCAAACCACTGAACCGCCAAAAAGGAACTACACTGGGCCATGGCCCAAGTGTAACCAATGCTCTTACCACCATCCCGCTAACACCTCGTGTCGCAAATGTGCAACCTATGGCAGGTTTGGGCATTTCGCTGACTGATGTCATCTTAACCTAAAACCCACCCAAGACCAGGCTATTGTTGCAAACCGTGCCCCGAACCATGCTCAAACCCAAGTCGCTCCTATCCGAGCATGTTTCAAATGTGGCGAGCTTAACCATCTCGCCAACGTTTGCCCTCAACGTAATCAACCACAATAACAACAGCAACAGTAGCAGCAGCAGCAGCCTCAACAAGCTCGAGGCCGAGCATTCTTCATCACTGCCGCTCAGGCACAAAATGCCAATGACCTCATTACTGGTACGTTTCTCATAAACCATGTCTATGCTTCATGTTTATTTGATACTGGCGCAGATAAGAGTTTTGTATATGTAGAATTCGAACCTTTGCTTAAGAGTAAACGCTCTAAGTTACCTAGATCATTCACTGTCGAAGTCGCAAATGGTAAATCCGTCACTGTCGATTCTGTTCTTTCTAAGTGTTCTTTGAACCTCAACGATCATACGTTTCACATTGACCTTGGTCTGCGTTAAGTGTGATAAGATTTTATTAATATTTTAAGCCCATTTTACGCATTAATCAAGTTTTAAATTTATAAAACACGATATTATAAAGAGTGCAAGATACATAGGTCTTAAAAATTTAAAATTACAAACTAGAAATTAAGATAGATAGGTAGGTCCTAGAATGCAAGAAATTTAAACCATGAATAAGTTCTATCCTAGATGTTTTCATGACAAGAACAACAAAAACCCAAAAAATGATTTTTCAGTTGATAAAGGCTCTTAGAACTTCAACCCGGATAGGGCTCCTTAAACATCAATGATCCATTCCTCAATCTCCTGAGGGAGAAGGAAGACGGGCACATTGTCCACAACCTCTTGTAGGGGAGGTGCGACCTCCACCAGAACCTCGTGTAATGTGTCTAGAGGAGGCTTCGGAGGAATGTCATGCCATCCGGTTGGGTTGACAATTTCTTGCGCCAAGTTCCAATCTTCTTGTAGGAAGATTGGTTCCATGGGTGGCATAGCAAGAATGTTCAACCTTTGGTGCAAAAGGTTTATCTCTTGAAAGCTACTCTCTAGCCCCACCGTCAACTAGTTGATAAGGTCAATGAGGACCTCTTCAACCGATGTCATTTTATCAAGTGCTTCCCTTAGTGCGCATTCGTATCGGGCAAGGGTAGCTTCTATTGATGGCCTTCTCTCCCTTCGACTGTTTCTCGAGTGAGCTGAAGATGTTCCACTATTTTGGCTCGACATTCTAAGAAAACAAGACGAAAATTTCAAAAGAATGAAACTGATACTCCGGCCACGACCTCGTGGTCACACTTCTGTATGATTTTGAATCAAGGAATATTATTGTTTTAAATTATTTTTCTGTGTTTTGAAACATTTCTGAACATAAATAACTTAAAACAGTGTTGTAAAACTTATTTTTAATAAGCTTCCTTGGTTAAAAACCTTGCAAATACAACAATAAAGCTTGAAGTTAGGAATGTTTCAAGCTTTAATGGAGGTTGAAGGAGTTTTGGAGAAGAAGGTAAGTGACAAAAGTGGCAAAGACAAGATGGTTGTTGAGAAACCTTCTTTGGAATATATCTTTTAAGGTATGTGTGAAGATCCCAGCAAATCTTGGTCTTTGGAATGGGTTCAAATATGCAGGAATCATGCTGACTTTATAGAAAACGACAGCACGCTGACCACGGCCCCGTGTCGGCTGGACACTGCCCCGTGGTCAGACATGATTCTGACAAATTTTGTCCGTATTATGAGAACGGGGCGTGTTGGCCTGGATACTACCCTGTGGTCAAATTTGAGGTGGGCACAGGGCGTGTTGACCTGGACACGGCCCCGTGGCTAGAGTATTTATGAAGCGGTGTCTAATTTTAAGGTTTTTATTTGGATCGGGAAGTTCCTTACTGGAGGGAACAACACTGAAGTGCCTAAGGTACCTTAATTGCTCTTGATTTAAACAAGAACGCAAGAGGTTATCAGAAAGGGTAAAACCTAAACTAAATACCGGTGGGCGAAACCAACCTTTATTCCCCTTATCCGGGATCTTGTTATAGAAGGTATATGTCGAATCGCTCAGGTCTATGAGCGCATCGGTGGGGGCCGATGGAGAGTCCTTCATGGCACAATCGACACATGGACGACTATCGCTCAAGTTTTCACAAGAGGTTGAGGCGCTTTTGGTATCATTGATGTTGGTAGAATCCGAATGTGTTCTCAACAATTATCTTTGATTGTTGTCTTGTGATGAATAACTTGTTTTCATCTCAAGCTCTAATTCTTTTAATTTTAGGAGAATTATTTCTTCGAGTCGACATAATTCTACGGAGGTTATGTTGTCTGAAAAAGATGGTTGAGGGCATTCGGGTGAGAGATAGTGATCGTTTTTACTTTCGCCCATCTTAAGGTTATTAGAGGAAAATGATGGGTCTAAATAGTGGGGATGGAAATTTAGAAAGAAACCGTCTAAATCTTTATGGAATCCACCACATATTTGACACCACTCACCGTAAGAGGAGCGAAAGTAAAAATAATCAATATCACACATATTTTTGTCAGAAATTACCAACCGCCGGGATCTTACGGTTCTGTTTTCAGCAACTGGGGGGTGGACACGGGGCGTGTTGGGTGGGCACGGCCCCGTGGTCAGCTACTGTCTGACTTAGAACATGATTGCCAGTAACAAAGATGGGCACGGCCCCGTGTCTGGCTGAGCACGGCCTTGCTGAACTCTGCAGAAATTGAAAAATTCAGTAAAATCCTAAAAAAAGTAGAAAAATAAGTAAAAATAATTAGGCCGTTGATTTTAAACTTTCTTAAAATCCTTGTGTCCCCGGCAATGACGCCAAAAACTTGGTGTGCGTTAAGTGTGATATGATTTTATTAATATTTTGAGCCCATTTTACGCATTAGTCAAGTTTTAAATTTATAAAACACAATATTATACTAACACTAAACACACACTTGGGCAAGTGCACCCATCGTGAGCGTAGTATAGTGTTAGTAAGATACCGAGGTCGTCCAAGGACACAAGAGCTTTTAGTACCGGTTTATCCTCAACGTCTAACCAATCTAAAATTTTGAGAGAAGTTTGAAATATGAAAATAAAACTAAAAATGCAAAGATAAATAAAATAAAAACATATAGACAAGATAGAATCACTTGGATCCGACTCGTCTTTAATGTATCCTTTGATGATTTTCGCAATTTCAGACTTTTTAAGAGATTATCTTAGTTAATGTAGTAGGCCCCTCTTTTGAAGGTGACGTTAACCTCAACCCAGTGGTTTGAGTCAGCAGGGTTACAATTCCAAAGGGTCAGAATATTGAAAGACAATTAAGTTAGTTATCAATGCGAAAAGTGGTAGGCCCCTCTTTTGAAGGTGACGTTACCCTCGACTAAGTGGTTTGAGTCAACGAGAATACAATCCCAAGAAGCCGGTTTAAAGTATTAAAAGTAGTTTACATATGAGGGGTTCAAGCTATTCGCACCCCCGCCATCCAATACCAGTGGGTATTGAAGGAGGTCCTAGTAAGCTTAAACCAGGTCCTTGCAGAATCTATACACTGAATAAGGCAAGAACCTTACCAAACCATTCCCCTAACCCCCGACCTGGTAGTCAACATGCCTTTATATAGACCGTAAAGACATGAATGATGCAATCTTTTACTTTATATAGACAGTAAAGTAACCTCAAGACACCACGGAAAAATGATAAAGAAAATTCACCTTCAACATAAGAAACTAGTTATTAAAGTCATTAATACAAACCCAAATAAAAAGTGCCGAAAGATTAAAAATCAAAAGTAATACAATAAAGACTTGTCTTCACCAAGTGATGTAAGAGGCTTAACCAAACATGGCCTTTGATTGGCAAGAACCCTTACAATCAATCTTGGATCCCGAGACTACTACACACTCTAAAGATGGATGATGGATGATGGTGGTACGTGTTGGTGTTGTAGTGGTGGTGGAGTGGTGGAAAAGTGGGAGAGTAGTGGTTTGCCAAGGGATGCCTTTCAAGAGAACCAAGCACCCCTATTTATAGACTACACAGAACTCTGGCCACGGCCCCATGCCCGCTGGGCACGCCCCGTGGCCAATCTTTTGTCTTCCTTCATTAATTGTAAGTATCAGCAGGGGGCCCCACACGGCCCCGTGTCTCCTGGGCATGGCCCCGTGGTCAACTCTTATCTGTACTATCAAGATTCTGCGTATCTTTGCGTTGACCACGCACCGTGTTGAGCTGGGCACGCCACCGTGGTGGACGTGGAAGCTTCTACATGTTTGTCTTTTGTGCAAGTGTCTGACCACGCCCCGTGTTCACCTGGGCACGGCCCCGTGGTTAGTCTTCTGTTTCCTTGATTTTGCTTTGGGGATGCTGCCGAGGGGTCGAGCATTCACGTTTATTCCTTCTTTTTGTATTTATGTTGGTTTTGGCTGCTTATTTGCTCCTTTTGTTCGTTTAAGCTCATTTGGTCTTGTAAATTCAAAAGGAAGAAAGAAACACGCTTTTTCCAACATTAGTACTAAAAAGTGTTAGTTTTATGGCTCATTTGATGTAATTTATATGTTGCATTTTGCACACATCAAATACCCCCACACTTGAATCTTTGCTTGTCCTCAAGCAAAACTCTTTAATATGTGGCTTTACACACCCAAATGGAAGAGGTAGAGGAGAAGTTTTGGGCTCATCTTGAGTGTCGGGAATCCAAGATCTTTATTGGGTTTTATTTTTATTTTATTTACAATCCTATTCGTCATGATTTATTTATAACGATTTATAAGAAAAATTACTTATTTGGGCATAACATGCCTCTTTAAAATCTCATTTATATACAAGTTCACATACCTCACGGGAGATCACTCAACACTCGGCCGAAGATGTATTATTGTGAAACACTGGAAACCGGCATGAAACTTACTTCTACCATACGCTTGCCAAGCGATCAAACCTCCTCCTTTTTAACTATAAACCTTCGTAAATATCAAGAGGACTTGGGGAAGGGTTAGGCTTAGGCTAAGGGTAGGTGGTTTTGGTTAGTGGTTTGTAAAAATGGCGGAAAGCGTAAAAAGCATCGGTCGTCGTAAAACTTTTTGTTTTGTGACTTTTATTCAAACTAGGCACATTCAAACAAGATTTCTTTGAGGAACTTGTTTGTTTATTGCAATACTTTCATTTTTTTGTCACAAGATAACCAAGCTTTTTACTAAAACAAAGGGGTTGAAATGAAAAGGGTTTTGGTGGGTAAAGGGTGTTTGTTTGTGGGTTTTGAAACGAAAAGGTTTAGGCTCAAAGGGGTTAACTAGGGGGATTTTGGGTAGGTGATAAAAAAAGATGAAAAGTAATGGTGTTGAAAGGAAAATGGGTTAGTCCTAATGCCTCCATCATTTACTTACTTGGGTTCAAGTTGGTAAGGACCAGGAATGTATCGTCGTGGCAAGTTCTAGAGTCGTAAGAACCAAGCGGCTATTCACACAAGAAATGAAAACTGAGCATTTAGTTTAAAGATATATGTATTTATGCTCAATAAAGGCTCAAAACTCACTTGTTGTGGGAATGGGTTTATAATGTGATCAAGTATATATAATCAAATTTTAATTAGATTTGTCATGCCTTTTCATAATTTTCTTATTTGGTTCTTTTTATCACGACGCTATCGGTTGTAAATTTCTAAAAATATAACCTTTTTAGAACTTGTTATTCCCAACTTAAACCAAGACAAGTAAAAAAATGAAAATTTTTGAAAAAATTTGGGGTGATTAGCGGTTCCAATAGAGTTTTGTGTAAGGCTTGTTATTAGGACTTGCAAGATTCAAGGTTTTAGCATCCCCCCCCCCACATATAAATTATACATTGTCCTTAATGTGTCACAAAAATAAGTTTTTAGGTTGATTCGAATGCATAAAAGGTGTTGAAAAACAATTTTTTATGTTACTCGGCGTCTGGCCACGGCCCCGTGGTCAGATTGCCAGTAACAAAATTTGAACAGAAGGCTGGCCATGGGGTATTTTCATCGAGCACGGCTCGTGGCCAGTTACCTGAACTGAGACTTTTTTCTACAGTGCCTGCGCATGGGGCGTGTTGGGCTGGGCACGGCCCCGTGCTGAACTTGCTGTAATGCTAGAAAAGTTGTCGGAAGCCTCTGTTTTCGTGCATGGGGTGTGGTTTCAACGTTCCCTTGGCAGCCTCCATCTTTTCTCGTTTGTTAAACCACCATAACATCATCCAAACACCATATAATAATTTAAACCATCATTCATAAAGAGTGCAAGATACATAGGTCCTAAAAATTTAAAATTACAAACTAGAAATTAAGATAGATAGGTAGGTCCTAGAATGCAAGAAATTTAAACCATGAAGAAGTTCTATCCTAGATGTTTTCATGACAAGAACAACAAAAACCCGAAAAATGATTTTTCGGATGATAAAGGCTCTTAGAACTTCAACCCGAAAGGTGCTCCTTAAACATCATTGATCCATTCCTGAATCTCCCAAAGGAGAAGGAAGACGGGCTCATTGTCCACAACCTCTTGTAGGGGAGGTGTGACCTCAACCGGAACCTCATGTAATGTGTCTAGAGGAGGCTCCTAAGGAATGTCATCCCATCCGGTTGGGTTGACAACTTCTTGCGCCAAGTTCCAATCTTCTTGTGGGAAGATTGGTTCCATGGGTGGCATAGCAAGAATGTTCAACCTTTGGTGCAAAAGGTTTATCTCTTGAAAGCTACTCTCTAGCCCCACCGTCAAATGGTTGACACGGTCAATGAGGACCTCTTCCACCGATGTCATTTTATCAAGTGCTTCCCTTAGTGCGCATACGTATCGGACAATGGTAACTTCTATTGACGGTCTTCTCTCCCTTCGACTGTTTCTCGAGTGAGCTGAAGATGTTCCACTGTTTTGGCTCGACATTCTAAGAAAACAAGACGAACTTTCAAAAGAATGAAACTGATACTCCAGCCACGGCCCCGTGGTCATACTTCTGCAGGTTTTTGAATCAAGGAATATTACTGTTTTAAATTATTTTTCTGTGTTTTGAAACATTTCTGAACATAAATAACGTAAAACAGTGTTGTAAAACTTATTTTTAATAAGATTCATTGGTTAAAAACCTTGCAAATACTACAATAAAGCTTGAAGTTAGGAATGTTTCAAGCTTTAATAGAGGTTAAAGGAGTTTTGGAGAAGAATGTAAGTGACAAAAGTGGCAAAGACAAGATGGTTGTTGAGAAACCTTCTTTGGAATATACCATTTAAGGTTTGCGTGAAGATCCCAGCAAATCTTGGTCTTTGGAATGGTTCCAAATGTGCAGGAACCATGCTGACTTTATAGAAAACGACAGCAGGCTGACCACGGCCCCGTTTCGGCTGGACACGGCCCCGTGGTCAGACATGATTCTGACACATTTTGTCCGTATTATGAACACGGGGCGTGTTGGCCTGGACACGACCCCGTGGTCAAATTTGAGGTGGGCACAGGGCGTGTTGACCTAGACACGGTCCCGTGGCTAGAGTATTTATGAAGCGGGCGTCTAATTTTAAGGTTTTTATTTGGATCGGGCGGTTCCTTACTGGAGGGAACAACACCGAAGTGCCTAAGGTACCTTAATTGCTCTTGATTTAAATAAGAACGCAAGAGGTTATCGGAAAGAGTAAAACCTAAACTAAATACCGGTGGGCGAAACCAACCTTTATTCCCCTTATCTGAGTTCTTGTTAAAGAAGGTATATGTCGAATCGCTCAGGTCTATGAGCGAATCGGTGGGGGCTGATGGAGAGTCCTTCATGGCACAATCGACACATGGACGACTATTGCTCAAGTTTTCACAAGAGGTTGAAGTGCTTTTGGTATCGTCGATGTTGGTAGAATCCGAATGTGTTCTCAACAATTAGCCTTGATTGTTGTCTTGTGATGAATAACTTGTTTTCATCTCAAGCTTTAATTCTTTTAATTTTAGGAGAATTATTTCTTCGAGTCGACATAATTCTTCGGAGGTTATGTCGTCTGAAAAAGATGGTTGAGGGCATTCAGGCGAGAGATAGTGATCGTTTTTACTTTCGCCCATCTTAAGGTTATTACAGGAAAATGATGGGTCTAAATAGCGGGGATGGCAATTTAGAAAGAAACAGTCTAAATCTTTATGGAATCCACCACATATTTGACACCACTCACCGTAAGAGGAGCGAAAGTAAAAATAATCAATATCACTCATATTTTTGTCAGAAATTACCAACCGTCGGGATCTTACAGTTCTGTTTTCAGCAACTGGGGGGTAGACACGGGGGCGTGTCGGGTGGGCACAGCCCCGTGGTCAGCTACTGTCTGGCTTAAAATAGGATTGCCAGTAACAAAGATAGGCACGGCCCCGTGTCTGGCTGGGCACGGCCGTGCTGAACTCTGCAGAAACTGAAAAATTCAGAAAAATCCTAAAAAAATAGAAAAATAAGTAAAAATAATTAGGCCGTTGATTTTAAACTTTCTTAAAATCCTTGTATCCCCGGCAACGGCGCCAAAAACTTGGTGAGCGTTAAGTGTGATATGATTTTATTAATATTTAGAGCCCATTTTACACATTAGTCAAGTTTTAAATTTATAAAACACGATATTATTTTAACACTAAACACACACTTGGGAATGTGCACCCATCGTGAGCGTAGTATAGTGTTGGTAAGATACCGAGGTCGTCCAAGGACACAAGAGCTTTTAGTACCGGTTTATCCTCAACGTCTAATCAATCTAAATTTTTTAGAAATGTTTGAAATATGAAAATAAAACTAAAAATGCAAAGATAAATAAAACAAAAACAGATAGACAAGATAGAATCACTTGGATCCGACTCGTCTTTAATGTATCCTTTGATGATTTTCGCACTTTCGGACTTTTTTAGAGATTATCTTAGTTATAGTAGTAGGCCCCTCTTTTGAAGGTGACGTTAACTTCAACGCAGTGGTTTGAGTCAGTAGGGTTACAATCCAAAAGGGTCGGAATATTGAAAGACAATTAAGTTAGTTATTAATACGAAAAGTGGTAGACCCCTCTTTTGACGGTGACGTTACCCTCGGCTAAGTGGTTTGAGTCAGCAAGGATACAATCCCAGGAAGCCGGTTTAAAGTATTAATAGTAGTTTACATATGAGGGGTTCAAGCTATTCGCATGCCCACCATCCAATACCAGTGGGTATTGAAGGAGGTCCTAGTAAGCTTGAACCAGGTCCTTGCAGGCTCTATACACTGAACAAGGCAAGAACCTTACCAAACCATTCCCCTAACCCCCGACCAGGTAGTCAACATGCCTTTATATAGACCATAAAGACATGAATGATGCAATCTTTTACTTTATATAGACAGTAAAGTAACCTCAAGACACCACGGAAGTAGCAAACCTTGTGTTATATAAACAAGGTTAGGCTTTAGGGTTTAGGTTAATCAGCCAAAACAGTATTTGAGAGATAGTGAATTCGTGAGAGCTTGTGCTTGGACGAAATTGAGTGTTGATTAGGGTTTGATTGATTGTAATTCAGTTTGATTGATAATCAATAGAAACCCAGTTTGAAAGTGAATTGCTGATTTATGTTCCTACACGTTTTCTGCTATATTCTGATCAAGAGGATTCCGCACTCTTGATTAGATTGACAATTCTGTGAAAGATCCATACGTCAAGGGGACCTACAATTGTTGTCACAAATATGCACCAACAAACTCCCCCTTGACAATAGCTTCATAAAATAACTTTGTCTTCAGTCATGTTGCAATCTTCATGTAGTCTTGCACTGTCTTTGGTCTTTGGATAGCTTCAGCTTCAATAGCTTCTGTCAGCAACAGACTCCCCCTAAGCTGATGCATCCAATCACCAAATCTTCAACACTTTAGCACTTGAGTAAACTCCAGTTCAGCATATGTATAGCAATCTTCAAACTCTTCAACTTTGTCTGCAATGTAGAAAGGAGGTTCTACCATGCATCCAATCAAACTCTCATCTTTACAGCAACTTCTCAGCAACATACTGCTTCAATCTGTATACTATAAAACAAACATCTCGAGAAACCATAAGAATTTTTCAACAAAGTTAAATAAATTATTATTATTCAAGAGATTATATCACAGATTAAGCATTCTCAATTTATCACCAACACGCAAACTTTTTTTAATCACACACCCTATAACCCGCATGATTTAAAAAATTTGAACTCACTTTCCAACACCGTCTCCCCCTATCAGTAACAATTCCTCCAAGAATAACAGTTTTCCGTATGTTAAGAATTTTAAACAGAAAAAGACACTATTTTTGGATTTTTTATATTTTCTGAAAGCAATTAAATACAAAAGCAATAAACACTCTATTTTTGTGAGAATCACTGGTAAGAAGATCATATCAGCATAATCAAACTGTTTTCCACACTATTAGATAATTTTTTTTTCGTGAAAAGCAGTCCAAGACGATTACCAGTATGTTTGTCCACTTAAACAAAATGCATGAACATTTCAAGTACCATTACCGTATGATACGTTAAGGTAATTTTATTTCTGAAATATTAGTGTGTCCCACAACAGGATATACCCCTGCGATCAAGGTATGCACAAAGATTCATCGTAGTAGGTTAGTATACTGAATTCATCCGTTTTGTTTTTCAACGTTTAGATAATTGGTGATCAGGTCAGTACTTCCGTACAGCAAAGAGATCAAAATATCTAACGAGGGCTAAGACAAATACCATTTTTGGTACGATTTATGCATTTTGCACATTTGAATGACTCTCTATGAGAGCTTCTTCAATTTTTGGGTTTTGGCATTTTTAGCTCTTTTAAGATATCCTGGGTGTGCCTAGGTCAGCATGTATCTGGATGCAGCAGAAGGACACCCCTGATATCCCCAGATGAAATAACAGTATAAAGACCCAAAACTTCAGATTTTGGCAATCTATCAACGCAAGATTTAAGGTCATTAAACCATACACCACTGATGTGTTCCCCACTCATACTCAGTTTATTTAGGTTTATATCACATTGGTAAGTTGATTATTTCATGCTTTTGCCTACTGGTACATCGTATGATGAAGCTGCTATCACATTTAAGCAATTTAATTTCATTTTCAGTGTGACAGTCTAACTTGCTGATGTACTATCATTTCTTCTTTTTCACACAGTGATAAATCATTTTTGATTTTCTATTTTTTTTATGTTTTTGATTTTTCAATGTTTTTGTATTTTTGATTTTTAAGAAAAGCAGTAAACTATTTACAAAAATTCTTATGAAAAACTAGTTATTCAGGATTTCTCATCCCGTTGAGTTTGACTAAATGTTCAAAGCGAGCCCTGTCAAATGCTTTAGTATAAAGATCTGCCAGGTTATCTAGTGTGTCAACTCGATGTAATTCAATTAGTCTCTTTTCAACACAATCCCGTATAAAATGATGACGAATGTCAATATGTTTTGTGCGACTGTGTTTCACAGGATTATTTGTTATAGAAATTGTGGCATTATTATCTATCATAATAGGAGTACGAGTGAAATCCAAACCGTAATCGCGCATTTGCTGTTGAATCCAGAGAACCTGAGAGCAGCATCTTCCCGCAGCGATATATTCAGCTTCACACGTAGAGGTAGACACACAAGATTGCTTCTTACATTGCCAAGACACAATCCTGCCTCCTAAGAACTGACAACCACCTGTTGTAGACTTCCTGTTCGACTTGCATCCTCCAAAGTCTGAGTCAGTGTAAGCAACAAAATTCATATCACTATCAGCTATATACCACAACCCAAGTTTAGGTTTCCCCTTCAAGTAACGAAGAATACGCTTCACTGCTTTCATGTGTGACTCTTTCGGATTTGCCTGATATCTTGCACACAAGCATACGGCAAACATGATGTCAGGTCTTGAAGCAGTCAAGTACATTAGAGAACCAATCATTGCCCTGTATTGAGTTGGATCAACATCTTCAGTACTTTCATGATCTGGGCCAAGATTGTGATTTTCACATATGGGTGTGTTGAAAGTAGAGCGAGCAATCATTCATTTTGAACCGACTCAAAATGTCATACACATACTTTGTTTGATGAATAAACATCCCATCCTCATTCTGTTCAACTTGTAATCCCAGAAAGTAAGACAGCTCACCCATAGCACTCATTTCGAACTTGCTCTTCATCACCTGCTCGAACTCTTTACACATGTTTTCATCTGATGACCCAAAGATGATGTCATCCACGTACACCTGTACTAGCAGAAAATCTTCCTTCTTCCTCTTAATGAACAGTGTACTGTCAATCTGACCCCTTTCAAAACCATTCTTGATCAGATGTGTAGACAGTGCCTCGTACCACGCCCTGGGAGCTTGATGTAATCCATACAAAGCCTTATCAAGTTTGTACACACGATCTGGATAATCTGGATCAACGAACCCATCTGGTTGTGAGACATACACCACTTCTTGGACTTTTCCGTAAAGAAATTCACTCTTCACGTCTAGTTGGTAAACTTTGAAGCCCTTAAATGATGCGAAGGCTAGGAATAACCGAATTGCTTCCAACCTTGCCACTGGTGCAAACACTTCATTGTAATCTATTCCTTCTTGCTGATTGAAACCTTTGACAACTAATCGAGCCTTGTTTCACATTACTATTCCTCTTTCATCCTTCTTGCACCTAAATACCCATTTAGTGCCTATCTCTCTTTCACCTTTAGGAAGGTCAACTAACTCCCAAACCTTCAACTTCGCAAACTGGGCCAATTCCTCTTGCATAGCTTCAACCCATGAATTGTCTTTAAGAGCCATATGAATGTTCTTCGGCTCCTCTTGGGAAATAAAGCAACTATACAAGCACTCATTCACTATCCCAGTCTTCTCAATCGACACAAATAAGCCAGAATTTGCTGCTATGCTTCTTCTTGTCTGAACACCTGCAGTAGGATCTCCAAGTATCATGTCAACTGGATGATCTCTATTTGCTCGTGTAGTAGCAACAGCATCGACTTCTAGATTATCACCCAGGTTTGATCCAACCTCCCCTTGAATGTTCTAATATGCAAATGGATTAATAAAATCCTCCCCCTGAATGGGTTCAGAGTCACTATCGCTTGAGTCAGGATCAGCAGCACCTTTGGAAGTTTCCGCAGCATCTGTCATATCAACATTCGATCTAGGCATGAACTCGCCTTCATCATCTTCACTAATTATTGTCTGAATCAGCTGAGAATCATCTGCATTGGAAAACTCAGGAATATTAAATGATTTAAAAACGCTTTCATAATCATATAATATAGCTGGACCACTCGTTGATTGTTGAGGTTTGTAGGTAGTAATTTCAACATTGTAAACAACCTCAATTTTACCAGTTTTTAGATTAAAAACCCTTTTATTCGGTGTGCCAGGCACGTAACCTAGAAAGTAGCCATCGTCAGCCATCTCACCGAATTTTTGTTTATCTTTATTTCGCACAATGGTGCAGGGTAATCCAAATGGTTCAAAGCCTTCTAAGTTTGGTTTCTTGTTAAACATCAATTCATGACAAGTTTTATTAAAACGTTTAACAGTCAAAACTTTGTTTAGGACGTAGCAAGCTGTATTCACAGCTTCTCCCCAGAAAAGAACTGGTAGCTTTGAATCTGAAAGCATCGTCCTAGCGGCTTCAATCAACGTTCTGTTTTTCCTCTCAGCAACTCCATTTTGTTGAGGTGTATAAGGAGCAGAATATTGATGTTCAATTCCCTTTTGAAGACAATAGAGATCCAGAATTCGATTCTTGAACTCCGTGCCATTATCACTCCTTATCCTCTTGATCCTTGCATCATGAACGTTTTCCAATTTCGTAAAAAGATCTATCAGCATCTCCGCCGTCTCATCTTTTGTACCTAAAAAGAAAACCCATGAATATCGTGAGTAATCATTAGTGACAACAAGACAATAGTACTTTCCACCTATGCTCCTCACGTTCACTGGACCGAATAAATCCATGTGAAGTAATTCATAAGTGGCATCTATGGAATTTACTGTTTTAGACTTATGAGGTTTCTTGTGTTGTTTTCCCTTTTGACATGGAAGACATTTATCTTCCACTTGAAACCTCTGCATTGGAACCCCTTTCACTAGCTCATTTTTAACAAGGTAATTCATTTTTCGATAGTGAATATGGGCCATGCGTCTGTGCCACAACATCGATTCAGCTTCAGATGCTTTTGATAGTAAACATGCCACCACAGCAGTTGGATCCTTAGCACCCATGTCCATGACATAAGTGTCATTTCTCCTTGGCGCTCGCATCACTATCCAATCGTCCGGAATCTTCAAACCTGGTTTCAATACTAATGCTTCATTCTTGGTAAAATGGACCGAGTGACCCTTGTCGCACACTTGTGACACGCTCATCAGATTGTGTTTAAGCTGCTCCACATAGTTCACTTTGTCCAGTGTGATCTTCCCATTGGTCACTTTTCCTCGTCCTGTAATTCTACCACCTTTAGCACCCGCAAAATTCACATTTCCACCATTATAATCTTCAAATTCAGTCAACAATCTCGCATCCCCCGTCATGTGCCTGGAGCAGCCACTATCAACATACCATAAGTTGATAATCCTCCTTAGCAGCTCCTGCACACACCAACTAAGAAATTAGTTAGATTGGGGGACCCAAGCCTTAATGGTCTTGGGTCGTCCAAATTCACCAACTACTGGAACATACATCCAATATCCATTACTCCTAACTGGAGTCTTGAATCTCAGACCTGTTGATGGAAATGGGTTTTGATTTCCATAAGGTCTTTGGTCCTGAGGGTTCCTATATGTGTTTAGACTATTTGACCTTTGAAAATTTTGATTTTGAAACCTTGAGTTTTGATTCCAAAAGGCATGATTGTTATAATTTCTAAAGCCATTGTTATAAAAAGTTCGACCACCATCATTTTGGTATCGATTTTGATATTGACTTTGACTTCTGAAATTATTTGAATTTCCATTAAAATTGTTCATTCTAGATGAACTGCTTCTAGGTCTCTCATATCTGCCTGGTGGAGATCTAGGCTGAAATCTTGGTTGATTTATTTGAAAACGAGGAACTTGTGGAGTTCCTTTTTCAGCCTTATCTACACCAACAGCAACACCCTCGGGTTGCTTGGGAGCAGATTTCTTTGGAGAATTTGCAACTTTCTCCTCATTATCACCTATCTTCTCAGGTGATTTCTCTCTCTTTCTCTCACTCACTTGTGCTTCAGTCTTTTTGTTAGGACAGCAGCTTGCTACATGTCCCTTGGTGTGACATTTGAAGCACGATCTCTTTTTCGAAGACTTCTTATCTGAAGCCTTTGAACTAGATTCAGATTTTGATGATGATGCCTTAGAAGGATTCGGTTCAGTTTGCTTAGTTTCAGAATTTTCTTTGTTCTTGTTTTTAGCAAACTCTACATTAGATTCGTTTTCAATAACAGCTGTTTCGTTGTTCATGTCACTTCCTTGAACAAAATTAACCTTTTTAACAAAAGTTGGATTGTTATTTTTAGGAGGTGAAGTTTTCTTCTTCAAAACAGGTTTGCTGTTATTATCCTTCTTAGCATCATTACTCTCAGACACATTTCCTAGACTTGATGTGGAACTACTTGGTGATGTTGACACAAAGTCCACGAGGTCATCTTCATCAGGCAAGAAAGAATAGTCATGACTAACAGGAGGTGGAACTTCATTGAAACCATGGAATCCCACACTGGTTTTGTCATTACTCTTCTTCAAGCCACCCATCATGTGTTTCATAACAAAAGTAGAGTCCCTGAATTGTCCTAATTTCTTTTTAAGTTCAACAATTTTGAGTTGTGCATCTGACAACTCTTTGCTTTTATCAGAAATCTCTTTTGTTTTCTCAGCCATCATTTCATGAGCTAAGTCTATGACTTGAAGTTTTTCGTTTAATTTGCAGGTTAATGCTTCAATTTTACTTTCATAACCTTTAATTTTCTTCAAGTATGACGATTCATTTCTTTTAGCAAAAAAGTTTGATTCTTTAATGTTAGACATCTCACTTACCAAACTTTGATTTTGTGTGGACAACCTGTCAACTTCACTCTGTAATTCACGACATTTTAAACACACAGAATTAGACTTTACCTCTCCTGTTTGTTTGTCAAGGTTGGCCATGAGAGCCGCAAGTTGAGCTTCCATTCTCTTATATTTAGCATCCTTTTCTTCAGCTTCCCTTTCATGGTCAGACTTCTGCTTTTCCTCTTTAGCATCTGTTGTCTGATCACCCTTCTCTTCTTCTGCTTTACTCTCTATCTTTACCTCAGCCTCAGCATCCACTTTTGCTTGAGTATCTCCTACAGTAGCTTCATCATCCTCAACTGGCACGATCTCTGCCATGAATGCCTGAGTGGCATTCTCGTTATCTTCTAGATGAATACTCCAATCATATGATCCTTCTCGTGCTGTAGAGATCAAAGCCTTTGAGCTAGAATTATTTGATGCATTCCTGTTGTTTGAATTCTGACTCGAAGTCTCTTGCTTTTGTTTCTGACATTCCCTAGCAAAATGCCCATAACTTTGACAGTTAAAGCACCTCACTTTGGTCTTGTCAAAACCAACACTCCTCCCTACAAACTTTCTTCCTGTTCTGTTCATGAATCTCTTCACTCGTCTAGAAATCATGGCCATTTGCCATTGCAAATCCATTTCCTCAAGATCATCAGGGTCAATCTGATCATAGTCTTCATCTAAAGTAGCAGGATCAGATATCTTCCCCTGAATGCAGTTCTCATAAGAAGCAACAAATGAAGCAAGAAGAGCAAGATGCTCTTCAGCAGACTTCACACTCATTGGCATCGACTTAACACCACTGCTCTACTTAGAACCTGATGTTCTCTTGGCTCCCGATGATCCTCCTGAAGCAGCTACAAAATACACATCACCATCTTCATTCACTGTGACCTGCTCATTCTCACACGAAAGAAAAGCAGTAGCAGAGTCGCTAGAAGCGTTGTGAGATGAAGAAGATGTAAGCCCATTGTAAATAGCTGGATCTTGAACCTGATCATATCCAGTATCTTTCTTCTTCATACTGAGCTCATAAGCTCTCAGCTTGCCAACTACTTCTTCCAGCTCCTTTGTCTCATAATCTGCCACTCCCTTAATCATGAGAGTGTAGATATCCCACTTAGTAGGTAAGGCATCGAGCAGCTTGTCATTCTTCTCTACGTCAGTATAGCAATCGATCTCATAATTTTCCATTTCTGACATCAGATGGTAGTAACGAGTGATGATGTCCTCAAGTGACTCATGTTTCATGTACTTGAAAACAGCAAACTGCTTCTTCAGTAGATCAACTTTGTTTTTCTTGACATCTGCATTTCCCGCATATCTCTTTTCCAATGCATCCCACATATCCTTTGAGTTTGTGTACTTCTTGAAAGTATGCTTAATGCTATCAGGTAAGGACATTTTGATTGCAGCCAAGGCTCTCTTTTCAGCCTCATACATCTTTTTATCAGCATCTTCCATGTTTCCATAGGCAGTTCTACGTGGTCTGCCCTCAAAGTCGTGTGTTGGGTTTGTGTACCCATCTTCAATGCATATCCACATGCGAGTGTCCTGGTATTCAATGAAGGATTGAAAACGATCCTTCCATGTCAAATAATTTTCCACCTTCATCATCTTAGGTGGTTTGTTTGTAGTGCCAACCTCATGCTCCATTCTCAAAAGCTCATTCAAACTTGACATGTTCGACATTTTAAACGATGCAGACTGATAAAACCGTACAAAATGTTTCCGAAAACAGTGGTTACCAAATTACACCGTTAGAATCGTCTCGAAAAGACGAATCCAATGATATCTAAAGTCGAAAACCGAATTCAGGAATTTCCGAATTCGAAAACCGAGGAGAATTTTTTTTTTGGTCCTAAAAATATGAGGAATTCAACGGTGCAGACGGTTCTGTCAAACAAGCTACGGATCAATTTCTATTTGCAAAACAGTCAAATTTTATCGACGCTTGCCAACTGAAATTTCACCCTGTTAAATTCGCTGGTCTCACTTAATTTCGCTGGGCCAGTAATTAATTCCGCTGGCCTGTTGTTTGTTCAATTTCGCTGATTAAGTTCACTGGTCAAATTCGCTGTCAAGTTCGCTTCTTAATTTCACTATTACGACGACCAGTAAAGTCGCCGAAAACCGTAATAATTTCGCTGTGGAAAGTTATCCGGTTACCAAAGTCGCCTTTGGATTTAACTTCGCCGATAAATATGCTGGTCTCAGTTAATTTCGCAGGTCTATCAAATTCGCTGGTTCTGAAAATTGGAAACTTAATCTTTTCGAAATTCTGAAGATTCTCCAACACAAATCTGCAAAATCAAAACAGCAAATCAGCAAGCTTTTTACGAAATTCTTATGAACTTAATGAAGAACACGAAGAACAGTCTTCGAATCTTCAAGTTTCTCAGCCAAAAATTCTTCCAGAATCAACCACAACTTTCCTGAAAACCCTAAAACAACCTGCAAAATAGCAAACAACCAAAGCAGAAGATCAAAACAGCCAACAATTTCGAAAATTTTTATCAAAAACAGTCAAAAATTTCGAAACCCTAATTGTCAGATTTTAACAAATTTCGAAAATCTCCCTGTTTCTGCAGATCACAATTCTGAACCGAGCCTTCAAGAGCCTATGGATCTTTCACAGAATTATCAATCTAATCAAGAGTGCGGAATCCTCTTGATCAGAATATAGCAGAAAACGTGTAGGAACAGAAATCAGCAATTCACTTTCAAACTGGGTTTCTATTGATTATCAATCAAACTGATTTACAATCAATCAAACCCTAATCAACACTCAATTTCGTCCAAGCACAAGCTCTCATGAATTCACTATCTCTCAAATAATGTTTTGGCTGATTAACCTAAACCCTAAAGCCTAACCTTGTTTATATAACACAAGGTTTGCTACTTGGGCTGGGGTTTGCTACATGGACTAGGCCCAATTCGCCCCCCATCACCCAATGTGGGTTTTGTTTAGCCCAAACTCTATTATTCCACTAATACAAAGCTAAACCCGCTAACCGTTCATCGTTTAACTAATTACAAGATATCCAAAGACCAAATCTAAGCTGTTGTCACAAATATGCACCAACAAAAATGATAAAGAAAATTCACCTTCAACATAAGAAACTAGTTATTAAAGTCATTAATACAAACCCAAATAAAAAGTGCCGAAAGATTAAAAATCAAAAGTAATACAATAAAGACTTGTCTTCACCAAGTGATGTAAGAGGATTAACCAAACATGGCCTTTGATTGGCAAGAACCCTTACAATCAATCTTGGATCCCGAGACTACTACACACTCTAAAGATGGATGATGGTGGTGGGTGTTGGTGTTGTAGTGGTAGTGGAGTGGTGGCAAAGTGGGAGAGTAGTGGTTTGCCAAGGGATGCCTTTCAAGAGAACCAAGAACCCCTATTTTTAGCCTGCACAGAACTCTGGCCATGGCCCCGTGCCCGCTGGGCACGCCCCGTGGCCAATCTTTTCTCTTCCTTCATTAATTGCAAGTGTCAGCAGGGGGCCCCACACGGCCCCGTGTCTTCTGGGAACGGCCCCGTGGTTAACTCTTATATGTACTATCAAGATTCTGCGTAACTTTGCGTTGACCACGCCCCATGTTGAGCTGGGCACGCTGTCACGGCCCCCGACCCGGTTTAACCCGTTTCAGGAGCCGCGGGACAGAAAATCCCGTGGTATTTATTTAATTGAGTTAACAACAGAAGATTTTAACAGGATCTTTTTAAACTTGAAATTTCCTGATTATTTCATTTCACTATTCGGGATAAAACCCCGTTAATTTACAATCATATGATTTCACGAAGAAATCTTTATTTTACAAAACATGTTTCTTTATTTTATATTGAGCCACCTCCTTAAGCTTGTAGTGCTTCTCGGCACTTTTCCTGGATCATAACAGATTACCTGAAACATGTTTGAAAAAGGTTTTATCAGCGGGAAATACTGGTGAATCATTCTATTTACTAAAATGACACATTTGTTATAATTTATAGCATTAAGAGTTTTCAGATTTGCCCCTATCTTATAATTAGCTGGTTCAGTTGTCACTCGACCGGATCTATGACTGTGGTCATACCACTATTGAGTCCTGTCACCCAATAGCAACGTATATCACTAATTAGGCTCGCCCACCTAAAGTGATAAAAACAACAGTAATGTGCACAATACCCCACTTACTGCCAGTAACTTAAGATTAGCAAAGACTTAATCACTACAAAGTATAACTGGAAAATATTTAGGGTTTTGTAAAGCAATTTGATAAAAAGAGAATGACTCACATTGCAGATTTTATATGAGCAGAGCTTAACCTACGGATTAGCCTTTTAACCTAAATTTAAACAACATGCACACGAACTCGGTTAGTAACTAATACATCATTTACGATAACTCACGAGATTAAACCTTCACAACTAATGACAAAGTGCGATACTTAAACATCCATCGATTTAACGACGAATGACAAAGCATAAACCCTAATGTGGGCAGCACTTAAACATCCATTGGATAGTTTAATCGATCGGACATTGAATCGTAGCAGCGATCGAGTTAATACCCGGTATCGGAGTAGCGCCTCGCTAATATTGAAAGTAATTTCGACTTCAGAGTACTAAAACTTCGTTTTTGAAAGTTTGTTTCGACACCAGTGGACTGTGCATGCAACAAGCTATTTATAGCTGATTTTTAGGGTTCACGCGGCCCGCGTAAACCACAACATAAACTTTACGCGGCCCGCGAGGCCGCCTAGTCTACGAATAGGCTTGATTGGTCATCGGTAGGTTAGCCAGCTGGACACCACGTGGATCCGGAACACTTATCCGGTCAAACAGGTCTTGACGCGGCCCGCGTAAGACAAGGCTTACTCTTACGCGGCCCGCCTGAGAACCATATTTCTTGTTTTCTTAGTTTTTTATGCACAGTATGGTTTCAGGGGTCCGGGTTTTTACTTCGGGTATTTTTTTAGGATAATTTTGAGAGTCCTTACATTCTCCCCACCTTATTTAGAATCTCGTCCCCGAGATTCATCGGAATAAGTGAGGATACTTTCGCTTCATCTCCGATTCCAGCTCCCAAGTGTATTCGGGTCCTCTCTTTGAATCCTACTTGACCTTGACAAGTACTAACCGTTTGTGTTTGAGAAATTTCACCTTTCTGTCTTTTATTTGAAGAGGTTTTTCTACGAATTTCAATTTCTCATTTACTTCTATGTCCCGTAGAGGTACTACCAGGGATTCGTCTGCTAGACATTTCTTGAGATTGGATATATGAAATACATCATGTACTCCAGCTAACTCTTCTGGTAGTTGTAAACGATAAGCAACTGGTCCTATACGTTGGATCACTGAAAATGGTCCTACGTATCTTGGACTTAGCTTTCCTTTCTTACCGAACCGAACTACTCCTTTCCAAGGAGAAACTTTTAAGAGTAACCTGTCTCCTATTTGGAATTCCAACGGCTTTTGTATATTGTCTGCATAACTCTTCTGACGATCTCGAGCTGTCTTTAGTCTTTCCTTGATTTGAGAAATTTTGTCGGTAGTTTCTTGCACTATTTCTGGTCCTGATAATTGACCTTCTCCTATTTCTGCCCAACAAACTGGAGTTCTTCACTTACATCCGTACAGTGCTTTGAATGGGGCAGTTTCGATGCTTGAATGATAACTATTATTATAGGAGAATTCAATTAAAGGTAAGTGGTCGTCCCAATTTCCACCAAAATCTATTACACATGCTCGGAGCATGTCTTCTAGAGTTTGTATCGTTCTTTCACTTTGCCCGTCTGTTTGAGGATGATAGGCAGTGCTCAATTTCAGTTTAGTTCCCATAGCTTCTTGGAAACTTGTCCAGAAGTGAGAAGTGAAACGACTATCCCTATCTGATACAATGGAGAGTGGAACTCCATGTAGGGATACGACTTCATCTACATACAACTTTGCTAACCTTTCCATGCTAAAGGTTTCTTTCATGGGTAGGAAATGAGCTGATTTGGTTAATCGATCCACAATTACCCAAATCGCATCATTACCTTTTCTGGTTTTGGGTAACTTAGTAACAAAATCCATTGTTATGAGTTCCCATTTCCATACAGGCATTTCTAATTGTTGTAGTAGACCTGAAGGTTTCTGGTGTTCAGCTTTAACTTGTGAACAAGTAAGACACTTAGAAACATATCTAGCAATGTCTTTTTTCATTCCTATCCACCAGAAATTATTTCTTAAATCTTGGTACATCTTATTGTTTCCAGGGTGTATGGTATACCTAGATTTATGGGCTTCTTCTAGAATTTTATTTCTTAATTCTCCTTGCTTAGGTACCCAAATTCTTTTTTTTATGGAATCTCCAAATTCCATCAACTCCTTGTTCTAATTCTTTTATTCATCCTTTCATTCCTTCAGCATCATCTTTGATTGCTATTTCTTGAAAATGCTTTAGTTGTTCCATTAAATCTAACTGTAGATTTAATCTAAGAGCACGAACCCGTCGTTGTTTCTCATGATACTTACGACTTAAGGCATCTGCAACTACATTTGCCTTTCCTTCGTGATACTGAATATCACAGTCGTAGTCACTTAAGATTTCCATCCATCTCCTTTGCCTCATGTTTAACTCTTTTTGCCCAAATATATATATTAAACTCCTATGATCTGTATAGACAGTAAACTTACTTCCATACAGATAATGTCTCCAAATTTTAAGGGCAAAAATTATGGCGCCTAATTCTAAGTCATGAGTTGTATAATTTTCTTCGTGCTTTTTCAATTGCCTTGATGCATACGCAATTATTTTCTTGCGTTGCATTAGCACACATCCTAATCCTAGTTTTGAAGCATCACAATATACTTCAAAATCTTCTGTTCCTTCTGGTAATGCTAAGATTGGGGCATTTGTTAACTTATGCTTTAGAATCCTAAAAGCTTCTTCTTGCTTAGGTCCTCATTCAAACTTAATTGCTTTACAGGTTAGGTTAGCTTAGTTAATGGTACAGCTATTTTGGAAAAATCCTTAATAAACCGTCTATAATATCCGGCTAAACCTATAAAACTTCTAATTTCCATAGCTGTTTGTGGAACCTGCCATTTGATAATTGCCTCTATCTTAGCAGGATCTACGTGAATACCTTCGTGATTCACCATGTGACCTAGAAATTGCACTTCCTTTAGCCAAAATTCACACTTCGAGTATTTGACATAAAGCTTTTCTTTTCTTAACAAAGTTAAGAGTGCATGCAAGTGCTGGCAATGCTCGTCCTGACTTTTGGAATAAATAAGTATATCGTCTATGAAGACAATTACGAATTTATCCAAATACGGTTTACAGACCCTATTCATCATGTCCAGAATGCTGCAGGTGCATTCGTTAGTCCAAGGGCATGACTGTAAACTCGTAATGACCATACCTAGTTCTGAAAGCAGTTTTAGGTATGTCTTCTTCTTGTACCTTCAATTGATGGTATCCGGAGCGCAAGTCGATCTTAGAAAAGTATCTAGCTCCTTGAAGTTGATCAAAAAGATCATCAATCCTAGGTAATGGGTATCGATTCTTAATTGTAACCTTATTCAATTCTCTATAATCAATACACATTCTCATCGAACCATCCTTCTTCTTCACAAACAATACTGGTGCTCCCCACAGGGATGAACTAGGTTGTATGAATCCTTTACTTAGTAATTCATCTAACTGCTTTTTCAGTTCTAACATTTCTGTGGGTGCTAACCGACAAGGTGCCTTAGCTATCGGTATAGTTCCTGGAATTAGATGAATCCTAAATTCTACTTCCCTGTCGGGTGGTAATCCTGGTAACTCTTCTGGGAATACATCTGGGTATTCTGAAACTACAGGAATTTCTTTAAGTTCTTTACCTTTAGTGTTAATGATTACTGAAATCATATACACTATTCCTTGCTTTCGTTCATAACTAGCAACTTTCATTACTGATATGAACTTCATGGGTTTATGTGGCTTATTTCCTGTAATTATGATTACTTCTCCGGTGGGTGCCTGAATCTCTATAGAGTTTTTATCACAAAGAATTCGAGCATGGTTGGCTTTCAACCAATCCATTCCTAACACAATATCGAATTCTGCTAATTTCATAGGTAACAGGTTTGTAGAAAATTTATGACCTGAAAGTTCTATATTTTCTTCCCGCAAAACCTTATCTATTTTAACAGAATTCCCATCTGCCGTTTCGACTGTAAAAATTTGCCTAATGTTGGTTAAGGGTAATTTAAGAGTTTGGCAGAATGAAGTATTTATAAAACTTTGGTTTGCACCAGAGTCAAATAATACTTTTGCGTAAACGTTGTGAACTAAGAACGTACCAGCTATTACATCTGGAATGAGTTCTGCTTCTTGAGTGGTCAGCTGGAATGCTCTGGCATTCTTCTTAGTAGCTCCGTCGGCCATCTTGGTTTTGTTGTCTGCTGGTTTGGCCAATTTAGGACATTCTGTTTTAAAATGCCCTGCTTCTCCACAGTTAAAGCAGATTATGGTTTTCTTTCTGCAGTTTTCTTCACGATGTCCTACAGCTTTGCAAAAGTTGCAGGTTATATTGCATCTTTCATAATGTTTCTTTTTGCAATTCCTGCAGAACTAAGGAGTTGAGGATTGCCCTGTTCCTCTTTTCTTGAAGTTACTACTATTACCCACACGAAATCCTTGGGTAATTTTCTGAGCTAGTTCCTTTTTCCGATTTTCATCTCTAGTACGTACCAATTCGTCAGTTAGGGTGTTAGCTAATTCTACCGCATCGTCAATAGTGCGAGGTCTCGCAGCTTTAACGATATTACGGATTTTGCTAATTAATCCCTAAATATAGCGAGAAATGAGTACCGGCTCTGGCGAAGCCAGCGTTGGTACCACTCTAGCATATTCGAAGAATGTCGAAGTATATCCTCAACAGTCTACACCCATCATCCGATGGTTTAGGAATTTATTTGCCATTTGATCTTTTTCATATTCTGGACAGAATTTTCTTTCTACAAGATTCTTAAATTCTTCCCAGTTCATGGCATAGGCCACATTTCTTCATTTGGCTTGAAGTACTGTATTCCACCATTCTAGCGCCCCTTCTTTGAACAGATTTGACGCATACATGACCTTATCGTCCTTGGCACATTTACTTATTGTAATTACTGCCTCGGTTTTCTCTAACCAATGCAGTGCCGCAGTCGCTCCTTCATTGCCTGCAAATTCATTGGGTTTACAAGCAAGAAATTCTTTGTAAGTGCAACCAGGCGTTGCAGCTTTCATTTTCTTAGGGAGCGGAGCCTGCCGTGGATCATTATCGTGATTGATATGATTACCTCCTTCATTTACGTTATTACTGAAGTTATCTTCAGAAATACGTTTGCTATGAATGATTTGTTGAGGTTCAACGGTTTTCTGGACAGCAGCAATTATTGCTGGAATAACATTGGCTATCCCTTGAGCAACGATATTTTCTATATCTTGCCTAGTCATAAAATGATCCTCCTGATGTTGCTCAGATTGATTTACTTCATTTACTGGTTCATTACTAATGTTTGCCATCTGATAATTAATTTATATATTTTATTAGTATAAAATAAGAAACAATCAAATATAACAATTAATCACACATAATCACGCAACCAATTATATAACAACATTGTAAATTTCTAAATTTTTTATTTGTTTGTATATTATAACATGCTTTCGTACACACTTTTATCTTACAACCGTTTTATTGTTTATTTTACACATACTGATTTTTATTACTATTATTATTATTATACAAACACAATTCACAACCCACTTCTCCCTCATTAACTTTGCATTTTAAAAATAATGTTCCCTCTCATCATATTTCCATGAGATTTGTCCTCCTATCTCTCGGATCCTATTCCCAGCATCCATCAGCTCTTCACCAAAATGGCGGAGTTCAGCCATATTCTCATCACTCATCGGTGGATTTGGTATAGGTTCTGGGTCAAACTGAGGGAAAAACGTATAAGGATTGTTGAGAAGGTTTTGGAACTGCCAATCATTGGTCCACCACTCGTCTATTCCTAGAGGTTGGGTGTGGATTATAGGTTCTGGGATTGCTGGTTCCAAGTTCATTGGAATTTGGGTTTCAATAGGATGAGTAAAAACATTTTCATTGACAGGCTTAATAGTATCACAGCTTGCCAATATAAAATCTAGCTCCTCCTGCAATGTCATTTCCTGGGTTTGCTTAGAGCTTTCTCCAATTTCCATTTTTATCTGCCTAGAATCTTCCCCAATCTCCAATTCCATCTGTCTAGAACTTTCCCCGATTTCAATTCCCTTTCCTTTTTCTAAGGGATTGTCTATTTTAGGAATCTTCCTAGTGGCGGGTTTCCTTCTACGTACACGCCTCCATCCTACCAATCTTCTCCTCTTCTTAGGCTTGGGTTTCTCCAGAGGTGGAGCGTTGAATTCTATAGGTTGTTCCACATCAGCAAAGTACCCAGTAAAATCTTTGGAAACTTCTATGTTTACCGGGTAGAGGTTGAGATTTTCTAGGGCTCCAGATAACTCATTCATGCTGTTTAGCATATATGTAAAAATAATAAGTTAAAATTTTATAACAAATTTTACAGATAACCTTCAAATATTATTGCATACCGTATGTCTCTAATTTAATACAAAGAACAATTGACAATTAAACATACTAGGTTTTATTGTAATTTTATTTATTTACTGGATAACGTTTCTGGCTTGTAAGTGATAAGGTTGCTAATACTGGGTTATGGTATTCTAAAGATTTGCATTTACTGCTACAGTGGCTAGCATATAAAGATCCGCCCATTTTTCGTCTAACTTGTCTTCCCATGGTGGGTTACTGTCTAGTTTCTGGATTTCCTGATTAATTCTCATTTCTTTTGATTGAGATTTCTTTATTTTCTCCTGACTTTTCTTAATAATCAAACTTCTTTTATTAGGAGAAAGTGGTTCCTCATAATGGGCTTTACGAACAAATATTCCCTCCTCAGTATCTACTGAGTATCTTGAGGATTGGGATGAACTTCCCTTCTCTTTTGGCAAACTATCTAATTTAAGATAGATGTTTGAAAGCTTTTGCTTACCCATACTGTAACTAACAATTAGTCAGTTGATAAAACACATAATCACATAATGGCAATCAGGAAAATTAAGTATTTCTAAATACTTAATTAGCTTAACTCAGTGGCTCTGATACCACCTTTTTTTCTGTCACGGCCCCCGACCCGGTTTAACCCGTTTCAGGAGCCGCGGGATAGAAAATCCCGTGGTATTTATTTAATTGAGTTAACAGCGGAAGATTTTAACAGGATCTTTTTAAACTTGAAATTTCCTGATTATTTCATTTCACTATTCGGGATAAAACCCCGTTAATTTACAATCATATGATTTCACGAAGAAATCTTTATTTTACAAAACATGTTTCTTTATTTTATATTGAGCCACTTCCTTAAGCTTGTAGTGGTTCTCGGCACTTTTCCTGGATCATAACAGATTACCTGAAACATGTTTGAAAAAGGTTTTATCAGCGGGAAATACTGGTGAATCATTCTATTTACTAAAATGACACATTTGTTATAATTTATAGCATTAAGAGTTTTCACATTTGCCCCTAACTTATAATTAGCTGGTTCAGTTGTCACTCGACCGGATCTATGACTGTGGTCATACCACTATTGAGTCCTGTCACCCAATAGCAACGTATATCACTAATTAGGCTCGCCCACCTAAAGTGATAAAAACAGCAGTAATGTGCACAATACCCCACTTACTGTCAGTAACTTAAGATTAGCAAAGACTTAATCACTACAAAGTATAACTGGAAAATATTTAGGGTTTTGTAAAGAAATTTGATAAAAAGAGAATGACTCACATTGCAGATTTTATATGAGCAGAGCTTAACCTACGGATTAGCCTTTTAACCTAAATTTAAACAACATGCACACGAACTCGGTTAGTAACTAATACAGCATTTACGATAACTCACGAGATTAAACCTTCACAACTAATGACAAAGTGCGATACTTAAACATCCATCGATTTAACGACGAATGACAAAGCATAAACCCTAATGTGGGCAGCACTTAAACATCCATTGGATAGTTTAATCGATCGGACATTGAATCGTAGCAGCGATCGAATTAATACCCGGTATCGGAGCAGCGCCTCGCTAATATTGAAAGTAATTTCGACTTCAGAGTACTAAAACTTCGTTTTTGAAAGTTTGTTTCGACACCAGTGGACTGTGCATGCAACAAGCTATTTATAGCTGATTTTTAGGGTTCACGCGGCCCGCGTAAACCACAACATAAACTTTACGCGGCCCGCGAGGCCGCCTAGTCTACGAATAGGCTTGATTGGTCATCGGTAGGTTAGCCAGCTGGACACCACGTGGATCCGGAACACTTATCCGGTCAAACAGGTCTTGACGCGGCCCGCGTAAGACAAGGCTTACTCTTACGCGGCCCGCCTGAGAACCATATTTCTTGTTTTCTTAGTTTTTTATGCACAGTATGGTTTCAGGGGTCCGGGTTTTTACTTCGGGTATTTTTTTAGGATAATTTTGAGAGTCCTTACATTCTCCCCACCTTATTTAGAATCTCGTCCCCGAGATTCATCGGAATAAGTGAGGATACTTTCGCTTCATCTCCGATTCCAACTCCCAAGTGTATTCGGGTCCTCTCTTTGAATCCTACTTGACCTTGACAAGTACTAACCGTTTGTGTTTGAGAAATTTCACCTTTCTGTCTTCTATTTGAAGAGGTTTTTCTACGAATTTCAATTTCTCATTTACTTCTATGTCCCGTAGAGGTACTACCAGGGATTCGTCTGCTAGACATTTCTTGAGATTGGATATATGAAATACATCATGTACTCCAGCTAACTCTTCTGGTAGTTGTAAACGATAAGCAACTGGTCCTATACGTTGGATCACTGAAAATGGTCCTACGTATCTTGGACTTAGCTTTCCTTTCTTACCGAACCGAACTACTCCTTTCCAAGGAGAAACTTTTAAGAGTACCTTGTCTCCTATTTGGAATTCCAACGGCTTTTGTATATTGTCTGCATAACTCTTCTGACGATCTCGAGCTGTCTTTAGTCTTTCCTTGATTTGAGAAATTTTGTCGGTAGTTTCTTGCACTATTTCTGGTCCTGATAATTGACCTTCTCCTATTTCTGCCCAACAAACTGGAGTTCTGCACTTACGTCCGTACAGTGCTTTGAATGGGGCAGTTTCGATGCTTGAATGATAACTATTATTATAGGAGAATTCAATTAAAGGTAAGTGGTCGTCCCAATTTCCACCAAAATCTATTACACATGCTCGGAGCATGTCTTCTAGAGTTTGTATCGTTCTTTCACTTTGCCCGTCTGTTTGAGGATGATAGGCAGTGCTCAATTTCAGTTTAGTTCCCATAGCTTCTTGGAAACTTGTCCAGAAGTGAGAAGTGAAACGACTATCCCTATCTGATACAATGGAGAGTGGAACTCCATGTAGGGATACGACTTCATCTACATACAACTTTGCTAACCTTTCCATGCTAAAGGTTTCTTTCATGGGTAGGAAATGAGCTGATTTGGTTAATCGATCCACAATTACCCAAATCGCATCATTACCTTTTCTGGTTTTGGGTAACTTAGTAACAAAATCCATTGTTATGAGTTCCCATTTCCATACAGGCATTTCTAATTGTTGTAGTAGACCTGAAGGTTTCTGGTGTTCAGCTTTAACTTGTGAACAAGTAAGACACTTAGAAACATATCTAGCAATGTCTTTTTTCATTCCTATCCACCAGAAATTATTTCTTAAATCTTGGTACATCTTATTGTTTCCAGGGTGTATGGTATACCTAGATTTATGGGCTTCTTCTAGAATTTTATTTCTTAATTCTCCTTGCTTAGGTACCCAAATTCTTTTTTTTTATGGAATCTCCAAATTCCATCAACTCCTTGTTCTAATTCTTTTATTCATCCTTTCATTCCTTCAGCATCATCTTTGATTGCTATTTCTTGAAAATGCTTTAGTTGTTCCATTAAATCTAACTGTAGATTTAATCTAAGAGCACGAACCCGTCGTTGTTTCTCATGATACTTACGACTTAAGGCATCTGCAACTACATTTGCCTTTCCTTCGTGATACTGAATATCACAGTCGTAGTCACTTAAGATTTCCATCCATCTCCTTTGCCTCATGTTTAACTCTTTTTGCCCAAATATATATCTTAAACTCCTATGATCTGTATAGACAGTAAACTTACTTCCATACAGATAATGTCTCCAAATTTTAAGGGCAAAAATTATGGCGCCTAATTCTAAGTCATGAGTTGTATAATTTTCTTCGTGCTTTTTCAATTGCCTTGATGCATACGCAATTATTTTCTTGCGTTGCATTAGCACACATCCTAATCCTAGTTTTGAAGCATCACAATATACTTCAAAATCTTCTGTTCCTTCTGGTAATGCTAAGATTGGGGCATTTGTTAACTTATGCTTTAGAATCCTAAAAGCTTCTTCTTGCTTAGGTCCTCATTCAAACTTAATTGCTTTACAGGTTAGGTTAGCTTAGTTAATGGTACAGCTATTTTGGAAAAATCCTTAATAAACCGTCTATAATATCCGGCTAAACCTATAAAACTTCTAATTTCCATAGCTGTTTGTGGAACCTGCCATTTGATAATTGCCTCTATCTTAGCAGGATCTACGTGAATACCTTCGTGATTCACCATGTGACCTAGAAATTGCACTTCCTTTAGCCAAAATTCACACTTCGAGTATTTGACATAAAGCTTTTCTTTTCTTAACAAAGTTAAGAGTGCATGCAAGTGCTGGCAATGCTCGTCCTGACTTTTGGAATAAATAAGTATATCGTCTATGAAGACAATTACGAATTTATCCAAATACGGTTTACAGACCCTATTCATCATGTCCAGAATGCTGCAGGTGCATTCGTTAGTCCAAGGGCATGACTGTAAACTCGTAATGACCATACCTAGTTCTGAAAGCAGTTTTAGGTATGTCTTCTTCTTGTACCTTCAATTGATGGTATCCGGAGCGCAAGTCGATCTTAGAAAAGTATCTAGCTCCTTGAAGTTGATCAAAAAGATCATCAATCCTAGGTAATGGGTATCGATTCTTAATTGTAACCTTATTCAATTCTCTATAATCAATACACATTCTCATCGAACCATCCTTCTTCTTCACAAACAATACTGGTGCTCCCCACGGGGATGAACTAGGTTGTATGAATCCTTTACTTAGTAATTCATCTAACTGCTTTTTCAGTTCTAACATTTCTGTGGGTGCTAACCGACAAGGTGCCTTAGCTATCGGTATAGTTCCTGGAATTAGATGAATCCTAAATTCTACTTCCCTGTCGGGTGGTAATCCTGGTAACTCTTCTGGGAATACATCTGGGTATTCTGAAACTACAGGAATTTCTTTAAGTTCTTTACCTTTAGTGTTAATGATTACTGAAATCATATACACTATTCCTTGCTTTCGTTCATAACTAGCAACTTTCATTACTGATATGAACTTCATGGGTTTATGTGGCTTATTTCCTGTAATTATGATTACTTCTCCGGTGGGTGCCTGAATCTCTATAGAGTTTTTATCACAAAGAATTCGAGCATGGTTGGCTTTCAACCAATCCATTCCTAACACAATATCGAATTCTGCTAATTTCATAGGTAACAGGTTTGCAGAAAATTTATGACCTGAAAGTTCTATATTTTCTTCCCGCAAAACCTTATCTATTTTAACAGAATTCCCATCTGCCGTTTCGACTGTAAAAATTTGCCTAATGTTGGTTAAGGGTAATTTAAGAGTTTGGCAGAATGAAGTATTTATAAAACTTTGGTTTGCACCAGAGTCAAATAATACTTTTGCGTAAACGTTGTGAACTAAGAACGTACCAGCTATTACATCTGGAATGAGTTCTGCTTCTTGAGTGGTCAGCTGGAATGCTCTGGCATTCTTCTTAGTAGCTCCGTCGGCCATCTTGGTTTTGTTGTCTGCTGGTTTGGCCAATTTAGGACATTCTGTTTTAAAATGCCCTGCTTCTCCATAGTTAAAGCAGATTATGGTTTTCTTTCTGCAGTTTTCTTCACGATGTCCTACAGCTTTGCAAAAGTTGCAGGTTATATTGCATCTTTCATAATGTTTCTTTTTGCAATTCCTGCAGAACAAGGCTTACTCTTACGCGGCCCGCCTGAGAACCATATTTCTCGTTTTCTTAGTTTTTTTATGCACAGTATGGTTTCAGGGGTCCGGGTTTTTACTTACGGGTATTTTTTTAGGATAATTTTGAGAGTCCTTACACACGCCCCTGTGGTGGGCGTGGAAGCTTTTACAGGTTTTTCTTTTATGCAGGTGTCTGACCACTCCCCGTGTTCACCTGGGCACGACCCCGTGGTCAGTCTTCTGTTTCCTTGTTTTTGCTTTGGGGATGCTGCCGAGGAGTCGGGCATGTCACGTTTATTCCTTCTTTTTGTATTTATGTTGGTTTTGGCTGCTTATTTGCTCCTTTTGTTTGTTTAAGCTCGTTTGGTCCTATAAATTCAAAAGGAAGAAAGAAACACGATTTTTCCAACATTAGTACTAAAAAGGGTTAGTTTTCTGCCTCATTTGATGTAATTTATATTTTGCATTTTGCACACATCAACCTCATACCTATGCAAATGGGTAGTTTCGACGTCATAGTAGGTATGGACTGGCTTAGGCGAGTTCGTGCAGAAGTTGTTTGTTCTGACAAATTCATTCGTCTTCCTCTTCCCAATGGTGATTCCTTACACGTCTATGGCGAGAAACCTTCTCAAGGTCTCAGGCTTATGTCGTGTACCCAAGCGAACAAGTGCTTACACAAGGGCACCTTCGCATTTCTCGCCCACATTGTGGAAAAGAATGACACAAGCCCAAGCATAAGTGACGTTCCTATTGTTCATGATTTTCCTAATGTGTTTCCTGATGATCTTCCTGGTCCGCCTCCTGCTCGTTCTGTTGATTTTCGAATCGATTTAGTACCTGGCGCTACGTCTGTTGCTAAGTCTCCCTATCGTTTAGCACCGTCTGAGATGCAAGAGCTTTCGAGCCAACTTCAAGAGCTTCTTGATAAAGGCTTTATACGTCCTAGTACTTCTCCTTGGGGCGCTACCGTTTTATTCGTCAAAAAGAAGGATGGATCATTTCGAATATGTATTGACTATCGTGAGCTCAACAAGCTTACTGTCAAAAACCGATATCCTCTTCCTTGTATTGACGATCTCTTCGATCAATTACAAGGTGCGACTTGCTTTTCTAAGACTGATCTCCGTTCTGGTTATCATCAACTTTGAGTCCTCGAAGAAGATATACCCAAAACCGCCTTTCGTACGCGTTATGGTCATTATGAGTTCGTGGTCATGCCCTTTGGTTTGACCAATGCACCTACAGTTTTCACGGATTTGATGAACCGCGTGTGCAAGGCTTATTTAGACCGTTTCGTGATCGTCTTCATCGACGATATTCTCATCTACTCCAAGACTCAAGAAGAGCACGAGCGACACTTGCGTCTTATCCTTCAGCTTTTACGTGTTGAACGTCTTTATGCCAACTTCTCCAAGTGTGAATTTTGGTTAACAGAGGTTCAATTCCTTGGTCATACCGTCAACGAACTTGGTATTCACATTGACCCTGCAAAAATCGAAGCTATGAAGAACTGGATTGCACCTAAGTCTCAAACTAAAATTCGTTCGTTTCTTGGTTTAGCTGGTTATTATCGTCGTTTCATTTCCAACTTCTCAAAAATCGCCGTTCCTCTTACCTCCTTGACTCAAAAAGAGAAACCTTTTGTTTGGGGTCCTGAACAAGAGGAATCTTTCCAAATGCTCAAGGAAATGCTTTGCAATGCTCCTATTCTCACGCTTCCCGATGGTAACGATGACTTCGTCGTGTATTGCGATGCTTTAAACCTTGGTCTTGGTTGTGTCCTTATGCAACGAGACAAGGTTATCGCTTACGCATCGAGGCAACTTAAAATACATGAGAAAAACTACACTACGCACGACCTTGAACTTAGTGCAGTTTTTTTTGCCTTGAAGATCTGGCGACACTACCTTTATGGTACTAAGTGTGTGGTCTTCACCGACCATAAGAGCCTTCAACACATCTTCAACCAAAAGGAACTGAACATGTGTCAACGTCGTTGGGTAGAGTTGTTAAACGACTACGACTGCGAAATTCGATACCATCCAGGTAAAGCGAATGTCGTGGCCGACGCACTTAGTCGTAAGACTTATGTTAAGAGTATTCGTTGTCTCCAACTTGTCAATGATCTTCAAAACCGCATCCGTGAAGCTCAATATGCGTCCGTTAACGAGGGTAACCTCTATAACGAGATGCAATGTGGTGCTGAAGAAAGTCTTGTGTCTAAATCCGATGGTAACTTATATCATCTCAATCGCATCTGGATTCCTAATCGCGATAACCTTCGAGATTTTCTGATGAAGGAGGCACACAAATCGATATATTCTATTCACCCTAGTGCTGATAAGATGTACCACGATATGCGTACGTCCTACTGGTGGCCTGGAATGAAGAAAGATATCGCCACCTTCGTTTCGAAATGTCTCACTTGTTCAAAGGTTAAAGCCGAACACCAACGTCCCTCTGGCTTGCTCGAACAACCAGAAATTCCAGTCTGGAAATGGGAGAGCATTGCTATGGACTTTATCACAAAACTTCCTCATACTTCTACTGGTCATGACAGTATTTGGGTGATCATTGACCAATTAGCTAAACCCGCTCACTTTCTCCCCATTTGTGAAGATTATAAAGTCGAGAGATTGGCTCGTATCTACATAGATGAAATCATTTGTCGTTATGGTGTCCCATTGACATCATCTCTGATCGTGATGGTCACTTTACGTCTCGTTTTTGGCAAACTTTTCAATCCGCTATGGGTACCCTTCTTAACCTTAGCACCGTTTTTCATCCTCAGTCTGACGGACAAACCGGCGTACTATCCAAACTCTAGAGGATATGCTTTGTTCATGCGTAATCGATTTTGGTGGCAACTAGGATATGCACTTGCCTTTGATCGAATTCTCGTACAACAATGGTTATGACGCGAGTATTCAAATGGCACCTTTCGAGGCATTGTATGGTCGTAAGTGTCGCTCGCCTATTTGTTGGCACGAGATCGGAGAAGTTCAAATCACCGGTTCCGAGCTTATAACGATGGACAAGATTTTACAGGTTTGAGACAACTTGGTGAAAGCCAGAAGCCGACAAAAGAGTTACGCTGACAAGCGTTGCAAGCCTTTGGAATTCAAAATAGGTGACTTTGTACTTTTCAAGGTATCCCCTTGGAAGGGCGTAGTTCATTTTGGTAAGAAAGGGAAACTCGCACCTCGCTACGTAGGTCCTTTCAAGATTCTCGAAAGGATTGGCAAGGTTGCGTATCGACTGGACCTACCTGAAAAACTCAACAACGTTCATCCTGTCTTCCACGTTTTAAACTTGAAGAAGTGTTTAGCTGAAGAAGAACTTCAAGTTCCTTTCGAAGATCTTCAAATCAATGAGACTTTACACTTCGTGGAGAAACCTGTCGAGATCATGGACCGAGGAGTCAAGCAATTAAGGCGTAGTCAAATTCCTATCGTTAAAGTTCGATGGGTAGGAAAACGCGGCGCTAAGTTTACTTGGGAACTCGAAAGTGATATGAGGACTAAGTATCCGCATCTGTTCGATGCATCTTCCTAAATTTCGGGATGAAATTTCCTATAGGAGGGGAGACTATAACGCCCTGCTTTTCGTAACTTTCCTTAATTAGAAAGCTTGTCTTGTATTTCTAATTTTGGAAATCTTGTAATCCTTGTAATCGTATTTCGTTGTATCATTTTAAAATCAGTGACTTTGATCATAATAAATTTCGTTATTTTAATTATTCGTGCATGCTTATACGTTTGAATTCATTATACATGTGATACTTTATTCGTGATTCTTGAAAACATATGAGAAAACTTGCAAATACGTGACTTATGCGTTATCACCCATGTTTTAATACACCATTAAACATATACGATACTTATTCACGATACATATACATATGTCATACTTAATCATACTTGTTAATATGTTGTAATTACATAATAACCGCTTATAATGTGCCTTTATACTTAAAACACACTAAAACCTAGCTTAAACAAGCATAAGGGACCAACTGTGCCATTAATGAAACTTAATTCCGGAACCTCTCGCATCGCGTGATGGGAATGTGTGGTTGTGGTCGCGCGACGCCACACCCCAAAATCCTCAGAATCTCGTTAGTTGGTCGGGTATTGGGCGATTTTGTGTTGGTTTGGTGTGTTTTCTTCATTAAACACTCACCTAACAAAAAAAATGCTCTCAAGAATACGAAACGTCTTCCTCTAACCATCGTGATCTTCTTCCGATTCGGTATAACATCCTGCGATTGCTTGATCGGATCTTTCTCTTACGAGCATAACGAGCTTTGTTAGCCAGATTGGATCTGTTTCCGATTCGGTATAACATCTTGTGATTGCTAGTTCGGATTTTTCTCTTTCGAGCATAACGAGCTTTATTAGCCGGATTGGATCTGATTGCTGTTGGTTTCTCTATATTCCGGTGGTTTTTCTACGGCTAAAGTGCAGATTTTGATTGCTTAGCCAGTCTGTTATCGGTCGCGGCTATTTTTATAGTTAAGCTAGACTGATACGAATCCAGTTAACCTTTTAAAAATCTGTTTTCACTTGTTTCCGGAGGGATATGGCGGGTGATGGGTGGGACGATGCTGAAATACCATGGTCAGAAGTCCAATATCGGAAAAACAGGCGGAACCGACCAGATGGCATAGAAATGACTTTTCTAGTTCAAAATCTACCTGATCGGATTTCCAAGACAATGCTGTTGAGATCTTTTCAACCACATGGATTTATAACCGATGCGTATGTTGCTCGGAAGAGGGATTCAAGGGGCAACTGTTTTGGTTCCGTTCGATACGTGGTTGCGGAAAAGGTTGACAATATTCTACAGATGATGAACTCAGTCAGGATCTTTGAAGCAAAGGTAAAAGTTTCCTTGGCTAAATACGATAAGAATCATAATAAGTTTGTTTATACTTCTGACATAATGGGCGAGAGGAAGCGATGGAAACCGAAAGTACCAACACCAACTAATATCAATACCAGGTATAATAATAGTCAGGCTAACAATACTGGTCCGTCTAATTCAGCTTTCGTTCGGGAGGGTCACTCCTTCCGGGATTTGTTCCAAGATAAGGCCGATAATAATGCTCAGGGTTCGAAATCAGTTATGGTGAATGGAAATGGCTCGGTCTATGCTTTGCACTGTATTGGAAGATCCATTTTAGGAATGGCAAAGGACGTCGGGTCTCTTAGTAGTGTCATTCAGACACTAGAGGCTGGGGGATTATCGGATTTTGGCTTATCTTATGTTGGTGGTTTGAGTGTTTTGATCACTTTACATAGTAGGCAAGTTGCTAATGAAACTTTAGTTGCTTTCGAAGGTTTGCTAGCAAGCGTTTTTTCAAAATTTTATGTATGGAATGGAGAAGATCTACCATTAGAGAGAATAGTGTCCATACGGATTTCTGGTGTTCCTTTTGTATTAAGGGATAGCTTGTTGTTTGAACAGATTGGGTCATTATTTGGCAAAATTGTTAAGCCATCAGAATTTTCATGGCAGTCGCATGACAATTCCGATGGAGTGGTTTCGATTGTCACAAACCAGGGGTCTTGTATTGAAGAATCAGTAATTCTTAATTGGAAACATCGAAAGGTCGTTGTATGGCTTTCAGAAATTCCTGGCTGCTGGTCGCCGGAAGTTGAAGTCGGAGTATCAGAAGAGGAGTCCAGTCAAGAGTCAGATGAAGATAAAAGCCAAGAGGGGGATGACCTAATGGAAGAAGGTGAAATTACTCCGACACCGGAGGATGAGACCCAGTAGATATTCGGAGCCCGCGTAGGTCTTCGGAGCAGGTTTTGGGATCGACTATTCACCGCCGGTTAATCCTCGGCCTAGTGTAGAATTGGAAGCTGAGATTACTAAGATTGTGGGTGCTAAGGTGGGTATTAACCTAGTGGGTTTTGAAGAGGAAACTCGGGAATTGATTGAAGAAGAAGGTGTTAATACTGGTTTACAATGAATTGCCTATCTATTAATCTTAGGGGGGTGGGAAATTCCAGCAAGTTTGACTGGATCAGAGGTTTAAAAACAAATTATGGTATTCACTTTCTGTCTATTCAAGAAACAAAGCTGAGTAACTCGTCAAATTTCATGTTCAATAGTTTTTGGGGCCGGTCTATTTTTCATCATGCTGTGGTCGACTCCAGTGGTAGATCCGGGGGGCTTGCATGTCTATGGTGTCCATCAATTTTCTCGTGTGATAATGTTATAAAAAATCGGTATTTTATGGTAGTGTCTGGGGTGCTGGTACATTCGGGTTGCCGTATAAATTTTGTTAATGTCTATGCTCCCAATGAAGCTATGGCCAGGAGAACATTATGGAATGATATTACTACCGTAAGAAATTCATTGCAAGGACTTTGGGTCCTGATGGGAGATTTTAATGAGGTCCGTGATGCTTCGGAAAGGAAAAACTCAGAATTTAGCGCATATAATGCTGAGGCTTTTAATCATTTTATTCTGGCAGCGGGGCTAAAGGAATATAACATGGGTGGTGGTAAATTTACTTATATCTCGGATAGAGGTGATAAACTGAGTAAACTAGATCGTTTCTTAGTTTGTCTCGGGTTCATGGAAAAGTGGCCGACGGTATCCGTATTAGCCTTGGACATAGAGGTCTCGGATCATAGACCTATTGTTTTATCCACGGTCCAGTCGGACTTTGGCCCCATCCCATTTAGGTTTTTCAATTTGTGGCTTGAGCTTCCGGGCTTCATGAATTTTGTGCTTCAACGTTGCGGCTCATTTACTTTTGCTGGTCCGGATGACTTGGCGATTGCAATAAAGTTAAGGTGGCTAAAGAATAATATAAAGACTTGGTTAAAAGAGGAAATAAATCGAACAGATGGAGTGTATGGTGAAAAAAAGAACCGTGCGATGTTATTAGACAATCTAGCAGAGGAAAGGCTATTGGAGGATCATGAACTATGTGAAAGGGCCGAGTGCAAAAGCTTCGTATCAGAATTTGATAGATTAAAACATATGGATACCCGACAAAAGTCTCGAGCTAGATGGGCACTAGAAGGAGACGAAAACTCCGCTTTCTTCCACCACATTATTAACTCGAATATCAGTAGTAATCGTGTCAACGGCCTCAACATTGGTGGGGTGTGAGAGTCAAATCCGGTGGTTATAAAACATATTTTTTTTGACTTTTTTCATAAGCAGTTTACTAAACCAATTGGTACTAGGCCAGATATTATTTGTCCGAATCTCAAAGCCATTTTCGACTCTGAAGCAGCTCAGTTAGAAGCACCGTTTTCCGTTGTTGAAATTAAAAATGCTATTTGGGATTGTGATGGTGATCGGGCCCCTGGACCAGATGGATTCAACTTCACGTTTGTTAAAAGATGTTGGGAAGGACTACAAAATGACTTTGTCAGCCTATTTAATAGATTCTATAGTGAAGAGTCCCTTAATACTTGTTGCACTGCTTCTTTCATTGCTTTAATTCCTAAAGTTAAGGATCCTAATACCCCTTCTGACTTTCGTCCCATCAGTTTGATTGGTGTGATAAATAAGGCGGTCTCGAAGGTTTTGGTTAATCGATTAAAAGGAGTGATCGGAAATTTAATCTCGGAAGAGCAGTCGGCTTTCCTGGTGGGTAGAAGTATCATGGATGGCCCATTAATGTTAAATGAGATAATGGGGTGGCTTAAGAAGTCTAAAAATAAAGCCATGTTTTTTTAAAGTGGATTTCCATAAAGCATACGATTCGGTTAACTGGCTTTTTCTTGATTCCATTATGACACAAATGAATTTCCCGAGTAGGTGGAGGAGATGGGTAATGGCAACTCTTCGCTCCGCAAAGGCCTCGGTCTTGGTAAATGGCTCCCCAACCCGAGAGTTTGTTTGCACACGAGGTCTTAGACAAGGGGATCCCCTCTCCCCTTTTCTCTTCGTCATTGTAATGGAAGCCTTAACGGGTATCATGAAGCAGGCGGTTGCCTATGGAATATATAATGGTATCAGATGCACAAGTAACGGCCCAAATATATCTCACCTCATTTATGCGGATGACATTATGTTTCTTGGTGAATGATATCTTCACAATATCACAAACCTTCGAAGGATTCTCAAATGCTTTTATTTATCATCCGGGCTCAAAGTTAATCTTTTGATATGTAACGTATATGGCATTGGGGTAGGGGAACTAGAAGTACAACAAATGGCGAGTTCCCTTAATTGTAAGAATGGTTCGTTTCCATTTAAACATCTAGGACTTCTCGTTGGTGCAAACATGAACCTTGCCCGTAATTGGGAACCAGTATTGAATATGTTTAGAAATCGGCTATCGATTTAGAAGGCAAAACATCTTTCATATGGTGGCAGAATTACTCTCCTAAAATCGGTTCTTAACTCATTACCGACGTACTATTTTTCATTATTTAAGGCACCGGCTCAAGTTATTGAACCCTTGATAGAATTAGACGGGTTTTCTTTTGGGGAGGCTGTGAAGAAAAGGCGAAGATGAATTGGGTTGCATGGGAAAAGACAATAGCTCCTGTCGAATATGGAGGACTCGGTTTCGGATCGCTGAAAGATGCTAATCTAGCTATGTTAGCCAAGTGGTGGTGGCGATTTAAAATTCAGAAATAAGGTTTATGGCGGAATATTATTTGGGCAATCCATCATAATAATAGATCATGGACGACAATACCGGCTAAGGTCTCTATTACTGGGCCATGGAAGCAAATCGTAAGTATTTATGACTTTCTACATTGACGAGGGATTGATCTGAAGAAGGCTATTACGTGTGTCGTAGCGAACGGTTCAGACACTTCCTTTTGGCTAGATACTTGGCTGTGTGATACTCCATTACACCTCAGGTTCCCTCTACTTTTCAAACTTGAGAAGTATAAGTTGTGTAATGTGGCTGATCGCACAAATACTAATGAATCTGGGCCTCAAATTGTTTGGGACTGGGTTAGGCCCATTTCAGATGGGCTTGAAAGTAATGAATTCCATGATCTTTTAGCGCTTCTGAACCCCTTTTTTCTTACATCGGGACTGGACAAGAAGGTATGGGAACTGGATCCTTCAGGCTGTTTCTCGGTATCGAGCATCAAAAAGTTTCTCAGTTCGGCTGATAGAGTGGGGCCGAGTTGGGTTTTCAAGTGGAATAATTGGTCGCGAAAAAAGTCGGAATTGTGGCGTGGAGAGCTGAAAAGGATAGGCTTCCAACCAAAGAGGCGCTGATCAGAAGGAGTATAGATATTACAGATGACTCGTGTGTATTATGTGGAGAGTTTGTGGAGTCAAGTGACCACCTGTTCGTCGCATGCCATTTCGCACAATCAGTTTGGCAAAATATCGCCTCTTGGTGCAAAATCCCACCCATTGTAGCTTTAGATATCAGAGATCTACTGGATCTTCATGGATTCAGTCCGGGCTCGCGGAAGAGGAAGAAGACTGTACACGCAATTGTGCATATTGTTATTTGGAGTATTTGGAAGACCAGAAATGAGGCAATGTTTAATAACATTCAGCCTAATGTTATTAAAGTTTTGGAGGAAGTCAAATCACTAAGTTTCCTTTGGGTTAAGAATAGATCCAAGGAGGTGCATCTCTCATGGGAGGATTGGAGCAGGTTCTCGATGTTGGAGTAAGTTAGTTTTGGCTTAGGCCTGATTGGTGTAACTTTCACTTTGTATATTTGGTGTCTAGCATCTTGCTAGTTTGAATTAATAAAAATTTTTGTCGGCCGTTCAAAAAAAAAAAAAAGAAAGAAACACTCCCTAACTCACCCTAAAATTTATAACTTCCATTATACTTCATCATGATTGAATATCATGTCGTTTTATCAGATTCACTAATCATTGAATTTGTATAGAACCAATTCAGTATTTATCACTAATCATTGAATTTGTATAGGAACCAATTCAGTATTTAAGGGTGTCCGGAGTGGGGGCGGCAAACCCACCCTGCACCGATCCGCAACCATTGCCGGCTCATTTGCCGCTTGAGGTTTACCGAAAAAGAGGGAGAGTTCGGTGAGGGAAGACCGATGCGGGGAAGAGAGTATGAGAGAGAGAGAGGGTAGTGTGGGGTGGGGTCCATTCCAATCTCAACCAATCACACTTTTTTCCTTTTTAAATAGTTTACCACTTCACCATTGTCTAAATCATTGCCAACACTTTGAGCATAGTTTACCACTTTGACATGGCACACTCTCATTGGTTGATTTTTTAGTTTGCCACTCTCAAGTGTTTAACCACTCCTACATTCCACTAAAAAACAACTCCTATATCAATATATTTCCACTAAAAACAAATACTTTTTCTCTCTCCTTTTCAATTAAATAATATTATCATCACATTTTTCTCTCTCCTTCACTCACAACCACTTTCAATATATATTAAAAAAATTATACTGGGTGAACAGTGTCCCCCCAAATATACAGATGAACAGTAACATTTTCTCTCTCCTCCACTCACAACTACTTTTTATACCCTTTATAATATAAAAACTCCCCTCACATATTTTGATGGATAGAATGTGAATGCTCTAATACCCTAAGATGTAAACTTTTCATTATGATGACGTATGCACTGATACAAGTTGACATTTTTTTCTATTGTTGACTTTGAATCATGTGTTCCAGGTCAACGAAAATGAAAGAAACAAATCCGAAAAACAAGAAAGAATAAATCCTTTGTTTATTATTAGCCACTTAACGCGTATTTTTAGGCTTCACTCGAGTTATTCATTTGATTATTTCCCTTTGCTACAATGTTTATTAAAAGAAATATTAGATTTTAATAATCTTAATTATTTACGGTTGGCTGTAAACAGTTAGAACTTCAAAAATAACCATTGGCAGTCTTAACTATTAACATATTGGCCTTCAATGGACTGTGACTAACAAATCCTAACACTGTTAGTCTCCGGTCGCCAGAAAAACGTTTTTCACCGGAAAACTCATTTTTGGCCGGAAAACTCAACATTTTTTGTCCCAAACCCCTTTCTAACCTTATTACGAACCTTTAGTAACCATTTTTATAGTAAAAGCCCCAATTATTGAAGTCGTTGGAAAAATCCTTTTTCGCCTGAAAACTTCTTTTTGGCCGGAAACTCAACTTTTTGGCCGGAAAACTCAACATTTCCGTCCCAAACCTCTTTGTAACGTTATATTGGACCTTTAGAAACCCTTTTCTGGCCACGGTTTTCCGACGACCGGAGACTAACGACATTAGGGTTCTGTTAGTCAGGGTCCATTGGTGGCCAACATGTCAATAGTTGGGACTGCCAATGGGTATTTTTGAAGTTCGGACTGTTGGCGGCCAATGACGAATAGTTGAGATTATTAAAATCCAATATTCCTTATTATAATATGAGTGAATTGCAAGTTTTGTCCTTTATCTGTATACCAACTTTCAGGCGGTGTCCTTTATCTTTAAAATTGACGAGTTTTGTACTTATTGCTTCAAAATCTTCCAGTGTATGTCTTTTTGCCCTAACTCAGTTAATTTTATCTATTAAATTAAGGCAAATGAGGATATAAGTGTCTTTTACCATATTAAATAAAAAAAGTAAATTATTATATATCAACTCATCCCTTTCTTTCTCTAAACAAACACCTTCTTTCTCTACTCCATCTATCTCTTTGTACCACCTCCTTCCACTGCCACAAATTCATCACTTGAAGGTAATTTAGAAAATTCTTACGTACGTGTCATTCAATTGCAGGTATATCACATAACCAATTTGCAGAGTTGCAGGTATATCCTCTGATCGCTAATATAGTGGTACCTCTCGATATTCATTCTATATTATATTCCTAGCCTGATGTGTCCCAATGCCCTTTGAATTTTGATCACAAAATTCCTTTACAATAGGGAGCAAATCATGTAATTTTGACACCAAGTATCCCCTATGCAAAAAAGATGTGATAAAAAGATGACTAACAAGTTATTGGACAAAATCACCATATCAATGTAATGAAAGATAGCAAGTGGCGTATACGTGTAGATTATAGTGCCTTGAACAAAGTCATAATACCAGATCTTCTTTTTTTTTTTTTTTGAAAAGTTAACAAAGTCACAATACCAGATAGGTTCCAAATTCCACTAGTTGAAGAGTTATTAGTGAACTATGTGGGACTCATTTTAATTTCAAAAATCTTTTAAAAAGTGGACATTTTCCATATAAAAATATATCGACTCATTTTAATTTCAAAAATCTTTTAAAAAGTGGACATTTTCCATATAAAAATATATCCCGCTGATATACATAAGACAGCTTTTACGATTTCATGCGTTCAAGCACCTTCAAGTGATGAGTCTGAAGTCTGAACAGAGAGGTGGTGACGAGCGACCGTAGGGAGATATACTGGTGATAAATTGGGGGGAAATGGAAAGAGTTGGTGAATTAGTCTGAACAGAGCGGTCGGGTTTTGCCGGTTCGGATGTGTGGCGGGTGACCAGAGCTGATTTGGGGATAGACCGGTGAACTAGGGTTTGGGTGGGTATAAAATGGGGGGGGGGGGGGGATGGAAAGGGTTGGCGAAATGACTGATTTGCCCTCATGTGCAACTCACATGACCATATTTGACTGAAAAAATAAACTGAGTTAGGGGTAAAGGACATAACGTGCAACTTTTAGAAATATTAAGTACAAAAGTTATAAATTTTAAAGATAAAGGATACCGCCTGAAATTTGATATAAAAATAAAGGACAAAACTTGCAATTCACTCTTATAATATTTGACAACGTAAAGTATTTCGTGATAGAGTATTTAATTGATTTCAGAGTTTTTATTTTTAAGGATTTTGTGACAAGAAGAAGTTTCATGTAGATAAACAAACACAATTTTTCTTGCTTCTAGATCAGGTAATCTCGTTCCATATTTACTGCGGATAAAAGACAGCTCATTAACGAGTCATGTTGCTTTAAAGGGCTAGTACGACCTTGATGTGTTTCAAATTTCTGACGCTCGCCCTACCTTTGTCGACTTCTATCTAGAACATGTTATGGTTGAAATTAGCTAGGGGGTGTTTGGCCTAGCTTTTTTAACAAAGCTTATATCTGTTTTAGGTTTTTTTTTTTTTTTTACAAAATAAGCTTAACTTGGTGTTTGGTTTTGCTTTTTAAGCTTATGCTTATTAGCTTATATAAGCTAATTTGAAGAAACTTATTTGAAGATGGTTTTTTAACTTATTTGAAGAAGCTTATTTATGTAAGGGTGTAAGTTACTCATTTGCCCTCAAATGGTGGTGGATTAATAATTATTGAAGCAACTTATTACTGTAACAAATTAAAGAATGGTTGATTTAACAACTTATTAAGACGCATAATTAATAAGAGACAAATGGTGGATAATTAATAAGAGGCAACTTATTACTGTAACAATTTAACAACTTGTTGACGCATAATTAATAAGAGGCAAATGGTGGATTTTTGGAGAAGAGGCAAGTTAGTGGATACAAATTAATACGTTGGTGGAAGATCAACTATTAATTAAATATCCATCTACATTTTTTGGTCCCTATTTAATAAGTTGGTGGAAGAGGCAAGACGTTGTTGGTGGATTAATAATACACATAAGGGCTTTAATGCTATACATTGTAACAAGCCAACTTGTGCAGAAGTTGGTGATAATTATTGAAGCAAATTAAAAGAAGCCAACTTCTCCAAGAAGTCATTCTCTTGAAAACTGCAGAAGGATGAAGCAAATATGTTTTCATTTTCTCGTCAAAATTTCAAAGGTATTAGTGGAGAGCTATTCTCAAGCCATATGGAGAAAAGATCAACTCTTACCATCCATCTACCATTTCTCAAACCATTAACTCTTACCTTAAAAAATCCTATTTATCAAACACCCATCTATCATTTATCAAGCATTCAAAAAATTTGCTTGAAGTGGAGTAACACCAACCTGTTTTCATATACTGAGGTAATTTGTTCTCTTCGTTTTTTACTTATTGAATTGTTTTCTCTTTGTTTTAATTTTCAAGTCATGGACTTGAACCATGATAATGACGTTGTCATGAAAACTAAGAAAAAGAAACTAAGATCACTATGGACGGATGATACTTATATGATATTTCTTGAGTTATGCTTGAATGCGGTTAGAGTTGGGAACAAGCCAACTGGTTACTTTAATAAATTTGGGTATGAGAATTTGGAAAACTACATGAAAGAGCGTACTGGGAGAACTTTCGACCACAAGCAAATTAAAAATCATTGGGAAAGTATGAAGAAAGAATGGAAGTTGTATGATCGTTTAATGAGACTTGAATCTGGAATTGGGTGGGATCCCGTGAGAAAGACGATTTATTGAATATTAATGTATTTTTGTAGAAGTTTTATGTCATCCTCGATATAAATTTATCGAAAAATGATGGTATAACTCATAGAAACAAAGTAGATACATATAAAATATAAGTTATGTGATAGTATGTAACCATACCCTGTTTGGTCATTTTACTAACATAAGCTAAATAAAAAAAGCTAACACAAACACTTAAAAACAGTTTATCAACTTGTAGAATATAAACTAATCCAAACACTTAAAAAAAGCTTATTAAATGATAGAAAATAAGCTACAAGCTACTTTAAAATATAAGCATAAGACCACCCGTAGTGGGGCGGTATTTTTTAAAAAAATTGAAAAAAAAACGCTCAAAAACGCCGGAACCCCCATTACATAGAGCGTTATTTGGCGTTTTTTTTTTTTAAAAATTGGTTTGGCGTTTTAAATAAAACGCTGGAGGGACGAGAAATTGACCAATCAGATCGTTTGCGACCATGTGTATTGTTTCAGTTTTGTGGCTGGCCGGAGTTTAACACCTTGCCGGAAAACCTGCAAATAAATCGAAGAAGATGGACTGTAGAAAAGAAAAGGTTTTAAAAAGTTAACTTTTTACAACTTTGGTCCCTGTGGTTTAGATATGGTTTTAAAATTAGCTTTTGAATATTTGAATTTTGGCCCTTGTAGTTTAGATATGTAATATTTTCTATTTAACTTTTGAAAAAAGCATTTTCTATTTTTTTTCGGTTTTTTTATTTTCTGTTTATTTTCGGTTTTTTTTTTATTTCAAGTAGTGTAATTTTTATTTAAAAAAAAATTGTGAAATGCTTGCATGGGCGTTATTGGAATAATGCCCCACTACGCCACTTTTGCAATAATGTCCCATGCTGACTGGACTGCCACGTGTCGAATAATGCCCCATGGTGGGGGCATTATTTTGTTTAACCACTACACATGGTCTAAGCCAAAAAATAAAAGCTAGGCCAAACACCCCCTAGAACCAGATGTGAGACCCACCTTAACTAAATAGTCTTACAAGTATGGGGTGAAAACAATTCAGTACCACACAAAATGGTGATGGGTTGAGAGCCGCCCCCAGTAATGATTTAGCGATGGTGCCCCGTAATGGTTTAGTGATGGTTTGGTGATGGTGAAGCAATGACATAGAGGCCTTGGCGCCTCCACTACACACACACTAAAGCTTAAATGAAACTGAAAGCAGTGGCCTTGGAACCGTCAGTAGACATGCAGATACCGTTTTGGACCTCATGGGTCTGGCTTGTGATCTGTATCAATATATCATTTATGCTACTAACGAGGTCATTGAATGACTTTGATGGATTGGTTATTCACACATGCAAAATTATACGATACAAGATGAATCAACAATAGGGGGTGTGTATATTCGAAATATTCTATGGTCAATTTACATGTTAATTAACACAATTTAATAATCACGTGTGAAATAACTCGTATCAAATAATCAACACACAAGGTATAATCAACAATTAATAATTCGGGTGTTTTCTCTGTGAAAGCTATCAAAAGGCTTCTGCACTCGGACCAAGGTATAATCAACAATTATATAATGGAGTGGTGTAAGTGGGACCCATGTGTGGAGGTTGGAGATGGATATAATCCCAACCAGAGAAGCTTTAAGGAAAAGAAACGTCATGTTTGGAGATTCCTCGTGCCCTTTCTGTGATTCGGATGATGAATCTACCGATCACCTCTTCATTGCTTGCTTTGTTGCATCGAATGTCTGGAACGGAATCAGCTCGTGGTGTAAGATCCCAAATATTTTTGCTTTCACGATATCCATAAGGTCCACAAGGTTTCGGAGAAAAAGAAAGATGCGATTCAAGGCATAATAAGGATTGCTTGCTGGAGTTTGTGGAGAGCTAGGAACAATGTAATTTATTCCAACACTCCGTTCAGGATAGATAGTATTGTTAGCGAGGTTAAGGTCATGGGGTTTATTTGGTTCTCGAATAGATCGAGACATAAAGGGGTTGATTGAGGTGATTGGAGTTCCTTTGTAAATATGTAATCGGTTGTTTGTTTGTTGTTTTTTGGTCGACCTGGTTTGAGTCGGCTGGTTTGTGAATGAAGTTTACTTTAAAAAAAAAAAATCAACACACAAGATCTATGGTCAAATTCTGTCTCACACGTGAGTTAAAATTTGTGCAATATATTTTACACCTAAATCATCATAGAAAAACTAAATAGTCTTTACATGTGAGAGTTAAAACTTGTATAATATTTTGACACCTAAATCATGTAAAAAAATCTAGATTACTTGGAACTAAGGTTTTTTTTCTTCATACTAGTAGATATTGATATCAATCACATGCTAAAGAGTTTTTAAGAAAAAAGGGAGCCATGAAGGATACAATTTATATTTCAAGTTCAACATATTTCACTGGGTTTAGAAACATAATACCACAAAATAAAAAATTAAACCCATGCACTGTTTTTGTGGTCAAGTATGGTTGTTTCAATGAAATATGCATGTTTTTTTTATTATTGCAATTCATAACGAGATCCCAAAGTTGAATAAGATAAGATGAGCTCCACAAAGGGTTCATGACTATTCAAATGCGTACGGTATCTCTAATTGTTTTATCTGAAAGAAACTTATCTTACTAAACACATTTTTTGATACAGTAGCTATTTCAAAATCAAACCTCAAAAACAGGACAAAAAGGAAATAATTAACCCAAGCCCATTTTGAATCATTACCCAGCCCACATGACCCGTCCATGACATGACACCCCACCTATACGACTGGTCAAAACAAAATCATTTTAGGAAATACACGAACAATAACAGAATGATGAGGAGACCGTAGCAAAAAAGGCCATATTTTAACTTTGAGATACTTATTAGGAATATAGGCAAAAGATCAAATACAAATAAACTTAACACACTAAACATACCAATTGAAGGAAAAGTAAAAAAGACAAGGTGGCATTTTTGTAATTACCACCAACTATCAAAGTTACTATACAAATGTGAATTCAACCAAAAATACCTAAAAAACACAATTTTTTTTTAATATTTTTTTATAAAAAATCGCTACATTTTGTTACAAAAAAAAAAAAAAAAAATTCTGCTACTAAAAGTAGCGATTTTTTTTATAAAAAATATTAAATATATATATATATATATTTTGTGTGTGTGTGTTTTTTTTTTATTTTTTTTAGGTTTTTTGGGGGTTTAGTTTTTAGCATTTTAGCTTGGGGGGGGGGGGGGGGGGGGGGGGGTTAGGTTTTTTAGATACATTTGTAGAGTAACTTTGATAGTTATAGATAATTACAAAAATGCCACCTTGTCTTTTTGACTTTTCCTTCAATTTGTATGTTTAGTATGTTAAGATTATTTGTACAAGAACTTTCCCCTATGAATATAAACTGGATCACATACAATATACTGCAACAAGCATTAATGGTAACAAGCATATATAAGAATTATCTAGTTACAACTTATAGATGAAGAGCGTAACACAAACATACCGTGTGTCTCAACAACTGCTGCACAGACTTATGGAATATTTTTTCTTCAGTCTTGAATGATCATCTCAGGCCGAAAAATCTCTAAACAATGTGCCAAAACTTCTTCATTGAACGGAATACTTAATTGTCAAAGGATAACAACTAACAGAAAACATAATTTATCCCTTTTTGGAGGAGTCATGTTCGGGATCAAAATACCTTATAGCCAGCAATTATGAGCTGGACATTGCTTTATAGCCTTCTTTCTCAAGAAGAGTAGCTATAGAAATATCGCCAGTCTTGGAAATTCTCCCTTCATCCTACAAACACGTTCAGGATAAATGATCAGTATGTTGAAGCTAGTTAAAATTGTAAGCTGGATGTGAGTCAAGAATAAAGCTGGTCTTGTGGTTGACCAAGCTTAAAAGAAGTGGAGTGTTATTTGCTTTCGGTCAGTTTTCATCTTGTGTTTTTTAAATCTCTTTCCGTCTACTTTTGTAAGGCCTTTGTGTTTTGTTGATCCTAGTAACTCCAACATTGTGGTATCAGAGCCACAATGGTTCGAGTGTTAAGGGAGATGTGAGATATAGAGAGGTGTCACGGAGAACGGATGCCGGTTTTGGTGGTTCAGCAGCAATACAATCACCTACCCACCGATTAATACATCCTGGAGGCTGGATTGAGATATAGGACTATAAAGAGCACAAGGAACGAGAAAGAAGGTGGAGCGGGTTGCACGATAGGTGAAGGTGACTGCTGTTACCTGGATGATCTTCTGGTGAAGACGATACACAAAGATATATGGTGGATGGAGATCTTTAGTGAGACCAATAAACTCAGTGGGTCAAGATGATGTAGCAGACCCAAAATTACACCGTCACGAATCTGCAAGCAAGCCGGAGAAATTACGTGGTCAAAGAGGTAGACAGAAGGTTGCGACTTGATGATGAAACAAGGATGGTCTTATTTATGGGTTTAACCCACATCTACTTAATGAAGATACTGATCAAACTCTTTCGAATCTTTAGATGGGTTTGAAGGTCAGAGCAGAAAACTGATGTCGTCATTTTGGAGTCAGCTAGCAAAAATTAAAGTCATGGCTACTTGAAAGAAGCAGAAAATTTCCGAATGAAATTGACATGGGAACCAGATATAAACCTTGCAACCATCACAGATCCAATGGCTGTTAAGAAGACCATACAGTTGGGAGCGTTAAAGAAGCAATGAAAAAAGGTTAATGATGATGGTGGTAAAAGATCACACATACCCTCCTGGCACATATTGGTACGATGCCGAACTTAGGAGTCCATTCAAGTTTCTTACTTTGCCAATTGACTAAACAAAGAGAGAATAGGGTTTGGATTGTGGCGCCAATGGCCTGGGAGAATTCAGGCCTTGATGGGTATGTGTCTTTTCTTTTTGTGGCCTAAAGACCTATAATATTTTCCCTCAGGAGTGGGAATTGTCACACAAGCACCATTAAGGCGTTCATCAAGAGAAAAGCTAGAAATGACTCAGTGAAATGTATGGAAGATGTCGATAAGTCGGGTAGGGAATCACTTGCTGGCTATATTGTCAAAGGCGCAAGGCACACTCAAGGCGCATAGTGGTCGCTAGAGGTGTACAAAAAAACTGGTTTTAGAACCGAAACCGGTTTTTTTTAACCGCCGGTTTTTATACCGGTTACTATTCTTGACTTAAAAAACCAGTTATTAACCGAACCGGTTATTAAAAAACCGGTTTTAACCGGTTTTTTTACCGGTTATTGTTTTGGACCTCAAAAACCGGTTAGTAACCGGATCCGGTTATAAAAAAACCGGTTTTTATTTTGGGTGAAAAAACCGAAACCGCTTAAAAAGCGAGGGCCTTTTTAAGTGAGGCACATAGTATATTAATACCATTTTTAGGGGTTCAGACATGTTTTAGACTTATTTAGGGCTAGTTTAATAATAAGCATCAACAGTTACATTAATACTGTTTTACAAATATAATAAAATCTAATATATGTATATAAGAAAAATAAAAGTTGTTAAAAAATAAGAAAATAAATTCTAAACAAGTCAAAATTTTGAAGTTAATAATAATAAATTATAGCAAAACCATATGTTATTGATATTAGTAGTTTTAAGTAAGGAATCGTAGGTATAATGTGTCAGTAGCAAAGTAAAAGGAAAACCAAATATACCAAAAATAAGAATAGGAAGCCTAAATAATAAAACCCTAAAAGGGGAACAGCAAGAAAAAGCGCCGCTCTTGTAAAATAGAAGAACTTGAGAAGAAATAAAGAAGGCGGCAGTGATTGTTGCAGTTCACAGGTTGGTCACTTCTCTTTTATCTTCTTTATTGCGCCTGAGCCACGCTTTTTCTCGCCTGCGCTTGGCTCTGGGTGCTCGCCTGAGCAGCGCTTTTACACAAAAAGCCCAAAATCTCGCCTGAGCAACCACCAGGCGCTATTGCCCCGCCTCGCTGCGCCTGAGCGCCTAGGCGCGCGCCTCACGCGCTTTTGACAACATAGCCTGCTGGTGGTTATCTGAAACTAAATAGGAAGTTTGTGGGGCTGGACGTTAAGGGTGGTAATCTTTTAAAACTGAAGATTCGGATGGCAGCGAGATAAGCGAACAATAGTGACAATGGATGAAGAAGATAGTGATGATGAAATGAGTGAAGGTAATGAGAAATCTGGTGTTACAAACAATGATGGAAGTTTAACATGAGTCGCTGGTGGGAAAGTTGGAAAGACTGAAGAATTCAAAAGAATTAGTTGCTCTTGAAAGGAAGAGTTTTACCGAAACCCGAGTTTTGTAAAAAAAAAAGTGAGCTTTATAGCATTTCAAAATGGCAAGAGGCTGAAACTACTAATGTAAAAGCTAAATTTGTTTATCATAAAGTAGTTTATCCATTGTTCTTGATTCATACTCGGGTTTTAGATGAACTGAAGAAGCATGAATGTACAACAGCCATGGGCTATTTAGACAGATTCACCAAATGGGTTACTTCATGCAAGTCAGTAGGTTAACTATTTACATCTGATCTGGGACAGTTGGATCAGTTATTTAGTTTACACATGGTTTCAAAGACTTTAATGATGGACGATAAGCCGTGCATGGCTTTATGACTTCCATTAGTGGGCTTAAAATAGTGAGCTTACAAGAAGGCAAGCAAAAATTAAGGTTCTGATCGAAATCCTAATAATTAGCTAAGCAGTTCATGTGGTAAAAAAATCAAATATCGGTCAAGGACCGATATTTGAGATATAGGTTATCGTGGTGGGATATCAGTAATTTTAATATCATGCATAATTTTTATATATAGCAATTTAACACTAACAATTCAATATACTCTCCTACCATTAACAAATGAACCTTTTGCAACTTGCAAAACACTAACAATTGTAGCAAGTAGGAACTCATTAAGACTTAAAACACTAACAATTAACATTTAGTAGCAAGTAGGAACTCATTAAAACTTAAAACACTAATAATTAACATGTAAGACTTAAAACACTAATAGCAGCAATAAGAAGAAAGACGAATGGTAGAACTAAGAAGAAAAGTATTGATATCGAGAAAATTGGTCAATATCACCGATAACGTCGGTACCGATATTCTGATTTCTGACCAATATTTTACATGAGGACCGATAACCGGTATATCGGTGATACATCGGTGATATATCACCGATTTAACTGCAAGATAATTAGGATGATATACTTCAAAGTTCAAACAATTTTGTTACCTACGGGCAAGATTAGGAGCCACGACAATTTGAATTATGGGGGTGACACAGGATTATCTTCTAGTTTAAATTTTAAAAGCTTATTTTCTGTTTTCTCTTTTTATTGGTGGTTATCTCTAAAATGTAGCATGAATATTGTTTCGTAGGAACATTTATGTTAGTTTTAGTTTTTATGATTATGTCCGAACTTTTAAGAGGGATGTGAGGGTTGATATTTTTACTAACACACAAAATAATACAGAAAAGTTACCATGATGTGGATATAAGTGGGCTTGATGAATTCCAAGAGTCGTCGGTAATGAGTAATCATCAAAACAGATTTTGTGGAAGTCATTAGAGCATTAACTGCTTTTGAAACGTCTCTTAGCGCGTCAACATCTAATCCAGAATCAATTTCATCCAATATCGCCAATTCTGCCCCAAGCACCTTTTCAGAAATAAAACGATCAAATAACAGAGATAAAAATATAGGGTTTCCTCAACATTATCATTTGAATTTGATCAGAAAAATATGAGAAACAGAATAGCATTTATTTAAGTCGACAAAAATAAGAAAGTAAAGAAACTACAGACATAAATTTTATAACTTGGAATGCATACCGCGAGTTGTAAAATTTCGTTTCGCTTCTTTTCACCACCACTAAATCCTTCATTCACATTTCTATTCAGAAACTCCGCCTTTATATTGACCATTTCCAACTTTGGCATGATGTAACCATAAAACTGCAATGGCATATTATTAGTACAACCAAAATTTACTCACCCAGTGTAGAAAAATTCAAAACAACCTGTAAAGCTATACAGAACTAAAACACATATGTAGTTCAAACGGATCTTGAGACAACAAACTCGATAAATATGAGGCCTATCAGTTTCCTTTGCTCAGAAATGTTCATAAGCTCCAGTTTACAAGTTCTCATGAACAAGTTTAGAGACCATATAAAAATTAAACTGTTGTCAAGACTAAAATAACTGAGTTAGAAACTATGAACCTGAAGTGGATCAAGCTCAGGTTGACCAAGTTTCCTTCGTCTGGCATTGTACGCCATCTGCAGAAAGTCACTGTTGCTGACTCCGGGAATTTCAACAGGAGACTGAAAGCTTAGAAAAAGACCAGCAAGTGATCGGTCTTCAGGTTCCATCTCAAGCAAATTCTCTCCCTTGAAGACAACCGACCCTCCGGTAACTTCATAGTCTTTGTGACCAACAAGAACCTACAAAATCATACACATATCAACACAACAAACAAGTAAACATTATATCAAAATATCACCAAAAAGAAAATTATGCAACTTTGATTGAACCTAATTCTCAACTACCAAAGATTTCAGAAAAACTAACCTTGGCAAAAGTACTCTTCCCAGAACCATTCTTGCCCATAATCGCATGAATCTAGTCAAAACAACAATTGAAACAGCATTAGAGCTTCTCCCAATCGAATACGCAATCAGGAAAAATATTATAACATTGTCACCATAGTTGTCAATAGCGAATAGCGGTCAATAGTGACAAACTACCTATATGCTACATAGCGATAGCGACGAAATAGCACCCACTATTTCATGTTAAGCGATAAAGTGGAGAAACAGAAAAATACATGTTATAAGACCAAACCTGAGGTAACGAGCAGTGGAGTTGAGGGAAAAAAAGCCAACATTTATGGCTATATACTACATAGCGACATATGACGTATAAGCTACTTAGCGCGCTATTGACAACTATGATTGTCAGTTTGTCACCTACTAAATGATTAATAAAAGAGAAAAATGCAGGATTCTTTTACAGTGATTGTCAGTTTAACATACACATTACACACATCAGCACTGTAACAGCTTTTGTTCAATCACATAGTTGGGTTTCAATTTCAATTTGAACAAATATTATTCTCATTTTAACAACAAATGAAACCTAACAAATATTATTTTCATTTTAACAATAAATGAAACCCTAGGTACCTAAAAAGTCAAACTATGACTACTTTTATGAACAAACTACCAAACTTCACTAACCAAAACATATTTCTAAACTTATCATATATCATAACCACTATAATTACAATCATATATCATAACCACTATAATTACAATCACATGAATATATAATTTAATATAATCGGATTCAACCTCGCCTTCGTAGATCGAGAGGTTAACGCCGTTAAGAATTTTCTGTCCGGATTCAGAGATAACGGCCGTGAGGTCCTTAACTTCCAACAGAAGCTTCGGCGGTCCGCCACCGCCGGAAGGTACAGAACCGGCGGTCGTTTCGGCGGCGAGTGTTGCGGTTAGTTTGAACGACGGGAATTTCCGGTGGAAACGGCGGTGACGGGGGAGGGTGGAGAGTGAAAAGACCGTGGAATTGGAGGTTGATTTTGTGGTGAGTAGAGGAGGTGACGGAGAAGAACGGCAGTTAAATCGGTGGAGTAGAGCCATCGTTGAGGGTTGCCGGAGGAGTAACGGCTGAATTGGGGTTTGATAATATAATAAGGTATGCCACGTGCAAGTCATGGTCAGGGGGTGGCTGGTAATAAGGTATGCCACGTGCAAGTCATGGTCAGGGGGTGGCTGGTAGCGTATCTTTTTTAATGTCATGGGCTTAATGGATTGGGCTTTGTAAGAAAATATAAACGGACAATCATCAAAATGATAGCTTCATTCTGGGTTTTTTTTTCTTGGGCCATCCATGATGGTACTGTCGCAGCTTGGAGTTTAAGGCCACTCGGGGCTAGAGGTGCACAAACCGGTTAATTTTAATAACCGGATCGGTTAACCAGTTATACCGGTTAATTTGACTTTTTGACTTTAACCGGTTAATGCTTTAACCGGTTATTACTGTAACCGGTTATTTTTTTAACTGGTCCGGTTAATTACTTTAACCGGTTCGGTTAATTAACCGGTTATTTTCGGTTATTAACCGGTTTTTTTTGCCTTTTTTTTGAATTTTTCGGTTAACCAGTCTATCGGTTAAAAAACCGGTTTAAAAAAACCGGTTAATAACCGGTTATTATACTAAACACTTATAACCGGTTACTAACCTACGGTTAAATAACCTATTGAACCGGTTATTCCTAAATCGGTTATTAACCGGTTACGGTTAATTAACCGGTTATTTTGTGCACCTCTACTCGGGGCGCTACGTGGTTGCACGGTGACCACGCGTTGTTTACCGTGGAACACTGCCGCCACTCTTGCCCATCACGTGTGAACAATAAAACACGTTGTAGTCATAATGCGTGGAGATGATGATTTTACCGTTGATATTCGAACGTTATTTGACCGTTGGATGATGAGAAAATTTAAAAAAAAAATAACCACTATATATATATCATCCACACAAATAAATATTTCACCCACACAAATACATAATTTTATACCACTTTCTTGCATAAAAATGGAATTTCCAACCGATTCGTTTCCGCTAGACACCGATAGCTCTTCGTCTTCCGACGATGACACGCTTGAATTTTTCAAGAAGGCGTATAACGAACTTGGAGGTTTGAGCTGCCCAAAGAAGAAAATGGTGGATCGTGATCATATACATGCCAACGAAGTGTTAATGAAGGATTATTTTGTGGAGAACACAGTCTATAATACCGAAACGTTTAGGGATCGTTTTCGTTTACCAAAAGATTTTGAGAGATGGATTATGTTTTCCATTGTGCAGACGAGTTTGGGATGGAAAGTCTTTAAAAGACTTTAATTCAATCTTTTTCAATTATTCCCTTAGGATATTACATAATTTACCAAACGAACCTTTCATTTTAGTTTTAATTTTAAACGACCTTGAACTATTGTTGTAACTAAAAAAACTATTATACTTTCAGGATTTACAATAACGGCCCCCGAAGTTTAACTAACTGAACTAACTTAGATTAACTTTAAAAAAAACCGCATTTAACCTAACAAACTGACTGAGTTTAAGAAATTTTCAATACTAATTAATTAAATTAATTAAGTAAATAAATAAATAACACTAAATTGATAATTGAATTAGGATAAATCCTTCAACGGTTGTTCATTTAGCGAAAATATTTTGTAGTTTCAAGAGTTAGGATTCGTATTTAGAAACGGGTCGGATCTTGGGAATCCATTTTGACAGATGTTACACGCCATTCGCCAACTAGCGACAAGTAACCCTCCCGATCAATTTGATGAATACTTAGCTATGTCAGAAAGAACTTCACGTGAATGTTTGCAATTCTTTTGTAATGCGATCATTAAATTGTATGCCAAAGAGTTTCTACGTAAACAGACGAGACACGACATCGCACGTATTTACGTCGCGCATGAGGCTAGATGACATTTTCCAGGGATGCTCGGTAGCATCGATTGTACACATATCGAATGCAAAAAAAGTCCAAGAGAGTTGCGAGGGGTGTATGTTAGGGCGACGTCAAAAGACCAACCATTATACTTGAAACGGTGACATCGAATGATTTATGGTTTTGGCATTCATATTTTGGTATTTCTGGTTCAAACAACAACATCAATATTTTTTTGGGAAATGGGGAGCCCCCGGGTAAACTTTTATTAATTTCTAAAAAAACGAGAATACAAACAGAGTTCAAATGTTTAAATGGCAACTCGCCATAAAAACAAAGAACAAAAAAGAGAAACATACATCAAAAAACACACAAAAAAAAAAGAAGAACACTAGAATTTGGAGCCTATCTTCATAAATCGCGCCATTTCATCGGTCTCCGACTCCACCTCAGCTTCATCCCCATTTACTTTTGTCAAACCATCATAATATTTTCTCATGTTTTCGGACCATGAACTATATTCTTCAATCTTCGGGCGGGTGCTAGTTTCCACAAACTTTTTAACTACTTCTATCTCATGCTCCCACAACCCAAGATCCGTGTCAAAACACTCTTCTTCATCCCGTAACGTACCAAAGCTATTTTTTGTGTTTACAATTTGGCTCGGCCTAGATCCAAAAGCCTGTTTTGATACATCAAAATATCCACTCCGTTTGGACTTCACTTTTGGGCCCATGACCTCTTATAAAATCGGCCCATCATGTTTCAAAAAGTTATCATGCAGACCTAAGCTAACCAGATCAAACCTTGGGCTTTTAGTAACCATCGATGGGCCTGTTACATTTTTATCCGAGCCCACATATTTGTTTTGCAGTCCAGCAGCCATTAAAGGTGGATATTCAACAAGCCCAGCTTCAACCGAACCCAGTTCAGCACTGTTATGAAGCCCAGCAGCCTTATCGCTGGGCTTCCTCTGATCCGTATCTTCTTTAGAGCCCATTACTGGGTTCGGCAAGTCTGATCTCAGCCCATTTTGTCGTGATGGACCAGGTTCCATTATATTAGGCCCACTATTGGATTTCTTAATCTGCCACATTGGACTTTTCCCTTTTGTTTTGGGCTCTCGGTTTCCTTACAACCTCAATAAACTCATCATTTTGGGCCTTATCCGTTTTAGACACCTTCAAATTTTTTTGCCATATCTTGATTTTTCAAACCCACTTGAATCTTATCAGTTTTAAGCTTACACTTGTCGACCGAATGTCCAAACACTTCACACATTTTACAATATGGGGGTTTCCATTTATACGAAAAATCTAAAAAGTATGACTTACCCGGAACACCATCGCACTTGGGGAGGTTGATTTTGACTTTATCCGGAAGCCCATTTGAAGCTTTTGCATCCACCAATATGCGCGCAAAATTTAACGGCCCCTCTTAGTCTCACATCTTTTGAATGTGGCTTGATTAGGCATTAACGGTTTTCCAACACAACTCACAATTTGTCCTATATTTCCACCATTCCATAAACTAAGTGGTAAGCCTTTTATGGTAACCCAAATTGGAACCGTTTTCGGATTCGGTTTAGTCAACACAACATTCGGATCCATACTTGAAGAACAAGGCGCACATTATCCACCAACCATGGGTTCCTTTCAAGAACTTGCAACATGCCATCTTCATGATCAAACTTAAAGAAGAAATACCCATTTCTATTCATATTAATTGATTTTAACCCATATTTATGTCACATCTTTATCAAATTTTCTTTCACAACCCAAAATGGCATAATGGCTCCAATAAAGTATCCATAAAGTTGAAAAACATTGGACGTGTATGACTTTTTCATAAAATTGCCCTCAATGTTTACTTCAAAAAATCCCTCGGCATTACGCTTGGGACCTTCATATGCCAATCGAGTTTCCCCATCTAAACATCATCACCTCTAAGTAACTTTTGAAATAGCTCATGATTCCAATATTTAGTCCCTCTAAGCGGATCAATTTTCGGAATGTCATCCTTAAAATTTATAACAGTTTCAAATTGCCCAAATTTCATAACACAAGGATAAAGAATCGGCCCTTGTACAATATCCGCAAATGTCACCTTTTTTTGGGCCTTGGCTTCAACAGCCGGCCCATCAGCAGGTTCAGTCACAACATTTAACATTTCAATAATTGGCCCAGATTCATTCTTCGAATTAATTGTAGTAAAATTACCTGGCCCAGCATCATGTTTCATATCAGCATTATCTTCTGAGCCCATAGCTGATGGAGCCCCACTAACAGTTGGGCTAGATACCCACCTTCCACTCTGATCCGATACAATCTCAGGTGGTCCCATCTTTACGCCAACTTCAGCATCAGTAATTTTCTCTTGATTGGGACCCACCACACAGCTATCCATCTGTCCCTCTATTTTATCATCCAACGGTTTAGAATGATTAGGGTTTTTGGAATTATGCAGATTGACAACCACTGCAGCCGCCATCTCACATTCCCCAACATTCCCTGCAGATGTGACATCATCATCACGAAACCCACAATTGTCCCCGGAATTAGGTCCCGATGAATTCTATGATGAAACAACCTTTACATTAGCCAGGGAATGTTCACATCGCTTCATCCATATGTCAAAATCACTCATTCCCGTCGATGATATATTCACCGGCGACAACGACACGGGATCTCTTACCATTGCCGGAATCATAATATTCCTTTTACTATAATCCAGAACATCATATAATGAAGCAACCTTAGGATTTTTTATAACACTCTCAACTGGATTTTTCATAATAGAAGGAGATGAGTTCACAGACTCATCTCAGGCCACCGTAAATGACGATCCAGATGATTCAAAACCCGAGTTCACCATTTTTTTGATGAAACAACCCTCGAACTACCAACATTTCCAGATGAACTTTCAATTGCAGAAACCGTAGGAACAGTGGACACAGGTTTACTCAACCCACATACCTCTGTTTCTTCACTTTTCTTAACATAACTTTCATCTTTCTTTTCAGCAACCATCGAACCCTCTGCATTCCCGCTTATCAGTTTATCCCACCATGAAGCTACTTGTTCTTTAATAACAGCGGCCTCCTCTCTCGTTGTAGATCTCGTATTATGAATTTTAGGTGGTGGTGTCTTCTTTTTCTTACCCATAACAACATAAGAACACTAGTTCTTCCTAAAAACACACATCGCAGATGTATAAGGTCGAAATAAAGGTGATGGACAGGAAAGAAAAGTGGTTAACGGTGGTAGACGGCGGTGCAAAGGTGTACACATCGTCGTTGTTTCAATGTGTAACGGATGGTACCGCACCCTTTTGTCCATTTTTTTGTTAACAGAAGATATTACAGACGAGGCTATCTTCTTGTGGATGGTATCTACCCATCATAGTCTGTTTTTGTGAATGCTCTTTCATTTCCTGTCAAGGTTAAAGAAAAGACGTTCAAGAAGTTGTAAGAATCGGCAAGTAAAGATGTTGAGAGGGCCTTTGGTGTTTTAAAGGGTAGATGAGGCATACTAAACCGACCGGCTCGTGCAATGAATAAAAAACAATCCATATCATAGTATATGCATGTATCATATTGCACAATATGCTAATAAAAGAAGATGTACGTGCAATATCTCCATATTAGGTGTCAAATCCTCCTACACAAGTTCCCGTTCACGAAAATGTCCAACAAGACTTGCGCAATGAAGAAATTCACTTTCGGTTGAGATATGATTTAATTGAACTTGTAGATTCTCTAGGTTTGGAATTTTTGGATTCGGACGAGGAATATGTTTTCTTTATGTATCTTTTTTATTTTTATATGTTTTTTTTAAGTTATAACCTAAAATATGTCTATAAATATAGTTTTTTATTTAAATATTGTTAACTTATTATTTAAAAAAAATCCCTCACTAGTGATGAGCACCCCTACTAAAATCTATCACTAGTGATGGAATCAAGTTCAATGACGTGGCGGACAATGATTGGGTGTGGTGAGTGATGGAAAGTGGAGCACCCCTTACCCCCTAAGAGGGAGAGTGTGTGTGTGTTTAAAGACCTCTACGGAGTGAAATGATAAATACGCCCTCATGTGCAAGGCATGTGACCTGATTTAACGGAAAATTTTATTTGGGTTAGGACTAGAAGACATACCGTGCAGTATTTTAAAACAATAAGTACAAAACTCGTCAATTTTATAGACAAAGGACATTGAAACTTGGTATACAGATAAAGGACAAAACTTGCAATTCACTCAATTTGGCATCTTTTTATCATTCCTTCCACCATCACACTTCTAGTTCACCAATCCGCTTTCCATCACATCACGTGTGATGATGGGATTTGTGATGGTGTTCAAGTGCCATCACTTGAACCCCGAACCTCCATCTAGGAGGTACCCCGTCCACCCTAATTGGTTATATTTTGTTTAAACATCTGGGTCTTCATTTTTTATCTTCTTCTCTAAAATTTAAAGATTTTTTTTTCTATTTTGCATCTTAGTCGGAATCTCCTTCTCTATCTTCAAAATTTAGAGTTCTATGAATAGTGATTCTCCTAGTATAAAGATCCAATGTTCATCTGTAACGCCCCAAAAATCCAGATGTTAAATATTCGAAATATGTCCTTATGCATTATATTATGAAATAAATATCTGGGCTATTTTACCCAGTTAAAGTTTATAAAAAAAAAACTAGTAAAAAGGATAAGTAGTGCCAATCATGTTTATTTGGCAAACACGAAGGACTAAAGTGGGATAAATAAAAGTTGGGTTATTAAAAGAAAAAGATCACACACACACACACACTTTCGTGTGTGTTCTGGATAGATCGAGCAGGGGCTCTCAAGAGCCCCAAACCCTAGTTCATCAAAAGCTTCAAATTGAAATTGAAGAATGAATCAAGGCCCAAATTCACAACCGAGCATGAGTTAGTGATCACCTTCACACGGGGATCGTAAGGTATGTCTTAAATCAAAGATTGGTGATCATGTGTGAAGTGGGTTATGTTCTAATCCGTAAGTTAATGTGAAATTGATCATGTATAAGTGTTAGAACCATCATATAGAACATAGGTTATGTATGGTTTGTGTTAATTTGATGTTTAGAGGTGAAACCCACTTGTTTTGGTAAGGATGATGACTTGAATGATCATCCATGTTCAATTCTTGTTGATTGTTGATGAATTATGATGGATATGATGAATTCTTGTGAGTGGAGTTGAGAGAAATGTGGTGGTGATATGTTTGATGTTTATGTGTGAATGTTATATGTTGATTGGTAGTACGATTTGATGAATTACATATGAAGTTAGAAGATTTATGCATAAATTAGTTGTACGTTATGCTTAGAAGGTGGTACGCACACCAAGCCTATGATAAAATGTATATAGTATCGTCCGTATAGTCGATTATGATGTTACGGGTATATGATGATAAGTCGATAGTTAAACATGGTTAATAGTTGACTCTCAAAAGTCAACTAAGTATAAGTAACATGATTTGACTCATTGTTGTAGAAGCAGGATTATAGGAAGTCGTTTGGGCATGTTATGTTAATATGCGTTAATTGTGATTACAAGATGAAGTACATGTGTTGGAAAGGATATGAAGTTGATTATATGTTTTATGCTTGTTAGAAATGATTAAGGAAAGTTAAGTGTGAAATATGTGATTGATATGATTGTTAACGTATACACATGAGTATGCTAATAAGAGCGTGATTTCGATGAAATGAAAGTATAGGAATCACGTCGAGACGGGCTCAAGCATGAGGAGTTAACGGGTCAAGAAGAGGCAAGGAATCGGATACGAGCATGGACGCATAAGGTAAGTGATTTCCGTAATCACTTCTTAGTTCGATTAAGTAATATGGTGTTTTAATTAACTAAACATGATGTTTGAGGTCAAATATGTATTGTAGACTTTCGTCGTAATTGACGGGATTAAAGTTGACCAAAATGCCCTTGATGGGTATTTTGGGCAAACGATCTTAAAAGTAGTTGAGAAACAATTTATTCGATTAGTGTAATGTTTTGATCAAGTACGAAAGTGAGGAGTATGGTTTTATAAGATAGAAACGTTTTAATGCGCAATTACCCTTAACGGGTCAAAATAAGTTTTGAGCGCAAACGGGTGGGATAAGATGTAAGGTATCCGGGAATGAATCTTTTATGACAAATGACCTTGATATTATCAATTCATATGAAGTTAAGGTCAAACAAACAAGTTAGGTGATAGAATTATGAACGGGTCAATTCTTGGTAAAAAAGGTAGTAAGCCGAAGACTTAAAATTCTGGAATTTTGTTAATTCAGATGTCGGATCTTAACTCCATAAGATGGGGAATTAAATTACGGACGCGTAGGAAAAAGAATCGGGTAAAACGGACCAATAAAGAAGAAGTTATGACCGTTTCCGTGAAATGCGATCGTGCTGGGAATATGCAGCATTGTGCTGCACATGTTCTGTGAAAACAGGGGCTTGGCGTGACGCCAAGGCCCTTGGCGTCACGCGAGGCCCCCCTTGTTTGGCGAAAATTGTTCGTTTGCTCCGTTTTGGCTTGGGAACTCGTTTAAACGCGTTTTAAGTTGCGTATGACTAATTTAACTTATGTTTTATGACCATTAGGGTAAGCGCACATGTAGATAGGTATGTAGGTATGTTTGTATATCTCTATACACGTATGTGGAAATGTAAGAAAGCATGTATGTATCTACGTGGGTATGTTTATAAGTATGTGAGCAAGAATAAGCGGATATATGATGGTATGTATGAGAGTAGGCATGTATGAGTTTGGTATGATGCACGTAGGGTTGTATGTATGTAAATATGTATAAGGTCATGAGTGTACGTAATGATGTTGGTATGTGTACATGTAGATACGTATTTAATGATGTAGATGTGTGTATATGTAAGTATGCATGTAGATTGGCATGTATGTGTGTGAGCAAGTATGCAAGTAGGTATGTATGCATGTGTGTACGTATGTATATATGGAGATAATATGTATGAAGTTTAGGTATGTATGTAAGTCTTCCGGTATGATTAAGTGTTTACGTTGTTTATTCGTGTACCTGGAGTTATATGTGAAATGCAGGAATAACCAAGAAGTCTCACCACGGATGGTATGACAGGATCGAAAAGCTGGGACGTAAAGAGTTAACGAAAAGAGAAGTAAACGTGAAAACCTTGTAGGTTTATAATGCGTACTAATGTTGTGAATTTTATGTGGTGAACGCAGGTAGTACCAGTCATGAGGATATCCAAGGATTGGAGATCGAGGATCGAGTCACAAGATAGATTGTACGGGAGTGTTGAGTACGTAATGGAGTGAAGCTAGGTTATGGCTTCTTATTGAAAATAAGTTTAATAAATGTATTTATTGTGAGAGAATTAATCTTAAAAAAATGAATTTAAGTGCGTCAAGGTGTTTGTAACGAAAGAATTTTTTATGGTACGATTTTCCACTGCGACTTTAGTCAGTTACGAATTAGGGTGTAACAAGTTGGTATCAGAGCCCTGGTTTGAGGGAATCAAGTACGAGAAGGTAAGTACTTGAACTCAAACTTGTGTGCTCTTGAGATAAGAAACCCGTACAATCTAAGACTCGATCAAGATCCAAAGGTAAAAGCTAATGTAAGTATGTACTTATGTATACGTATAAAGAAACTGACGGTGTTGTATGTGCGAGGTAAGCATAAGTGTTTGAAGAGGATGATATGTGAACGCAGTTTAGGATGAATACTAAGGCAGGCAAAGAGGTAATAAGCCAAATTTGAATCCAGGTACGTAAATTCGATATGTGGGTATATGTAAATTCATTAAGAGAAGGAAAATGTTAAATGAAGGATAATGATAGCATAGTAATGAAGTACTGAAAGTGATACACGCGCCGAAACCTGAGTCTACGGACATAAGGTGACAATTACATGAAGGCACGAAACTACTATGTGGATTGTGTACCTGGCCAGTACACGAGAAACGTATGACGTTCGTGAGATCATGATAATTGTTACAGGTATGTCCGGTAGAGTTGGGTAGCGGGCGGGCGTGTGGGTGAAATGGGAAGTAATACTCTCGGGAAATTGAGAGTATCATGTAAGAATGAAAGACATGCCCGATAAGAATGAAGAAGGTTGAATCCGTGATTAAGTGCGGATCAACAAGATATGAATAATATGTTTGAATCCGTGAGACGGATTCAGGGAATGAAAGGTATGAATGCGATGTTTGAATCCGTGAGACGGATTCAAGGATGAAAGGCATGGATGATATGTTTGAATCCGTGAGACGGATTCAAGGATGAAAGGCATGGATGATATGTTTGAATCCGTGAGACGGATTCAAGGATGAGAGGCATGGATAATATGTTTGAATCTGCGAGAAGGATTCAAAACGCAGAAGTAATGAAAGGCATGAATGTAATGTTTGAATCCGTAAGGCGGATTCAATGAATGAAAAAGCATGAATGATGCGTCTGAATCCGTGAGACGGATTTAAAAAAATGCCTAACGGGTCATAGAAACAAGTATAAAGTAAAAGGTGATAGTATAATAGACGAAGTTTTGTATAAGTTACGTGTTAGATGTGTTAGTAATTGACTCGTAGAAGTCAGAATGATGACGGGCTGTGACCCGGACAATAACTTGAGTATGGGCGGGAATGGTAAGCTTGGTAAGGAATATTGAAACGATGTAATAAGGTCTTTGCAAGTAAGCATGAATGGAAGGAAGTACGAGCGTGTACTTCAGTTGGCGAAATGATTAATAGAATGAAAGGATTGCATGTAAGAGTTAGAATGTGTAGTACGTTATAGTAGGTACGTAGGAAATTGTAGAAGAGTTATAGGTGGGTAATCACCTAGTGTAATGAATGTTTAAATGACATATGTTAACCGCCGATGTTGTTGATGATAATGTTAAAACTATTGATGTGATGCAACCAATCGTATTGGTGAAAGGAGGTGTACGAGCGGAAGCTCATTACACGGAGGAATGAAACCTGGCCTGTACGGCTAGAACTCGAGGAGAAGATGGTCGATCTAGGTTGCGGGCCGTTAGTTTAAGAAATGAAAAAGGAGGTTAGTAAAATGTTTAACTCATGTTGGATAGATATGAACTAGTATGGCACATTTATATATGAAAATTAAGCAAGGCATGAAGTGAAAGTAATAGTAATATGAAACGAACGAAATGATTTAAAGGTAACGTAAAGGTATGCAAGGTATAAGTAACTGTAGAAAATGTAGAATAAGGTTAACATTAAAGTTAAGCACGTATATATGTGACTATGAAATAGTAGTTTTGCGAGGTAACAAAACAAGAACTAAATGTTAAATAATATATGTATAGAATGAAATCTTAAGAGATAAGATGAATCTGGTAGATCCGTTATGAACAGATCATATGAATGGATGTATGATTACAGATTGAGGAAGTATGTGTATTGACCCGTTATTGACAGGTTAAGGAAATGAAAATGATATGCGAAAGTATGACAAGGAATGTATGGAATTGTTATGAAGAAGTCAATTATATGAATAATTTATGAATCGACAATGGATAGTTACCTATTATTATGATGGATCTATCGAAGTTAGCTATAGATGAGTGGGTACAAATTACAAAGTAAGATAGTATAGACGACGAAAATGATATGAATAATGAAATAAATATAAAGGAATGTTAGTAATGGTAAGTTGCAATTATTTCAAGCAAATAAAATGATGAATGAACCGCTAGCTACGAAGTACGTTAGCAGCAAGCATTACTTAGTGAAAGAAACAGTAATAAGAACTCTGGGATGAGTTCTTGAAGTGGGAGGATAGTCATTGTGATGGGCTCGTGGTCGTGTTGAGGGGACGTAGAGAAGGAATAATTAGTGTTAAATAAAGGTAAGAAAGGTTTCGGGGACGAAACCTCATTTAAGGTGGGTAGACTTGTAACGCCCCAAAAATCCAGATGTTAAATATTCGAAATATGTCCTTATGCATTATATTATGAAATAAATATCTGGGCTATTTTACCCAGTTAAAGTTTATAAAAAAAACTAGTAAAAAGGATAAGTAGTGCCAATCATGTTTATTTGGCAAACACGAAGGACTAAAGTGGGATAAATAAAAGTTGGGTTATTAAAAGAAAAAGATCACACACACATACACACACACACACACTTTCGTGTGTGTTCTGGATATATCGAGCAGGGGCTCTCAAGAGCCCCAAACCCTAGTTCATCAAAAGCTTCAAATTGAAATTGAAGAATGAATCAAGGCCCAAATTCACAACCGAGCATGAGTTAGTGATCACCTTCACACGGGGATCGTAAGGTATGTCTTAAATCAAAGATTGGTGATCATGTGTGAAGTGGGTTATGTTCTAATCCGTAAGTTAATGTGAAATTGATCATGTATAAGTGTTAGAACCATCATATAGAACATAGGTTATGTATGGTTTGTGTTAATTTGATGTTTAGAGGTGAAACCCACTTGTTTTGGTAAGGATGATGACTTGAATGATCATCCATGTTCAATTCTTGTTGATTGTTGATGAATTATGATGGATATGATGAATTCTTGTGAGTGGAGTTGAGAGAAATGTGGTGGTGATATGTTTGATGTTTATGTGTGAATGTTATATGTTGATTGGTAGTAGGATTTGATGAATTACATATGAAGTTAGAAGATTTATGCATAAATTAGTTGTACGTTATGCTTAGAAGGTGGTACGCACACCAAGCCTATGATAAAACGTATATAGTATCGCCCGTATAGTCGATTATGATGTTACGGGTATATGATGATAAGTCGATAGTTAAACATGGTTAATAGTTGACTCTCAAAAGTCAACTAAGTATAAGTAACATGATTTGACTCGTTGTTGTAGAAGCAGGATTATAGGAAGTCGTTTGGGCATGTTATGTTAATATGCGTTAATTGTGATTACAAGATGAAGTACATGTGTTGGAAAGGATATGAAGTTGATTATATGTTTTATGCTTGTTAGAAATGATTAAGGAAAGTTAAGTGTGAAATATGTGATTGATATGATTGTTAACGTATACACATGAGTATGCTAATAAGAGCGTGATTTCGATGAAATGAAAGTATAGGAATCACGTCGAGACGGGCTCAAGCATGAGGAGTTAACGGGTCAAGAAGAGGCAAGGAATCGGATACGAGCACGGACGCATAAGGTAAGTGATTTCCGTAATCACTTCTTAGTTCGATTAAGTAATATGGTGTTTTAATTAACTAAACATGATGTTTGAGGTCAAATATGTATTGTAGACTTTCGTCGTAATTGACGGGATTAAAGTTGACCAAAATACCCTTGATGGGTATTTTGGGCAAACGATCTTAAAAGTAGTTGAGAAACAAGTTATTCGATTAGTGTAATGTTTTGATCAAGTACGAAAGTGAGGAGTATGGTTTTGTAAGATAGAAACGTTTTAATGCGCAATTACCCTTAACGGGTCAAAATAAGTTTTGAGCGCAAACGGGTGGGATAAGATGTAAGGTATCCGGGAATGAATCTTTTATGACAAATGACCTTGATATTATCAATTCATATGAAGTTAAGGTCAAACAAACAAGTTAGGTGATAGAATTATGAACGGGTCAATTCTTGGTAAAAAAAGGTAGTAATCCGAAGACTTAAAAGTCTGGAATTTTGTTAATTCGGATGTCGGATCTTAACTCCATAAGATGGAGAATTAAATTACGGACGCGTAGGAAAAAGAATCGGGTAAAACGGACCAATAACGAAGAAGTTATGACCGTTTCCGTGAAATGCGGTCGTCCTGGGAATATGCAGCATTGTGCTGCACATGTTCTGTGAAAACAGGGGCTTGGCGTGACGCCAAGGCCCTTGGCGTCACGCGAGGCCCCCCTTGTTTGGCGAAAATTGTTCGTTTGCTCCGTTTTGGCTTGGGAACTTGTTTAAACGCGTTTTAAGTTGCGTATGACTAATTTAACTTATGTTTTATGACCATTAGGGTAAGCGCACATGTAGATATGTATGTAGGTATGTTTATATATCTCTATACACGTATGTGGAAATGTATGAAAGCGTGTATGTATCTACGTGGGTATGTTTATAAGTATGTGAGCAAGAATAAGCGGATATATGATGGTATGTATGAGAGTAGGCATGTATGAGTTTGGTATGATGCACGTAGGGTTGTATGTTTGTAAATATGTATAAGGTCATGAGTGTACGTAATGATGTTGGTATGTGTACATGTAGATACGTATTTAATGATGTAGATGTGTGTATATGTAAGTATGCATGTAGATTGGCATGTATGTGTGTGAGCAAGTATGCAAGTAGGTATGTATGCATGTGTGTACGTATGTATATATGGAGATAATATGTATGAAGTTTAGGTATGTATGTAAGTCTTCCGGTATGATTAAGTGTTTACGTTGTTTATTCGTGTACCTGGAGTTATATGTGAAATGCAGGAATAACCAAGAAGTCTCACCACGGATGGTATGACAGGATCGAAAAGCTGGGATGTAAAGAGTTAACGAAAAGAGAAGTAAACGTGAAAACCTTGTAGGTTTATAATGCGTACAAATGTTGTGAATTTTATGTGGTGAACGCAGGTAGTACCAGTCATGAGGATATCCAAGGATTGGAGATCGAGGATCGAGTCACAAGATAGATTGTACGGGAGTGTTGGGTACGTAATGGAGTGAAGCTAGGTTATGGCTTCTTATTGAAAATAAGTTTAATAAATGTATTTATTGTGAGAGAATTAATCTTAAAACAATGAATTTAAGTGCGTCAAGGTGTTTGTAACGAAAGAAATTTTTATGGTACGATTTTCCGCTGCGACTTTAGTCAGTTACGAATTAGGGTGTAACATCATCATCTCTATAAATGTTTGTGTGCATATAAGAATCTGAAAAAGAGAATGTTTTGTGAGTGAGATAGAGATGGAGAATATGGTAGGTTAGATAAGTTTAAAGATTGATGATACTTAGTTAAATTATAGAGATGAAGATGCAGATTTCACTGTGAATGCTCAAATACATGGTAACTTGGGTGTGAAAATATTAATTTATCAAGTAAATACTATACTTCCAAACATATGAGTATATTGTTTGGTCCATGCAATTTTAATGATTCAAATAAAACTAATGTACTTTTTAAGAGCATTTTAGTTTGGTCTATGCAAATTTAATGATTCAGATAAAACTAATGTACTTTTTAACTCATTAGAAGGATGAACTCGCTACATATCTTCTTTGTTTTGATCCAGATCTGCAAAACATAAACAACTCATTATAAAGGGTCAGAGACCGGAGTGTCGGGACCACCCTCTGATGCTTAAGTCAGTATTAGATTCAAAACCATTGACATAAATGTGAATGTAAAAGCGTATAAGCATGATAGTATGTAGAGAGAATTCTAGGGTTAGAAAATAATTAAAGAGGAGACTTCTATTTATAGAATCCTTATGGGCTTAATCATAACGAGCCATTTCTAACTTGGGCATGCCAAAATTAAACTTATATGGATTGGGCTTATATTAGGTTTTTGTTTATTTGAGAGGATACCTCTGAATTAACCAAAGTCAAAGAGAGTGACAAAGTAAAAAAAAATAGATTATGACCTAATAAAATCATACATTTTTTTATGAACTAGGATTGCGACCCGCCGCAATGCGGCGGGGATTCTTTAGTTATAACTAAGTCAATCTAGGACCCGCACGTTATGTTAAACCTACGGGGAAAAAATAGACGATGTAAAAACGTTCACCCAAACACGCACGTTGCGTCGTGTTAACTCGCAAAATTTAGAACGAAACGTAAAACCGTTAAATCAAAGACACACGTTGCGATGTGTTAAGGCACAAAATTTAGAACCAAGCATAAAGCGAAAAATTTGCGGAAAATAAAAACTATAAAGGATCAAAGTTGAAAGTAAAAAAAGTTGTGAGGATAGATTGTAAAAGATAAAAAATTTTGGGTTAAAAGTAAAAAAAAAAAAATAGTTTTGGGTGAAAAGTAAAAAAATCAATTTTTTTTGGAAAACCCCCAAAGCCAACGTTACGACAACCATATGCGTAACCATTTTTTCTTTGAAAACCCCTTAAAGCACACCCCGCAGTGCGGTGGGGCGTAAAACGGTGTGTCAAATAGTACTAATGTCACACAACCGTCATCTACCACCAACACTGACTCGACCTACGATATGCGTGTTGCGACAAACCTGTCAATTATGGAAAAATAGAGGTAAAAACGTTGAACAACACATGCACGTTGCGTCGTATTAACTCAAAAAATTTAAAACCATACGTAAAACGAAAATTTGCGAAAGATGAAAAGTACAAGTGACAAAAATTGCGAAGTTAAATTGCAAATAATGAAAAGTTTTGGGTTAAAGTTAAAAAAACAAATTATGTAGGGTTAAAATTGAAAAAGATAAAAACCTTTTGGTTAAAAGTAAAAAATCAACTTTTTTTTGAAAAACTCACAAAGCACAATGTACAAATGCTTATGCACAAAAAACTTGCAAACTTATATATGGAATAATAATATGAAGGATATAGTACAACACTTTAAAAGTAACTCAAAAGTGCAAATGGTAAGAGAGTTTTGTTGTTTTAACGAGGGATCAAGGTAAAACTACGATTTTTATTCATATTTTTTAAGAGGTTTCGGCTTTGATATGTTTTAAATTACACATAGATATAGATATAGGGGCTGTTTGTTTACCACTTAATGAGGCTTTTAATGGTTCAGGTCTCTTACTGGTTCAGCACTTAATGGTTCAGACTGTATGTTTCATGAGCAGATGTCTGAATGGTTCAGACATTTGCCTCTGAATGGTTAAGCATTATACAGAGTCTGAATGGTTAAGACCTCTAATCTGAATTGGGCAGTCATTTGCCTCTGAACGGTTATGCATTATACAGGCTCTTAATGGTTCAGATCTCTTATTGGTTCAGCACTTAATGGTTCAGACCTCTTACTGGTTCAGCACTTAACCATTCTGATGTTGCCAAACAGCCCCATACTTTGGTTGGATTTGGTACTTAAATGTTTTATATGGTGTTTTGTATGGTGTTTTGTATGTTAGAACAAAGAATAGGAGTATGAATACCGGAAGGGGTGCTGAGTTATGGGTAAAGTTGGTGGAAAAGTCAAAAGTTTAGGAGTAGGAATACGGACAAATAAGGAGGAATATGGTTCGTATCCTAGAGCATGAGGAAGATTCTGAGTATGTGGTCGACCGCCGCCTTTCAAAGTGTCAATTCGGTCCATATGGCTCGGATATGGTATGTATGTCGTCCATCGGGGAAGTGTTTGAGATTGAGTTTGAAAATGAACTAATAAGTTAAAAAAGTGTTTGGCATTACAAAAAAAAAAAGGTGTTTTTTTATATTTTTAATAAGGAGTGTTAAGATGTTTTCAAAAATCACAAAAACTTCACTTTTTAAATGACTTTTGGCTTTTTAAACATAAAATTACATATCTAACCTCACTCTTTAAAATAACGACTAAACATGGAAACTTTCCGTATCTTTTTTGTCATTTTACTATTTCTCACCATAAAAGTTAATTCACACATTTTTTTTAGAAACTCCTTGAGAAAGTAATAAGTCAATAAAACACTTTTGATTAAAAAACACTTTTAGAATTAAATAAGCAATCCCAAACACGTTTTCACCTATTTATTCATCTTTAACAACTGTGTTTGTGGGATTTTGAAAACCAACGTTTTCACCTATTTATTCATCTTTAACAACTGTGCTTGTGGGATTTTGAAAACCAAAGCAACTGGGACGACTTGTTAGCACTTTTGGAGAAGAATTAGACCACCTGCAGTGGCCCTATTTGGGGCGTTTTTTGTGCCCGAAAACACCAAATCACGCCGGGGATCCACCCCTGGGCGTGTTTGGCTTGTTTTTTTTGTTTTCGCGTGATTCAAATCACGCTTTGAACATTTTGAGTTGGCCAATAACATTTAATCTTCTTTTTTTGGTGCAATAGTTTTTTTGTTGGTTTTTTTATTTTTATTTAATTGTTTACACCCTTTTAACACAACGCCCACATCCCCACTACACCTATTTTAGAAAAAACGCTCAATAATGCCCCTTGCTGACTGTACTGCCACATGACGGAAAACGCCTAAGGGTGGGAACATTATTCACCCTTACCACTACGCATGATCTTAGAGGCATCTTACACCTAAGTTTGGATTTTGCACCCGGTTAAAACATCTTAAATGTTAATCAGCTTGGTCTCCATTCATAGTTACGTACTTTAATTTTCTTTTCATTATCAGCCATGAATGTTATTGAGATTGCTTTGTTATTTACAATTGACTGGTTGGTTTCATTATATCATCTAGGGTCAGATGAATCAAAACATGTTTTGACTTTTTAGTTTGGCTTTATATATGACTTATGTTTATTTTCATGAAAATTTTATTTTTCTTTCTCTTTGTAATGTGTTTGTATGTCAATTCATGTAGGTTTTATATTTAACTAGTTGATTTTCCGTCCACGCGTTGCGGCGGTGACCCAATGACTGCAAAACGCGTGTCAGTAACGGCAAGCAGATACCGAATATCAAAACATAAATAAAAATATCGTGAAAAGGATAGTCACTCTGTCCTAAAAAAACGATTTTAAATAAACTAATATATAATGATAGGACCCACACGTCCTACATTGTGGCGGGGTCACAATGACTGCAAAACGCGTGTCAGTAACGGCAAGCAGATACCGAATATCAAAACATAAATAAAAATATCGTGAAAAGGATAGTCACTCCGTTCTAAAAAAACGATTTTAAATAACCAAATATATAATAATAGGACCCACAGTACGTCTTACACGTTGGAAATTCGGTTGTTTTCAGTTCAGTTATTACGGTGCTAACACGTTAAAATATGGATGAGCTCGGTACCGGTAACGAAAGTACTGACCCGGAAAATCATCAAAATTAGGTACCGGCACCGAAAATGCTCGGTACAATACGGTATGGTATTTGAAGGTAAAAATCAATAAATACAGGTTTGGTGCTAGACCGTTGTCGAACCGAAAGTAACGATTCTGAAAACGCCAAAAGGTGGGAACCAAATTGGTACCGAAAATGATTTGGTATAGTAAATTTGGTACCGATACAATATTGGTTTGATTACAGGATTTGATACGATTTGCTCATCAATAATCTAAATATCCAAGTTAATTTTACATGCTAAAATCATTCATTACAGAAAAAGACAAAAAATAAAGCAAAATAAGTTGTTGTGTATATAAAACCTCATTCAAACGAAATACAGTTTACTTACTGTGTGTATGGAAAGTAATCTAAACGTGCAATTACTTTCATTGCTACGTTGCTACATGATTTGATGAGCTCGGTACCAACTGGGACGGAAAATACCGTTACCCAAATCCCCAAAACTGGGTTCCGGTACCGAATATATCTGGTACGGTACGGCTCGGTACGCGGCATTTGAGGGTAAAAACCGATGAATACCGGTGCCGAAAATACACCCGATTTGGTAAATTTGATACCGGTACCCTATACCAGCTCATTCGTTATGAATATTACTATTCATTTAATTATATTTTTCTATATATATATTGTTTACTGTTCATTCAATCCTCCTTTTAATATATTGTAACACCCTTAAAATTTCTACTTGAATTTAGTAATAATTCATAAGATTTTATACAAAAGATGTCTAAATTAAAGCCTTAGTTTCAAGAACCAAGTTCTAAGGTAACAAACATTAGTTATCTACCGACTAATTAAAACATCCATAAGTTGTTTAACAAACGGTTTACATCATAACATTGTTTAAACAGAGTTAATTTATGCGGAAGCTTCAAAAGTTCGTGTTCGGTTCTTCAAAAACTTGCTTGACCGCCGTCCGTCTTTCTTGAATACCTAAGAACTGAAATGTTTACATTAAACATTAGTATTAGAATAATTAGAAATGATACTTAATCGAAACTACGATCAAAGTGGATTCGATTAGCTATGATTATACAAAAATTATAAAAAAAAATTCCAGGCTCTTACGGTTCCTACCGTAAGTTACGGTAGTCATTTTACAATTCTGGTCCACCATAACTCAGAAGAAACCCACCGTAAGGCTTTGGCCTCTACCGTAAGTTACGGTGGTACCGTAACTTACGGTAGCCTCTGCAAATATATGTTTTGACTGATTTGTTGGTTTTGCCCAAACAAATTTCTCGGATCTTTCATTCTAACAACCCAAAATACTAAATTCTTGTAATTTGATATGTCAATTATCAATCGATAAACAAAGACAATCAATCATATTACGAAGCAATACCCATGCTTTATTTGATTATTCGACCCGTTTGGCTCATCTATGGAATCCTCCAATATGATGACTACCAACGAGATTCTATAAATCCTTGACCTATTATTCAGTTTGGCGAACACCATTGCTTTTAAAGTTTACACACCTCTATTCTTCAATACGTCTATACATAACTTAGCAAGTTTAAATTAACGTAACGGGTCAAGTTACATACCTTCAAAGTAAGCCTTTTAAACGCGATTCGCCACCCGCTTGTCCACTTGACGCTCCTGCGTCCTTTCATATAGAGTCCATTTATAACATGTTTAGAACTCCCTTTTAAACCATGTATCGCATAGTAAACTGAAACATTATAATTGTGCGTTTCAACTTTGAATTTCAGTTTTAACCCTTCTTTGAGGCATTTTCACAAACACTTTAAGGGCAGATTTTTACATGATTAAATATCAAGTCTCTAGCTTATCATTTAGCCTTAATTTCACATCAATCAACCATTTTACATAATTGTTAGCTTCTAGAATTCAGAAATCACTTCAAAATTGTCAAATTACACTAGAACCACACCCAATTTCCTAGTGTTTATCAAGTTCTACAAAACCCACTAATCACCTACAATGGTGTTCATGGATTTTACTAAGATTTCACATGATTTCAACTTGTATTTGTCTAGGGTTTGTCCCTAGACTCTATATTGTCCCTATTTCATCATAAACAAACATGCAACCATAAATATCAGATTTCCCCAATTTCATGAGAATTTCAAGTTGAGAGTTTTCATTAAATTTTACATACCTTGTAATCCTCTTGTGATGAGGATCAGTAATTTACATTCGGACTTTGATTTGGACTGAGTTTGATCCTTCAATTTAGAGATTTTGTGAGACTTAGGGTTTTGATGAACTTGGTCGCCCCCCTGCTCCTTGTCTGATCGATCTCACACACGTATGTGTGTTTGAGATTTTTATTTTTCTTGTTTTAATTATATTAGTTTCAATTTAAACACTTTCAGCCCCTCAACTATCATTTGGTTCTAACTTTTAGTGTTTTAACCCATTGTAAGTCACTACAAGGCTTTTACCTAACTAGGTTATTTTAATCCTAGTTAGTTCACTGGTTTATTTAGCAACATTATATTTAAAAGAGTAAACTGCCATTTTGGTCCCTGTGGTTTGGCCAGTTTTGCCACTTTAGTCCAAATCTCAAACTTATTACATCCAGGGCCCTGTGGTTTGCATTTTGTTGCCATTTTAGTTCAAAATCCAAAAAACCCCATTTTTTACTGTTGAGATCTGCCTATTTTGTCCTTTAGTGTAGGGGTATTTTGGTCATTTATGTTTTATTTAAAGCAATTCATTTTATAAAAACCCCAAAATATAAAAAACCCCAGATAATCATCATCTTCAACCTCAACCCCTGATCATCATCATCTTCAACCTCATCATGTTCAACCTCATCATCTTCAACCACCACCACCCCCCTCTCGCCGCCAAGCACCACCACCTGAAGATACAGATCTGAGTTCAAAAACACCACGAATTTACAACCTGCAACTTAATCTTAGATTCATAAACACCACGAACTTCAATCTTAGATTCATAAACACCACCACCCCCCTCTCTTCTTCTTCGATGCAGCAACAACAATATCTTTATTTCCTTATCTCAGATCTGCAGCAACAAATAAAAAAAAAATCTTCGTTTTCTGAATTTACAACAAAAAAAAAATGATTCTTTTACACAACAACAATATCTAGTCGACCTTATCGCGGATCTGAAACATAAATTCTTCTTCGTTTTCTGCTTCATTCTTTCACCGCCACCACCGCCACCACCAATCTCTCTGATCTCTAACCCCCACCACTATCTAATCCCCCTCAAACAACATCAGATCTCAAAAACAATCAAACAACATCAGATCTCATTTTCTTCTTCTACAACAGACGAGCAACAATATCATCACCACCACCACCGTACCTACCACCACCACCACCACCTCCTCCACCGTCTCTCTCTTTTTCTCTCTCTCTCTCCTCCTGCCGCCACAAACCACCACCCCCACCACCGCATCATCCCCACCACCACCATCTCTCTGCATCATCCCCACGAAATCAGGTTAGATCTCTCTCTAAACACACTCACCGCCGCCACAACCACCACTAGCACCAGCACAATCCCCATCTTCCACCGTAAACCAATCAAACCCACTAGCATCATCGTTCGGTGCAAACACCGTCAATCCAATCAAAGCTCCAGATTCAATCGATTGATTATCAGCATCCTCCGTGGAAGCTTGTGAGAAGGAGGGTTTAAGGGTTTTCTTGCTTTTGTTCACCATTTTTGTTTGGTGTTCTTGATTTTGCCTCTGCTCACCGTTAGGGTTTCCACTTTCCATCTGGGTGGCGACGGTGTTCTTGATTTTGGGTTGGGTGTTCTTGATTTTGCCTCTGCTCACCGTGGAAGCTTGTCTGGTGTTCTTGATTTTGGGTTGGGTGGCGACGGTGGTATTGGTAGTTTAGAGAGAGAGAGAGCAGAGTGAGAATATGAGAGAGAGAGAAAGTTCTGTATGTGTAGGTATATAATATATATATAATTGTTTTAGGGTATTTTATATACATAATTCAGTTATAATAATTACAAAATGCCCAAAATGCCCCTGATAATAAAGACAAAATATAAGGGTTTAAGTAGGAGAATCTGGTCAAATTTGAAATTTGGACCAAAATGGCAACAAAATGCAAACCACAGGGCCCTGGATGTAATAAGTTTGAGATTTGGACTAAAGTGGCAAAACTGGCCAAACCACAGGGACCAAAATGGCAGTTTACTCTATTTAAAATAAATGATTTGCATTTTCGGTGTGTTACAAGTCCACCCCCCTTAAAAGGGTTTCGTCCCCGAAACCAAAGTACGTACCGAATAGTGTGGGGTAGAGACGTCGCATCTCTTCTTCGGATTCCCATGTAGTGTCCGAACCTTTCCTATGCTCCCACTTGATCTTGACTTGATCGATTTGTTTATTTCGCAAGTGCTTAACCTTTCGATCTAAAACTTCTATGGGCCTTACAATATAATTCAAGCGATCATCCACTTCGATATCATCGTAGTGAATATAAGTTGTCTCATCCGCTAGACACTTCCGAAGATGTGACACATGAAATGTGCTATGAATTCCACTTAGTTCCTCCGGTAGTTCAAGGCGATATGCTACCTTTCCTACCCGTTCTATAATCACAAACGGCCCGATAAACCTCGGACTTAATTTTCCTCTTTTTCTAAACCTGATAACCCCCTTCCATGGGGATACTTTGAGCATGACTTTGTCACCAACCTGGAATTTGATTGGCCTATTCCTTTTGTCAGCATACGCCTTTTGTCTATCTTGAGCCGCTTTCAAGTGCGCCCGAACCACATCAATCTTTTCATTAGTGGCTCGTACTATATCTTGGTGGGCGAGTTCACGTGGGCCCACTTCACCCCAACATACCGGGGTTCGTGTCACACCCCCAAAATCCACACACGGAGTACTACCGCTTGGAGGCGTGACATGACCAGGATCAAGCCACCAATCATATTGAACATAAGTATAAAGTAAAAGTCATTCATCAATACGATAGGTGTTTCCAAAACCAAATATAAACAAGTGTGTAGCGGAAGCAATAATGTAAAACCCAACATAAGTTTAAGTACAAAATGTTATAATGTTTAACAACACGTTCACGATCCATGTCCACAACGACCGTGCCTCCCGTGCAAGCTCCAAAAGTACCTATGGTCCTGCAAGGCATGTAACAGAGAGTCAACAACTAGTTGAGCGAGTTCACAGTTGGTTATTCAGTTATAGAGTTCGTTTCGTAAATCAGTTGTTCGTTTTGTAAACCATGTTTCTCATTAATTTCTATCGCGGTCCTCCAGACATCTGTGCGAAGGTTAGTGGCCGTATCGCGGCCTTTTCAGGCATCTGTGCGAAGATTAGTGGCCGTATCGCGGCCTTTTCAGGCATCTGTGCGAAGATTAGTGGGGGGCTTCCCCATGTGTTAGACTAGTCGTGTTTGTACGTGCCCTTCTTGATCCAAGGACCGTAGCGAGTATGAGTGTACGTAGGTTTTACGTACGTTAAGGTTGTTGTCCTACCCAAGGAGGACGAACGTACGTATTCTACCCAAGGAGAATACGCAGGATTAATATTGGCATCCTACCCATGGAGGATGGCGGTACATATCCTACCCAAGGAGAATATGTAGGTTCCATTATAGTTTCTTAACCCATTCCCAACCCACCGGGAATCCCATGCCTTGGTAAGAGTGTGAACTCACCTTAGTTTGCTCGGTATGCTAAGTATGTGCTCACAGTTAATCAATCATGTCCTAAGGTATGCACGTATACATAATCAGTTTGTATTCACGAAGTTGGCACGTAAGTATAATCATAATGGACAACGCATCAATAATCACCGAATAACACATTGCACGTAGGTTGAATCATACAAGTTATGTTTTACACTTAACGGAAGTTAACTAACCAGGTTAACTTTTAACAGAATCAAAGTAAGTTATTGTGCTGTTTTCCCATTCGACGAAACACCCTTGTTTCGTCGTGATACCCTCGGCGAAACACAAATTGGCGAAACACATTCTGTTTCGCCGTGGTCTCCTTTGGCGAAACAAAGTTCTGTCTCGTCGACTGCCCTTGGCGAAACACTTTCTGTTTCGCCAAGAGATCTATTTCGTCAGCCTGTTACAGGGTGATGTCAGTTTCGTCAAAATCACAGAAACCCTAAAGGTCGTAAACATCAAGAAGCAATCATGCGGACATCATTAACATAGATATCATTATGGAATCAATCAATCATAATAGGCCAAGCATTAACCTTAACAAGCTATTCAGACAACGAGTATAACACGAGCACAATCCATCATATTACTAGGTGTTCATACGATTAATACTAGTTCCGATTCGTGGGTTCAAGGGATCATCATACAATCAGATCTGTCATACAAAACGTAACTAACCATAGATTCCGTTTACCCAATCATAAATCATTCATGAACACAACACTATCCATCATTGATTCTAATGAACTTGAACTAAAAACAGTTTACAACAATGAAATCAAACAATCATGCAGGGATTTAATCACTAACCACAATGAACGGAACAGTAATTAAGTCGATTCGGGGTTCCGGGGCACACGATCGCCGTCAATCAGAGAAGATGGAGCTCTAGGGTTTTTGTTTTAGCCAAAGATGTGAAACAGGAAGTCGGTTCACGTTAATATGAACGAATTACCGTTCTGGGCCCTTAATGGGCTTGGCAAAACTGGGCTTGGCGAAACAGACTTCTGTTTCGTCGAGATGCTTATGGCGAAACAGTCTGTTTCGTCGGGTCCTGTCTGTTTCGTCGAGTCCTGTCTGTTTCGTCGAGTCCTTTCATATGTCAACAGTTTAAGTTTTCAACAGGTTTCATGTTATACAGCCAAACACAAAATCATGCAACCACAATGCGTTCATTAAAAAAATAACGTGTACAGTTACAAGTTAAACAAGTCAAACAACTACACAGTCAAAGTCAACGTGCACTTAATGCGAAAGTGAAAGTCGGAAACTCGAGTTGTCACATTATCCCCAACTTGGAAGAAATTTCGTCCCGAAATTTAGCATGCGGTTACTGAGGAAGCTAAGTAAGTTGTATCGTTTACTGGTTTTCCTGGGGTGTCACATCATCCCCCCGTTGAGTTGGAATTTCATCCCGAAATTCGGTAGTAGCTTCAGCCTCAGTAGTAGTTGCACGGTTTCTGAATAACTGGGGATACTTGAGTTTCATATGATCTTCTCGTTCCCAGGTGAACTCTGGGCCACGACGGGAGTTCCAACGAACTCGAACAAGAGGTATTCTAGTGTTCTTGAGGACCTTAACATCCCGGTCCGTGATTTCAACTGGTTCCTCGACGAAGTGTAACTGTTCGTCGATAGTGAGTTCCTTCAAAGGAACTATAAGGGTCTCATCTGACAGACACTTCTTCAGATTCGACACGTGAAAGACGTTGTGAACTGTACTGAGTTCAGCTGGTAAGTTCAATCTGTAGGCTACCCTGCCTATCCTTTCAATGATTTCGAATGGTCCGACATATCGCGGATTGAGCTTGCCTCGTTTGCCAAAACGAACCACACCCTTCCAGGGTGAAACTTTGAGTAGCACTCGATCCCCAACCTGGAACTCGAGTGGTTTCCTGTTTTTATCAGCGTATGCTTTCTGACGGTCACGAGTTGCCGCCATGCGTTGTCGTATTTGAGCAATCTTTTCTGTTGTCTACCACAAATTTTGGACCAGTGATCTGACAGTCACCCACCTCTGCCCAACAAAGAGGTGCTCGGCATTTACGCCCGTACAATGCCTCAAATGGAGTAGCTTTAATGCTGGTGTGGTAGCTGTTATTGAACAAAAATTCCACAAGTGGCAGATGTTTTTCCCAGCCATTGCCAAAGTCAATTACGCACGCCCGAAGCATGTCTTCTAGAGTTTGAATAGTGCGCTCAGACTGTCCATCCATCTGAGGGTGGTAAGCTGTGCTCATGTCTAATCGAGAGCCAAAAAAATTTGTGCATTGCTTGCCACAGTTCTGAAGTAAAACGTGCATCACGATCGGAGATAATAGAGGTAGGCACCCCGTGCCTTGAGACAACCTCCTTAAGGTATACGTCTGCTAGAGTGGAGAACTTATCTGTTTCCTTGATAGCCAAGAAGTGAGCAGACTTTGTGAGTCGATCCACTATCACCCAAATAGTATCATTTCCGCGCAGAGATCTAGGTAGGCCAGTAACAAAATCCATGGAAATTTGCTCCCATTTCCATTGTGGTATCTCAGGTTGCTGAAGTGGGCCTGATGGTTTCTGATATTCCGCTTTGACTCTCGCACAAGTCAAACACTTGCTAACGTAAGTGGCTATGTGAGCTTTCATGCTAGGCCACCAATATGTAGTTCTGAGGTCGTGGTACATCTTATCCGAACCAGGATGTACTGAGTAGCGAGACTTATGAGCTTCTTCCATTACAAGCTCGTGTAAGTTGCCATAGTGTGGGACCCAGATGCGTCCTGTTACATAGGAGGCGCCGTCTGCCTTTTGTTCCATCCGTTGTCTGGAATCCGCGTAGGGCTTCAGCCCTGACATTTTCTGGTTTCAATTCTTCTACCTGAGCATCTCGTATCTGTGAAGGAAGACTAGACTGAATAGTGAGCTGCAACGATCGTACACGCCTAGGTGTAGTATCCTTTCGATTGAGGGCGTCGGCCACCACATTGGCCTTGCCTGGATGATACTTTATAGCACATTCGTAATCATTCAGCAACTCGACCCATCGACGTTGTCGCATGTTCAATTCTTTCTGCTTGAAAATATGCTCAAGACTCCTGTGATCGGTGTAGATAGTGCACTTGGTGCCATACAGATAATGTCTCCATATCTTGAGTGCAAAGACAACAGCTCCAAGCTCTAAATCGTGCGTAGTGTAATTCCGTTCGTGAATCTTAAGTTGGCGCGAAGCATAAGCAATAACTTTATCCTGCTGCATCAACACACATCCAAGACCTTGAATAGATGCATCGCAGTAGACTACAAAATCGTCCGTGCCTTCAGGCAATAAGAGGATAGGTGCGCTACAAAGTCTATCCTTTAAGTGCTGAAACGCTGTATCCTATGTATCACTCCAACGGTAAGCAATACCTTTCTGTGTCAGTAATGTAAGCGGCTGTGCAATCTTTGAGAAGTCTTTGATGAACCGTCTGTAATAACCCGCCAAACCCAAGAATTGGCGTATTTCTGTTGGTGTACTAGGTGCAGGCCAGTTCTTGATCGAATCTACTTTGGATGGATCGACATGAATCCCATCCTTGTTTACCATGTGGCCTAGAAAGTGGACTTCACGAAGCCAGAAGTCGCATTTTGAAAACTTAGCGTATAGTTGTTCCGTTCGTAAGAGTTCCAAATTAAGTCGTAAGTGCTGCTCGTGTTCCTCCCGATTCTTCGAGTAGATCAGGATGTCATCAATAAAAACAATAACAAACTTGTCAAGATAGGGTTTGCACACCCTGCTCATAAGATCCATGAAAACCGCAGGCGCGTTCGTTAGCCCGAATGGCATGACCAAAAACTCGTAATGGCCGTAGCGAGTTCTGAATGCTGTTTTGGAGACGTCCTCATCCCGGACTCTCAATTGATGATAGCCTGACCTTAGGTAAATCTTCGAGTAATAGCTCGACCCCTGCAACTGGTCGAATAAGTCGTCCATGCGTGGAAGAGGATAGCGATTCTTCACGGTCACCTTGTTTAGTTCGCGGTAATCTATGCACATGCGGAAAGTGCCGTCTTTCTTCTTCACAATTAATACTGAAGCTCCCCAGGGAGAAGAGCTAGGACGTATGAAACCCTTTTCCAAAAGTTCTTGCAGTTGCTTAGACAGTTCTTCCAGTTCAGTTGGAGCTAAGCGATAGGGTGCTCGAGCTATGGGTGCTGCTCCTGGAACTAGCTCGATCTGGAATTCGACCTGGCGATGAGGCGGTAGCCCAGGTAAATTTTCACGGAACACCTGAGGAAAATCACACACAACTGGAATATCCTCTAACTTCTTTTTTTTTTTTTTCTCATCGATGTATCAGAAACGAGTGCTAGTATAGCTGAGTGGCCCTTTCGCAAACACTTCTGTGCCTTCAAGAAGGAGATGATGCCACTCACGACACCACTCTTGTCGCCTTGAACTTCAAGAGGTTCTTTGCCAGTACGGGGAATGCGAATGATTTTCTCCTTGCATAGAATCTCTGCTTGCTGTTGGGATAACCAATCCATACCAATGACGATGTCAAAACTACCCAAAATTATAGGAATACGATTGATAAGGAAAGTCCATCACCATGTTGGGATCATTCCTAGTATCACCCTGACCCATCACGAACACTCGACCCCTGGTAACATTGCCGTCGTCATTACCCCCATTGTTGTCTCCATTAATGTTCCCGTTTCCTTGGTAGTGGTTCTGATTCTGGTTCTGGTTCAACTGTGGGCAGTGTCTCTTGAAGTGACCTTCAGCACCACACTGATAACATCCCTTGTTACCCTGTTGTTGCTGCTGATTCTTTAGATCTAGTGGCTGTTGTTGTCGGTTATGGGTTGCAGGACGTGAGCTTCTACCATCTTTGGCTCCATGACCAAGCTTGTTGCATTATTGACAATGATTTCGGTTGCACTGCCCGCTGTGGTGCAATTTACGTCGTTTGCACTTAGGGTGGTTTCCCCTGTATCCACCCTGCCCTTGACTACCAAAAGGTTGCTGACCAGGACTTTGGTTGTCATCAATCCTTTGCTGTTGTGCCTGGGACTGAACTGAAGTCGAACCCTTGCTAGAGGTTCCATCCCCTTTTAGTTTGTTGTTACTAGAAGTAGCAGAAGTAGTAATAGTGGTAGTAGTGGTACCGATACGCTTGAGCAGCCTGTTCTGTTCCACTGCCTGGTCTGTGAGACGATGAGCAAGACGAGTAACACCATTGAATAGCAGCAAGATTAGCAGCCATCACATGGATTTGAATTTCTGGTACAAAACCTTTGAGGTACAGCTCAGTGCACCTGATGGGAGGTTCCACCATAGTAGGACACAAAATTGCCAGTTCGTTAGATCGATTCGTATACGCCTCTACTTCTGACCCCGTCATCTTCAGGTTAAAGAACTCCACTTCCAGTTTGTGGATGTCATCACGGTTACAGTATTCTAGCTTGATTAGTTCCTTGAAATCGTTCCATGGGGTGGCATTAGCAGCCGCCAGCCCCAGCATCTGAACTTGCGCGTTCCATCAAGTTAGCGCAGTGCCTTCGAGAGTACTAGTGGCATACTTCACCTTACGAGCCTCAGGTCATTCGTACAATCGAAGACCGATTTGAGTTCCTCGAACTAATGGAGGAGTCCAACAGCTCCTTCCGTGTCGCTGAAAGTAGTAGGACGACAGTCCATAAAAGTCTTGTATGTGCATACAGGTGGCTAAGCGTGTTGACTTGTCGTGTGCGTAAGAGTAAACATACTTGAGCACGAGTGTTAGTTGACGAGAGTAGGACCTAAAGATCCTAGAGTAAGTGGTGATGGCAGGTTACACCTCCTGCCTGGGCAGCTGCGAGTGCTGCAATAACTTGTTCGGTGATCGAAGCCGCCAACTGGGCTTGAGTTAGGTTAACGCGTCCACTCATGATCTTGACATCAAGGAGAACATGTGGATGAGAGGTTTCGCAAATAGTGCGAAGAGAGTGAGCATACAAGTATTCTCAAGCAATAACATATAGTAGGTTCCGAAATCTGAGCATACCACGAGCAAAGTTCTATGTAATTCTAACAAGTAGGTAAGGTAACATGAATAGTAGTACCTATGATGCTGAGCCTTGCACGTGGAGCGAAGCGTCGTTGTGGATCGTTGAGCACTGTTCTGGTTATAGTCTGGTTTTAATAAAAACGTTTTTCCCTTATTAAAACCGAGTTCTCTATAACCAATGGCTCTGATACCAATCTGTCACACCCCCAAAATCCACACACGGAGTACTACCGCTTGGAGGCGTGACATGACCAGGATCAAGCCACCAATCATATTGAACATAAGTATAAAGTAAAAGTCATTCATCAATACGATAGGTGTTTCCAAAACCAAATATAAACAAGTGTGTAGCGGAAGCAATAATGTAAAACCCAACATAAGTTTAAGTACAAAATGTTATAATGTTTAACAACACGTTCACGATCCATGTCCACAACGACCGTGCCTCCCGTGCAAGCTCCAAAAGTACCTATGGTCCTGCAAGGCATGTAACAGAGAGTCAACAACTAGTTGAGCGAGTTCACAGTTGGTTATTCAGTTATAGAGTTCGTTTCGTAAATCAGTTGTTCGTTTTGTAAACCATGTTTCTCATTAATTTCTATCGCGGTCCTCCAGACATCTGTGCGAAGGTTAGTGGCCGTATCGCGGCCTTTTCAGGCATCTGTGCGAAGATTAGTGGCCGTATCGCGGCCTTTTCAGGCATCTGTGCGAAGATTAGTGGGGGGCTTCCCCATGTGTTAGACTAGTCGTGTTTGTACGTGCCCTTCTTGATCCAAGGACCGTAGCGAGTATGAGTGTACGTAGGTTTTACGTACGTTAAGGTTGTTGTCCTACCCAAGGAGGACGAACGTACGTATTCTACCCAAGGAGAATACGCAGGATTAATATTGGCATCCTACCCATGGAGGATGGCGGTACATATCCTACCCAAGGAGAATATGTAGGTTCCATTATAGTTTCTTAACCCATTCCCAACCCACCGGGAATCCCATGCCTTGGTAAGAGTGTGAACTCACCTTAGTTTGCTCGGTATGCTAAGTATGTGCTCACAGTTAATCAATCACGTCCTAAGGTATGCACGTATACATAATCAGTTTGTATTCACGAAGTTGGCACGTAAGTATAATCATAATGGACAACGCATCAATAATCACCGAATAACACATTGCACGTAGGTTGAATCATACAAGTTATGTTTTACACTTAACGGAAGTTAACTAACCAGGTTAACTTTTAACAGAATCAAAGTAAGTTATTGTGCTGTTTTCCCATTCGACGAAACACCCTTGTTTCGTCGTGATACCCTCGGCGAAACACAAATTGGCGAAACACATTCTGTTTCGCCGTGGTCTCCTTTGGCGAAACAAAGTTCTGTCTCGTCGACTGCCCTTGGCAAAACACTTTCTGTTTCGCCAAGAGATCTATTTCGTCAGCCTGTTACAGGGTGATGTCAGTTTCGTCAAAATCACAGAAACCCTAAATGTCGTAAACATCAAGAAGCAATCATGCGGACATCATTAACATAGATATCATCATGGAATCAATCAATCATAATAGGCCAAGCATTAACCTTAACAAGCTATTCAGACAACGAGTATAACACGAGCACAATCCATCATATTACTAGGTGTTCATACGATTAATACTAGTTCCGATTCGTGGGTTCAAGGGATCATCATACAATCAGATCTGTCATACAAAACGTAACTAACCATAGATTCCGTTTACCCAATCATAAATCATTCATGAACACAACACTATCTATCATTGATTCTAATGAACTTGAACTAAAAACAGTTTACAACAATGAAATCAAACAATCATGCAGGGATTTAATCACTAACCACAATGAACGGAACAGTAATTAAGTCGATTCGGGGTTCCGGGGCACACGATCGCCGTCAATCAGAGAAGATGGAGCTCTAGGGTTTTTGTTTTAGCCAAAGATGTGAAACAGGAAGTCGGTTCACGTTAATATGAACGAATTACCGTTCTGGGCCCTTAATGGGCTTGGCAAAACTGGGCTTGGCGAAACAGACTTCTGTTTCGTCGAGATGCTTATGGCGAAACAGTCTGTTTCGTCGGGTCCTGTCTGTTTCGTCGAGTCCTGTCTGTTTCGTCGAGTCCTTTCATATGTCAACAGTTTAAGTTTTCAACAGGTTTCATGTTATACAGCCAAACACAAAATCATGCAACCACAATGCGTTCATTAAAAAAATAACGTGTACAGTTACAAGTTAAACAAGTCAAACAACTACACAGTCAAAGTCAACGTGCACTTAATGCGAAAGTGAAAGTCGGAAACTCGAGTTGTCACAGTTCGGCACTTCCTACCATAAAGCATTTCGTATGGTGCCATTCTAATACTGGCATGGTAGCTGTTATTATATGAAAACTCGACCAATGGTAGGTAGACGTCCCAACTGCCTCCAAAGTCGATTATACATGCCCGTAACATGTCTTCCAACATTTGTATCGTTCTTTCACTCTGTCCATCCGTCTGAGGATGGTACGCAGTACTGATGAACAATTTGGTTCCCATTTGCTCTTGGAAATCTCGCCAAAAATTTGAAGTGAACCGGGTATCCCTATCAGACACGATGGATACCGGTACTCCATGACGTGCTATTATCTCATTAGTGTAAACTTCTGACATCTTTTCTGACGTATAAGTCTCACGAATCGGAATGAAGTGAGCACCTTTCGTCAATCTATCCACCACTACCCATATGGCGTCAAAACTCCGAATCGTTTTAGGTAGTTTGGTCAATAGGTCCATAGTGATATGTTCCCATTTCCAAACCGGGATTTCCAAAGGTTGCAATTTCCCATAAGGTTTCTGGTGTTCCGCCTTGACTTGTAAGCAAGTCAAACAATTGTCAATTTACACTAGAACAACACCCAAATTCCTAGTGTTCATCAAATTATACAAAACCCACTAATCACCTACAATGGTGTTCATAGGTTTCACTAAAATTTCACATGATCTCAACTTGTATTTGTCTAGGGTTTGTCCCTAGATTCTATATTGTTCCTAATCCATCATAAAACAGACATGCAACCATAAATTTCAGATTTCCCCAATTTCATGAGAATTTCAAGTTGAGAGTTTTCATCAGATTTTACATACCTTGTAATCCTCTTGTGATGAGGATCAGTAATCTATGTTCGGATTTTGATTTGGGACATAATTTAGCCTTCAATTGATCGATTTTGTGGAGTTAGGGTTTGGTGATAAGCTAGAGACTTGATATTTATTCATGTAAAAAAATCTGCCCTTAAGGTGTTTGTGAAAATGCCTCAAAGAAGGCTTAAAACTGAAATTCAAAGTTTAAACGCATAATTATGATGTTTCGGTGTATTGTGCGATATATGGTTAAAAGAGAGTTCTAAATATGTCATAAATGAACTCTATAGGAAAGGACGCAGAAGCGTCAAGCGGACAAGCAGGTGGCGAATCACGTTTGAAAGGCCTACTTTGAAGGTATGTAACTTGACCCGTTACGTTAATTGAAACTTGTTAAGTTATGTATAGACGTATTGAAGAATAGAGGTGTGTAAACTTTAAAAGCGATGGTGTTCGCCAAACTGAATAATAGGTCAAGGATTTATAGAATCTCGTTGGTAGTCATCATATTGGAGGATTCCATAGATGAGCCAAACGGGTCGAATAATCAAATAAAGCATGGGTATTGCTTCGTAATATGATTGATTGTCTTTGTTTATCGATTGATAATTGACATATCAAATTACAAGAATTTAGTATTTTGGGTTGTTAGAATGAAAGATCCAAGAAATTTGTTTGGGCAAAACCAACAAATCAGTCAAAACATATATTTGCAGAGGCTACCGTAAGTTACGGTACCACCGTAACTTACGGTAGAGGCCAAAGCCTTACGGTGGGTTTCTTCTGAGTTACGGTGGACCAGAATTGTAAAATGACTACCGTAACTTACAGTAGGAACCATAAGTTACGGTAGAGCCTGGAATTTTTTATAATTTTTGTATAATCATAGCCAATCGAATCCATTTTGATCGTAGTTTCGATTAAGTATCATTTCTAAGTATTCTAATACTAATGTTTAATGTAAACATTTCAGTTCTTAGGTATTCAAGAAAGACGGACGGCGGTCAAGCAAGTTTTTGAAGAACCGAACACGAACTTTTGAAGCTTCCGCATAAATTAACTCTGTTTAAACAATGTTATGATGTAAACCGTTTGTTAAACAACTTATGGATGTTTTAATTAGTCGATAGATAACTAATGTTTGTTACCTTAGAACTTGGTTCTTGAAACTATGGTTTTAATTTAGACATCTTTTGTATAAAATCTTATGATTATTACTAAATTCAAGTAAAATTTTAAGGGTGTTACAAGTTGTGTAAACTTTAAAAGCGATGGTGTTCGCCAAACTGAATAATAGGTCAAGGATTTATAGAATCTCGTTGGTAGTCATCATATTGGAGGATTCCATAGATGAGCCAAACGGGTCGAATAATCAAATAAAGCATGGGTATTGCTTCGTAATATGATTGATTGTCTTTGTTTATCGATTGATAATTGACATATCAAATTACAAGAATTTAGTATTTTGGGTTGTTAGAATGAAAGATCCGAGAAATTTGTTTGGGCAAAACCAACAAATCAGTCAAAACATATATTTGCAGAGGCTACCGTAAGTTACGGTACCACCGTAACTTACGGTAGAGGCCAAAGCCTTACGGTGGGTTTCTTCTGAGTTATGGTGGACCAGAATTGTAAAATGACTACCGTAACTTACGGTTCCTACCGTAAGTTACGGTAGAGCCTGGAATTTTTTTTTTATAATTTTTGTATAATCATAGCTAATCGAATCCACTTTGATCGTAGTTTTGATTAAGTATCATTTCTAAGTATTCTAATACTAATGTTTAATGTAAACATTTCAGTTCTTAGGTATTCAAGAAAGACGGACGGCGGTCAAGCAAGTTTTTGAAGAACCGAACACGAACTTTTGAAGCTTCCGCATAAATTAACTCGGTTTAAACAATGTTATGATGTAAACCGTTTGTTAAACAACTTATGGATGTTTTAATTAGTCGGTAGATAACTAATGTTTGTTACCTTAGAACTTGGTTCTTGAAACTAAGGCTTTAATTTAGACATCTTTAGTATAAATTCTTATGAATTATTACTAAATTCAAGTAGAAATTTTAAGGGTGTTACAAGTTGCTCTAAGCGTGGAAAACTGGTCACAGTTCTCCATGTAAAATAATAACGGTCAGGAATAAAACTTAGACGGAAATTCCTAGACTTGAGAGAAAAAACAAAAAAAAGAGAAGTAAGACAGAGAAAACGTAAACTAAAAATTTAGTTTTTAGTCAAAAGCAGCGTTCTAACAAACATAAGTAATATGAGGGGATTTAGAAAATCTTAAACACACATAAGGCCGGAGATGGCAAAATAGTATACCCGGATGATGGGGTATGAAGTGACGGCGACTAATTAGTTTTGCCGGTAAAACTAATCAAAGTTAAGAAAATGTCCTGACAAATACAAAGCGCTTGTTAATATAAGACAAGCGCGGGATAAACATGTTAATAAACTGATGAGACTAAGTGATCGAGTGACGACTCGGTTAAAAAGGTGCAAAGGATAAGGAATAAGAGGTGAAAGCCTCGGTCAGTGAGGACTTACACATAAAAGACACCGAAGGAATGAATATCATAAAAACAAAACTAAGTTCGTTTAGTCAAAAAATTAAAAGAACTACGTAAATAAGGTTTCGGGGACGAAACCTCTTTAAGGGGGGTAGACTTGTAACACCCCAAAAACGGGTTTGGTAATCAAACCACGTTAATAGTAAAGACGGGTAAAATACCGTTAGTGGTAAAAATTAACCCGGTAAATATTAGGATTTAAATAAATAAACTTGATGTTAATTAAAAAGGAGGATAAATATTTTGAGAAAACAAAGTATATAGAAGGCTCGAGTTTACGGGACTTAAAATAAAATGGGTTATGACTTCCCGAACCCACTAAGTGACTAGGAATATTAAGCTAGTTAATTATGTGTTGTTAGAACAATAAAGGAAACTAGAAATAGTTAAACCTTTTATAAAAACAAAACATGAGGGGCTAATAGTGCCAAATGGAGGAAACTTGTTTATTAAAACTAAAAATAAAACACAACACACACTTGGTAAGTGTGTGTGCGCAGGAACGATCAGATGAACCAGGGGGTTCTTTCAAAACCCTAAAGCTCATGAAATCCAGCAAAATCAAGGAGAAATCGAGCAAAGAAATTAGGGCTTTAACTAAAATCGTGATCACCAAGCTAAGGGGATCGTAAGGTATGTCGAATTTTTGATATTTATGAAGTTGGGAATTCTTGATGTGCATAAGAAATTCGAAATTTATGTTGCATGATTGTGGTATGGATGATATTGAAGTGAAATAGTGTTTAGGAGTAAACCCTAGACAAGAATATATTGAAATCATGCCTAGCTCAAGTAAATTCAGATTTTTGTTGATGATAAATTCATATATGAGATGTTTTTAGGGTTTTGATTGCTAAAAATTAGTGTTATGATGTCAAGAACATGATTAAATTGAAAGCTGAATGCAAACAGCTCCTGATCAGAAATTACAGCCAACTTGTACTGGCTGTAACCTGAACAAAACCTGACAAAAATGTGTGTTTCTTGAGTCTAAAATGTAATTCCAGGAAATATCTTTAAAAGCCCACTGGAATCGCATTTTTTCGACGAAAATTGAGCATTCTATGAATTTTTCCGTATCAAAGGTTCAAGCTGCGTTTTCTGGCAGAATTTGCAGCCCATTACGAATGTCATAACTCAATTTAGGAATTGAGTTATGATCTCAAATTCTTACTGTAGAAAGTTTTAAGTGATTAAAAGAATCGCCAATTGGAATTTCGTCAATCGGATAAACGAGGAATTTTTAATGAATTTTTCCGTAAGCTGCAGTCAGAAGTGACGAATCTGATTGCAGCTTAGTAAATGAATTTTTACGAATTTTTGGTAAAGAGTTAGATCTTGAAATTTTAACACAAGGTCTAACCCTCCGAGAGGTACGCCACATAAAAAAATCATAATTTTTTGAAGACTTGTAAACAGGTTAAACAAGTCACCAAAAACAACCCATTTTTCAGTGATATGAAATGTCTGAATGAAATCGCGGTCTACTTGGTTGTGTGTAAAATTTGATTTCATTAAGAGTTCTGATGAAATATGCCTAAGTGAGTTCAATGAACCAAATGTGCATTTGAATATGTTGATAAGTCAATTGACTTTTAAAAATTCAAACCGACCAATGATTAGATCGAATGATAATTTTGATATGGTCGAATGATAAATTCGACATAAAACCCGTAGGATGGAATAGTCGTAAACGATTATGGCTAATCTAACCGTCTTACGAATTGTGATGATGATAGTTTGACTCTAGACAAGCTAGATGAAGACTTGGGAAAGAAGCGGGTCAAACGGATCGAGTACGCGGAAAAAGCACATAACCGGATGCAAGGTAAGTGAAACTTACACCTTTTAGTAAAATAAATGTTCATCCTATAAGTTTTGAATACAATAAGGATAATATTCAAGATATGGTTCCCGACGCGAAATAATACGGGTCGGAACTAATATAAATGATAAAAACCATGTTTAATGGTAAAAGAGATAGAACGGTAAATTAGCCATGAAAAGCTAATTATAAAAAAAATGGGTTTTTGAACGAGTACTATAAGTAAGCCTAAAGAATAAAAAGAGTAAAACGGGTCAAATGGTAATGTGGATACCATTTGACAAATATCGACTAATAAGCACTTGTCGAGTTTTATGCTTATAGGATAAAGCGGCTTATGAATTAGCGTTGTTATGAATTAGCAAATTTTCGAGACAAGGTATTAAAACGGGTCAATGTATTGATCCGAGCCATGTACGTATAATTATGTTGTAGTTAAAAGTGCTAATTTGGTCAATAATTGGTGAGAGTCTTTTGTCGTAAAATAAGAGACTAGAATTGACCAAAAAGCCCTTAACGGGCGAACCGGGTAAACGACCGTTAGAGTTTGTTTAGAAACTTGTTTATTGATTTTGAAACCTTTAGATACATATAAAAAGTATAGGCAAAAACGTTTGCGGGTCAAAATAGACTAAGAAGTAAATTGTGGTTAAATGCTTAGATAGATACAAATGAATCGGTGAATGTAAATGCCTACGTAAACTCTAGGATGGGAGTGAAAACGTTTAGGTTTGACAAGCCCGGGATGGGTAAAATGATATGAATTAACTATTTTCTTTTAGAGCATATAGTGAAATAATAATGCCAAACGGGTCGAATAATCACCTAAAGGATTTATGAGCCAACATTGGATAAATCAGATTTTTATGCAAACCAAGGTGATAAACGGGTCCGTAATTTAATTACGGACGCTTAGGAAAAAGAATCGCGTAAAACAGACTTGTAGATAAAAAAGTTAAGACAATCTCAAGTTTGATTTTTGTTGAAAATTATAGCTGGGCAGAAAATGCAGGTTTCAGTAATGAACCCGCTGGAAATTGGGTTCCCCCGCGACACGCGACGAAGGACTCAGCTTGGGGCGCGACACGCGACGATCGCCGCGACACGCGACATATTGAGATGGGTCTCCCGCGACACGCGGGAGACATCAAAGTTGGAAATAAATATTTTGTTTGATTATTCGTTGCTTAGAACTTGTTTAGACTAATATTTAAGTTATCAAAACTAACTTTTATGTTGGTTTTGATCATAGGTGGATATCAAGAGTACCCGGATGAAGATCAAGCAGCGAGAAAGAACCGAACACATGAAAAAGAAGCTTCCGCACGGTGTGTCGTCGTAACTTTCAAACGACGACTAAATTACATTATGTTGTATATTTTTTTTAAATTGTAAAAGTTTTTAATAAAACCCGTATTTCCGATGTATACGTAAGCTTAATTACATGATCCTTTTCGCAAACTATACGTTAAACCTTGATTCAATTTACGGTGACCCAATGACTGCAAAACGCGTGTCAGTAACATCAAGCAGATACCGAATATCAAAACATAAATAAAAATGTCGTGAAAAGGATAGTCACTCTGTCCTAAAAAAACGATTTTAAATAACCTAATATATAATGATAGGACCCACACGTCCTACGTTGTGGCGGGGTCACAATGACTGCAAAACGCGTGTCAGTAACGGCAAGCAGATACCGAATATCAAAACATAAATAAAAATATCGTGAAAAGGATAGTCACTCCGTTCTAAAAAAAACGATTTTAAATAACCAAATATATAATAATAGGACCCACAGTACGTCTTACACGTTGGAAATTCGGTTGTTTTCAATTCAGTTATTACGGTGCTAACACGTTAAAATATGGATGAGCTCGGTACCGGTACCGAAAGTACTGACCCGGAAAATCATCAAAATTAGGTACCGGCACCGAAAATGCTCGGTACAATACGGTATGGTATTTGAAGGTAAAAATCAATAAATACAGGTTTGGTGCTAGACCGTTGTCGAACCGAAAGTAACGATTCTGAAAACGCCAAAAGGTGGGAACCAAATTGGTACCGAAAATGATTTGGTATAGTAAATTTGGTACCGATACAATATCGGTTTGATTACAGGATTTGATACGATTTGCTCATCAATAATCTAAATCCAAGTTAATTTTACATGCTAAAATTCATTCATTACAGAAAAAGACAAAAAATAAAGCAAAATAAGTTGTTGTGTATATAAAACCTCATTCAAACGAAATACAGTTTACTTACTGTGTGTATGGAAAGTAATCTAAACGTGCAATTACTTTCATTGCTACGTTGCTACATGATTTGATGAGCTCGGTACCAACTGGGACGGAAAATACCGTTACCCAAATCCCCAAAACTGGGTACCGGTACCGAATATACCTGGTACGGTACGGCTCGGTACGCGGCATTTGAGGGTAAAAACCGATGAATACCGGTGCCGAACCGGTACCGAAAATACACCCGATTTGGTAAATTTGATACCGGTACCCGATACCAGCTCATTCGTTATGAATATTACTATTCATTTAATTATATTTTTCTATATATATATTGTTTACTGTTCATTCAATCCTCCTTTTCATATATAGGTAAATAGGTAACTTCATGTGGCTATATTGATTGTGGCATATAGAACTACCCATTTGGTTTAGTAAGTATAGGATGTTTGGGATGTGACTATAGTTTATTTAGCTCTGAGATATTGAGTTTGTAAACTTTGTGACCTTGATTGTGATGTCAGAACAACCCAGAATCATGTCAGAACGGCCCAGAAACAAAATTAAAGGGGGAATGGGTTAAAGCAATGCGAGAAGAAATTAATTCTATTGAATGAAACCGAACATGGAAATTTGTGGATTTACCAAAAGGCGTTAAACCAATCAATTTAAAGTGGGTTTTCAAAATTAAAAAGAATGTGGATGGAACTATTAACAAAAACAAAGCGAGACTTGTAGTAAAAGGGTACGTGCAAAGACAGGGTATTGATTTTGATGAAGTTGTTGCATCGGTTGCGAGAATCGAGACGAGCTGGTTTCTTATTTCTCTTGCAGCCGTGGAAGGTAGGGAAACACACCATTTAGATGTGAAAATGGCGTTTTTAAATAGTGATTTGGAGGAAGATGTTTATGTACTTCAACCGGAAGGATTCGTTAAACCAAAAGAAAGTCACAAAGTTTACAAGCTTTTCAAGGCATTGTACAGGTTAAGACAAGCACCTCGAGCTTGGAATATTAAGCTAGATCCAATGTTGGAGGTGTTAAAAATTCCATCGGTGTACTAAATAACAAGCCGAGTATCGAAAGATTGTGGGTAAATTCTTTATTAATCTTGGTCGTGTATGTTGATGACTTATTCATTACACGTTCAAGTTTGTCTATTATTAATGAGTTCAATAAAGAAATGGCGAAACTATTCGATATGTCTGATCTTGGAAAATTAACTTATCATTTTGGTTTCGAAGTTTCACAAGGTGCGAATGGAATTAAAATCAAACAGTAAACATATGCCTGGAAGATTTTAAAAGAAACGAGGATGCACGAGTATAATTCGGTTCTTGTTCCAATGGACCTGAATTTAAAGTTGTTGAAAGCCAAAGACGAAGACGAAGTTGAAGCAACTAACTATAGAAAAATAGTTGGGTGTTTGCGTTATTTACTTCAAACGCGTTCGGATCTCGCTTATTCAGTTGGAATTGTTAGTTTGTACATGCAAAATCCAAGACAGAGTCATGCGATAGCTATTAAACAAATACTCCGATATTTGAAGGGAACCGCGAGCTACGACATTACTTATCCAAGAAAAGCAGAAGGCGTGTTATTCGGCTATAGTGATAGTAGTTACAATATTGATGCTAATGATGGTCAGAGTACAGTGGGACACGTGTTTTACTATGGTTCTGCACCAATTACTTGGTGTTTGCAGACATAGAGTACAATGGCGTTATCATCATGTGAAGCTGAATAGATGACAACTAGTTTAGCAGCATGTCAGGCTATTTGGTTACGAGAGTTGATAAGTGAAGTTACTGGAAGACAACCGAAGAAAGTAATGTTAAAAGTGGATAATACTTCAGCGATTGCCTTAGTGAAAAACCTGGTGTCCCATAATCGAAGCAAGCATATAAAGTCTCGATTTCACTTTATTCGGGAGTGTGTTGAAAACAACGAAGTGGCCGTTGAGCATGTATCGGGCAACGAACAACGAGCGGATATCTTGACGAAGGCATTGGCGAAAATCAAGTTCAAGGAGATGCGGGATCTACTTAGTGTTGAAGACCTCCCATTAGAAATTTAGGGGGTGAATGTTGGGAATTCCAAGTCGAATGTGTGGCCTTGTGCGTGAAGGGAGCGGCTGGAAGTTTAACTTGGGGTACAAGTTATTAATTAAATATTATTAATTAATTAGTGGGTATTATCTAAGGTTCCTAAACATGTCAGGTTAGGAAGTGTGTTTAGATAAATATCATGTAATTCATATATGATAAAAAACAAACTAAATGAACAGTGAATTTAGTTTGTTTTTTATCATATAGGGTATGGGGCGGGGTTGTGGCGTGGGTTGGGTACAAACGCCCAAGTCACCACCCCGGGTGGGTTTGAGTTTCGGCGTGGCCCCTTGGGCAGGGGTTTCAGCCCGGGGGCGGGGTTGTGGCGTGGGTTGGGTACAAACGCCCAAGTCACCACCCCGGGTGGGCTTGGGTTTCGGCGTGGCCACTTGGGCGGGGGTTTCAGCCCGGGCGTTGGACGGGGCTATCAAGATGACATGGCGGGATCTCATTGGCCAAGACAAGTAGCCGTTTGGGCTAGCAATTGACCAACGGCTATGTGTATATAAAAAAATTTATTCACTATAAATACTCACACTTTTATTCATTTTTTACCACAACTACTCCACCTCTTCTATAATCATCTCTATCTTATTTTAAAAAAAAAAAATCTCATCCAACCACAATACGAAAAATGAATCCTCATAATCGTGGTTTTGACCCGAACGATCTGTGGGCATTCCAAGAAACACCTAGCCCAGCATCCAATCGTCCAATTGCTCCCTTTTTAATACACTCCACGATGCCGGATATGGCTGGTTACGCATCGTTTATCTCGAATCGTTTGAAGAATGATGTCGGTCGAAAACACCAATGCCTTTCACGCAACGCGCGTCATTGAAAAACACTAGTTAGTTAATAGAATCCTAGTTATAGTCTAATGTGTTTGGTTTAGCTATATATATACAAATCTAATTGATAGGGATTGTAATTCAAGTTTTGAGAGAGTTTCTTGAATAATAAACATTGTGTCTTAGGCAATTACTTTTCTTAATTCCTATTCATACAATAACCACCGGTACCAATTTACTTTAATACATTTAGATTTTTACCAAAGTATGACATTTTAATATATTTCAGTCCAATTTTCACAAAACCCGAATAACAACTATTCCAACAGAATTTGAATGGGAATATGTGGTGATGCAAATGAGCCAAGCTACTCAAGTTCGGCTTGAAAAGAGCTCGAAACGAACCGAGTTTAAACAAGCTTGAACCGAAAAATAAGGTCGTTTAGGAAACGAGCCCGAGCCTGGGCTTTGCTTGTTGAGTTCAAGCTGGCTCACGAGCCTAAACGATTCCACTATTTAAATAATTTTTAATTAATATATTAAGTATATATTGAAATAATAATAAATACTATTTATAATATTGTGAAAAATAATTAAACTATACATAATATAATAATTATAATTAATATAAATTAAAATAAATATTAAACAAGCCAAGAGCGAGCTTGAATAACTATCTACGAGCCGAGCTTGAGCTTTAAAACTAAAGCTCGAGTTGAGCTGAGCTCGAGCTCGAGCCTTCATAAGTTAAATGAGCTCGAGCTTGAGCCTGACTTGGCTTATTTGCACCCCTAGGAATACGCCATTCTTTTATATATAAAGTGAGCTCAAGCTCAAGCCTTCATAGGTTAAATGAGCTCGAGCTTGAGCCTGGCTTGACTCATTTGCACCCCTAAGAATACACCATTCTTTTATATATAAAGTGTTCCCAAGACGATTCATATAAAATTCTATATAACAACAATTTTAATCGTGAATAGTAGTAAATTTTTATTGGTCGATAAGATATGTAGTGCTACAATATTAATGTTTTTTAATTAAATTACGTTTCTAACCCTAATCATTAGTAAAGTTATTATACGACCCTTGAACTCTAATGATTTCTTTTCTATAGACGATTTACATTTATACTCTGTATAAATTTATCATATGGAAGTTTAATAATAATTCCTTTTTATAAACGTTTTACGTTTTGACCCCCGAACTTTAATAAAGTTATCATTCAGCCCTTGAAGTGTAATAAAGTTACTTTTTTCATTTTTAACAAATATTTATTCTTTTATCTTTCTTATAAGTTTATTTTTTATTTTACTTATTATTTATTTAACTTCTTATAATTAAGGGCCAGGATCATTTCAGAACCATAAATATTTACAGAACTCGCAGAACTCCTAATAAACAATCTTTTTATTTATATATTTTTATGTTTAGGATAATTTTATCATTTATTATGTGTATTTTTACGATTACATATATGTCAAGAGTAATTTTATCATTTTTTATATGTAATTTTATAATTACACATATGTAAACTAGTTTTTTGACATATATGTAATTAGTTATCACACATATATATAATTTTGGCAATTAAACTACTTTGAACATGTATGTAATCAAAGAAATACATATAATAGATGATAAAAAGATGCTAATTACAAAAACTTATATATAAAATGATTGGTTATTAGGAGTTCTGAAAGTTCTGTAGTTATTTAGAGTTCTGAAATGAACTCAACCCAATTAATTAAAGCTAAGTATTTACTTAATCGTGTTGATTGCTTATTTTTATTGTCATTTAGATTAAAGTTTGCATGGTCAATATTAAACCTTCAATATACCATGTAACAAATTTAATTATTTTTTATTTACCTTATTATGGCTAAAACAAACTTTTAACTCTAGACGCGTTTACTTAATTAACCATGTTGATTGCTTTTTTTTACCGTCGTTTAGATTAAAGTCTGCATAGTATATAATAACCTATCAATATGTCATGTAACAAATTATGCATTCTCGTCTGCACCCTCCACAACCCCGCCGCGAAGCGCTGTCTTCATAACTAGTTTAAAACATTACATTTATCACTGATCAAAATAAGATAATATATAAATGTTTATATCTTATTAAATATCACAAAATCAGATATAGCTAAATAAAAATCATTTATATGCAACCAATTGAAGTTGCAACCTTAACGAATATCCCAAACAATGCAAAAGGACTAGAGAAGTTGGGGCTATGATCACTCTCCAAAACATAAACATGTGATGGTGCCCATTTCGCGATCATGTTGTCTTGTTGTTCTGGTTTAACTACTTTATCATACATCGTCTTAATGTATACCCTTGGAACTTTTTCGATACATTCATTACCTTCGGGGAATCGAGCACTTTGTAATGCATTAATGGGTCCTGGTCGTAAAAGCATTGAAGCTAAAATGTAGTCCTACGTAACACATCAGAATCAACAAATTTAAAGGCTTTAATCACATTTGGATACGGATTTGTCTTCAAGAAAAACTTAAGCATAATTAGCAAGGATACCTCTAGGGGAGCCATAGGATATATAACTTTACGTTGTAGCTCCTTTTTAACGGTTGCAGACGTAGGAGGTTGATTAACGCCTAACGCAAATTGCAAGTCGTAAGCATCACCATATTCGGATAAATCAGGTACTCCCTATGTAGTTGAAAGACAATAAAACAAAAGGATTAGTGGCTATGTTTACTATTAATCCCCACTTTGTGTATCAATGTGAGATCCACTACATTAGTCAAGCCCACTTGTGGATTGACTTTTTTGTGTTTTGACTTTCTAAAAAGCATGTGTTGTTTGCTTCGATATTTAAACTATTCAAATGTTGAAAATTGGCTTTTGCAAATTAATATTCTTAACTTTCCATTGTTACTCTTTGTCAAGTATATTTATTAGTAATAAGTTGAATTACACGTATTGTTGTCTGCATACACAAACTGAAAATCTGAAACCTATATATATATATATATATATATATATATATGGGAAGGTTCATTTGAGAAGAATTTTAATGTGAGAAGAAAAAGAAGAATGTGTATATTAGTAAAATACTATTTCATTTATAACTCATATCATTAATTTTTCCCTCTTTAATTAATTAGTTAACAAATCATTAATTATCCTACATATAATCTACAAAACTACAAATATCAAAATTTCCCTACATATACCCTACACATTATAGAATTTTATCCTACACAGCCGAAATTTATCCTACACACCTCGAAATATATCCTACACAACTCGTAATTTATCCTACACAACTACTAATTTATTATACACTTTAAATTAAGTTGTTTTTTTTTAATTTGAAAAAAGTATATATTTTAAAAAGGAGTTACAAATTTAATTTAGTTAGTTATTAAAGGGAAAAAATACAAATTAATGATTTATGTAAGTTTACCAATATACCCTTATATTAAAATTAAATGCAAATATTAAATGAAGTAAAATGAAGTATTCTTATTGGTTGAAACTTCTTCTTTCTTCTTCTTACAAAAAAATTCTTCTCATTTGAACCCTCCACTATATATATATATAGGGGGAGGTTCATTTGAGAAGAAAATTAAATTGAGAACAAAAAGAATAAAGGGTACAATTGTAAAACATTAAATAGTTTTTCTCTTATCTCATTTATTATTATTTTGACTAATTAATTAGTCATAAAGAGTATCATCCTACACACTAAAATTTTTGCCTAGACGCATCAAAATTTATCCTACACATTTTTGAAAATTTATCCTACACAGCTCGTAATTCATCCTACACACCTCATAATTTATCCTACACTTTAAATTAATTTTTATCTTCTTTGAAAAAATATATATTTTTTAAAATAAGTTACAAATTTAATTTAGTTAGCTATTAAAAAGAAAGACTAACAATTAATGATCTATCTAATTTTACCAATATACCCTTACACACATATTAAATACAAAAATTAAATGAAGTAAAATGAAGCATTATTATTGGTTGAAGTTTGTTCTTTTTTATTCTTACAAAAACTTTCTTCTTATTTGAACCCTCCACTATATATATAGGGAGGAGTTCATGCGAGAACCACCCTTATTGCGAGAACCAATGTGAACACAACCTAAAATAGCTAAAAAAACCTAACCCCCACCCCCCCCAAAAAAAAAAAAAAAAACTAAACCTCCCTCAAGCTAAATGCTAAAAACTAAAACCCAAAAAAAACCTACCCCCCCCCCCCCCAAAAAAACCTAACCCCCCCCCCCCCCCCCAAAGCTAAAATGCTAAAAACTAAACCCCCAAAAAACCTAAAAAAATCTAAAAAAAATCTATTTTTTTTTAAATATTTTTTATGCTCAAATCGCTACTTTTAGTGGCAAAAAAAAAAAAATAAAAAATAAAAAAAAAAATCTTTTTTTTTAATATTTTTTTTTTGCTTCGAAAAGTAGCGATTTTTATATAAAAAATATAAAAAAAAAAAAATTTTGTGTGATTTTTAGCTATTTTTGGTTGTGTTCACATTGGTTCTCGCGGTTCTCGCAATAAGAGGTGGTTCTCGCATGATCTTCTCCCTATATATATATATATATATATATATATATATATAAACATTTTATAGCAATAGATGAGAACTGCTTTAGCCGGGAGATGATTTTATATCACAAGGACACACACATATGTAGTAGTTTCTTACATTTAATTATATAAAGATTTTAGTGTAAAACTGTCGCTCTGGCCCGGATAGGAGACGGTAATATTAGAAACTTATGTCGCAAATTTATAATTAATTACTTAAAAGGTTTGTAAGTGATATTAAAGTGTAGAATTAGAGGGAGTCTAAATTGGCTGTAAAAGAAAAGGAAATTATAGTTCGTTTAACTAAACCTGAAAAGTAATAACATTTAGACTACCTCCTTACAATCCCTTATTATTGTGAAATTTTGTCCTTTGGTGACCTTAGCAACTAAAAGAAAAAAAGTTTTATTTAAATATTGTGTGTAGTTGATAGTTAATGAGTGGAAATTAAGAAAGGTAAGGATAATTATAAAGTTGAAAATAAAACAAAAGGTTTTAAGGGTTTATAAAGATATAATACGGCAAATGACATGACAACTAAACACATCTAAAGACGCATGTAGCATTGGAGATAGTATTGGCACGTCATTGATATTATCTAGGTTTGTACAACCTCAAAGTCGCAGCCAAAGGCAAAATGACAAGCTTTATATAATATGCCCACACTTGGCCCCATAGACATGCATATTGCATAGTATTCAGCTCCCACTCCTTTATCTACACGTCATTAAAACCCACGATCCTCCTTCCTCCCTATTCCAAAGTGCCATATATCCTTCTTTTTTACCTTTCTCTTTCTCTTTATTTCCAACTTATAAAATGTTTTCCATATTCAAAAAAATTTGAACTTATATAATATTTTATAAGTTAAAATACAACAATAAACACTAATATATATTACACATTACCTTTTAATTTTGTTACAAGAGTATTCTAGTGTACTTAAATGTGTTTATGCTCTCTATCATATATACATTTTGGCCATTGAAAGAAAATAAATATAGTTTTAAATAAATATATATACCAGGATGTTTAAACTTACATCTTTAACGTCTTGTTCGGTTAAGAATCCATTTTTGAGCATCGTCGCTGCAACATATATCGCGAGACTAATCTTATCCGGAAACTTGTGAGTTGCTTGTGTTACGCTTAATCCCCCGGCACTATGACCTACTAATATCACCTACAATAACCATCAGAATTTTATCAAGTGTTGCTATATGTTTGTAACAACAATTCAAACAAATAACTATGACTTTTGGGTCTACCAAAATGAATTAAATTTTTTTTTATACATGTTATATTATGTATGTCAATCAAGATTCCACTCTTGAATATAACAAGCATGTGTATATACAGCTATTATGCATTAGACCATGTGCTAACTTCACCAATAGTGTTCCAAAACACCCTCATTTTTGCCCAATAGCGCCAGCCACCACCCTCACGCCTCCGCTCGCGCCCCCGCTGAAGCTTGGCCGTTGTGGTGTTCGTGAGCCACCTGGCAGCCACGCGGCTAGCGCCCCACGCTCACGGCTCCACAACACATAGTCTTAATATGATATGATGTATGTAAAGCATAAAGACTTGTACCTTTTGATTATTAGGCAAGGAAGACAAGAAATCAAGGAGAGGTTTGTTGTATTCATCAAAAGAAAGGATAGTGTTAGGATCAGAAGGATCTATGCCTGCCCCTTTGAGGTCTATGCATGTCACCATGTATCCAGAGTTGTACATCATGCTTTTGAGCTTGTACCAACACCAGCTTCCTCCACTTATGCCATGAATGAGCACAAAGTGTGGTTTCAATGGAGTCTTCTCCTCTACACACTCTCTCTCCCCCATTCTCTCTCTCTCTCTTCCAACATCTATCTCTCTTGTTCATTTTGTGGGTATTTATATTAAAGTTTTTTCATTGGTTTTTGTTTTTTTGCTGAATTTTATGTACCAAAGTGGTTGGAATAAACCCATCAATGGGGCATGTCATCATCATTTATCTATTATTATTATTATATTTTCTCATGTCATATAATCCTTGAAAACCGTTGAAATTGTTCGTCAGGGGATTTAAAGAACCCGAGACCCGACATCCAAATAGTTTATTCATAAAAGTCAGGAAAATGTCATTTTTGTATAATTTTTTTGTTTGATTCATAAACATTATAATGTTAAGCGCCGGGTGTGACCCTGATAACGCTTGAAGAAACGGAGGGGGCAACGTGAAAAGAACGTGACTGGTTTGATTGATATGCCTTTGGTCGATGTAACACTCAGGGGCTGTTTGGCAACATCTGAATCAATAAGTGCTGAATGAATAAGAGGTCTGAATGGGTAAGAGGGTCTGAATAAGTAAGTGCTGAACCAATAAAATGCTGTTTGGTTGCATATCTGAATGATGTGTAAAATGACATTTTTACCCCTGAACAAAACAAAATACCCAACATGCTTTAAAACCAAAGTTGTTCTCTGTCTCTCACTTCCACATCTTCAAACTCTCTGCTTCTCTCTCTAAAAAGTCTCTGCTTCTCTCTCTAAAAAGATCAAACTTTCAATGGCTCCCGCTGTTCCTAGATCCATCGACTTTTGTCCTAGTGTACTTTCTTCGTTGCACTCCTTGCAATTTACCTCTTTTGCACTCTCCACCTGCAAAACCAATCGTCCGATCTGATATCAGCGTTTTAAATATCTCCGGCACCGTCCAAGTATATTTATTTAACCTGATTTCACGATCTCATATTTCATTGCTATTCAAATTTCACTTTTTCTTCTTATAAAAATATTAATATTGAAGTTGAACTTTGTAATTATGAATTAGACTTTCAATGCAAGCCCTACACTCTTCTGCGGCAAACAAACAGCAACCATCCAAAATCACATTTTACTTCCAAAAAATTAAATACTCATATCAAATTTTAGATATCATCCGCTGAAAAATTAAATACTCATATCAAAAAATTAAATACTCATATCAAATTTTAAATATCATATCTTTGTACCACTGAACTATTGAAGATCGGAACAATCAAGGTGGAGAAGGTGCGACCTACCTGAGAGACAACAGCGGCAGAGGAGAGGTGCGATGCGGAGGAGAGGTGCGATGCGGTGGAGGAGGCCGGTGAGGTGGGCAGGTGCGACGTGGTGGAGGAGGCAGGAGGAGGAAGGAGGTGGAGATGGAGATGGAGGCGTGGATGTGTGAACACAGATCTGTTTTCTAGGGTAAATGGTATGTTTGAGAAAAGTTCCATTCAGCGACATTTGATATCTGAATGAATAAGCTCTGAATTGAACCATTCAGATGTGGGCCTTTTAATGAACCAAACATGTATTCCTCTGAGCGATTAAGAGGTCTCCTCTTAATGGACCCATTCAGTGGCAAACAAACAGCCCCTCAGCCTTAGTACGAATTTTATACATCTTGTTTTCTTTTTGAGTAAACTGCCATTTTGGTCCCTGAGGTTTGGTCACTTTTGCCACTTTAGTCTAAAACTCAAACTTTTTACATTTGGGTCCCTGTGGTTTCAATTTTCTTGCCATTTTAGTCCAAAAGTAAAGTCAGCTCAGATTTCTCTAAAAAAATCCTGATTTTTGTCTTTTTCCTCAGGGGTAAAATGGTCATTTTATTATTATTATTATTATTATTTTATTTAAAGGCCCCTATGTCTCTCTTCTCTCTCTTAAATCAGCATACCCAAACCCTCTCACTCTCATCTTCTCCACCACATCAAGACCACCCTCCTCCTCCCTCTCACTGTGATCTTCTCCGACGAGGTTCTCCGGCACCACCATTTCTCTTCTCATCAAAGATACATACACACACTATACCTATACATCTAGAGAGAGAAAGATTGTGTGAGAAACAGACCCAGAAACCCAAACCTGAAACCCTCTTCTTTCTCTCTCTAAAAATTCGATCGTGAAAAATCCGATACATTCACACACTATACCTATACTCTCGTCTTCTCCGGCGAGTTTCTCCGGCAACACCACACCTTCACCTCCACCTTCACACTTAGCAAATCGGAGAGATAGAGGGAGTTAGTGAGAGAAAGAGAGAGAGAGAGAGACGAGGATGTCGTTTTTCTTTTTTATTTCCGGCGCCCTTTTTGTTCCGGTGATATCGTTTTCCGAGGTTGATGACGATGATGATACGATGTTGATGATGATCTTGACGGTGGTGACGCCGACGGCTTCTGTTCAATCGGCTTCTGTTTCAAAACTTTTTATCTGGGTATCTCTCAAATCTTCATAAAGATTCTTCTTTCATTAGATTTGGGCAAAAAGTTTGAATTTTTACCATCAAGAAGCTTGTTTTGGGGCTGAAATTGTGAAGAATGGTGGGGTGTATATCTGTGGTGGGTTCATCTGTTATGGATTCACATACATCAAGAAGCTTGTTTATGTGTGGATTCAGTTCAAAAGGTTTGGGTCTGCTGATTTAAGAGAGAGAAGAGAGACATAGGGGCCTTTAAATAAAATAAAAAAAATAAAATGACCATTTTACCCTTGAGGAAAAAGACAAAAATCAGGATTTTTTTAGAGAAATCTGATCTGATTTTAGTTTTGGACTAAAATGGCAATAAAAGTGAAACCACAGGGACCCAGATTTAAAAAGTTTAAGATTTGGACTAAAATGGCAAAAGTGCCCAAACCACAGGGACCAAAATGGCAGTTTACTCTTTCTTTTTTCATCTGTTGTTATTATTATTATTATTATTATTATTATTATTATTATATAAATTACTAACATGTATGTGCATATAAGGGTTGTATCTAGAGTTTTGGGAGTTTTTCAAAATTATTTGAGTATTTTACCTTTAGTCCAAAAGTTTTTGATTAATTACTTTTAACCAAAAACTAATTTAATTTTTACTTTTAACACAAAACTTTTCATCTTTTACAATTTAACCTTACAACCTTTTTACATTCAACTTTGGTCCCCTATATTTTTCATCTTTCGCAAATTTTTCGTTTTATGCTTCAATCTAAATTTCGCCAGTCAACACGGGGTAAAGTGCGTGTGTGGTTCAACGTTTTTACGTTTCGTTCTAAGTTTTCCGAGTTAACACGACGCAACGTGTGTATGTGGTTCAACGTTTTTACGTCGTCTATTTTTTCCCGTTTGACAAGTTTGTTATAACGTGCGGGTCCTCAATCTACTTAGTTATTATTTTCTATGTTTTACGTTTCGGTCTAATTGCTCCATATTAACACGACGCAAATTCAGTGTTGATGGTCGCTCGCGGTGGTATGACATTGATACTATTTGGCATGGTTTTACGCCCCCGCCGCAATGCGGTACCATTCGAGAAAGTTGGTGTTATTCAGTTTTCCTTTTCAAGTATAGACTTGAGAACGAATGAGTTGTTTTCATTAGACATCTGTTACATAAGCAAAGAGATTTTAATTAGTATTTTGATGTATATTTTCCTTATTTAATTAATGACCCATTACAGTAATTAGAACAATGAATGAGAATCTGGTTATGTCAGTAGTAAAGGCAGCTGTGGCATGCACTTTAGTAAGTGACTAGGTAGACTGACAACGAGTGTCAATTGTGAGAATTGCACAACTCTCGAGTATGAGGCCGTTAAGACAACTCTTGTCTATGCATTGATATGTTTAGCCTCATCTATGCCGACTTTTTACTTTCGAGACAGTTGGAGCCTGTGATGAGAAAAGAAAAAGTAATAGTCGTCCTAAAAGAGGTACTTGTGGAAGGGCCGGATGTGTAAACGAAACCCTTGCACCTTGGAAGGATATGCTAGACATCAAGTGTGGTGTTGTGGCTCCAAACACTGACGGTTTTGATTCGGATTGAAAAAGAAATGTTAGGCAGTAACATAGTTCCATAGGAAAAAGTGAAAAACAATGTGGAACAAATAATCTAGTTACACTTGAACGTAACTAATAATACTAAAACCATCTATTAACAACTCACATGCCCTTTCATTCAATTATTTGCAACCATGTCCTCTTCCCTCTTAAATATCCTGATATGAACACCATCCTTAACCGTTGCTGACGTGCCAACAATCATATGTATCATCTTCACTAAAATATCCTCGTAGTATCCTCGTTGAAACCTCATCCTCAACCAACTGCTGAATCATTTTTTTTTCATGGGTCGGGCTCAGAAGTTCCGAGTCAAACCCTAGTTTCCTGAGAACATCAATAGCCTCTGGTGTTTAACGAATATAGAATTTCTTCTGTTTCTTGTCCTATTCGCTGATGTGGGCGTTGAAGCCACGTCTATGTTTAGAGTTGAAACATGTCCTCGTATCTGCATAACCTCGACATCGACGTCAGTGAGAGAAAGAAAAGGCGATGCCAGACAAAAAGAGGAACTTGGCATCAGGGTTTCGGGAAGGGCCGGTTGTCCGGTTAGGTTCTTGCAATTCCGTGTGCTACCACAAGGTGGCATCGCCGATGACCCTGATGTGGCCATTGTTCTTCGTCATGGATGCACCATTTGAGATTAATGCTCAACAGCAAAAACTCCTCACCGCTTTCCGATCTTTCACATGGTTCAACTACAGAACAACAATAACCATGTTTCTTCTAGATGATTAAGCTATTAATGTCTAAATGAGGAATTGTACCTGGATTTCGATGATATTTCTGATTTGTGTGTAATCAAACGGTTGGAAAACGATAAACTCATCGATCTGCTTCATGAAATCGGGTTTAAAAGTTTGACCGGCTCAGTTAGCAACCTGTTGTGTCATTAAATTATAAACTGCATCCTTGCTGCCTTATGTGGTTTGAAGAGTCTCGAGTATATAATGCGATCCGATGTTGGATGTCAATATAACAACTGCATTTATGAAACTAATGGTTCTTCCTTGGGAATCCGTTATCTGCCCATCATCTAAGACCATGCGTAGTGGGCAAGATCCACCCTTGGGCGTTTTGCGCCATGTGGCAGCCTAGTCAGCAAGGGGCATTATTGGGCGTTTTTCTAAAATGGGTGTAGTGGGGATGTGGGCATTATGTTAAGAGAGTGTAGAGAATTAAATATAAATAAAAAAACCAACCAAAAAACCTATTGGCTAAAAAAAGGAAGCACCAAAATGATTGGCCAAACAATTGCCCCATAAGCGTGATTAAAAACACGCCTAAACAAAAAATATGCCAAACACGCCCATGCGTAGTGGCATGTGGACGAGATTGGGCGTGATTGAGCACAAAAAACGACCCAAAGGACAACCACTACGGGTGGTCTAACAATTGTAGCAGAATGCTGAAAACATCATGAAATCGTTATCCGCACAGCTCCAGTTTCTCTTTCTCTGTCCGCGGCCTAAGCAACTCCTTCCCTTCAATAAACTGAGATAATAATTAACACAACTCAAGATGATAATCCTAATAAAACTCGATTTAACCTGATGTGACCGGATATATAAATACCTCCACCATGCAAGTCCCACGGGTTCCTCCTCCCAGGCAGTTTAGCAGAGATTTCCTGGTCAAATCACACAATATAAAGTTTAAAGTTATCGTGTGTTGTAGTTTGGAAAGATGACCGAATAGATATCTGAATAACAAACTGTGGAGAACTTGTTTGTGTCGGGTTCTTCTGCTAGTTATTCGGAATGTTTTGGATCATCATAGAAGACGTGTCGGTTTCTTCTGCTAGTGGTTTCTGTAACCAATCCATAATCACCTTTGGTAGTTATTCGGAATCGATAAATAACCAACACGAAGATCTCTGCGATCGCTAAGGTTTCCATCAACGGACTGATCGGTAACGTTACTCTACCTGTGCTCTGATTTAAGCGGTGTGTTCCGATCAACGTTTATCGATATTGTTAAAGGTGATGAAGAGTTTAGAAACCCTAGAATGATTGTGTTTTTACTGAAAAAAACATGATACTTGAACAAACACCATTATATACGGCCCGTATACGTGTGGTGACATCAAAAACCTCACAAAATAAATCCATTGAGCCGTATATAATAAAATAAAATAAAAACATTCCCTGCGTATTTTCCTATTAAAAAACATTCTATACGGGACGTATATCTGTATACGGCCCGTATACAATAGGGGGTGTGAAAATAAGATATAGAGTATGTGGGAATAAGGGGGCCTTTCTTTAAATGTAGCGAGATCTACATATGGTATTCATTGACCTTGAAAAGGCATATGACAGTGTGCCACGTAGACTGATTTGGGAAAGCTTGGAGGTTAGGGGAGTTCCGGGGAAGTATATTGACTTGATTAGGGATATGTATGATAGGACTGTGACTAGGGTTCGTGCGCCTGTAGGAGATACAGAGTCTTTCCCCGTGGAAGTAGGACTCCACCAGGGGTCCGCGTTGAATCCGTTTCTTTTTGCGGTTATTTTGGACGAGTTGTCCAAGTCTATTCAAGAGACAGTCCCGTGGTGCATGCTTTTTGCGGACGATATAGTGCTAGTTGCAGAAAGTAGACAAACCCTAAATGCGAGGCTAGAGGAATGGAAAGTAGCGCTAGAAGGCAATGGTTTAAGGATTAGTCGGTCTAAGACTGAATACCTTTATTGTAATTTCAGCGGTGCAGGTGACAACGAGGACACTCAGGTTACCATTGAGGGTCAAGTGGTCCCACAAACGACAAAGTTCAAGTACTTAGGATCGTTTGTGCAAAGGGACGGGGAGATAGATAGTGATGTATCTCACCGCATTCAGGTTGGCTGGTGTAGGTGGAGAGCAGCCACTGGGATTTTGTGTGACAGGAGGTTCCCAACAAAATTAAAGGGGAAATTTTATAGGATAGCAGTTAGACCAGCTATGTTATACGGGACAGATTGTTGGGCCATCAAGAAAACACAAGCACGTAAGATGGAGGTAGCGGAGATGAGGATGTTGAGGTGGATGTGTGGCCACACGAGGTTAGACCGAATAAGAAGTGAGGTTTTTAGGAATTGGTTAGGAGTAGCTAGTATATCAGACAAGTTACAAGAGGGGAGATTGAGATGGTTTGGGCATGTGAAGAGGAGGCAGTTGACAGAACCAGTTAGAGCGGTGGAAACCATAACAGTGGAAGGAAGGAGGAGTAGAGGCAGGCCCAAGTTGACTTGGGATGAAAGACTTAGGCAAGATTTGGTAGAGTTGCACCTCTCTGAGGACATGGTTCAGGATAGGAGTTCGTGGAGACGTAGGATTAAGGTTAAGGACTTGTAGGTGAGGGTATAGACGTGTCAAAGCTTTGCCTTGGGAAGGGGGGCTAGATTTCTTTTACACTTTAGGTAGGCCAATATATGATGATTTTTCTTGAATCTATGCTTATGTATTGCTTGATGATGATCGATCTGACTACTGCTAGACTATTTTACTTATCCATCTTTTGTCTATCTGCCTGTTGGTTGTTTTCGAGCCGGGGGTCTCTCAGGAAGCAGCCTCTCTATTCTTAGGATAGAGGAAAGGTTTGCCTACATCCCACCTCCCCCAGACCCTACCAATAGTTCTACTATTTGTGGGATTTACTGGGTATGGTTGTTGTGGTTGTTGTTTCTTTAAATGTAGCATAAGTTCAGGTGGGGGTTTATAACTAAATGTAATAAGGTTGATAGAAAACATGAGTCATGACTCATGAGAACTAGCAAAATAACCATTGCTTGTCATGATACAAAGATAAGGCTGCGTAGTAGTGGGATGAAAGGTAAAAGGGTTGTCACGGCGTCGTCACATATACATAGAAATGGATTTATCTTTTAACTAGGTGTGTAAGTGTGTTATGGGAATGTAAAATGTGGTGAGGTGAATAATAAAAAAGTTGAATGAAATGATTAAGTCGAGCTAAATGATTGATTTGTATATTAATTAATTATTAAAAGAAATTAAAAATAAACAAAGCTCGGCCCTTGCTCCCAGGGGCGTAGCATTTAAGGGGCCGGGAGGGGCGCCCGACCCCCCGAACTTTTCGCTCAGTAGTGTTGTACATGTAGTTTTCGAATAAAAATTTTTGGGTATATATGTTTTCGACCCCCCGGTTCTATAGAAATTTTTGGGTATATACGTTTTCGACCCCCCCGACGAAAACTTCAAGCTTCGTCACTGCTTGCTCCCTTCATGATCTCCACATAAAAGAGGGCAGCATACGGTTGATGGTCTACTTCGCATATCGTAAACGTAAAGACTTACCCTTGATTCCTTTATATAGACAAATTTCTTAGACACGGATGGGATTAAAATTCGTGTCGAGGATGGTGCATCACCCATGCATTGTGAACCGGTAGGTAGGGATGAGCTCGGTACCGAAAATCCCCAAAAGTGGGTACCGGTACCGAAAATGCTAAAAGTCGGTACCGAATCGGTACCGAAAAAGTACGCGCTTCGGTAAATTCGGTACCGGTACCGGTTTGGTACCAATACCGGGAACGATTTGCTCATCCCTACCGGTAGGGGTGTGACATATACTATCATACTTGAATCAAGTCTAAAATGCCATTATTATTATTATAACTTTTGATATAATTAGTTTTTAATCTAGGCTTTTTAGGCTAGAAATGCTAAATCATGAAAGAAGACACTACAAGAATATTTTGCATTTTTAGACTAAATATCAATATTTATAGAGTAAATTACAAAAATCGTTCTTTATGTATGTCACCTTGCAAGTTATGTCCTTTAGCCCTAACTCAGTTAATTTTTTGTGGTTAAATCTGACTAAATGGACCCCACATGAGGGTATTTTGGTCATTTTACTCTCATGTGGGGTCTATTTGTTCAAATTTAACCACAAAAATACCCTCATGTGGGGTCCATTTGGTCAGATTTAACCACAAAAATTAACTGAGTTAAGGCTAAAAGACATAACTTGCAAGGGTTTGCAAACATCGAGTACGTTTTCTGTAATTATTAAAGACAAATGACATGGTTTGCAATAAGTGACATACATAAATGACGATTTTTGTAATTTACTCATATTTATAACTCCTATCTATCCATATATTATCAACTTGTTGTTATTGTGTGGTTTGGAACTTCTGTATTTGAGTTTTTTACGTAACACCCAAAACACCTCCAAATGGGTGCCCGAACGTTTATTATTTGTTTACATAATCCATTTTAAACAAAACCCATTTTAAAGGTATTGCCGTACATAATCCAAATATGAAGCCGGCAGTTAAATCAAGAATATCCGGAAGAAAAAAAAAACCAAAGGCATATAAAATTATATCAAATATATAATAATTTGCAGAGAATAACAAAAGATGTAGGTAATTCATTATCATAGTTTTAGATCGTATAATAAGATATCAATTACATAAAAGAAAGATTGATACAGGCTGGATTTTATTTACTATTATTATATAAGTAATTGATTTGAAGAAGAATTGGTCTATTATTTGTACATATACTAATATTTTTTGTTTTCATGTTTCGACATTTCTATTCATATCACATTCAAACCGCGACAGTGTTGTCGTTTTTTAAATTTTATATATTTATAACAATATTAATTCTTTTAAATTAGGGGCAATCTCATATCACATTACCCATTCATGTTGAAGATGTCAAATGATTCCAGGCCAGCTACCCTTGATCCCATTCGAGTTTTCTACTATAGTGCATTTACTCCAGAGGGTCGGCTCTTGTGGATGGTGCAACTCCTGTCATGTGGCAAGAGGCTGGAAATTTTCTCGGGGACAGCGTAACGCCCCTCTCGAACAGGCGTGGACCCGGTTAAGACAACATAGTCCTGGTAATGAGTGGTGGCGGGCCTACGGCTTGCGGCTGTGAATTAGCCGTCTGTTGTGAAGTTCACCTGTAAAAAAAAATCATGTTGAAGATGTCAATCATGTTTTGTTGGAAGGATTTCGAGTTTACAAGTTGAATAAGTGAATCCGAACATGACTCATTCAAGTTAAAGATGTCAGCCTAATCCCGTACACACTTAAAATATGTCTTGTTTGTGTTGTGAGTAACAATTTAAAAAAGTAATAACTATACCTCAAATGGACATTTTTTTTTCGTAATTGGTGCTTTGTTAATTTCGTTTACCTCCTATTCTCAATTTACAAACTCGAGTTTGTGTATATAGCTTGAGATTAGAGAAACATGATGGAAACGATCAAAGGTTCAAAAGTGAGAACAAATAGATGGAAATGAATACGGTTGTGAAAAAGTTAAACAAGGATGATTAATTTCATTTCCGGAAATGAATAGCAGTAAGGGGAATAAAATAATCAAATCAAACTTCAAATATTAACCATTTTTAAATAGCAAACTGCAATTTTACACCCTGAAGTTTGAAGGCAAGATCAACTTTACACCCTATTTTGAAAGTCGATCAACTTTACACATCGACGCTTCCCAATTTAATCAATGTTCACCCTACCACTCTGTGTGTGAAAAGTTGTTTTTGCCTCTGATAATAAAAATAATTAGATTAAACTCCACTTTTACACCTTGTTGTTTACCCCGCTGTAGTTTTACACCATGTCTTCTTAAATTCAGCTAATTCTGACGATATTCAGACCATCGGAGCACCGTTAAACATCCCACTCCGAACCAAATCACCCCACTCCGAACACCATTAAACATCCGCTTCATCACCATATTGAGCCTTAAGAAGCCTTTTTTATTTAGATAAACTCATATTGACTTAAATATGAGTTGACCATTAATCAAAAGAATGGCTCTTTTGATATTATTGTTTTGCAAATTGCATGTGTCCTTTTTACTTGGAATTATCCCAATTTCTATTGCTTGATTATATTCAAAGTTCTTGGAGTACAAGAAAACTGCACCATCCTTAAAAACGTGAGTGAGTTCTTGGAGTACAAGAAAACTGTACCATCCTTAAAAGCTTCTTAAGGCTCAATATGGTGATGGAGCCGATGTTTAACGGTGTTCGAAATGGAATGATTTGGTGGGATGGTAGCAGTATTTGGTGGGGATGGTAACAGTAGATGGTTACCAGAGAAGACGAGTTGCAGGTGGTCGGAGTGTCGCGGTCCGGTCAAAGATACAGTTATAATTCCTAATTACCTCAAACAAATAGTAAGTGACAGTTAGGGTGTCGTACCATGAAGAGTTTATGGTTTGTGTCACAACTTGATTGATTATTGATTGTAGAACTTATGAAGCTTGCTAATTTTAATTGTTTAATTTTTGTTTGTTGATTTGAAATATGGAATGAAGATAATTTGATGATTAGTGGAAGGGTGTTAATAATAACACATGGTAATATCTTATTCTCACATGGTGTATACGAGTCGTATAAGGCTATACGACCCGTATAGAATAAAGTGAACTGACAAAGGCTGCTGGCACAGCCTTTGTCAGTTTATCTTATTCTATACGGGCCGTATAACATTATACGACCCGTATACCCCCATGTGAAAATAAACTGTGGTGATATACAATGTATACGATAGATATATACGGGCCGTATAAGGTTATAAGCCCCGTATACATCGGATTTCCTTTTTTTTGGAGTTAATATTCACACATTAGGGTTTCGATTTCCTACTTTTTAATATTCACAAATTTCGATTTCCTATGGAAACGGTGGCTATGGAAAGAAGGCTAGTAGAGAGAACTAGCGATTCTCATCTTTTACCAACAAGATCCAAATAGTCTATGTTCAACACCAAATCTCATTCGACCAACAATCAAGATGGTGGACGGCAACACCCGGGTTCTACCAATTTCCCTTGCACCGACCGACACAAGGTGACTCTTAACTATCAAGGAAACTGGTTTCAGTTTTCTTTTTACTTTGAAACAAATCACATTTCATCAAAGAGAAAGAAAACTTAGACAAACGACCAGTTGATAAACATAAAGAAATAGCAAAAACAGTGGTGCATTTTTGTTACCAAAGCACACAGCACCGCAGCTACTGACAATCAAGATTGTGATTCAACATCACTTGCGCCTGGCGCAAGGTTATTTTCAATATCAAAGACAACTGATGTCTTTTTACTTTGAAACAAATCTCATTTTTCAAACAAAAGACTAGTTGATAAACATGAAACAAGAGCAAAAGGCGATCATATGTTTGGGTTACCAGAGCATACAGTACCGCAATCGCCCGAGTATTTTCTCCAAACTTTTTCAGACAACACCAAGCACTATTATAACTCAAACCAGGAAAAAGCTTGCAGATGTGGTTTCTGTTGAAGAATTCTCTGAAAACCCTCATTACTACTCAAACCATGGCGTCTAAACCCTTGAATCCCAATGCTTCACCTTACATTCCTCATCATCGGTCCTTGTATGTATATAATTATAATTATTAATTTTGTTAGAATAGTTGTTACTATCATCTAAATCTACATCTTCTACGATTGTCGTGTTATTATGTTTCGCACATTGCCATGCTACAGTACCGGGCGGGCGCGCGCGGAGACAGCAAAAGAAGTGCAGAGTAGTATGTAGATGTGTTGTTTTGTACTGTCCATGTGCAAACTTATCCAACACATACCGACTGCAAAGTTACTACTTAATCTTAAAAAGTTATAACCTTCCTTTTCCTTCAATTTCCAGAACATTCTCCCAAAACGAACCTTCATCATCACCCAAATTCTTAACAGACCCAGAAAACTTTTACAAGGAACGTATAACTCGATATCAGAACATCGTTGATAAATACAAGACGCAGGAATTCATGGATTTAGGTTGGATATGATCTCTATTCGGTCATCTTTCCAAACTACAACACAAGAATATGTGGTTCCCAGGTTAATGCTGATTGTTGGTGGATGTAGTTGTTCGGTTTCTGTAGTCGTTGGTTATGATCTTGTTTGATGTTTCGACAATTCGTAATGATGAAAAGTTTGAGTTAAGGTGACCAGTTGATAAACATGAAGCAAAAGCTAAATATGTTCGATCATATTTGATGTTCCGATTGTGTTTTCATCAATTCCACATATACTAATTAAAAAAAAGTTGGTTAAATGTATATGGGTCGTATAACGTTATACGGCCCATATACAAGACATAAAACATAGCTTGTATATTGAGTATACGAGCAAATAAAAAATTAATAAAGGTTGTATACTGTCACACCCCAACCGATGGCGGAATCATCGGGGCGCGACACTAGGCGAATCAGATTGCTCAAGAGAATCCATAACAACTATATTGGGACAGTATTTAATGCGTTCATTATCCCATACTAATAAACAATTACAATCACATAAGCTGTCACAAATTTCCTGTTTTCTCAAACAATTCAAATCCGACAACCTAGATTTTAGGTGTGTTTCTAGACTTCCTAGCTTGATTTGATGTAGTCTGCGACTAAACCTGCAACATACTTTAAAATAATGTCAATACAAAAGTATTGGCGAGTATACAGGTTTGATATGTAATAGTATAATAGATAAAAGCTGCGAATTTCCACATACATAAACGTAATACACGACATATATACTCACAAAACTGATACTACCAGCTAAGTCCTCGAGTTTCGATCGCGATTGCTAAACTAGACCCCGTCGGGCGCAATAGTACTATAGTAGTCATGGTGGGACGTCGCGAGTATAAGTCCTAGCACATATGTAACTAGCATCACGTATAACTACGCACATTGGTCATTCGCAAGTGATAAATAGTTTAAGCATCTGATGTGATTTGATTTGATAGCAACGTATGTTACCCCAAAAGTGCAAAAGCAAAAAGGGTTCAAGTATACTCACAGTCAGTGCTCAGCAAGCAATACCACTTGATTGGATCGATTGAGAGTGCGTCTGAGTTAGCCTAAACATTGAATGGTATCGTAAGCGATGCGCGGTGTGCTAAACGGAAAGAGTTGAGTAAACGGCCTGGTGGCAATCCGGTCGGATGTCAATCCGGTCGGATGACTTATAACGAAAGGTCAGTTCGATTGGACAGCAGTCCGGTCGAACAATATTGTACTAAATGGTCTGTTCGATCGGACATCATTAGTGGTCTGTCCGGTCGGATGATACTGAGTCAGGTAACCTTATCCGGTCGGATGACACTTATCCGGTCGGATGATCTTATCCGGTCGGGTGACACTTATCCGGTCGGATGACAGCAGTTTGTTCCAACGTCCTGACCAAACTGTACTTGATGGTTTTTGGAAAGAATGCAGGTGGTATTACTGAAACGGTGTGACATCGTGTTAAACAAATGAAATTCCATCAGTTCCGACCCGTTCTAACGGCCGGGAACCACCCCGTTCCATCAGATCTGGCCGTTCTTGACGGTTTTTCCATGTTTAACCCAAAATCACAAAATACTTTGATTAGATACATAGATTTTAGGTGAGATTGTTATAAAACATGTGGAAATCACTCAGACCTGAGTTGTTTATGGTAAAATGAGGTCACACTTTGAAGTTCATATGAACTCCTGATGACATCATCTTTGAACACCTTAAATCAGTAGATTTCACGGTTAGAAGTTGAGTTTTAAAAGATAGAAAGGTGTAGAATTGCGTGTAGATCATAGAAGTGCAAGATTTAGGTTGAGATCTTACCGGAACCGTGAGAAATCGAGAAAAAGGGGTCCAAGAGCGTGCTGGTCGAGTGGGAGCTGTCACATCATTGTTCAAGTGAAGAGACAGGGCCTATTTATAGGCAAGGGGGAAGTGGAGGTGATGTTGTGCTCCGGCTTGGATGGCAGTCCGTTTGGATAGCCAATCCATTCGGATGGCAATCCGTTCGGATAGCCAATCCGTTCGGATGGGCAATCCGGTTGGATCTTTGGTGCAAAGAACTTCATTGTTCTAATTTATGTGGCGAGCGTTGCAATAGTTTGGTTACACATTCTCATCCACATTTTCATATATTTATTATAATTAGCCACGTTGGGTCGTATATATATACATATCCATATTTCAAAGTTGCGATACAATAACCGGGTTTCGTTTCGAATATGCATTACTTTACGACGCTTCACGGCCATCGAGGAGGGTAGAATAGGTCCTCACTTAACATCATCGTGAACGTTAATGTGTGTGATGCGATGTGCGTTTTGAGTAATAAGTTGCACTGCGACACATCACGGCTATCAAGGAGGGTAGAATTGGTCCTCACTCGACATCTTCGTGGTTGTCAGCAAGTGCACTGTGATGTGATAGTGATAAAGTATGCAAAATGTGCGAAAAATACTGCGATTTAGCGATATATGCGATATAGGTACATCATGATCCGAATCTCTGGTGCCAGGCATAACGAGCATAGCAAGTAGTAACAACGCACGAAAGTGCGGGTTGTTACAGTCTCCCCTGCTTTAGGAAATTTCGTCCCAAAATTAATCCACCAGTAGGGTTGCGAGAGTTGATGCGAATGTGAGTAGCGATGAAAGCGACGAGAATAGCGAACGATTGATAGAGAATTACCATGCGATAGCTTTGCGGAGACCAGCGAGAACGACGAGAAATATGATTCGAACAACCAAAAGCGATAACACACACGAGAATGCGATCCCAAAGCGTTTTAAATTTTCGAAAAATCGGTTAATTAGGAAAAACTTGTTCATGAAAATCTTCTCACAGTGCGGCGTTAACTGTATTGATGTCCACACCAGCGCTATGAGAAAGGTTTTGGTTAGGTTACTAAAAGATTTTAAAGTGATTAAAACTCGTTTTATGACATTTTCTCGTCACGCGACAGTAACTTGAGTCGATTGTCACACCAACGTTACAAGATAATCTTGTTTTATTCCAAGGTTTTGATCAAATTTTAGAAAAAGTTTTGTAAGAAAAGATTAGTCAAAATTTGGTGTTGATGAAGTCTTTTAATAATACCAATTTTTTTTTTAAGGTCGGCCCCGCATGGCACTTTCCCACGGAAGTTTAACGATATGGATAAAACACTTATATATAGGAAGTACCAGCGGCGTATCCACCATGCTTTAACCATATGGCTTTCGTCCCGCGAAGTAGTGTCATAGGTGTCGACATAGTATTCACAGATTTGCGATGACTCGATCCAAACGAGAAAAAGGCTGGACCAAGTCTTGAAAAGAGATTTGGGTAAACTGAGTGATGAAGTCGATCTCGAACCCAGTTCAGCGATACAAGCGAGGGCGATAAGCGATGAGCGGTATGCGATAACACAACACAACGATACGCGAAGACGGCGACGATAAGCGAAGAGCGATAAGCGAAGAGCGATAAGCGACAAGCGAAAAGCGATAGCGACGAGTGTTAGCGACAACCGTCGAGCGATAGGCGACAGTCGATGCATTGCAAGCGATAAAGGCATGCAATTCGATTAGATCTAACAACACCACAATTTCAACTAACATTAGTCCACATGGACTTTTTCCACGAAAGTCTACTGATACGGCTACAACACCACCATGTCTTAGCCCTATTAGTTTCGTCTCGTGAAGCGAGGTCATGATTGCTAGCCTAACACAGATAAGACGAATAGCGATATCGACAAGAATTTCGAAACGATGCGATAGGCGCGAGAAGCGTTAAGGCGAATAGCGACGAGTGATGAGCGGTACTCGTCAAGCGATCCATGGTACGCGACTTACAGCAAGTGATACGCAGTAAGCGGTAATCGATAGATCGATACACACAAAATATGCGATTAAGATTAGACACACAATAAGTGATAGCGATCCATATAATAAGAGATTGGGATTGCGAAGACACAATAGGCGATAGCGCGATACACATAATAAATGATTGCGATTTTCGAGTTAGATTCCAGCGATAATGCGATTGTGAGCGTGTTGACTTACGAAAAGTATTGCGATCACACGCTTGAGTTGCGATTGAGATTGTTATGCCTTGCGATGTAGTATAGTGTGTCGAAAATAACCACAATAGTATAATAGGTCTACGTTCCAACTCCACATGACACTTTCTTCACAAAACTTCGGTTAGCATGGCGAAACACCGTCATGTTTCAACCATACGCCTCTATTTCGTGAATAGATGTCACACTTCGTCAGACATGGTCAAGACGCTTATATATAGGAAGTACCAGCGGCGTATCCACCATGCTTAACCATGTCCTGAACGTTAAGGCATCATTGAAACTCACTACGATCTCCGTGCACTAACCAAAATAATCCCGTGTGCACCCGTGCTTAATCTGATTCTTGCACGTTTATCGTACCATATCTCAAGAATGCATAGTAGGGGTAGAATACATTACATAGTACATAGTGCTAGCATTAGATTGTGCGCGAGTATAAGAGAGAAATAGAATTCACATGCGTCGAGAGATAGAATAAGTTCCACACATAAAAGAAATTGACGGCGATAAGTCGTATTATTACAACCACATTAGAAGCAAAATAACGTTGCTATGGAGGACTTTTGCGAAGACTGCGGTTGTTGATGAAAATCCTCAAGTTTGCGGCCCCGTACGGCAGTGCTGGGTAAGATGACCATACCAGTTGCAATTTGCGCAATAGCGACAGTTAGCTTCTGGCGGGTGATGATACGTACACATGAGACACAGGGGATGAGTTCCATTGTAGTCGCGCTTCGAGTGAACTGGAATTGCTTGGAGAGGTTCTGGTTGCGACAGTCCAGTTGTTGAAGAGTCTGGGCTCATGGTCTTTCGTTTACGGCTGGGCTGAGCTTCCTGAGATGATGCAGTGTCGTCGGTGGATTCGTCTGATGATTCCCTGGAGATATCGTCGGAGGAATCTTCAAAAGAATCGTTGGTAGATTCGTTGGAAGAATTGTCAGAAGAATTGATAATGATTGCTTGATGAGCTTGTTTGACAGGATTCTTGGAGAAAAATCCGTCTAAGGCTCATTTGCTGTTGATTTCTGCGGCCAAGCGGTAGGTTTCTTCGATGGTAGCAGGTCTCGCAGCTTCAACAAAATCGCCCACACACTCAGGCAAGCCGTGAATATACTTCGTGATGGCTCTTTCTGATGTGTTGACTTGACTTGGGCAGATTAGGCTAAGCTGTTTGAACCTTGCGGTGTAGCCATTATTGTCACCTTCGACTTGCTTGATTTTCCAAAATTCGTCTTCTAGTTTCTGGACTTCGTGGGGAGGGCAGTACTCTTTCTTCTTGAGCTCTTTCAGCTCATCCCAAGAGAGAGCGTAAGCTGCGGAGATCCCACGTTTGTTTCGTTCGGCGGTCCACCAGTCGAGTGCTCGCGATTGAAATACTCCGGTAGCGCAAGTAGTACGAAAACCATCGGGACACCCACTCTAACGAAGGGTAACTTCGATAGAATCGAACCACTGGAGTAGTTGGGACACACCTCCTTCACCCGTGAACTCCATCGGGTCACAGGCTTTGAAGTGTTTGTAGAGGAAAGCAGATTGTGGCGCTTCCGACTTAGAGTCTTCCGGGGTTCGAGAGTTGCTGAGAGAGTGCACTTGAGCGACAATTTGAGGAACGACCTTGGCCACAAGTGAGGCAATCCTCTTCTTGGTGCTTCGTTTGGCTCTTCTCCTAGCTGTTCGTCTCGAGGTAGAGTCGTTGGAATGCATCTAGACAGAGAGATGTTTGGAGTGAGATTCGATCATAATGATTTTTGAGTTTGCGATGCGATTGAGCGCGATCAAAACTTGTAGTGTATAATATATTAGATTTCACATAGGAGCCACATAGGAGACACGAGATTCCTAAGTTCTCACACAATGATTTGTTTTGTACATATAAATAGTTGGAGTTTATACTTACCCACATACATATCGGTGTAGAATACGCGAGGACGCGATGGGAGGGAGAGCAAGAACGAAAGCGAGTAATTAGATATTAGTTTTGTTGCGAACATTCGGTTTTCGTTTTAGATTACGATGGTTGTGCGAGTTATGCGATTGCAAAAAGCAGGGAGCAAAAATCGATAAATCGAGAAATCGATAAAGCGTAAAGTTTAAATTGTAAACACATGAGCGTAAATAGATTCCATACAGCGTAAAATCGACGAGTCGTATGCTAGAAAAACAGGTAGAGTGCCTCGGGTGTTTAGGCGTCGACTACCCAAGGTAACCCAACTACACCCAACAAGTTCGTGCACGCGCGTTGCCCTAGAAGACTTATGCTTCCATTGGGATGCAGCTCATGGCATTCGTCTACCTAGTCATCGCGTGGCTCGAGTTATCGTTATAGCCGAGTCCTTGGTGAGAGCTTTTAAAAACCATTTTATAGGGAGTGGAACGGTTTATTAAGTTACTTCACCCCTGACTTAATAACTTCGTTCCTAGCTGTGGTTGTGCTCTTCGAATAAATTTGGGAGTTCCACTAGACTTTGAGATGGAGACTTTCGTTGAGTTATGGATGTCACTCCTTGTTCGACGAAAAGTTCTCGTGCTAGAAAAATGCGCTGAGTGAGCGATCTCATCAAGAGTTCTTGGTTTTCACACCTGGTCTCGGCTGGATCACTCGGTTTCGTTATGCGAGTAATTTCGAAAACGTGTGCGTTGTGTCAACCTTAGGGAAGGCTAAGTAGTATTTCATCCTTAGGAAAGGCTTCTTCGTGTGAAGCTGTAGTACGCGTTGTTCACACCAAGTTATAGTTTTTAGCAAGTTCGAATGAGAGTATCAATTAGGCCAGTGCAATCCTACCAAGTTCGCACGAGTCGGCCCGTTGGTACATAGACTATAGACTAGGTAGTTACAAAGACATTGACCCGGACTAGGTCAAGTCTGGCCTAATTCCCTATAGTTATGGCTCTGATACCAATCTGTCACACCCCAACCGATGGCGGAATCATCGGGGCGCGACACTAGGCGAATCAGATTGCTCAAGAGAATAAATAACAACTATATTGCGACAGTTTTTAATGCGTTCATTATCCCATACTAATAAACAATTACAATCACATAAGCTGTCACGAATTTCCTGTTTTCTCAAACAATTCAAATCCGATAACCTAGATTTTAGGTGTGTTTCTAGACTTCCTAGCTTGATTTGATGTAGTCTGCGACTAGACCTGCAACATACCTTAAAATAATGTCAATACAAAAGTATTGGCGAGTATACATGTTTGATATGTAATAGTGTAATAGATAAAAGCTACGAATTTCCACATACATAAACGTAATACACGACATATATACTCACAAAACTGATACTACCAGCTAAGCCCTAGAGCTTCGATCGCGATTGCTAAACTAGACCCCGTTGGGTGCAATAGTACTATAGTAGTCATGGTGGGACGTCGTGAGTATAAGTCCTAGCACATATGTGACTAGCATCACGTATAACTATGCACATTGGTCATTCGTAAGTGATAAATAGTTTAAGCATCTGATGTGATTTGATTTGATAGCAACGTATGTTACACCCAAAAGTGCAAAAGCAAAAAGGGTTAAAGTATACTCACAGTCAGTGCTCAGCAAGCAATACCACTTGATTGGATCGATTGAGAGTACGTCTGAGTTAGCCTAAACACTGAATGGTATCGTAAGCGATGCGCGGTGTGCTAAACGGAAATAGTTGAGTAAACGGCCTGGTGGCAATCCGATCGGATGTCAATCCGGTCGGATGGCTTAAAACGAATGGTCAGTTCGATCGGACAACAGTCCGGTCGAATAATATTGTACTAAATGGTCTGTTCGATCGGACAACATTAGTGGTCTATCCGGTCGGATGATAATGAGTCGGGTAACCTTATCCGGTCGGATGGTCTGTCCGGTCGGATGATCTTATCCGGTCGGGTGACACTTATCTGGTCGGATGACAACAGTTTGTTCCAACGTCCTGACCAAACTGTACTTGATGGTTTTTGGAAAGAATGCAGGTGGTTTTACCGAAACGGTGTGACATCGTGTTAAACAAATGAAATTCCATCAGTTCCGACCCGTTCTAACGGCCGAGAACCACCCCGTTCCATCATATCTGGTCGTTCTTGACGGTTTTTCCATGTTTAACCCGAAATCATAAAATACTTTGATTAGATACATAGATTTTAGGTGAGATTGTTATAAAAATATGTGGAAATCACTCAGACCTGAGTTGTTTATGGTAAAATGAGGTCACACTTTGAAGTTCATATGAACTCCTGATGACATCATCTTTGAACACCTCAAATCAGTAGATTTCAGGGTTAGAAGTTGAGTTTTAAAAGATAGAAAGGTGTAGAATTGCGTGTATATCATAGAAGTACAAGATTTAGGTTGAGATCTTACCGGAACCGTGAGAAATCGAGAAAAAGGGGTCCAAGAGCGTGCTGGTCGAGTGGGAGCTGTCACATCATTGTTCAAGTGAAGAGACAGGGCCTATTTATAGGCAAGGGGGAAGTGGAGGTGATGTTGTGCTCCGGCTCGGATGGCAGTCCGTTCGGATAGCCAATCCGTTCGGATGGCAATCCGTTCGGATAGCCAATCCGTTCGGATGGGCAATCCGGTTGGATCTTTGGTGCGAAGAACTTCATTGTTCCAATTTATGTGGCGAGCGTTGCGATAGTTTGGTTACACATTCTCATCCACATTTTCATATATTTATTATAATTAGCCACGTTGGGTCGTAATATATACATATCCATATTTCAAAGTTGCGATACAATAACCGGGTTTCGTTTCGAATATGCATTACTTTGCGACGCTTCACGGCCATCGAGGAGGGTAGAATAGGTCCTAAATCAACGTCATCGTGAACGTTAATGTGTGTGATGCGATGTGCGTTTTGAGTAATAAGTTGCACTGCGACACATCACGGCTATCAAGGAGGGTAGAATTGGTCCTCACTCGACATCTTCGTGGTTGTCAGCAAGTGCAATGTGATGTGGTAGCGATAAAGTATGCGAAATATGCGAAAAATACTGCGATTTAGCGATATATGCGATATAGGTACATTATGATTCGAATCTCTGGTGCTAGGCGTAACGAGTATAGCGAGTAGTAACAACGCACGAAAGTGCGGGTTGTTACATATACGACCCCTATAACTTTATATGGGCCGTATACAATAAAAAATGATCCTATAATATGCTATACGGCCACAAAACGGCAAACACTATCTAAAGAATTACTAAAACTTATTAAACAGTTGTTCGGTTTTACACACAAAAAAATTATATTCTGGTCGTATAACATTATACTAAAACTTACTACCGGTATGTGGGATTGACGAAAACGCAGTCGGTATGTGTTCAGAGCGAATATGTCCATATATGCATTTAATTAGGGTTATTGGATTTTATCACCCTTAACTATTGGCCATTGGCCGCTGCCACCCCCAACTGTCACTTTGACTCTCGTCACCCCCAACTTGACACTTAGTGTGTTCTGTCACCAGATCACTCACTTTTGATCCTGTTATTATACTTTTGGGGGTGTTCTAAGATCCCTAAAACCTTCCCAAGATCCCTATGACACCCCAAAAAGTGTAGTAACAGGTTCAAAAGTTAGGGATCGGTTAACGACGTGGTGACAGAACACACTAAGTGTTAAGTTGGGGGTGACAGGCATCAAAGTGACAGTTGGGGGTGGCAGCGGCCAATAGACAATAGTTGAGGGTGATAAAATCTAATAACCCATTTAATTACCTAACATCATTACAAATTGTAAGAACATGAAATAAGATCAAGCTTAACGTATTGAAATAATGGATATGGTAACAACTACCAAGGCAGGGGACCGGGTAACTACCACCCAGAATGGTTCTCCAATTCGAGATCAGCGTTGTTTATCACCCTATGTGAGCATTGGAAGCCCAACAAACAGTCTTGTAATTAGTCAGTAGTCATTACTTCTTAATGAACTTGAATTCCGGTAGAAGACTGTTGATTTTCCGGTGGAAGAAGGTGAAGAGTGTGGGTGAATGTCACACCCCAACCGATGGCGGAAACATCAGAGTGAGACGAAATAGATTGCTCATCACACATAACACTATTTGCGACAATATTTAATTCAAAACCGATTTCATATCATAACAATAATTGTCAAATATAACATGAAAATCAAAGTGCAACATTGAAAGACAATATGACAAGTTTCACAAAAATAAAGTAAGCTAATCTAGTATTTCAATATGCGTTTCTAAGTCGTTCCTACTAGATTCGTCATGATTATGATCATCATCATCATCATCATCATCATCATCCTGCACATTTTAAAAGTATAGTTCAACACAAAAAGCATTGCCGAGTACACAAGTTTTAAGTACATAGCGTAAGTATAAAAGTGTTTAAATGAATCCACATGGCAAACTATGTTATCAAGATTAACGTAAATCTAGCATGTGAATAATAAAGTCAAAACAAAGTTTAACGCACGTAAAGAATCTTAACATAACCCAAGGTTCACAGGCGGTGCATTACTCCTATAGCGCTATAATTGTTAAGGTGGGCTAGCTAAGTTAATGACAAATAGAGCGCATGAAAGTATTCTAGCATAAACAACCTAAGCATAACAAATAGCATGTTTGGCGGATTGAGTGATTGAATATGTTTGATTATGTGTATTGTGAATTTTGATAGTTGAAACATGTTACACCCAAAAGTGTATTAAAGCGTAAAAAGGGTCAAGTATACTCACTGTTTTGCAAAGCTTTAACTTTAGAATACCATGAAGAGTCGTAAGTTGGAGGATGGAATCACCAAAGTCACCCTACATGGGGGAAACGAAGGTGTGTAAGTTAACGGATTTAAGATGGAAGATTTGGATTTGGAATTTAAAGTACCAAAAAGTATGTATACGAAAGTACTATCTAGTTCTAAGTACTTGTTTATGACACTATGTTATGTGTGGTTTCATGGGTCCCAAATTGCCCATTAGAATCAATAACAATTGACTTAGAATCTTAGATATAATAGTCTAAGTTTATGACGAATAATCATGACCCGATAAATCGGCCATGTTCTTATGTATATATATATATATATATATACATATATAGGTAGAGGTTCCTGTAAAAAAAGGGTTTTTTGTGAGAAAAGTAAGAAAGAATCTATACCATTAGATCTTTGATCTAATGGTTGAGATCATAATGACAAAATTGTAAATAATGTTTACTATTAAACATATTAATTTTCTAGATTAAGGGTATACAGGTAAATTTAACATTTTGAAATTAAGAAACTAACATTAATGCACATGCAACCCCCCCCCCCCCGTCTTTTTTAAACGTCAATAACTTTTTATACGTAATTTTTTTTAAATTACACCATAATAACGAGTGTTTTTTTATCTTTAATATGAGTACCATATTGCTATACTTATATAGAGAAAAAAATATGTTTCGATCAGATGTTTTGTCTATGTCCATACAGTGGTGTTTTAATTGTATTGTGATTCAAAGCATGGTGTTTTAAACACATACTGGAATGCAAGTGTAAAACACTATACGATGAATATGCAAAGAACACCTACTGGATTGTAGGTTTAAAATACCATGGTGTTTTAACATATGGAATCTTGAACATCTACTTGCATGCAGATGTAAAACACCATGCATGCAGGTTTAAAACAACATGTACAATAACCATACTATGAACATTATACTAAGAACACTTTCTGGAAACGGAGGTAGTGTCTTTAATCGTGTTATATACTTATTGAATGGTGTTATATACTTATTGAATGGTGTTATATAATTACTTAATGCTGTTATATATGTGCTGAATAGTGATTTTGCAGTGTTATTCGTAGTGTTTTTATAGAGATCTTTAACATGGTGTTATATACTTATTGAATGGTGTTATATACTTATTGAATGGTGTTATATAATTATTGAGTGGTGTTATATACATGCTGAATGGTGGTTGCAGTGTTATTCGTAGTGTTTTTATAAAGATCTTTTAAAAAATCATGTTCCTATAAATAAGGTAGCAGTTATGGAATGTTTTGAATTAATTGAATCAATGATAAAATTACTTGTTTACCCTTTTGAATTAATTTAGATTGAGGACACATGTCATCTCCATAATATTTCTCACACTTCTCACGCTTTTAACCTTTTTTACAATAACCTTACCCGACATATACACACACACACACACACACACACACACATATATATATATATAGTTATAATACTATCCTAAAACTAAGTCCAATCATAGATATCATAGAGTATCATGTAAGTCAAGCATGGAGGTTAAAACCTCTTTATATGATTCACCACTACATGAAATCATCACAAGGATGATTCGGAGGGTCATGAATTTACAAGAAATAAATCTAACTAGTGCAAGCTCAAGTGACCAGGTAAGTATCCAACCCGGGTGAGCCAACACATCATGAAAAGAATTAACTAAGTGATGGAGGCTAGACGGGGTTATGTTACTTTGATTCTAGAAAATCACTTGAGTGTTTATACACAAAGTTTCACAAGTGAAGGAGTGGAACTAGATTAGAAAGCCCAAGCTTCCATAGTTCACACTTCACAAGTCATGAGTTCATCATATGAAAGATGACGAACCAAGCTTGTTTTCATCACTCGGATTAGGACGTGTATAAGCTGAAATTAAAGAGTTTTTGAACTCATAACTTGGTGGTAATCATCTCAACACAAACCCACAACTATAGGATAAGTTGTGAGCTTGGTGGATTCAAGATTCCACCAAGTTTTTATCAAGAACATGAAGATACAAGAACAATATACAAAACATAAAGTTTAACACACTTTGGACCTCAAATGTAGTGAGGTTTCACCTTAGATTACCAAGGTAATCTTGTGAAAACCTTCCTAGAGGTTATCTAAGTGCTTTAGAAGAAGAAATAAGCAAGAAATAGTTGAAGAAGTGAGTTAGAACTCACTTTGAATAACTCAAAGCTTTCTTCCAAACTTCAGTGAATTTGGATGATTTAGAAAGTGATTTGGGAGTGTTTAGGAGCTTGGAAAGTGAAAATGAGTGTGGGAGAAGGTGTATATATAGTTGGAGATTAGGTTTAGTGGTTGGAATCGAATTAAATGCAATTAGGAGGGAGACAAGGCTTGAAAACTGACCAATGTGCTGATCAAGAACATCTGGCTGCGGATTGCGGACCCAGGCGCATCGCGCAAGCCAACCAGAAATCTGCCGCGACCCGCAAGCTTGGGTCCATCACACATGTTTCAATTTTTTGTTACTTTTGGCACTTATTGTTTGATGTTTGCACATAATTAAGGTATAATTAACATATTTCAAGGTATTCCAAGTATATAACACGTATAGTTAGTATGTAATTATCACTTAACTAATGTGTGAATATAAAGAAGGTATTTTATGATGTTTCAAGCATAATATGCATACATTTAAGTTTAAATCAAGTATGAAAGGGGTGGATTATGTATTCTAAACGAATAACCAAACATTTGTATGAAGTAAACGTATGAGATCACGTAACTACGATAGGTATTTGTATGCTAACCACACGTTTGCGAGAATCATAAATAATGTATCAAGTGTATAAACAAATTAAATGTATAAGCATGAACAATTAAGCAAAGTATAATTTGTATGAAATAGTTAATTTTATTACGATCGAAGTCTCGGGTTACAATAATACGAAATAAAATACGATTACAAGAGAAACGGGTTTCCAAAAATAGAATTACAATACAAGCTTTCTAATTATGGAAAGTTACAAAAAGCGAGGCTGTCACACCCCGACCACGTAAAACAACAAATCGTGGCGGAAACGTCGGGAAGTGTTGTAACAGAATCATTGTTTCACAACCATGGATTAAATAGTTATGTTTTATTGAAGTATTGAACTCATTGTTTTATTACAAATCTGATAGATACAAATAAATGTCTCTCAAATTTTAAAGTCGCTAAGGCACAAGTCTATCCTATGTGTAGCATGTATCAACAATCATCACGTAGTAGCACCTGAAACATATGTGAAAATAGGTACGTCAGCATAAAAATGCCTGTGAGTAACATAGGATTTATGTATTAGGTTCATGGCTTTGGATAACACAAGAAAATGTTTTATGTTTTTAAAAATAGCCATGAATCCTTGTAAAAGTTTTATTTCTAAAATGTGTCGTTTTGGTAAAATGTTTATCGTATATACGAGAATATACTTTTGTTTTGAAATATGCGGATGAGTAGTATATCTAAATATACTTTAGTTTTGAAATAGGTAAATAGATAGTATATTAACATATACTTTAGTTTCGGAAATAGTAGATTCGGTAGTATATCACAAGTATACTTTAGTTTAAGAATGAAAAACATCGGTAGTATAATACATTATACTTTGGTTTTGTAAATAACATATCAACTTATGTTTTGGATTTGAAAATAGCATATCAACTATGCTTTGGTAGTATATTAAAAAATACTTTAGTTTGTGAAATAAAAATGTCGGTTGTATATCAAATATACTTTAGTAAACAATATCACGTTGGTAGTATGTCGAAACATACCTAATATCGTGGTTTGGTAATATATCAACCTATATTTTAGTAAACAATAGCATATCAAATTATGCTTTAGCAAATAGTATCACGTTGGTAGTATATCGAAATATACCATAAATCGCGATTTAGCAATACATTCAAACCTTAGTGTATCAAACTACACTTTAGAGACTATAGAAATACCACAAAGGCAAATTCTATTTGGTTAAAATTTGGTTTCTGACATTCCATACAACAGGAATGGGGTGTCTAGTCCTATAGCGCTATATCGTACTACCAATCGGCTTGATCATTGTTAATGAATGTATAAGTAAACATATGAACAAACAAATAGTCATAAAAACTTCGGAAATCAGTGTTTAAACCATGGATAATGGTTCAATTCGTCAAAAGATAGTACTTATGCATGTGTAAACATATAGTCGAAATCATGAAAATATTGTATAGGCACATATGTTTCACCCCAAAACATTGAAAACAGTAAAAGAGGGGACTATGTACTCACTTGAGATTGTAAGTATCCTCGATTAAGTGTCCTAAGAAAGCTCGGAAATCATGGAATCAAGTGGCACCTAGTAAGCGGATCGCTAGTTAAACAAACGGTACCAAAATCGGAAGATCGGGTAGAATGAGGTCTTGTAAACCAAATGAGCATTGAAACTCATGTGATATGGTTTAATAAAGCCTATATTCTAAATCGGAACCTATCATAAGTGCTTACGACCCGTTACGACCCATTAAGGTAACTTACGCTACTTTAACGTGTCGTTCTCGAGAAAGCGCATTCGAGACGCCTAACTAGTCCTATGACAAGTATTATATGCCCTAACATGTTTAAATATGTTGTATAATCAGTTTAAGTGACAAAAGTTAAGTTACATATGCTTAAATACCAATTATGCATGAAAAGGGCATTTTGGTCATTTTCCTAAGGCATATAAACTACCTATCATACAACTAATTAAACTAAGTGACCATAAGGTATAACCTCAGAAGGTTATTCCCTATACAACTATGGTCACATAATATGCTTGGTCGGATCCTAATGATCGACCAAACGGGCCGGGTTCGAAAGTCTAAGCGGTTGTTAGAAAACAAAGGGTTTTGATACCCGAAACATGTTAAACAAGCAATAGAATAAAAGTGACGAGAGTTAGAAAACAAGTTTGATATTAAAACAAAGGGTTTTGATACCCGAAAATAGCTTCGATGCAAAATATAAGCACGTATTTTGACCGAAACTTTGACTCGTCACTTCGACTAATCGACGTGGTAATCAATAGGTATAGCCACAAGGGACTATAACCATCTTGATTACGCTCACGTTGCAAAGTTCAAACGAACTTTGTGTTGACTAACTCATGGTCAAAGCAGAAAGTCAAACACTGTTTGACTTTCATGCTTGAAAAGCAATAACAAGCATGAAAGAAGCTTACAAAAGGTCTAAGCTATGAAGAATTTGATCTAAAATACTCAGGTATGAAGCAAAGGCTTCAACGTAGAGCAAGTTTCAGATCAAATGTGAGGAATGAAGGTTGAAACAAGTGGGTATTTATAGGAGAGCTTAGATTTGAAAGATTTTGACAAGTGTTTTTGCAAGGATCAAAGCTTCATCCTAGCCATCCACTTGGGCACATAGATTACAATACAATGGGAGTTCAAAAACTATCAAATGGTATTGCAAATCAGTGATCAAAACCATCAAATTCAGCTGAAATGGCCAAATTCAATGTTTCTGTTTGGCAGGTTGTTACGGGCCACGTAGACCCACACCATGTCTTACGCGCCCCTCCTAGGGATCTTTCACAGATTGACAAGTTTAGTCCCTACAAGTGTAAAACTTGGTTTTTGATGCATTTTTGACACGTTTAAGCCCCGTTAACCCCATTTCAAGGCTCTAAAATGAAGTTAAAGTATAGGAAACATGAAATATGCTCAAAAAAATCTCGGATGTCGGTTCGTTTGGCCGTACGGTTGCGTTGTTCGGTTAATTACGACGAAAACTCGAACGGGCGCAAAAACGATCCAAATTACACGACGAGTGGTATTTTTGCATTCCAATCACTATAATAAAATATTTTAATTATTAAAAAAAATTTGGATGTCCGGATATGTTCAGAACGTAAGATATGCGCGTAAATGCAAACTTATGCACTTTTTGACGCTTTTAGTCCCTATTTGATCAAAAAGTTTATTTTCGCATACCGAACCCCTCAAAGCCTATTTCTAAGCTATGTAAAGGATATTTAGGGTATGTTTAACTTATGATCAAGTTCCAGAATGTTTGTTACTATACAAATCGGCATAGTTTCATAGTTTGACACTAATAGTCCCTGCGATCGAATAAACTTATTTTCGACACACCAACCCATCCAAAACTTATTTCTAAGTTATGCAAGGGTTAGTTAAGGTATGTTAAGCCTATGCCATTCTTCTGGAGTGTTTTTTGCGTTAAACTGGTTACGTTTACGCATCATTTCGCGTATAACCTTCCAGAAAGCGATTTAAAGCTCGAAATCGAACAAGAATTGATATGTGCAAATGATACACATATTTATACAAATCCCAAGAATAAAATACAAGATTTCGTTGGATTTGTATTTGTATAATGGTCGTAGTGACACAGGTGTCACAGTCTCCCCTACTTTAGGAAATTTCGTCCCGAAATTTAATTTTAGAGGAAATCTGTGAAGATAACTGTGATTGTTTCGCTTTCGAAAGAATCCTCCGTTCCCTAAGTAAAACTCTGGGCCACGTTTGTATTTTTAGCGAATTTGTTAATAGCCAATGTGTTTTCGTTGTTGTAACAAAAGCATGGAGCTTTGAACAACGGATAAGAGAATGTTTCCTATGAAGACTATTATAGGAAATTTGTGTGTGCTCAAGATTGGAGTCGGAGATTGTAAGATAAAATAACATTGGTCAAGGTCCAGGACTTCTAGTAAATTAAATAACGCTACGTTCGCAATGTAATAAGGAACACTTATATATAGGAAGTACCAGCGGCGTATCCACCATGCCCTTTTTACATTGTTCTCGTTTCGTTATTCTCATCACTATAGGTCTTAACACATGATAAAACTTGCTGTGGTTTTTGTGCACTGAATTCCATAATTATGTATGCATCCATAATTACGTAATTCCTTGCACAGTCCGCACGGTTCATTTCATAATGCGTAGGGGAAAACTCAATTGAACAAACATGTAATGACTTAACTAGACCACCAAGGGATCTTTTTAACTTGATCAACGAACAATCTTTTTAACTAGATCAACACATGATCTCTTTAACTAGACCGTCGCATGATCTCTTTAAATAGACCACTTAAGGGATCTTTGTGAATTTGAACCAAATAATCGTTTTGAAATAGCACTTTGGAATCCAAGGTTCTTACTATTTGCATAGAAAAGCCCCTTAAGGAATTTAAGATAGCACTTTGAGAATTCCTTTTGAGAATCTAACATATGAAAATATGGAAGATTCTACCAGGACTTAGATAGCGAGCTTTAGAATTACACATAAACACATAATCACATATTCGTATATTCGTTAATTTAGTTATTAGCTCGTTCATTAACTTGTATTTAAAGTACACCGAAAATCCAATCACGGACTTTAATTGGTACTTTTAATATCCCCAAGAATCTAGCTATGAAGATAGGAAGATCTTATAAGGATTTGGTTTTGTTTTTTGTCGTATCGTAACATTTGTATTAGAACACACAAGGAATCCAGTTAAGGATTCATGATAGTACTTTTAGATATCAAATCAGGGATTTGAAATGGTACTTCAAGTATCTGTTTAAGAATTTTGCAACTTGTACCTTGTACTTTGCTTCTTAAGAGAAACGAGTACTTAGGATTTTTGGGGAGATCACAAGTGATCATCAAATGAAAGAATCACACGAGTAGTTTGTTTTGTAAGGAACATAGTTCCTTGGCGTCGGCATCGTAGGGTTGTGTCAAACATACACACAATCGTATCAGTTTCGTAAAATTAAATTGAAACAACAATTTTTTTTATATAACAGCTGAATTGTTTCAAAAGATTAAACAAAGGAATTACAAAGTCTAATTGTTCACTGCTGCATTGTCGTTTGCGTTTGCCTCGTTTATGTTCAACACTAGTCCACGTGCTAGATTCGCGTTAACAAGTCTTGGGCAATTGTTCCGGTAGTGAGTAAGATCACCACAGTTATAGCACGATCCAGGTGGAAATTGTGCTTGAGCAGCACCAGGATTTGCAGCGACTTGGTTTTGGTTAGCATAATGGCATGTATTGACCAAATGTCCCAATCGCCCACAGTTGGTACATTTGTGACACTGTGCTTGTTCCAGATGATGAAGGTTGCATTTGTTGCACAAAGGTGCGGTACTAACATTGTTTTTCCTATTGCAAGGTTGTGCTGGCTGGTTTGGTGCAACTTGGTTGTTCTGAGCAACTACAGCAAAGTTTTGTGAAGCCTTATGCTTCATTGACTTTTTGGAGGACTCAGTCTTTTCATCCTTTGGTTTTTCTCGTGCAGGCTCATCAGATGGTTTTGGGTCTCCCTTTCGGAAAAGCTTACCTTTCCTGATCTGAGATTCAGTCAGGGTAGCAGATAGTTCAATGGCCTGTCTGACGGTAGTAGGGTTGCTACCAGTAACGATATCCTGAACTAGGTTAGGAAGACCATCAATGTACTTTTCAATCGCCTTATCCAAAGGCATAACCATGGTAGGACATAACAGGCTCAGTTCCTCATAACAGTCAGTGTAGGCTCGATGTTCACCACTGTCTTGCTTAAGATCATCAAATTCTCTTTCCAACGCCCTGAGTTCATGACGAGGACAGAACTCCTTCATCATTAGAGCTCGAAGCTCTTCCCAAGTTTGTGCCAACGCCACATCGGCACCCCTATCCCTCATTACACCGTTCCACCATGTAAGTGCTCTTTTCTGAAATACGCTCAATGCAAATTCAACCTTTCGCTCGTTTGGGCATTGAACATGATGAAACATGCTTTCGAGACTCTCAAACCATTGTAGGAGCCCAGTGGCCCCTTCAGACCCAGTAAATGTGAGTGGCTTAGCTGAATTGAATGTCTTATAATTGCTCGGAGCATTGTTGTTGTTGTTTGCTAGGTTTACTTGGGTTATCAGGTTTGGGAGTACAGCAGTGATTTGCTGAGTGATAATAGCCGTGAGTTCGGCGTTATTTGGAGGTTGTGCATAATGTCGAGGAGCCATATTCTAAAAGAGCAAAGAAACATGAAAAGGAAACGAGTGAGATGATATCGGATAGTAAGAATTGAATGCTTAAAAGAATATCGAAAAAGCATGAAGATTGTGATCATTTGTTCGTTACTTAAAATAAACAAATGACACTGTGACTAATCAAAGTAAATGGGTCATACTAATGTATCGCGAAGACGTGCTTTAGCCTATAAGTGGACACTCACCCCAAGAGTTCCCAGGTAAGAGTGACTGGTCCGATTATGTGGATTTGTACGAACACTTTAGCCTTAGACAGAAAACTCGAGGTACAGGCATCCACCCTTCCAGATTACACGTGTTCACATTATCTTGACCCAAACTTTGACGAGATTTTGGAAACTTCGAGGGTTCAAAACCTTATAATAAATCATCTAAGAAGAGATGATTGGTTTTCAAAAAATGGATTCGTAATTTGTGTTCTGGTTTTGGTTGTCACCTAAAGATAGGCGACGGTATTGTTTTAAGACTAAACACAAGATAACTTGTGTTAGGGTCCTTGGAAGGTTATAGTCTAGGTCAAAGCATTACTAATAACCTAATTCCCTACAACCATTGGCTCTGATACCAACTTTTCTGTCACACCCCGACCACGTAAAACAACAAATCATGGCGGAAACGTCGGGGAGTGTTGTAACAGAATCATTGTTTCACAACCATGGATTAAATAGTTATGTTTTATTGAATTATTGAAATCATTGTTTTATTACAAATCAGATAGATACAAATAAATGTCTCTCAAATTTTAAAGTCGCTAAGGCATAAGTCCATCCTATGTGTAGCATGTATCAACAATCATCACGTAGTAGCACTTGAAACATATGTGAAAATAGGTACATTAGCATAAAAATGCCTGTGAGTAACATAGGATTTGTGTATTAGATTCATGGCTTTGGATAACACAAGAAAAGGTTTTATGTTTTAAAAAATAGCCATGAATCCTTGTAAAAGTTTTGTTTCTAAAATGTGTCGTTTTGGTGTTCATCGTATATACAAGAATATACTTTTGTTTTGAAATATGCGGATGAGTAGTATATCTAAATATACTTTAGTTTTGAAATAGGTAAATAGATAGTATATTAGCATATACTTTAGTTTCGGAAATAGTAGATTTGGTAGTATATCACAAGTATACTTTAGTTTAAGAATGAAAAACATCGGTAGTATAATACATTATACTTTGGTTTTGTAAATAACATATCAACTTATGTTTTGGATTTGAAAATAGCATATCAACTATGCTTTGGTAGTATATTAAAAAATACTTTAGTTTGTGAAATAACAATGTCGGTTGTATATCAAATATACTTTAGTAAACAATATCACGTTGGTAGTATGTCGAAACATACCTAATATCGTGGTTTGGTAATATATCAACCTATATTTTAGTAAACAATAGCATATCAAATTATGCTTCAGCAAACAGTATCACGTTGGTAGTATATCGAAATATACCATAAATCGCGATTTAGCAATACATTCAAACCTTAGTGCATCAAACTACACTTTAGAGACTATTGAAATACCACAAAGGAAAATTCTGTTTGGTTAAAATTTGGTTTCTGACATTCCATACAACAGGATTGGGGTTTCTAGTCCTATAGCGCTATATCGTACTACCAATCGGCTTGATTATTGTTAATGAATGTATAAGTAAACATATGAACAAACAAATAGTTGTAACAAACTTCGGAAATCAGTGTTTAAACCATGGATAATAGTTCAATTCGTCAAAAGATAGTACTTATGCATGTGTAATCATATAGTCGAAATCATGAAAATATTGTATAGGCACATATGTTTCACCCCAAAACATTGAAAACAGTAAAAGAGGGGACTATGTACTCACTTGAGATTGTAAGTATCCTTGATTAAGTGTCCTAAGAAAGCTCAGAAATCAAGGAATCAAGTGGCACCTAGTAATCGGATCGCTAGTTAAACAAACGATACCTAAATTGGAAGAAAATATGCTATGGTCACATAATATGCTTGGTCGGATCCTAATGATCGACCAAACGGGTCGGGTTCGAAAGTCTAAGCGGTTGTTTAGATCGCTTGACTTTACGACCCTAACAAGCACTAGACTAAAAGTGACGAGTTAAACATGTTAAAACATGTTTAACTAAGTTAGAAAACAAGTTTGATATCAAAACAAAGGGTTCTGATACCCGAAAATAGCTTCGATGCAAAATACGCATAAGCACGTATTTTGACCGAAACTTTGACTCATCACTTCAACTAATTGACATGGTAATCAGTAGGTATAGCCACACGGGACTATAACCATTGTGATCACGTTGCAAAGTTCAAACGAACTTTGTGTTGACCAACTCGTGGTCAAAGCATAAAGTCAAACACTGTTTGACTTTCATGCTTGAAAAGCAATAACAAGCATGAAAGAAGCTTACAAAAGATCCAAGCAATGAAGAATTTGATTTAAAATACTCAGGTATGAAGCAAAGGCTTCAACTTAGAGCAAGTTTCAGATCAAATGTGAGGAATGAAGGTTGAAACAAGTGGGTATTTATAGGAGAGCTTGGATTTGCAAGATTTTGACAAGTGTTTTTGCAAGGATCAAAGCTTCATCCTAGCCATCCACTTGGGCATATAGATTACAATACAATGGGAGTTCAAAAACTATCAAATGGTATTACAAATCAGTGATCAAAACCATCAAATTCAGCTGAAATGGCCAAATTCAATGTTTCTGTCTTGCAGGTTGTCATGGGCCGCATAGAACCACACCATGTCTTACGCGCGCCTCATAGGGATCTTTCACAGATTGATAAGTTTAGTCCCTGCAAGTGTAAAACTTGGTTTTTGATGCATTTTTGACACGTTTAGGCCCCGTTAACCCCATTTCAAGGCTCTACAATGAAGTTAAAGTATAGGGAACATGAAATATGCTCAAAAACATCTCGGATGTCGGTTCGTTTGACCGTACGGTTGCGTTGTTCGGTTAATTATGACGAAAACTCGAACGGACGCAAAAACGATCCAAATTACACGACGAGTGGTATTTTTTCATTCCAATCACTATAATAAAATATTTTAATCATTACAAAAAATTTTGGATGTCCTAATATGTTCAGAACGTAAGATATGCACGTAAATGCAAACTTATGCACTTTTTGACGCTTTTAGTCCCTATTTGATCAAAAAGTTTATTTTCGCATGTCGAACCCCTCAAAGCCTATTTCTAAGCTATGTAAAGGATATTTAGGGTATGGCTAACTTATGATCAAGTTCCGGAATGTTCGTTACTACACAAATCAGCATAGTTTCGCAGTTGGACAAAAATAGTCCCTACGATCGAATAAACTTGTTTTCGACACACCAACCCATCCAAAACTTATTTCTAAGTTATGTAAGGGTTATTTATGGTATGTTAAGCCTATGCCATTGTTCTGGAGTGTTTGTTGCGTTAAACTGGTTACGTTTACGCATCAGTTCGTGTATAACCTTCCAGAAAACGATTTAAAGCTCGAAATCGAATAAGAATTGATATGTGCAAATGATACACATATTTATACAAATCCCAATAATAAAATACAAGATTTCATTGGATTTGTATTTGTATGATGGTCGTAGTGACACAGGTGTCACAGAGGCGTTATAGTCTTCCCTCCTTTAGGAAATTTCGTCCCGAAATTTAGGAAGATGCAACAAACAGAAGCGGATACTTAGTCTTCATATCACTTTCTAGTTCCCAATTAAACTCAGCGCCACGTTTTCCTTCCCATCGAACCTTAACGATAGGAATTTGACTACACCTTAATTGCTTGACTCCTCGATCCATGATCTCGACAGGTTTCTCCACGAAGTGTAAAGTCTCGTTGATTTGAAGATCTTTGAGTGGAACCTGAAGTCCTTCTTCAGCTAGACATTTCTTTAAGTTGGAGACGTGAAAGGTAGGATAAACATTGTTGAGCTCTTGAGGTAGGTCTAGTCGATACGCTACCTTGCCAATCCTTTCAAGAATCTTGAAAGGACCTACGTAGCGGGGTGCGAGTTTCCCTTTCTTACCAAATCAAATTACGCCCTTCCAAGGGGATACCTTGAGAAGTACAAAGTCACCTACTTCGAATTCCAAGGGTTTGCGACGCTTGTCAGCGTAACTCTTTTGTCGGCTCCTGGCGTTCAGCAAGTTATCTCGAACCTGTAAAATCTTGTCCGTCGTTTCTTGTATAAGCTTGGGGCCAGTGATTTGAGCTTCTCTGATCTCGTGCCAACAAATAGGTGAACAACACCTACGACCATACAATGCCTCCAAAGGTGCCATTTGAATACTCGCGTGGTAACTGTTATTGTACAAGAATTCGATCAAAGGCAAGTGCATATCCCAGTTGCCACCAAAATCGATTACGTATGAACGGAGCATATCCTCTAGAGTTTGGATAGTACACTCGGTTTGACCGTCAGATTGCGGATGAAAAGCGGTGCTAAGGTTAAGATGAGTACCCATAGCAGCTTGAAACGTTTGCCAAAGACGAGAAGTGAAGCAACCATCACGATCAGAGATGATGTCAATGGGGATACCATGACGACAGATGACTTCATCCGTGTAGATATGAGTCAATTTCTCGACCTTGTATTCCTCACGAATGGGGAGAAAGTGAGCAGATTTGGTCAATCGATCGATGATCATCCAAATACTGTCATGACCAGATGAAGTACGAGGAAGCTTAGTAATAAAGTCTATCACAATGCTCTCCCATTTCCAGATAGGAATTTTTGGTTGTTTGAGCAGGCCAGAGGGACGTTGATGCTCAGCTTTAACCTTGGAACAAGTGAGACATTTCAAAACAAAGGTGGCGATATCTTTCTTTATTCTAGGCCACCAATAGAACGTACTCATATCATGGTACATCTTATCAGCACCAGGAAGAATAGAATACCTATATTTGTTTGCCTCCTTCATCAGAAATTCTCGAAGGTTATCACGATTAGGAATCTAGACACGATCGAGGTGATATGGAATACCATCAAATTTGGTTACAAGACTCTCTTCAGCACCGCATTGCATCTTATTATAGTGGTTACCCTCATTAATAGATGCGTATTGAGATTCACGAATGCGGTTTTGAAGATCCTTGACAAGTTGGAAACAACGAACACTCTTCAAATGAGTTTTACAACTAAGTGCATCGGCCATGACATTCGCTTTACCTGGATCGTAGCGAATTTCACATTTGTAGTCGTTTAACAACTTTACCCAACGACGTTGATGCATGTTTAGTTCCTTTTGGTTGAAGATGTGCTGAAGGCTCTTATGGTTGGTGAAGACCACACACTTAGTACAATAAAGGTAGTGTCGCCTTATCTTCAAGGCAAAAACAACTGCACCAAGTTCATGGTCTTGTGTAGTGTAGTTTTTCTCCTGTATTTTTAGTTGCCTCAACACGTAAGCGATAACTTTGTCTCGTTGCATAAGGACACAACCAAGTCCAAGGTTTGAGGCATCGCAATACACGACGAAGTCGTAGTTACCATCGAGAAGTGCAAGGATAGGAGCATTGCAAAGCATGTCCTTGAGCGTTTGGAAAGAATCCTCTTGTTCAGGACCCCAAACAAAAGGTTTATCTTTTTGAGTCAAGGAAGTGAGAGGAACGACGACTTTCGAGAAGTTAGAAATGAAACGACGATAGTAACCAGCTAAACCAAGAAACTAACGAGTTTCAGACGGAGACTTAGGAGCAATCCAGTTCTTCACAGCTTCAATCTTTGCAGGGTTAACGTGAATACTAAGTTCGTTGATGGTGTGACCAAGGAATTGAACTTCTTTCAACCAAAATTCACACTTGGAGAATTTGGTGTAAAGTCGTTCAGCACGTAAAAGCTGAAGGATAAGACGCAAGTGTCGCTTATGCTCTTCTTGAGTCTTGGAATAAATAAGAATATCATCAATGAAGATGATCACGAAATGGTCTAAATAAGCTTTGCAGACGCGGTTCATCAAATCCATGACAACTGCAGGTGCGTTGGTCAAACCAAAGGGCATGACCACGAACTCATAATGACCATAACGCGTACGAAAAGCGGTTTTGGGTATATCTTCTTCGAGGACTCGAAGTTGATGATAACCAATATGAAGATCAATCTTGGAGAAACAAGTTGCGCCTTGTAGTTGATCGAAGAGATCGTCAATACTAGGAAGAGGATATCGGTTTTTGACTGTAAGCTTATTGAGCTCACGATTGTCAAAGCACATCCGAAATGATCCATCTTTCTTCTTGATGAATAAAACGGGAGTGCCCCATGGAGAAGTACTAGGGCGTATAAAGCCTTTGTCAAGAAGCTCTTGGAGTTGGCTTGATAGCTCTTACATTTCCGAGGGTGCTAGACGAAAAGGAGACTTAGCGACAGGTGTAGCGCCAGACACTAAATTGATATGAAAATCAACAGAACGAGCAGGAGGCTAACCAGGAAGATCATCAGAAAAAACGTCAGGAAAGTCACAAACAACAGGAACATCACTGACGCTCGAGACCTTATCCTTCTTTTCCACAACATGGGCAAGAAAGGCGAAGGAACCCTTACACAAGTGTTTGTTCGCTTGAGTACACAACATAAGCTTGAGACCTTTAGAAGGTTTCTCTCCATAGACGTGCAAGGAATCACCGTTAAGAAGCGGAAGTCGAGTGAATTTAGCAGAACAAACAACTTCAGCACGAACTCGCCTAAGCCAATCCATTCCTACTATGATGTCGAAACTACCCATTTGCATAGGTATGCGGTCAATCAGAAACGTATGATCGTTGAGGTTTAAAGAACACTTAAGAAGAACAGAATCGAAAGTGACGGATTTTCCATTAGCAACTTCGACAGTGAATGACTTGGGTAACTTAGATCATCTACACTTAAGCATTGGTTCGAATCCAGCGGATATAAAACTCTTATCCGTTCCAGTATCAAATAAACAAGATGCATAGACATTGTTGATGAGGAATGTACCGTTTATAACATCGTTGGCATTCTGTGCCTGAGCGGCGGTAATGGCGAACGCTCTGCCTCAAGCTGGCTGCTGCTGCTACTGCTGCTGTTGTTGTTGATTGTTGTTGTTGTTGGCGCATTGGTTGCAAGCATTATCGAGGTGGTTGAGATCACCACATTTGAAGCAGGCATGGACAGGAGTGGCCTGCGGTTGAGCTTGGTTGGATGCAGGGTTCTGAGCTATGACAGCTTGGTTTTGGTTGGCTATAGGTTTGTGACATTGAGGGGCAAATTGTCAATACCAATTGCAATTAGTACACAAATGACATGGAGCGCTAATGGGATAATGGTACTGGAAATTGTTACACTTGGGTTGAGTCCCAGTGTAAGCTTTGCGTTGTGGCTCGGTGTTGGGTGTAACAAGAATCAATTACAAAGGTTTGGGGTTTTTGCGGAGTGACGACCGCATAGTTTTAACTCGAAGGATGGTTCAACAGTGGTGGTGTCGGTGGTAGCCTGGTGTGTGTTCTTCGAAGGAGTCTTCTCAGAAGCCCCACGAATGAGGCAAATGTTGTTAAGGCAGGCTGCCAAATGAAAGATATCCTCGACAGTTTTAGGTGAAGCGGACTCCATGAGGTTCATGATTGAGGTGAGAAGGAAATGGATGTATTTGGTAATGGCTTTGTCAATGGCGTCAACTTGGCCAGGGCATAAAATACTCAGTTGTTTGAAACATACAGTGAGACCAACGTTTTCGTCCCCAGTCTGCTTCAAATTCCAAAACTCCTTTTCTAGTTTTAGAAGTTTGTGGGGAGGGCAAAACTCATCCCTCATCAGTTTCTTCAATTCAGCCCACGGTAAGGCGTGATCTGCTTCGTTTCCTCGTATGTTTCGCTCAGAAGTCAACCAATCGAACGCTGTCGATCAGAATACCACAGTAGCATTTTGGGTCCTGAGGTTGTCAGGATAACCACTTTGGAGGAAGGTTAGTTCGATGGCATTGAACCATCGAAGCGAAGCGGTAGCACCTTCTTCCCAAGTGAATTCGAGAGGTTTAAAAGCCATAAATTGCTTGAAAAGGAACGTCGCTTTAGGTGTTTCCACCTTTGAGTCGACGGAGGCATGAGGGGTTTCAGTGATGGGTTGGATTTTGCTAACAATATCGAGTGTAACCTTGGACATTTGCTCAGCCATTCGTTCAGCGATCAAACCCACGAGTTCCTGCTTCGATATAGAGTCATCATTGTTGGAGCCTTTCTTTGAACCAGAACATGACTTTTGACTTCTTGCCTGAGTTCGGGGAAGACATCTAGAGGTTCGAAATAGAAATAAAGGATGACACTTGATCATAATTTATATTGTTTTGCATGTATAAACATTTAAGGATCACGTAATCACATACGTTTCACATAAGTTGGAATGAATTCAACAAGTATTCACAAGTATAAACACGTATGATTACATAAAATAGTACAAATTTATTTTGTTCACGAGAATTATTATTATTTTATTGCGAGAGACGTGCGAATCGTGCATCGGTGTAACACCCCGACCGCGTAAAACAACAAACCGCGACGGAAACATCAGGGAGTCACGTCACAGGAGTAATTGTTTCACAACACATGGTAATTGAAGTTTTGTTTTATTGATTAAATATGTTACATAGTTTTGGGATTAAAAGTAAAATACAAACAAATTGTCTTCATATTTTATAATCACTAAGGCCTGTGTCCAATCCTATGTGAAGCATCATCATAACATCAAACAACAGCCCCTGAAACATATGTTAAAAGAGAGTCAGCATAAAAAGCTGGCGAGTACATAGGTTTTGTGAGTATGTCAAATTCATGGCTTGTATACATATCGCAATACCTCGTACGACTAATAGAGTCGATAAGTGAAAACCTTGAATAAAAAGTGTTTGGTATTGCAATATAATTAACCAACATAAATATGTTGGTTAATGTTTTTGAAAATCTCGTTGCCATGAATCTTGACTAAAAATTTGCTTTTGTAAAACAAAGTAGTAAATTGTCTTGTAAGAAAACTTCGTATGGTTTATATCTTTAAGTAAACATCGTTACGTGTCATCATTTGAAAACATTTGTCCAAGTGATCTAGAAAACGCTACGACATGTAATATGATAAAAGCACTTATATATATGAAGTACCAACGGCGTATCCACCATGCTTTTATCACATTACACCCATCTCGTTATCTAATCACTTACCATAAACAAATCATCCATATCGTCCGTGTTATCAGTTGTTCGCGTTATAAACCAATCGTCATTCGTCCTTGTTATAAAAAAATCGTCAATCGTCTGTGTTATAAACAAATAGCTAATCGTCCGAGTTATAAACCAATCGTCATTCTTCCTTGTTATAAACAAATTGTCAATCGTCCGTGTTATAAACAAATCGTCAATCGTCCGTGTTATAAACCAATCGTCAATCGTCCGTGTTTTAATTGTGAAAACTTTTGGTCGTTCTATTTGATTACATTCAAAATTGTGTGACTCGTCTATACCACCCAATGGGTATCTTTAAATCGACTAACAAACCACCAAAAAGTTTGTTAAAATAACAGTTTCTGTCGTTACCCCAAACTACCCACCAAATCCAGTGTATAGCCGATAACTGGATTGTCAGTCCTATGGTACCATAACATACTACTGGTCGGCTTGGCCAAAGCTAATGAATGTCATTAGTGTTATGAATTAATGCACCAACAAGTTCATTCACAGTATTGAAATCGTCGTGTTTTATATAAACCATAGTCTTTGTTTTGAAAACTTGAAAACGGTTTAGCACATATGAGTCACCCCAAAAACATTTAGCAAAACATAAAAGAGGGGAGCTATGTACTCACTTGGGATTGCAAAGTATCCTTGATCAAGTGATATAACAAAGCTTCAATCCTGTCCTAATGGGTCGGATACTATGTTAGTGTAATGGAGCATAAATCGGGAATCAGATAAAATGAGGTCTTGTAAACCAAATGAGTGTTGGAACTTATACGAGATGGTTTAACAAAGTCTACATTCTGATTTTAAATGAATCCTAAGTGCTTTTGACCCGTTATGACCCGATTCGTCTTATATGCCAAAACATAATTAATTAAGTTGCAAAATCAGTTTATATGTCAAAAAGTTGGTTACATATGTTTAAAACGGATTTATGCGCAAAAAGGCATTTTGGTCATTTTTAGGCATCTAATAATCGACTTATCATAACACTAACCAAACGAAGTGACCATAAGGTATAACATCAGGAGGTTATTCCCTATACAACTATGGTCACAAATATGTGTTTGGTCGGATTCGAAAGTCAAAGCGGTGGTCAAGACCGCTCGACTTACGACCCTAACTAAGCACTAAACTAGAAGTGATGAGTTAAACATGTCAAAACATGTTTAACTAAGTTGAAAAACCTATTTAGTATCAAAACTTAGTGTTTTGATACCTAAAAATGGTTTCGCCGTAAAATGCACATAATCGTGCATTTTGAGTGAAACTTTGACTCGTCACTTCGACTAGTAAACGTGGTAATCAGTAGGTATAATTGCAAGGGATTATAACCATCGTGATTACGATCACGTTGCAAAGTTCGATTGAAATTTATCTTGACCAATTCATGGTCAAAACCGAAAGTCAAACGGTAGTCAAACTGTTTGACTTTCAGCTTATAATAGCTGAAATAAATATACAAGACTGGATAGAACACTTACTTGTGTTCTTAGGAAGAAAGAAAACTAGAAAACTCATATGGGAGGCCTCCAAAAAAGGTAGTAACTCCACTTAGAGGTTAAGAGATGAGAAAGAGCAAATGAGAAAGGATTTGAGCCAAAGAGCCTTGCTATTTATAGTTGTAGTGAAGCCACAAGATCTTGACACATGTATTGAGTATTGCTCAAGACTTTATAGGATCAAAACAAGTGTGTGGACAACATTCAAAGCCTTGAAGATCACACAAGATTGCCCACAATATCAAAAACCATGAAAGCATTCAAGTGCAGCAAGCTGTTTGCTGTAAAAAATAAGAAACAATCTGCCCAGACCTAGGACTCGCGTCGGGTGACCATAGCCACCCTGGGCTGTCGTGTGATGCAATCACATGCTGTAGACTTTCAAAATTTGGCAAAAATGGGCCCTGCACGTATTTTAGTGTGTTTTTGATGCATTTAACCCCCGTTAAGCCAAATTTCAGACTTTATAAGGACGTTAAAGCATAGGAGAATTGAAATATGCTCGGAAATATCGTGGATGTCAGTTCGTTCGGCTGGACGGTCGTGTTTTTCGCCTAATTACGACGAACGCTCAAACGGACGTGAAAACGTTCGAATTTACACAACCAAGGACATTTTTTGCATTCCCATAACCAAAATACAATATTTTAATGATTACAAAATTTTTGGATGGGCGTACGTTTTCGTATTAAGAAATACGCGAATCAGCAGACTTTCGCAGTTTGTCGCAAATAGTCCCTGTGATCGAGTAAACTTGTTTTTGACATACCGAACCCTTCAAAACTTATTTCTAAGTTATGTAAAGGATATTTAGGGTATGTTTGACTTATGACCTTGTTCTGGAGTGTTTGTTGCCTTAAACTGATTACGTTTACATAACAGTTTACGTATAACTTTCCAGAAAAGGTTTAAGAGTTTTAAATTGAACAAAAACTAAAACGTGCAATTGTCACATGTTATAATACAATATCCAGGATTAAAGCACAATGTTTCATTGATTATTGAATCGTTCAGAGTTGTACAATGCTTAAAAGTCACAAATGTCACAGTCACCCCTACTTTAGGAAATTTCATCCCAGATTTTTAATTAGACGAAACTTGTGAGAACAGATGTGGGTATTTTGCTTTCATTTGATCCTCTCGTTCCCAAGTAAATTTTGGGCCACGTTTGGATTCCCAGCGAACTTTGACTACGATATTCTTTTGCGCTTGAGTTTCTTAACTTCACGGTCCGATATCTCCATCGGTTTCTCGACAAAGTGCATAGTGTCATCAACGTGAATTTCATCGAGTGGGATGTGGAGATACGTATTGGCTAAACACTTCTTTAAATTGGACACGTGGAATGTTGGGTGAATATTCCCAAGTTCAGGAGGTAGCTCAAGTCAATAGGCCACCTTTCCGATTCTTTCAACGATCTTAAATGGTCCAACGTATCGTGGTGTAAGTTTTCCTTTCTTTACAAATATAACCACTCCTTTCCAAGGGGATACCTTGAGTAGGACGTGATCTACGACTTGAAATTCCAAGGGCTTGCGTCACTTGTTCGCATAACTCTTTTGACGGCTTCTAGCTATCAGAAGGTTATCGCGAATTTTCTTGACTTTGTCCGTTGTTTCCAGAATGAGTTTAAGTCCAGTAAGCTGAGCTTCACCGATCTCATTCCAACAGACAGGTAAAAGACATTTTGACCGTATAAAGCTTCGAAAGCCGCCATGTTGATGCTAGCGTGATAACTATTGTTGTAAGAGAACTCGATCAACGGTAGATGCGGATCCCAATTACCACCAAAGTCTATCACACATGCTCTAAGCATATCCTCTAGTGTTTGTATCGTCCTCTCGGATTGTCCATCCGTTTGGGTATGATAAGCAATGCTCAGATTGATTTTGGTTCCTATGGCAGATTGCATGGTCTTCCAGAAGTGAGATGAGAATCGAGCATCACAGTCAGATATGATGTTCAAAGGAACACCATGTCGAGATACAATCTCATCTACATAGATCTTGGCGAGCTTGTCAGCAGATAGATCCTCACGAATCGGCAAAAAGTGTGCTGACTTTGTTAGACGATCAATGACTACCCAGATGGCATCATGACCTCTAGATGTGCGCGGTAACTTAGTGATGAGATCCATCGCAATGTTCTCCCACTTCTATACCGGTATCTCTAGTTGTTCAAGTAAACCAGATGGGCGTTGATGTTCAACCTTGACTTTGAGACAAGTTAGGCATTTAGACACATACAAGGCAACGCCCTTCTTCATACCTGGCCACCAATACTGAGTATGATGATCCTTGTACATTTTGTCTACTCCAGGATGGATTGAATAACGAGATTTATGACCTTTGTCCATCACTAGAGTGCGAAGATTGTCTTGAATTAGAATCCATAATCGGTTCTTGTAATAGAGTAACCCGTTATCTTTCGTTTCGAGTTGTAGCTTAAGATTAAGTGGCAGCTCATTTTTCAACAAGCCTTACACACGTACATTGTACTTGAAGGACACGTGTCTGGATGTCAGTTTGAACTCGAACACAATGTAGCTTGACACGTTCCTTTCGACTTAGTGCATCGGCGACGACATTCGCCTTACCAGGATTGTAACGAATCTCGCAGTCGTAGTCATTCAAGAGTTCGACCCAACGCCGTTATCTCATGTTTAGCTCCTTTTGATTGAATATGTGTTGGAGACTTTTGTGGTCTGTGAAAACCACATACTTCGTATCATAGAGGTAGTGTCTCCAAATCTTTAGAGCAAAAACTACAGTACCTAACTCAAGATCACGAGTCGTGTAGTTCTTTTCGTGGATTTTCAATTGCCTTGATGCATAGGCTATGACTTTATCTCATTGCATGAGAACACAACCAAGGCCTAGATTCGATGCGTCACAATACGAAATCATCATTGCCTTCAAGTAAAGATAAGACAGGAGCATCACAGAGTTTTCGTTTCAGTGTTTGGAAGGCTTCTTCTTGTTTGGGTCCCCACTCAAAAGGCTTATTTTTCTGAGTCAAAGCAGTGAGAGGAACCGTGATCTTTGAGAAGTTCGTGATGAATCGTCGATAGTAACCAGCAAGACCAAGAAATGAGCGAACTTCTGGAGGTGTAGTGGGTGTGTTCAAATCCTTAATCGTAGTGATTTTGGAAGGGTCCACATGTATACCCTGCTCGTTGACAATATGACCTAAAAACTAAACTTCCTTAAGCCAAAATTCACACTTCGAGAACTTGGCAAAGAGTTATTCCTTCTTTAAGAGTTCCATTGTCAAACAAAGGTGTTGTTCGTGATCGGCTCGAGACTTTGAATAAATAAGGATGTCGTCGATGAAAACGATGATGAACTTGTCTAAATAAGGTTTACAAACCCTATTCATTAAGTCCATCAAGACGGCTGGAGAATTCGTCAGACGAAAACGCATGACAGTGAACTAGTAGTGACCATATCTGGTGCGAAATGCAGTCTTGGGAATATCTTCTTCGAGTATACGAAGCTAATGATACCCAGATCGTAGATCAATCTTCGAGAAGCATGTAGCATCTTGCAGTTGATTAAAGAGATCATCAATTCATGTTAGGGGATATCAATTCTTGATTGTGAGTTTATTGAGCTCACGATAATCGATACACATACGAAAAGATCCATCCTTTTTCTTCACGAATAGAACAGGAGCGCCCCAAGGTGAAAAGCTTGGACGGATGAATCCTTTGTCAGATAACTCTTGAAGTTGCTTCGACAACTCTTGCATGTCAGACAATGCAAGACGGTAAGGTGACTTGGAAATCGGGTTTGCACCAGGTACAAGATCAATATGAAACTCAACTTGACGTGCTAGAGGTAAACCAGACAGTTCTTAAGGAAACACCTCAGGATAATCTCGTACAATAGGAATATCTTGAATACTCTTGCTCTTGCTTTTCTCCTCTGTGACATGTGCCAAAAAGGCCACATAATTATTTTGTAGGTATTTTTAGGCTTGAGTACAGGTCATGAGTTTCAAACTACTTGAGGTTTTCTGTCCACGAACCTCTAACACTTCACCATATGGAAGAGGTATACGAACAACCTCGTTGAAACAGATCACCTCAGCATGGTGCTTGGTTAACCAATCCATTCCTAAGATGATATCGAAACTTCCAAGTTGCATCGGTGTGAGGTCAATAGGAAAAAAGGTGGTTATCAAGGTTCAATTGGCAATCACGAATGACAGAATCAAGTACAAGAGGTTCACCACTAGCAATTTCCACTGATAAGGGCTTTCCTAGTTTAGTTGTAGGCATTGAAAGAAAAGGTTCAAAGGCTAATGATACAAAGCTTCTATCGACACCGAAATTGAAAAGAACAGAAGCAGGTTGGTTGTTAACAAGGAACGTACCGTTAACGACTACGTTATCAGCACGAGCCCCGTTGGCGTTTATGTTGAATGTACGTCCACGTGCTAGATTAGCCTTCACGTTCACAAGCTTCGGACAGTTGTTCCTGTAGTGACCCATCTCACCACAATTGTAGCATGAACTAGATGTGAATGGGGGTCTAGCAGTGTTAGCTTGAGATTGATCAGGATTCTGTGCAGCTTGATTCGGAGCAGACCAACAAATGTTGGCCGTGTGGCCAAGTTTCCCACATGTTGTGCATTGATGACATGCTAGATGAGCCTGATGATGACCATTGCACCGATTGCATAATGGTGCAGTACCAGTATAGGGTTTCCTCGCAGGAGGTTGAGATGGTTGGTTTTGCATGTTCGGGTTGGGTTGTACAACAACTGCAAAATTTTGAGAAGCCTTATGCTTCCTTGAGTTCTTCGATGACTCGGCTTTGTTCTTCTTGTCTTTCTCTTTGTCTTTTGTAGTCTTGGCTGCCTGTTTCTTGTCACCCTTGCGAAACAGTTTACCCTTTCTGACCTGAGACTCAGTCAGGGTTGCAGCCAGCTTGATGGCCTGATGAACAGTGGTAGGGTTGCTACCAGTAACAATGTCTTGTATGGGGTCAGGCAGACCATCGATGTACCTCTCGATTGCCTTATCTAACGGGGTAACCATGGTGAGACACAAGAAGCCCAACTCTTCGTATCAGTCCGTGTAGGCACAGTGCTCTCCACTGTCTTGTTTAAGATCGTCGAATTCTCTTTCCATTGCCCTTAGTTCATGACGAGGACATAACTCCTTCATCATTAGAGCGTAAAGCTCTTCCTAATTTTGAGCCATTGCCACATCAGAACCACTGTCTCTCATCACACCATTCCACCATGTTAAGCGCCTTTTTTTTAAATACACTTGACTCAAACTCAACCTTTCGCTCATTTGGGTATTGAACATGTCGAAATGTGCTTTCTAAACTCTCGAACCATTGTAGGAGCCCAGTAGCTCCTTCTGACCCAGAAAATTTGAGTGGTTTAGCCGAATTAAATGTCTTATAGTTGCACAGAACAGGTGCATTGTTATTGTTGTTATTGTTGTTCGCTTGATTAATCTAGGTGATAAAGTTCGGGAGCATAGCAGCGATTTGCTGATCGATTATGGTTGCCATTGCAGCATCCTGAGTTTGATCACGTCGAGGAGGCATTATAAAAGAACAAGAAAACATGAGAAATGTTTGAGATTGACATTGGATAATCAAAAGAGGTATTGAAAATATCGACGAAGCATAAGAAAGTTGGTCATTCGTTTGTTACTTAAAACAAGCAAATGATACACAGTGACTAATCAAAGTAAATGGGTCTTTATAATGTATCGCGAAGACATGCTTTAGCCTATAAGTGGACACTCACCCCAAGAGTTCCCAGGTAAGAGTGACTGGTCAGATAATGCGGATTTATACGAACACTCTAGCCTTAGACAGAAAACTCGAGGTACAGGCACCCACCCTTCCGGATTGGACGTGTTCACATTAATATGACCCAAACTTTAACGAGATTTTGAAAACTTTGAAGGCTTGAAGCCTTAAAACAAATCATCTAAGAATAAATGATTAATTTTCAACACAGATTTGAAATTAGTGTACTTGTTGTGGTAGTCACCTAAAGATAGGTGACGATATTGTTTTAAGATCTAAACATAAGATAACTTGTGTTAGGGTCCTAGAAATGTTATAGTCTAGGTCAAAGCATTACTAATAACCTAATTTCCTATAACCATGGCTCTGATACCAACCTCTCCTGTAACACCCCGACTTCGTAAAACACAAACCGCGACGGAAACGTCAGGGAGTCACGTCACAGGAGTAATTGTTTCACAACACATGGTAATTGAAGTTTTGTTTTAATGATTAAATATGTTACATTGTCTTGGGATTAAAATTAAAATACAAACAAATTGTCTTTCATATTTAATAATCACTAAGGCTTGCGTCCAATCCTATGTGAAGCATCATCATAACATCAAACAACAGCCCCTGAAACATATGTTAAAAGAGAGTCAACATAAAAAGCTGGCGAGCACATAGGTTTTGTGAGTATGTCAAATTCATGGCTTGTATACATATTGCAATACCTCGTACGACTACTAGAGACGGTAAGTGAAAACCTTGTATCAAAAGTGTTTGGTATTGCAATATAATTAACCAACTTAAACATGTTGGTTAATGTTTCTGAAAATCTTGTTGCCATGAATCTTGACTAAAACATTTTCTTTTGTAAAACCAAGTAGTAAATCATCTTGTAAGAAAACTTTGTATGGTTTATATCTTTAAGTAAACATCGTTACGTGATATCGTTTGAAAACATTATCCAAGTGATCTAGATAACACTACGGCATGTAATATGATAAAAGCACTTATATATAGGAAGTACCAGCGGCGTATCCACCATGCTTTTATCACATTGCACCTGTCTCACTATCTAATCACTTCCCATAAACCAATCATACATATCGTCCGTGTTATCAATTGTTCGTGTTATAAACTAATCGTCATTCGTCCTTGTTATAAACAAATCGTCAATCGTCTGTGTTATAAACAAATCGCCAATCGTCCGAGTTATAAACCAATCGTCCTTCGTCCTTGTTATAAACAAATCGTTAATCGTCCGTGTTATAAACAAATCGTCAATTGTCCGTGTTATAAACCAATCGTCAATCATCCGTGTTTTTATTGTGAAAACTTTTGGTCATTCTATTTGAATACATTTAAACCTGTGTGACTCGTCTATACCACCCAATGGGTATCTTTAAATCGACTAACAAACCACCAAAAGGTTTGTTAAAATAACAGTTTCTGTCGTTACCCCAAACTACCCACCAAATCCAGTGAATAGCCCGATAACTGGATTGTTAGTCCTATGGTACCATAACATACTACTAGTCGGCTTGGCCAAAGCTAATGAATGTCATTCATGTTATCAATTAACGCACCAACAAGTTCATTCACATTATTGAAATCGTTTTGTTTTATATAACCATAGTCTTTGTTTTGAAAACTTGAAAACGGTTTAGCACATATGAGTCACCCCAAAAACATTTATTAAAACATAAAATAGGGGAGCTATGTACTCACTTGGGATTGCAAAGTATCCTTGATCAAGTGATATAACAAAGCTTCAATTGTGTCCTAATGGGTCAGATACTATGTTAGTGTAATCGAGCCTAAATCGGGAATCGGATAGAATGAGGTTTTGTAAACCAAATGAGTGTTGGAACTCATATGAAATGGTTTAACAAACTCTACATTCTAATTTGAAATGAATCCAAGGTGCTTTTGACCCGTTATGACCTGATATGTCTTATATGCCAAAACATAATTAATTAAGTTGCAAAATCAATTTATATGTCAAAAAGTTGGTTACATATGTTTAAAACGGATTTATGCGCAAAAAGGGAATTTTGGTCATTTTTAGGCATCTAATAATCGACTTATCATAACACTAACCAAACGAAGTGACCATAAGGTATAACATCAGGAGGTTATTCCCTATACAACTATGGTCACAAATATGTGTTTGGTCGGATCCTAAGATCGACCGAACGGGTCAGATTCAAAAGTCAAAGTGGTGGTCAAGACCGCTCGACTTACGACCCTAACTAAGCACTAAACTAGAAGTGATGAGTTAAACATGTCAAAACATGTTTAACTAAGTTGAAAAACCGATTTGGTATCAAAACTTAGTGTTTTGATACCTAAAAATGGTTTCGTTGTAAAATGCACATAATCGTGCATTTTGACCGAAACTTTGGCTCCTCACTTTGACTAGTAAACATGGTAATCAGTAGGTATAATCACAAGGGATTATAGCCATCGTGATTACGATCACGTTGAAAAGTTCGATTGAACTTTGTCTTGACCAATTCATGGTCAAAACCGAAAGTCAAATGGTTGTCAAACTGTTTGACTTTCAGCCTATAATAGATGAAATAAATAAACAAGACTGGATAGAACTACTTGTGTTCTTAGGATGAAAGAAAACTAGAAAACTCAGATGGAAGGCCTCCAGAAAAGGTAGCAACTCCACTTAGAGCTTAAGAGATAAGAAAGAGCAAATGAGCAAGGATTTGAGCCAAAGAGCCTTGCTATTTATAGTTGTAGTGAAGCCACAAGATCTTGACACATGTATTGAGTATTGCCCAAGAATTTATAGGACCAAAACAAGTGTGTCGACAATATTCAAAGCCTTAAAGATCTCAAAAGATTGCCCACAATATCAAAAACCATGAAAGAATTCAAGTAGAGCAAGCTGTTTGCTGTAAAAAAAAAAAAATATGCCCAGACCTGGTTCTCACATCGCGCAACCATAGCCACCCTGGGCTATCGCGTGACGCGGTCACATGCACCAGACTTTCAGAATTTGGCACATATGGTCCCTACACGTATTTTAGTGTGTTTTCGACGCATTTAACCCCCGTTAAGCCAAATTTTAGACTTTATAAGGATGTTAAAGCATAGGGGACTTGCAATATGCTCAGAAATATCGTGGATGTCGGTTTGTTCGACTGTACGGTCACGTTTTTCGCTTAATTACGACGAACGCTCAAACGGACGTGAGAACGATCGAAATTACGCAACGAATGACATTTTTGTATTCCCATCACTAAAATACAGTATTTTAATGATTACAAAAATTTTTGGATGTGCGTACGTGTGTCGTATTAAGAAATACGCGAATCGGCAGACTTTCGCAGTTTGTCACAAATAGTCCCTGTGATCGAATAAACTTGTTTTTGACATACCGAACCCTTCAAAACTTATTTCTAAGTTATGTAAAGTATATTTAGGGTATGTTTGACTTATTACCTTGTTCCAGAGTGTACATTGCGTTAAACTGATTACGTTTACGTAACAGTTTACGTATAACTTTCTAGAAAAGGTTTAAGAGTTTGAAATCGAACAAAAACTAAAACGTGCAATTGTCACATGTTATAATACAATATTTGGGATTAAATGTGACACCTGTGCCTTCACAGCCATCAAACAAATACCGAACCAATGAAATATTGTATTTCATACTTAGGATTTGTATAAATATGTGTATCATTTGCACATATCAATTCTAGTTCGATTCCAAACTCTAAATCGCTTTCTGGAAGGTTATACGCGCACTGATGCGGAAATATAACCCGTTTAATGCAACGAACACTCCGGAATAGTGAAATAGGCTTAACATACCTTAAATAACCTTTACATAACTTAGAAATAAGTTTTGGATGGTTTGGTATACCGAAATCAAGTTAATTCGCTTACAGGGACTAAATTTGACAAACTGCGAAAGTATGCCAATTTGAACTATAACAGACATTCCGGAATATGACCATAAGTTAAACATACCATAAATATCCTTTAAATAGCTTAGAAATAGGCTTTGAGGGGTTCGGTGTGCTAAAATAAACTTTTGGGTCATTCAGGGACTAAAAGCGTCAAAAAGTGCACAAGTTTGCATTTTCGCGCATAACTTACGTTCTGAATACATCCGGACATCCAAAAATTTATGTAAGCACTAAAACATTTTATTTTAGTGTTTGGCATAAGAAAAATCCATTCGTCGCGCAATTTGGATCGTTTTTCGCGCTTATGCGCATTCCGTCGTAATTAAGCGAACATCGCGATCGTACGGCCAAACGAACCAACATCCGACATATTTTTGAGCATGTTTCATATCCACAATGTTTAGGCATCATTTTAGGGCCTTAAAGTTGGCTTTACGGGCCTTAGAAGTGCCGGAAATGGGCTTAAACACGTGCAGGGACTGAAACTGTCATTTTGCAAAGTTTTCTGCTGATCAGAAGGGCCAGGCGGCCCGCCTACACTTCTAGTAATCCTGAAGCGGGCCGCATCAGCTTTCTGACAGCAGAAAACATGCAGAAACTTTGAATCTGGTCCATTCCTCTTATGCACATGGTTTTGGGCAATACTGTGGGCTCAAATGGTTTTGTAATACCATGTTCTTGAGGTGTATGGTTGAGATCAAAGCATGGTTTCCTAGAAACGATCCTAACGGCTAACCGAACACTATAAATACCCCACCCCACTTCTTGCAAAAACCACTAGAATCTTGATTTGAGAAGCTCTAAGTTGAAACCATTGTTTCATACCTGAGATTCTTGGATCGAGATTAGCATTCGGGGACCCTTCGTAAGTATTCTTTCTTTCTTTTATTGCTTTTCGAGTCTTTTCGAGTCTGAAAGTCAAACTTTGTTTGACTTTCTGCGTTGACCAGTTTATGGTCAATGCGAAGTTCGTTTGAACTTCGCAACGTGAGTGTAATCACGTTGGTTATAGTCCCTTGGGACTATGCCTACTGATTACCACGTTGTCTAGGGTCGTAGGGTAAGCGATCTAATAAATCGCTTATACCTTCGAACCCGACCCATTTGGTCGATCTTTAGGATCCGACCAAATACATTAGGTGACCATAGTAGGTAGGGAATAACCTTCCGAGGTTATACCCTATGGTCGCTTCGTTTGAATAGTTGTATGATAGGTAGTTTATATGCCTTAGGTAAATTACCAGAATACCCTTTTCATGTATAATTGGTAATTAAGCATATGTAACCTAAACTTTTGTCACATAACTGATTATGTAACATGTTTAGGCATATAACACTTGTCATAGGACTAGTTAGACGGTCCGAACGCGTTTCACGCGCACGACGCGTTAAAGTAGCATAAGCTACCTTAATGGGTCGCGATGGGTCGAAAGCACTTAGGTTAGGTTTCATTTAGTATGTAGGCTTTGTTAAACCATATGACACGAGTCTCTATACTCGTTTGGTTTACGAACCCTCATTCTATCTATATCCCCCGATTTAGGTCCGGTTTATTAACATAGTTACCTATATTAGGTGCCGTTTGATTCCGTGATCTCTAGCATTGCTTGGTGGTTATCCTAGGACTTCTGAGCAATCTCAAGTGAGTACATAGACCCCTCTTTTACTGTTTTCCAAACTGTTTTGGGGTGGAACACATGTGCCTACTTGTTACCTTCATGCTTTCCATGTTTTCACATCATATACTTGCTATATTCATTAGTACATTTATAGTACATGATTTCATTGTTTTACATTACATTTTATACTATGTGTGCCCATTGTGTGCATACTTAGTACATTGTTTTACATTTACATTTTATGCTATGTATGTCCGTTGGTTACATACTTAGTACAGTGTTTTCATCACATGCTTACATTTTGTTATGACATTTGGGTTGTTTACAATGGAACAATACATTCATTAACATTAGCTACGCCGTTCGTTAGTAGGTAGTGGTACCATAGGAATTGACAACTCCCGTTCCTGAAATCCTGGGTTGGTGTGGATTGGAAGGAATGACCGAATTCGATATACATAATTTAGATAAACCTTTAAATTGTTTAAGGGTTTATCGCCACAGTCTCAAGGCTTGGATGTATGCATTTTCACAATACCGCCTAGATGTTCGTATCAGTATAGCATGCATTTCCACAAAACATAGCTTTGATTTAAACCATGTTTTACTTCAATACTTTGTTTTTGTGCATATGGTTTAGTTGATACATTTCACTAGCCATACAGATCATTTTGGTTACACATTACATGATTTACATTTGACACATGAACATTATTGACATTGGTTACACATTACATGATTTACATTTGACACATGAACATTATTGACATTGGTTACACATTACATGATTTACATATTGACATAAACATTTTTGACATATTATTCAATACGTTTGGCAATTGGTTTAAACATAGACATCTTAGATTGGTGGTTTGTTTGGGTAAGTGATTTGAGTAACGGTGCGTGTGTAATATGATACAAGCATGGTGGATACGCCGCTGGTACTTCCTATATATAAATGTTTGTGTGGTATTACATATCGTAGCGTTATTTGAATCATTTCAATTTAAGATATATAACATTTTATACAAATAACATACTTTTCACAAGACATTCTTTTACAAACAACTTATCTTATACAAACTCATTTTACATGGTTATTCATTTAACCATACATTATTCTCTTATTTATACATATCATCTGATCTTATCGTTTTTCAAATGATTTACAAGACAAATCAAATTACAAGGTTCATGACTAAACATTTTCTTAAACAATAAGTCATGAATCCTATTTTCATAAACCTATGTATCTCACAGGCATTTTTATGCTGACGTACCTATTTTCACATGTGTTTCAGGATATGATGCTTAGGATTTATCAAGATACACTTAGGCGGACTTGGGCCTTAGCGACAATAAAAGATGCAAGACTAGTTATTTATGTTATGTTTCTTTGATTGTTAAGACATTGTAACTACTTTAATCAATAAAACAATATTTCAATTTCCATGTGTTATGACACAATGATTCTGTTACAACACTCCCCGACGTTTCCGCCACGTTTGGTTGTCCTACGTGGTCGGGGTGTGACATTAAATCACAATGTTTCATTGATAATTGAACCGTTCAGAGTTGTACAATGCTTAAAAGTCACAAATATCATAGTCGGTTTTGAAATGAACGAGGTAACAAGTACTAAAATGCATAAAAATTGAGATAACATAAAAGAGAGGCTCAATAAAACATGGATTGTTTCGGGTTTAGAAATGTCCACCATCCCAAAGTGAATCGAAAGTCCTTTCAAATTAGGGAAACATGCATTGTCCTATAGGTAAAATACTCTCGCCAAGAAGCGATTAACGGTATTTTACCCTTCTAGTTACTACAGGTCCATAATCGATTGAAACAATCGAAACTTTGGTGGGAATGAAAATCGAGGAGTGGGACTAGTTGACAAGATGCAGGTTTCACCCCTAAGTTGACAACATCGTACCCTAAGTGTGATTGGTACTGTTGGGATTGAACCCTACAAAGGAACAGTTGATAAAGCCAAAACTGGTTCAGAATAGTGGATCCATAATAAGCAGTTGTTTGTACATAATCTCTCCCCTTGAAAGTGGTCCTAACATCTGATGACTTGAAGTACTGCTCTTCACAACAACTGCTAATCCAAAAGACTGATGAAGAATTAATGTGCTGAAGCTCAATCTACTGATCTAATTCAAGTACTGCTGTGGACTTAAAGCACTGCTGGAGCTATAACAGTGGAATGAAGAATCAGTGGTTTAACTTTGTTTTGTATTTCTTTATTGTAATCAGTAGTTTATGATCAGTGGTTGTATAGGGCAGTAGTTAGAGTTTGTTAGGAGGTTAGATGTCACTTTCATGGTGACGTCAGCCAAAGATGCTCAGTGGTTGTTCTGTACTATAAATAGAACAGTATTATGTACTGTTCTATCAGCTCTCTTCATCACCAAGTCATTCTATACGAACATTATAGTGAGCTCAGGCTGAGGGGGAGATTTGTGCATGCATGCATTGTAATTGAGTATCGTAATAAATACAATCATTCGATTTCATGTCAAACATGTTTGCTTAAACTTATGCTCTCATTGATTGTGTGTTAAACGTTTATTTCTTATTTCCGCTGCAATTTATCTCTGTTTTATCTTCATTCTTATTAAACAAACATAATCTAGCAAACTCAGATCCTAGCAATTGGTATCAGAGCAAGGATAGTCAAATTTGATCTAACAATCATTTTGACGTAAAAGTTCTGCTCAATTTCGTTGATACTTTCGATTGTTCATTTCTGTTGAAAAACAGAGTAAGGTATAATCACATTTAAAAGTTGATTATTCAGTGCCTGTAAAACAACCAGAATGGCTTCACAACCACATGACACTCATAACACTGGCTCACTCTTGAAACCACCTATGTTGGTCAGATATGAATACAACATCTGGCAGCGTAGGATGGGTCACATCTTAGCTCAACAAAATACAGGGTGTTGGAAGTTGGTTATCTTTGGACCACATGTTCCAATGGTGCCGAGTGCTGAGGATCCAAAAGTTTTTGAACCTAAGAAAATTGAAAACTATTCTGACCAGGATTTTCAAAAAATTGAACTGGATGCCAAAGCATTTAGCATAGTTGCATCAGGACTCCCAAATGAAATTTATGTTGGGCTGTTACGCTGTAACAGTGCCAAGGAATTGTGGGATGCACTTAAGGAACAGTTTGGTGGTACTGAAGAAGTAATTGAGAACAATAGGGAGGTTTTGAATCAGCAGTATGAAACCTTTTGTCACATTAAGGGTGAATCATTAACACAGCAGTTTGAACGTTTTAGCTGTCTCATAAGTGAACTGAAACTTGTTAATGTTGAATTTGCTAAATCAACTCTAAATAGTAGGTTTCTAAGGACACTTCCTGAAAAATGGGACACAGTTGCTTTTGTAACAAGAAATTTAGTTGGGTTTAAAGAGTTGACACTGACTCAACTTCATGGTAGACTCCTCACTTATGAGAGAGAGTTGAACCAAAAAAAGAAGTTACAAGAGTCAGGGAAGGTTGCTGATGACTACACATTTGGTAGCACAACACTTCTTGGTCAAGAGGATTCTGGTAGTAGTAAGGATCAGGGTTATGATCATTATATTGATATAACTGCTGGTGGAGCTTTCAGTAACTCTGACTCTTACTCAACTAACTATGCTTTCACAGCTAGTAGTGAAAATCAGAACCCTGACAATCAATGCTTTGAACTCTATGATCTCCAGTATTTTGATCCTACTGATCTGGAGGAGATGGACATCCTGCACCAACTTGCACTGCTGAGTGTTAGAACTAGCAAATTTTATAAGAGAACAGGGAGAAAATTTCCTGGGTTACATGGGAATCTTAAAGTAGGGTTGGATAAATCAAAGATAAAATGCGACATGTGTAACAGGTTAGGACACTTTGCTAGAGAGTGTAGGTCACAAAGTAGTGAACCAATCATAACACATACTAGTCCTAGACCCCAGAGTTCACAAAACACTGTGCATTATTACCAAAGTACCCCTGCTGCTCATGTAAACACTGCTCACTATGCACACCCTGCAACCCCTGTTCCAGTGCATTATGTCCAAACCCCTGCTCCTCAAATACAGTATTTCCATGCCCCAGCTCCTCAGGTTCAGGTGCAACAAGTTGTACCTCAACAAGCTACCCAAGCATCTGCTTAAACAGATCAGCAAAGCTTCTTTACCCAAGGCTTTGTTGATTGGAGTAGCTTGCCTGATGAATTAGGAGATGAAAATTTTGCTCTATATGCTAAAAATGATGCTTCTAGTGATGATTTCTGTTTTGTAGCATTAGAGACTATCTCAGAAGGGCTGGAAACTGAAGAAGGAGAATCCAGTGCAGAAAAAGTGGATACAATTGCTGACGCAATGGTTATAGCTGTTGTTGGTGAACAATTGTTGGGAGAAAATTCAGAACCTCTGATAGAACCACTGTCTGACCCCTGGTATGCTGAAGAAGAAGAGAAGAAGCAAGAAGAGAGTGAGGAGAAAAAGCCAGAAGAAAGTGAATATGTTTGTGATTGTGCCATGATGGCTGCAACTAAGGTATCACCCTAGGTTCTTAAAAACCTTTGTTCAGATAAATGCATCATAGCATTTGCAAATGTCAAGGAGGTGAATGAAAACCTTAGAGATAAGATGTTAAATGATGAATTACAATTTGAAAAATCTTTAAAAGAATTGAAAATCAAATTTTCTGAAAAGAAAAAATGAGATTTGCAGCCTCAAACATGAGCATAGCATAACCAAGGACCAACTTCAGGCAATGATAGAAAAATATCAGTCCTGTAAAAAGGAGTTGGAATCCACCCAAATTACATGTGAAAAATGGGTGGAATCCTGCAAAGGTTATGAAGTTATGCTTGAAAAACATATCAAAAGCAATGTAAAATTTGGTGTAGGTTTTATAAAACATGACCAAGTTGAAAACACTGCTGCAAATGATTCTGTTCAAACCACTGTTGAAATCATACCCACCAACAAGGATGGTAAAGAAGTTAAAATAATTGATAAAAATGGTAACAAAATCACTCTTGAAAGATTAGTGGACTCCTCAACCTTTGACGAGATTAAGAAATATCAATTCAAACCCACATGGTCTGATGAGTGTGACCTCCTTGAAAATTTTAAACCCATGGATTTCACCACTGTGGATGGTGTCAAAGCTCCAAAGGCCAAGGTCATTCCTCTTAAGGACATCCCAACAATGGTTCAAAACTCTGTTGCAAAGGAGTCTGAAAAGAAGAAGAAGAGAGAAAAGATTAAAAACTTGTTTTGTGACTTTTGTGAGAAGAAAAATCATTTAACAAAAGATTGTTTTCATTTAAAAGCTTATGACATAAACAAAACAAGTACCATTGTGCCTTCAAAAAGCTGCACCATCTGTGGTAAAACAAACCATCTCACTCAGGAATGTGTGTATCTTAAAACCTTTGATGTCAAAAAGGAAGAGTACACTTCAAAAATATTCATGAGTTCATCAAGTCCACAAGTCAAGAAACAACCATCTTTTGTGCATGTCCAAACTGCTGTTACAAAACAACTGAATCAAAACTCTGTTAAAAGAGAGGTTCAAGTGACAGATGCACCCCCCTTCTAACCAATACCAAAGAGGTAAACGTCAACCACCATACCCAAGGGTACCACATGTTTATGAGGCTTACAAAAAGCCTTCTAAACCAAAAGTGAACATGCATCCCTTTGGATATCAACAGTTGATAGGAAATGCTCGCCAACAGTAGTTAGAAAAGAATGTGTCAAAAGCTACTCAAACCCCTGATCTAACCACTATCCATGTTGCTGAGCTTAACTCAAACACTGTTGAGACCCCATCCAAAGCCATATTGGCTTTGGAGACCCTCCTGAAGTAATTATTTACTTGATGTACAGGGAGCTTCTGCATGTTTAAATAGTCTTTGGTATGTAGATAGTGGAGGCTCCAGGCACATGACTGGATGTAGAGCCCTACTCAAAGACTTCAAAACTCATGGAGGGGGTGATATATCATTTGGTAATAATAGTAAAGGAAAGGTTATGGGTTCTGGTACAGTTCAGTCTGGAAAAGTTAAGTTTGAAAATGTCAATGTGATAGACAATCTAAAATACAACCTCCTTAGTGTTTCACAAATGAGTGACAAAGGTTATGGATCATTCTTTACTAAGGAGTGTTGTAGGATTGTTGGACTAGAAATGGTTAAAAGGATTGAAGAAATAATAAAAAAATGGAAAAACCCAACTTGTTGCTCAAAGGAGTGGCAATGTTTATGTAGTTGATTTGTCAAAAGAGAGCTCCATGACTGATGCCTGTCTGTTCTCAACTGCCTCTAACAAAGAGACAGAACTATGGAATAGAAGATTGGGGCACATAAATCTCAAGACAATCACTACTTTGTCAAAACAAGGCCTTGTAAGAGGTCTTCCACAAAAATTGTTCACCTGTCCTGAGCATTGTGTTTCCTGCTTAAAAGGAAAACAACATAAAAACTCATTTAAGTCCATTGACGAGTCCAAAACCACCAAGTGTTTGCAAATGCTTCACATGGATCTGTTTGGCCAAGTAAAAGTCATGAGTCTTAAAAAGAAAAGATATTGTTTGGTAATTGTTGATGACTTTTCTAGGTTTAGATGGACTTATTTCTTACATTCTAAAGATGAGACTGCATGCATTTTGCAAGACTTTGTCAAACAGGTTGAAAAGAAATTTGACCTTCCAGTAAAAGTCTTTAGGAGTGACAATGGCACATAATTCAAAAATAGGGAGTTGGATGAGTTTTGTGTGTCAAAAGGAATTGTAAGGTAGTACAGCATTCCTAGAACACCTGAACAAAATGGGGTTGTTGAAAGAAAGAACAGAACACTGATTGAGGCTGCCAGGACCATGCTTGCTGATTCAGGTTTGCCATTAACTTTCTGGGCAGAGGCTGTAAACACTGCCTTCTATGTCCAGAACAGAGTTTTGATAAACCCCAGGCATCAAAAGACTGCCTATGAAATTCTGTATAAAATCAAACCACTGATCTCATGCTTTAAATTATTTGGCTGCCCATGCTTCATTTTAAACCAAAAGATTCAATTTCAAAGTTTGCAGCCAAAGTAGATTGTGGTTATCATTTGGGTTACTCAACCACTGCTAAGGCCTACAAAGTGTTCAACACTAGGACTAAGACAGAGGAAGAGACTTTGAATGTAAAGTTCAATGAACTTTCTTCAATGAAAATCCCCGCAAACCCTGCTGAGTTATTTGATCTTGATAAATTTACTTTTGAAAATGTTTCTGTCAAGACTAACAGTGCAGGTCCATCTCAACCACCTCCATCAGACAATGGATATGAAATCATCATTCCACAACAGAGGTTTACATCCATTGCCAGAGCAGCAGATGTTCAAAACAGCTGTCAAAGCTCAACCACTACTACCTCAACATTTGTTGACCAAAATAGCCCTTTAACCCCTGCTTCCACATCATCAAACACTGTTGATAAAAATCCTCAAACAGTGGATAAAAATCAACATGTTTTCACCAACAATGGTTAGCTCAGATGATTCACATCTGCAGCCCTCACCCTTAAATGCCATTGTACCATACAAAGGAGATTTAATCTTCTTGAAGTCTCATCCACCTAACCAAATCATTGGCAACATCAGTAAAGGGGTGCTCACAAGAAGCCAATCCCAAAACATCTGTCTTTTTACTGGCTTTCTATCACTCCATCAACCAGTCAAGTACCAAGAGGCACTAAAAGACAACAGTTGGGTAGAAGCCATGCAGGAAGAGCTCCAACAGTTTAAAAGACAACAAGTATGGGAGCTTGTGCCACTGCCAGAGGGTGTGAGTCCTATTGGCACAAAGTGGGTCTTCAAAAACAAAACTGATGAAAGGGGCATTGTTGTCAAGAATAAAGCAAGGCTAGTGGTTCAAGGTTTCAGGCAGGAAGAGGGCGCTGACTATGATGAAACTTTTGCCCCTGTAGCAAGACTGGAAGCAATCAGACTGTTCCTGGCCTTTGCTGTCAACCACAACATAAAGGTGTATCAAATAGATATCAAATGTGCATTCCTCTATGGTAAAATTCAAGAAGAGGTATATGTTTGTCAACCTCCTGGTTTTGAGGATCCATTTAATCCAGATCATGTCTACAAGCTAAATACAGCTTTGTATGGCTTGAAACAAGCACCTAGAGCCTGGTATGAAACTCTTTCCACCTTTCTTCTTTCCATTGGTTTCACAAGAGGTAAAATTGATAAAACATTGTTTTTAAAATCGAGAGGGAAAGATTTGATGATTGTCCAGATTTATGTGGATGACATCATTTTTGGAAGCACATGTCCTAAAATGTGTCAAGAGTTCAGACAACTCATGACAGCTGAGTTTGAGATGAGTGCAATGGGTGAACTACAGTGCTTTCTTGGTCTCCAAGTTAAGAAACTGCAAAATGGTACTTTCATTCATCAAGGCAAATATGCCAAAGAACTTTTAACCAAATTTGATATGAATGATTGCAAACCATGTAGTACACCCATAGCACCAAGTTAGTCATGTCTGATGAAAAGGATGATTTGATTGATCAAACTCTTTATAGAAGTATGATTGGGTCTTTATTGTACCTAACTACATCTAGGCCAGACATCATGTTTGCAACATGTGTTTGTGCAAGATCCCAATCAGCCCCTAGAAAGTCAAACCTTATTGCTGTAAAAAGGATATTCAGATACCTCAAAGGTGCTCCCACACTTGGTATCTGGTATCCAGCTGATGGAAATATCAAACTTTCAAGTTTCTCAGACAGTGACTTTGATGGATGCAATACAACAAGGAAGTCCACTTCAGGAGGGTGTCAATTCCTAGGCAATTGCTTAGTGTCTTGGCAAAGCAAAAAGCAAGCAGCTGTTTCAACATCCACATCTAAGGCAGAGTATATTGCTGCTGCAGGCTGCACAGCATAACTGTTATGGCTTCAAAATCAGTTGCTGGATTTTGGTATCACTGCTTTGAAAACACCACTCATGTTGGACAGTCAGGCAGCATAAAATATCATCAAAAATCCAGTTTCCCATTCAACCACCAAGCACATTGACATCAGACATCATTTTGTGAGGGATTGCTATGAAAAAGGTTTGATTTCTCAGCACCATGTTCCAACTAAAGATCAGCTGGCAAATGTGCTAATAAAAGCATTAGACACATCCACCTTTGAAAGCTTGATCTCTAGGATTGGCATGCTTAACATGGAATAACAGGCAAAATCATGTTTTTCTATGAATAAAGCATTAAAATGTTTTCAGAAAAATAAAAAATCCATCCTTAAAAATAGCTAAAAATGAAAAATTTCATTAATCCTTAAAAGTCTGTCACAACCACTCTTTTTGGTTCAACCATATGATCTGTTGATATTATCCACTTCTGAAAGTCAACCTCTGTTCCTTCATTTTCCTTGTTATTCACTGTTGACAAACATCAGTGTTTTAACCCACTGATGGCTATCCACTGATAGTTAAAAGTCAGCCACTGTCTTCATTTTCACCACTGTAAACCACTGATATTGATCATCAGTGGTTTTCTAAGCAACTGTCATCCATTATTCATCAGAGGTTGTCACATGGAACCGCTGCCACGTCAGCATTCACTTTTTCACTTTATAAAACCCTGATCAAAACCCCAAACAGGGTTTTCTTTGTCGAATCGAATTCAAAATTCCTTTAAAAAACAGTTACCATCAAATTCCCTCAAATTATTCATCTTCTTCCTCCTTTCGCACCTATCTTCGAAACATCATGGCTCTCTCTCTAAAAACCCCTCATAACTACCTGTGTACACTTGAGAAAACAAGTCAAAACACAACCTTTCACTACGTTATTAATGCTCTTTCATCTTCAAAATACAAAACCTTATTGACTTGTAACGCACCTATCTACCTGGATACCCTACGTGATTTATGGAAAAATGCAGAACTTCAAGTTTAGGACAAAAAGCTCTGGGCTATTACTTCATCGATAAAGGGAATCTAGGTTGCTGTCACACCAAAAGACATTTATGAGGTTTTTGAAATCAATGATCTTACAGGTAAAAATTCTTTCCCAAAGGACGAATATCAAACTGATTTGATTGAGAGGGGGTATTAGGAACAGATGAAAAAAGATACTTTACAAAAGGGAAGTTTTCCACCTGCCATGAGATTTTTTATTCCATACCCTCCTCATCTGTGTTTCAAATAAGACAACAACTTTCAATGAAATACCATTGAAAATCCAATACATGGGCTATGCTATAATGGCTAAAGTTGATTTTAACTACTCCCAGGAGATTTTCAATGATATGGTAAAAAATATTAATAATATCAAAGAAAATAAAAAACCATTTCCATTGTTTCCAAGATTTTTAAGTTTTTATTTACAAAAGAAGATTCCAAAAGATGGTGCACATGTGCAATCCAAGGTAATCCTTTTCAAATAAACAGCCTATCTTCTGAAACTTTTACAAAGCTGTCATAACCTTCCAAAACACAAACAGAGGAACCTAAGCAGAATTTAGCTGAGAAAACCTCTGCTCCTCAGGTTGCTGCTGTTGAGCCCACTGCTCTTGGTGATCACAGCAGCAGACCCACTGCTGTGAAACCCACACCAAAACCCACCAAAAAGCCAATCAAGAAAAAAATCCCAAAAGCCCCCCAAACCATCCAAAAGGAATCTTCTGGAAGATGAGATCCAGAAGTAATTCCTGTGACAACACAAAAGTCACTAATAACCACTGCTGCTACTTCCTCACAGCAGATGGAAGAAAGATCTCAACCTGAGCCTAAAACTCCTCCTGCATCCTCACAAAAGGATCAGGTTGTATGCACAGGGACACCAAATTATGAAGCTCTGGATTCACTTGAATCCATCTTCCATAGCCCTATTCCTGGGGCAAATTCTCTTTCCACCCCAATCCTCACTTCACAAATTCCACCATCACTTTTACCTCTGTTGAATGCAGTGGATATGGATTAGACACAAATCAGTTCTTCTCAACCACCTGTCAATGAGAATATACTCCAACAAGTGACTGAGTCTGATTCCTCTATCATTGCTAACCCATCAACAGCTGAGGAGGTTACACCCCATGAGTTACATGTAACTTTTGGTGGTAGTTCAAGTGGAGCAGCAACTACAGGTCTTGAATCCACTGATTTACACCTGGCCAGTTGTTTCATTACTCAGACTCCCTTGAAGGCAATTTCCTCTTTGGGAACCAAGGTGACTACTAGTGTGTTTCCAATACTCACTAGTGTGTTTACTATGGCAACCTCTGCTGAGGAGAGAAGTCCCCAGTACCAAGAACAAGGGGCATCAGTGGATGATTCTTGGGAAACTTTCCCTAAGTCAACTGCTGATACAACCACTGCTAGTGGGAAATCAGATGATCCCATTAAGTTGGGTGATGGTTTAAAATATAGAGAATTGACAGAGAGAGTTGATAAGATTGAAACTTCTGTGGCAGACATCAAAAATATGCTACAACAGTTGTTACAATCTCAAAAGACTTCATCCACTGCTGCAACATCTGCTCCATCTCCCACTGAGCTATGGCACTTATTTCAACGTATGCTTCATAAACAAAGGCAATATGTTGATCAACAGCATGAAATTCAGCTCCAAATATTCAGAAACATGATGGAAGCTAGGTACAAGGATACACAAGCTGATATAAAGGCAATCAAGGCCCATTTGCTTCAAACCAATGGCACTTCTCCTCCTACCATCAGTTATGTTGAAAACCCTGATGATGCAAAAAAGGGGGAGAAAGGTAAAAAGGGAAAAGAAGGTCTATATCTGCCACCAGATCCAATGTCTAAACTTGTGGTTGAAATTCCAAAGTCAGATGGATCAAAGAAGGTTGATGTGACTCTAAATGCTTTTGCTGAAGAAAAAGCGAAGTTAAAAGAGAAAATGGAAACAAAGGGAGCTAAAAGATTTGAAGAGGAAAAGATAATTTTGATGGAAAAGGAAGAGCAGGGTACTTCAACCACTAAAAGAAGAAGGACTACCAGAAAGGTTAGCTAACCCAAAACCACACCTTCCAAAACCACTAAACCTACTCCTCAAATCCCCAAAAGTTCCTCACATCAAACCACAAAGCCAACAGATGTTGAGACACCTGCTGTATCAACAGTTGTTGATACTTTAGTGGTTTCAACAAATGTTATTTCAACCACTGCCCTTGCCATTTTACCATCCACCACTCAATCCACTGTCACACCACAAAATACATCTCCACTTCAAACACCACCTGCCAAAGTGCAGAAGACAACAGTTGATACATCAACAGTTGTAGTGACAACAGTGGTTGAGACACCAGTTGTTTCAACAGCTGTTTGTTAGTCACCTATCACCTCAAACAATCCTACCCAAGCCATAATCCTTTATGCTTCAAAAATTCGAACAAAAACACCTTCTCCCAAAAAGGTGTATGCAAGAAAAAGAAAGTTCCAGGTGCATGATGATGACATACCAGCACCAGTTCCAATATCATCCAAACCTTACAATGTGATCAAACCTCAACCATTCATTCCTCCAAAACAGGCCAATCCAATCAAAGATCCAACAACATTGGTAGGATATAATCATGTTGATGTTATACAAGTAGCAGCCAGTTATCCACTAGAGTTGCATGCAGTAAAGAATGAATTGAAACAGTTCTACCTAGTGGATGATCCTTCAAAAAGGAAGTTCCCTTCTCTTGTTGGCTTTGGAGATCCAAAAAACATGGATGAATACTTGAAAGTCAAAGCCAGACAAGCTGAATTAAGAGCCAAATATGAATGCAAAGGGGAAGGTGATAATGCCATCTCAAGTCGAATGCAGTTCTTGCTCACCAAGGTTAAACAATTAGAAGACTATGCAAGAGACCTGAGTAAAGAGATGTCCAACCTGCCTCCAGATACTGACTTACAAATAGATCTGAGAAAAGATCTCATCGAATTGATCATGAGTGAAAAATTTTACCCTGCCAAAGCTGAACAATTCCAAGACTGGCCACTCGTTGCTCTCAAAGTTGAACTTAAAAGAATTGAAAGAATAAAAAATGATCCAGGTATGGAAAGAACAACACCAAATTGGAGCAAATACAGTAAGAAAATTGCTGATTGATGTGCGTAGTGCGTGATAGGTTTTTTAGTTATATTTTAAGCCCTTTTTAACACTTTAGTCAAGTTTTAAATTTATAAAACATGATATTTTACTAACACTAAACACACATATGGGCAAGTGCACCCATCGTGAGCGTAGTATAGCGTTGGTAAGATACCGATGTCGTCCAAGGACACAAGAGCTTTTAGTATCGGTTTATCATCAACGTCTAATCGAATCAAAAGTTTAGAAAAAGTTTTAAACATGAAAATAAAAACTAAAAATGCTGAAAAATAAAATAAAAATAAAACTGATCGACAAGATGAATCACTTGGATCCAACTCGCCTCTAGTGTAACCTTTGATTATTTCCGCACTTTTGCACTTTTTAAGAGATTATCTTAGTTATAGTAGTAGGCCCCTCTTTTGAAGGTGACGTTACCCTCAACCCAGTAGTTTGAGTCAGCAAGGATACAATCCTAAAGGGTTGGATTATTGAAAGATAATTAATTATGTTATTAATGCGTAATGTGGTAGGCCACTCTTTTGAAGGTGACGTTACCCTCGGCTAAGTGGTTTGAGTCAGCAGGGATACAATCCCAAGTAGTCGGGTTAATGTATTAATAGTAGTTTACATATGAGGGGATCAAGCCATTCGCACCCCCGCCATCCAATACCAGTGGGTATTGAAGGAGGTCCTAGTAAGCTTGACCCAGGTCCTTGCAGGATCTATACACTGAACAAGGCAAGAACCTTACCAAACCATTCCCTTAACCCCCGACCAGGTGGCCAACATATCTCTATATAGACCGTAGAGATATGAATGGTGTAAATCTTTTATTTTATATAGACAGTAAAATAATGGCAAGACACCACGGACAAATGATAAGGAAGTTTCACCTTCAACATAAGAAACTAGCTATTAAAGTCATTAATACAAAACCAAATAAAAAGTGCGAAAAAATTAAAAATAAAAAGTATTACACTAAATTATTGTCTTCACCAAGTGATGTAAGAGACTTAGGCAAACATGGCCTTTGATTGTCAAGAACTCTTACTATCAATCTTGGATGCCGAGACTACTACACACACTCTATGATGGATGATGGATGATGGTGGTGGATGTGGGTTGTGATGGTGGTGGAGTGTGAGAGAGGTGGTTTGCCAAGGGATGCATTTGAAGTGAACCAAACACCTCTATTTATAGCCTGCAAAGAAGCCCGGACACGGCCCCATGTCCATTGGGCACGACCCCGTGTCCATCCATTTTCTCTTTCTTCATTAATTGCAGTTTGTCTGCATTAGTTGACCACGCCCCCGTGTCCGCTGGGCATGGCCCCGTGTGCAGAAGCGTATCTGTGCTATCAAGATTTGCTTGGATTATGCGAATCTTAGCGTTGACCACGACCGTGTTGAGCTGGGCACGCCCCCGTGTTGGGAAATAGAAGTTTCTACAACTTTGTCATTTCTGCAGGCACTTGGGCACGCCCCCCGTGTCCGCTGGGGATGGGGCGTGTTCAGCCTTCTGATCTCTTGTTTTTTGCTTGGGAAGATGTTGTCGAGGGGTCGGGCATGCCACGTTTATTCCTTTTCTTGTATTTATGTTATATTTGGCTGCATTTTTGCTTCTTTTGTTCATTTAAGCTCTTTTAACCCTGAAAATACAAAAGGAAGACAAAAGCACACTTTTTCCAACATTAGTACAAAAAAAGGGTTAGTTTTATGCCTCATTTGATGTAATTTATATGTTGCATTTTACACACATCAAATACCCCCACACTTGAATCTTTGCTTGTCCTCAAGAAAAACTCTTTATAATGTGGTTTACACGCCCAAATGGAATGGGTAGAAGAGAAGTTTTGGGCTTGTCTTGAGTGTCAGGATTCCAAGATCTTTATTAGGCTTTATTTTTATGTTATTTACAATCCTATTCGGATGCATATTACTATTTTATTTCTGTTGGTATTGTAATCTTTATTTCTGTACTAGTGTGTAATAGACGCATAGTATATGAAAAAGAGTATAGTCGCAATGATCGACGGTTTTTGGCTAGATTATGTGTTATGTGATTAACTATATTAAAATATTATTTGTAATATTAATATGGGGTAAATGTTTAAAATTCAGATGGCCGACGAAGGAAATCAAGGAAATCTGAATAACGATAACCAGAGTAACATTAACGTGGTTAATGAGAATCCAAGCATCAATAATAATCAAGTGGATAATAGTGCTATCCAACACATAGTAGCACAGGGAATTATAGATGCAATGCCATTTATTCTTCAAACTGTTAAGGATGCTGATAATAAAAGTAAGCATAGCAGTAAGCGACCAAGTGAACCAGAAAACAATGTGAACAATGGACTTGTACTTCAAATGCCCATTCCCAAAAGAAGAAGAACCGTGCCTTACGGTTGTTCTTACAAAGAATTTTGGTCTTGTAAACCAATGGAATTCTCGGGCAATGAAGGGGCCATTGCAACCTTACACTGGATAGAAAAGACTGAGGCAGTCTTAAGGATAAGCAAGTGTGCTGAAGAAGATAAGATAATGTTTGCTTCTAATCTGTTTAAGAATGCAGCACTCGAATGGTGGAACACTATCCTCCAAAAAAAAGGAAGTGATAGAACCTATAATATGGAATGGGAAGAGTTTAAGGACAAGGTAGAAAGGAAATTCTGCCCTCCAAATGAAAAAGAACAGATAGCAAACAAATTCCTAAACCTTAGGATGACTGGTGTGGATAGCAAGGGGTATACAAAGTTATTCTTCGAATATGCTAGGATAGTGCCATCTCTTGCTTCACCAGAACCAGTATTAATCTCTCGTTATATTTGGGGAGATAAGACACGTAGTTAAGGCAGCTAGACCTCAAACAATAGAAGAAGCTGTAGAACTAGCCAATACCTTGACTGATGAGTTAGTCCGTACCAGAGAAGAGGATCAAAGGAGAAACCTAACCCAGAAATTGACCCAAGAATTCCGTTCTGGAAATTCTAACCGTGGGAAAAATATAGGTTCTACCTCTGCACCCTACTGTAGGTATTGCAAAAGAAAGCATTCAGGGATATGCTCCATATATTGTAACTTTTGCAAAATATTGGGACACAAGGAAGAAAACTGCAGGAAGAAAGCTAACAGCAAGGTATGTTACAATTGCGGAGAACAAGGTCATATCAAGCTAAATTGTCCAAAATTAGCTCCAGCTCCAGATAACAAGAATACTAAAAATGCTAGAGCATTTGTTTTGACTGCAGAAGAAGCTAAGATGATTCCAGATGTCATAGCTGGTACGTTTTTAGTTAATGATGTTTTTGCTAAAGTATTATTTGACTCTGGTGCAAACCAAAGTTTTATTAATACATCGTTTTGCAAATTTCTAAATCAGTCATTAACTAAACTACCACATGAATGCGTAGTAGAGACAGCTAATGGGGAAACTGTTAGAATTTCTGAAATCTTGCAGGGAGCAAGCATAGAAATTTTAAATCAGAAATTTATTGCAAATCTTTATCCTATGAATCTGGTAGGATTTGATGTTGTTTTAGGAATGGATTGGTTAATAGCCAATAAAGCCAGTATTTTATGTGATCAAAAGTTAATTCAAGTAAATTCACCAAAAGGTAAAATGATCACAATTAAAGGAGATAAAACCTCTAAGTCCAATAAATTTATCTCTGTGATGAAAACTGCAAGTTGTATGAGAAAAGGTTCTATAGTGTATTTGATTTCTATAATCATTAACACTAAAGGAAAGGATTTAAAAGATATTCCCGTAGTATCTCAGTTTTCAGATGTATTTCCAGAAGAATTGCCAGGACAACCTCCAGACAGAGAAGTTGAATTTAGGATTCATCTAATACCCGGAACAGCACCGATTGCCAAAGCACCTTATCGGTTGGCACCTGCAGAAATGCAAGAATTAAAGAAACAATTAGATGAATTGTTGGAGAAAGGATTTATACAACCGAGTTCGTCGCCATGGGGAGCGCCGATACTCTTTCTTAAAAAGAAGGACGGATCAATGCGTATGTGCATTGACTACCGTGAATTAAACAAGGTCACAATTAAGAATCGGTACCCATTACAGAGAATCGATGATCTGTTTGATCAACTGCAAGGAGCCCGATTTTTCTCTAAAATTGATTTAAGATCAGGATATCATCAATTAAAGGTACAGGAAGAGGACATTCCTAAGACCGCATTTAGAACAAGGTATGGCCATTATGAATTTACTGTTATGCCATTTGGTTTAACCAATGCCCCAGCTGCATTTATGGACATGATGAACCGAATATGTAAGCCATATTTGGATAAATTCATAATTGTTTTCATAGATGATATTCTAATTTACTCTAAGAGTAAAGAGGATCATGCAAAACATTTGCATACACTTTTAAGTCTGTTAAGAAAGGAAAAACTTTATGCTAAGTTTTCTAAGTGTGAATTTTGGTTAGAACAGGTGCAATTTCTTGGACACCTAGTCAATCATGAAGGAATTCATGTAGATCCAACAAGGATTGAAGCAATTACTAATTGGAAAACCCCTGAGTCACCAACCGAGGTTAGAAGTTTCTTAGGATTGGCCGGTTATTATAGAAGATTTATTCAAGATTTCTCTAGAATAGCCATTCCCTTAATTAAGTTAACCTGTAAATCTGTTAAGTTTGAATGGGGATTTAAACAAGAAGAAGCATTTAGAAACTTTAAGCAAAGATTAACCCATACACCCATACTAGCATTACCAGAAGGAACTGAAGACTTCGTAGTCTATTGTGATGCTTCTAAATTAGGTTATGGATGTGTGTTGATGCAACGCCAAAAGGTTATAGCTTACGCATCTAGACAACTTAAGAATCATGAAGAGAATTATTCAACCCATGATTTAGAATTAGGAGCTATAATTTTTGCTCTTAAGATTTGGAGACATTACCTTTATGGTAGTAAGTTTACCATATTTACTGATCACAAAAGTTTAAGGTATGTTTTCGGGCAGAAAGAGTTGAATATGAGACAAAGGCGTTGGATGGAATTTCTTAGTGATTATGATTGTGATATCCAGTATCATGAAGGAAAAGCCAATATAGTGGCAGATGCTTTAAGCCGAAAGTATCATGAAAAGCCAAAAAGGGTACGTTCTCTTAAATTAAATCTGCAAGTAGATTTAAATGAACAAATAAGAGAAGCACAAGAGTCAGTAATCAAGGAAGATACTGAAAAGTTAAAAGGTATGTTAAAAGAATTAAAACAAGGAACATATGGAATTTGGAGATTCCATAAAAAGAGAATGTGGATACCTAAATTAGGAAATCTACGCCATCGTATATTAGAAGAAGCTCATAAGTCCAAGTATACGATGCACCCAGGAAGTGATAAAATGTACCAGGATTTAAGGAAAAATTTCTGGTGGATAGGAATGAAGAAAGACATAGCAACCTATGTTTCTAAATGTTTAACTTGTTCACAAGTCAAAGCTGAACATCAGAAACCCTCAAGTTTGTTACAACAATTAGAAATGCCAGTTTGGAAATGGGAATTTATAACAATGGATTTTGTTACTAAATTACCCAAAACTAGGAAAGGAAATGATACAATCTGGGTGATTGTAGATAGACTAACTAAGTCAGCTCATTTTCTACCAATGAAGGAAACAATTAGTATGGAACAATTATCTAAACTGTATGTAAATGAAATTGTTTCTTTACATGGTATTCCTTTATCAATTGTTTCTGATAGGGATAGTCGATTTACCTCTCATTTTTTGTCAAGTTTCCAAAAGGCAATGGGAACTAAGTTAAAACTAAGCACAGCTTATCATCCTCAAACGGATGGACAAAGTGAAAGGACAATTCAGACAATGGAGGACATGCTTAGAGCTTGTATAATTGATTTTGGAGGTAATTGGGACGATCACTTACCTTTAATAGAATTTTCTTATAATAATAGTTATCACACAAGTATCAATGCTGCACCATTCGAAGCACTTTATGGACGAAAGTGTCGAACCCCAGTCTGTTGGGCAGAAATTGGGGAAAAGCAACTATCTGGACCTGAGATAGTACAAGAAACAACTGACAAGATTATTCAAGTCAAGGAACGACTGAAAGCAGCACGTGATCGACATAAGTGTTATGCCAATAACCGACACAAGCCATTGGAGTTTCAGGTAGGAGATAAAGTATTGTTGAAAGTCTCTCCTTGGAAAGGAGTAGTAAGATTCATAAAAAGGGGAAAGCTAAGTCCCAGGTATGTTGGACCTTTTAAGATTATTAGAAAAATAGGACTAGTAGCCTATCAGCTACAACTGCCAGAGGAAATGGCAGGAATACATGATGTATTTCATATATCTAATCTTAAAAAGTGTTTAGCTGATGAATCATTAATAGTACCTCTTAAGGATATAGAGGTAAATGAACAACTCAAGTTTGTAGAAAGACCTCTACAAATTGAAGACAGGAAAGTCAAGAATCTCAAGCATAAGAGACTAGTTCTAGTCAAAGTAAAGTGGGACTCCAAAAGAGGACCTGAATAAACATGGGAACTTGAATCTGAAATGAAAAGAAAATATCCGCACTTATTTCAGTAGATCTCGAGGACGAGCTCTAAAACAAGGTGGGGAGAATGTAACAACCCTCGGTAAAACCAACATTCTCATAATATTTCCGACACTCTAGTATATTTTAAATTACCCTTACATGTCTTTAATTACACCCCGTATGTGAAAACTGAGCCCTAGTTATGTTATAATTATAAAATAAATCAAAAACAAGAAAAATGGAGTTGAGGAGGGCCGCGTAGACCCACCCCAAACTCTCACGCGGGCGGTATCAAGGCTTGTATTGACTGCGCTAATTTCTTTAGTTGAAGCGGGCCGCGTAAGCTTAAGCTTACATCGACGCGGGCCGCGAGAGCTCATGAAACGTGGATACACCAGATGCCGACACGTGTCGACATCGTGGCGAGTCTAATAGCTGACCCAACTAAGCTATGGTGTTGACCAAGGTTGACGCAGGCCGCGTAACCTTGGCCTGTGTCTCATGCGGGCCGCGACAAAACTCAATATCACAACTATAAATAGGAGGCATCAGTTTTCGTTTTCCGTCGCTCATTCTAAATTCTCAATCTCGAATTCTCTGATATTTGGCATAATTTTCAAAGTATAATACCCCTAATTAGCGAGGTTCTGCTCCGTTGTAAGTATTATAACCCCAGTTTCATAATAGTTACGCTGCCCGATTGATTTAGGGTTCCGTAACAACTGTCGTGGTTCTGCCCGACGTAGTTGTTGGAATGCCGTCTCGGGGAGGGTATCATTAATATTTTCAAAGGGTTGTGGTACTAACCAATGTACATTTGTATAAATTATAGATTATATCCAGGAAACCCTTACGAAAAGCCTAAGACAACAATGTGAGTTTATCCTCTTTTTGTTAACCTTTTTGGAATGTTTTTACAAAACCTTAAATGTTTTACAATATGATTAAGCGGTGATTGAGTCTTTGTAGTTCTTCAATTACTGTCGGTATTATGGGGTTTTGTATATAAAATTTATTACTACGAGTAGTAGTAGTATGTCGGAATGACAGTGCATTACCATTGGACGACGAGTTAGCCAATGGGTAATTTGACCATAGCCATAGATCCGGTCGAGTGGCAAATACTGAATGAGTAATTGTGTAGAAATAAACAATGTGATCGCTCTCAATACTGTTTTAATTGATAAAATGTTTCTTGATTAAACTGGGATTCACTCACCAGTATTTCCGACTGACAAATGTTTTTAAAACGCATTACATGTAACACAATGTGAACAACCAATTAATGAAAGCCAGCTGGAGAGCACTGAAGGCTTGGGAAAAATGTGGCTATAAAAGTTACCTAATAAACGATGTTTTAAATTCAATAAAATAGGGTTTGTCCCTATAAATGTATTGTAATAAGAAACTTGGGTTTTACCCATGTGATTATTAATATTAAATGAGGTGGTTTTACTCTGATAAACATTTCCTAACTACGGTACTGATGAAAATTCTGCTGCGAGATTAAATAACCCTGATACCACCGAAACTCTGTGATCGTGTCCGCCCGTTCCCGGGGAATAGGGATCGGGGGTTGCGACACAGGCAGATAGCAAGATGGTCAAAATAAAATATTGATCAGACCTACAAAAGGCTGGAAGAGCTAAGGAAAAAGGACCCCACTACTCTAAAGAAACCAGTTTACAAAACCACCGATAAGCCAAAGCAGCAGGCCCTCACTTCTGAACCACTGTTCACATCATCTGACACCTCTATCATTGAGTTAAACCAAAAAAAGAGGCAAAAACAGACTGATGCAGAAGATAAAGAAAAAGAAGCTGAGTATTTTAAAGAGGCTATCAAAAGAATGGTTCTAGAGGATGCTGACTCAGCAAAGCTTCAAGATATAGCTAAAAAGCTTCTGAGCAGGCCTCCATCTCCAAACTCATCTAAAATAAAGACTCTCCCAAGAAACCCACTGGATTCAAAAATACTAAAGTGGAAGTCTGATCAAAAGATCCACGTATTGACTCTGCTTAAATCCAGTGGTGAAGTGAAGCATATATCAAGGGAAGATGCATTTGGCCTGAGTGTAGAAGATTTACAAGATCTCATTGAGCTTACACTGTGCAAGGATGAGGATGATGAGGATTCCATGAACTTTAAATTACAATTCAAAGGGCAAGTTAGGGAATTCCTGATGAGGTAATAAAGATCTCAAATAGTGAAGAGTTTTGGCATCATCTGTTCCAGGGGGAGATTGTTGGGATTGAACCCTACAAAGGAACAGTTGATAAAGCCAAAACTGGTTCAGAACAGTGGATCCATAATAAGCAGTTGTTTATACATAATCTCTCCCCTTGAAAGTGGTCCTAACATCTGATGACTTGATGTACTGCTCTTCACAACAACTGCTAATCCAAAAGACTGATGAAGAATTAATGTGCTGAAGCTCAATCTACTGATCTAATTCAAGTACTGCTATGGACTTAAAGCACTGCTGGAGCTGTAACAGTGGAATGAAGAATCATTGGTTTAACTTTGTTTTGTATTTGTTTATTGTAATCAGTAGTTTATGATCAGTGGTTGTATAGGGCAGTAGTTAGAATTTGTTAGGAGATTAGCACTTTCATGGTGACGTTAGCCAAAGATGCTCAGTGGTTGTTCTGTACAATAAATAGAATAGTATTCTGTACTGTTCTATTAGCTCTCTTCATCACCAAGTCATTTTGTACGAACATTCTAGTGAGCTCAGGCTGAGGGGGAGATTTGTGCATACATGCATTGTAATTGAGTATTGTAATAAATACAATCATTCGATTTCATGTCAAACGTGTTTGCTTAAACTTATTCTCTCATTGATTGTGTGTTAAAAGTTTATTTCTTATTTCCGCTGCAATTTATCTCTGTTTCATCTCCATTCTTATTAAACAAACACAATATACAAACTCAGATCCTAACAGGTACTCATCGGGTCAAAATTTAATTTCGACACTTTGACAAGGGTCCACTTGAATTTGAATTGGAAATTTACTATCAAGATGTGGATTTCACTCCTAACTTGATGGTGTAATTTCGTGCAAAATAGAATAAGCGGAGTGAGAGTTGTTCACCAAATTGTGGGTTTCACACCTATTTTGGTGAACTCGTCTCGTTTGTATTACGAATGTCTTCAAGTCTTCAACGTGTATTGTGTAAAATGTCTTAGGAAAGACATGTTGTAAGTATTAAGACAAAACAAAAGGTAGTAGAAAGTAGGAAGAATTTAACATTTTAAACAAGTAGCAAGAATGGTCAAGTATGGTACCTATTATAGACTAGGTCGAACATGGCAATTCTACCTAATTCTCTATAGTTATGGCTCTGATACCAATCTGTCACATCCCAACCGATGGCGAAAACATCAGAGTGAGACGAAATAGATTGCTCATTACACATAACACTATTTGCGACAATGTTTAATTCAAAACCGATTTCATATCATAACAATAATTGTCAAATACACCATGAAAATCAAAGTAAAACATTGAAAGGCAATACGTCAAGTTTCACAAAAATAAAGTAAGATAATCTAGTATTTCAATATGCATTTCTAAGTCGTTCCTACTAGATTCGTCATGATCATCATCCTGCAACATGTTAAAAGTATAGTTCAACACAGAAAGCATTGGTGAGTACACAAGTTTTAAGTATATAGCATAAGTATAAAAGTGTTTAAACCAATCCACATGGCAAACTATGTTTTCAATATTAATGTAAATCTAGCATGTGAATAATCAAGTCAAACCAAAGTTTAACGCAAGTAAAAAATCTTAACATAACCCAACGTTCACAGGCGGTGCGTTACTCTAGCGCTATAATTGTTAAGGTGGGCTAGCTAAGTTAATGAAAAATAGAGTGCATGAAAGTATTCTAGCATAAACAACCTAAGCATCACAAATAGCATGTTTGGTGAATTGAGTGATTGAATATGTTTGATTATATGTATTGTGAATTTTGATAGTTGAAACATGTTACACCCAAAAGTGCATTAAAGCGTAAAAAGGGTCAAGTATACTTACGGTTTTGCAAAGCTTTAACTTTAGAATCCCATGAAGAGTCGTAAGTTAGAGGATGGAATCACCAAAGTCACCCTACATGGGGGAAACGAAGGTGTGTAAGTTAACGGATTTAAGATGGAAGATTCAGATTTGGAATTTAAAGTACCAAAAAGTATGTATACGAAAGTGTTATCTAGTTCTAAGTACTAGTTTATGACACTATGTTATCTGTGGTTTCTTGGGTACCAAATTGCCCATTAGAATCAATAACAAGTGACTTATAATCTTAGATATAATAGTCTAAGTTTATCACGAATAATCATGACCCGGTTACCATCATAAAATCAACCATGTTCTTATGTATATTGACGTATGCGTATATATACATGTTTTTACAATGAATTTTACACACGAACTCGGTTTTAATATTTATAAAAATGATTTATACCTTAACATTAAAACGCACACAAAAGGACAAGTGTATCCTGTCATATATGTAGCAAATTATTGGTAAGAACCAGATATCGATCCATGGAACACAGGCGGAGCATGAGTACTAAATCTTTATCATTGATTTAGCGGTAAAAGGATAAGTGAATAAGTTTTTAACTAAAATTATCTAAAACTATATAATAGACTCCAAATATGAAAAATATATATTATCTTGTTTCGCAAACAACCTAAACATTTTATCTACATCAGATATGTCACAAAAGCACTTGATCAACTTTCCAACTGCAAAACAATTAGTATCCCTCTCAGAAATCCTAACATGATGATTCTTCGGAAAGTTAACGCGATAAAGACACGTTAACCACCTAAAATCATTCATTAGCGAGCTATTAATATACTTTAATATGAATCTAGTTACTCATCCGCTGGGAGTTTTCTAACCTCACTTATCAATGAAAGCAATACCGATGGTCACAATACAGCCACGAAGAAAAGCATAAAGTAGATCATATCACAAACTATTACATTTTACAAGTCTTGAACACAAATATACCAAGATAGTAATTTCAACCAAAACTACTAAACAAAGATCATAAACAGCATCAAGAACTTGTAACAACACCATATAACTCGTTAGAGCCCTTACGTGCAAGAAAGCATTCTTAATCAAAATTAGATTTATCTTGTCTAAAACTAATACCTTGGTTTGGTTTCATGGTGTAAACACATTAGTTTACAAACAAATGATTAATCAAGGAATTGTTAACAATCTTAACTAACCACTTATTCATCATCCAAGATAAACAAACATAATCAAGAATCCAACATCAATAAAACATTTATCATATGATCATGAAGATTCAAACATGAGAAGGTTGCTAAAGATTCATACAAATGAGATTACAAACTAAAGATCATTCATGAAACAAGTTCATTAATACTATTACACAAATACATAAACATAAACATAATATCAGCTTAATACTTGAAGATATGATTAGAAATACATGTTGAGAGCAAGAAATCAAATCATAAACAAGTAAGGATTTGATGGATTGGATTGGTTAAGATTCTTTTTAATCTTGAGGCTTGAAATCGATCAGAACAGAAAGCTCTCGGACCTTAGAAATCGCCTAGAAACTTGGAGAAAAACCCAACCCTTTGATCAGTAATGAATGCTCTGTTATATAGGCAAATTTCATATCCGCACAGCAGTGCACTTTAAAGTGCACGGTCGTGCACCAACAATTGTCGGGTGACGTCATTTATTCACAGGGTCAGACAAGTGGACTAGTGTACAAGTTGACTTCTAACACTCAGATGTACACGGTCGTGCACCTTGGTCGCATGGTAGTGCAGTGCCTTTGAAATCACAGTATATTTGATGTCCACGTAGTGCACGGGAGTGCACTTGGGGTGCATGGTTGTGCGTTCCGAGGAAATTAGTGCACTGCCAGTGCTTCCGGGGTCGTAGGTCATGCATGGTCGTGCAGTTGGGGCGCACAACCGTGCATCAGTTGTAAGTTCAACAGTTTGTACAGAATTTATCCGTAACGTCCTTAAATCGTCCTTTTTTCTCCAACTTTGTCTTTAGCACAATGTTTAAGACCTGAAAATAGAAAAGTACTTGTTTAAGTACCTAGACAACGAAGTTTTGGTCAAAAACGCATAAAACGGAAGTAAAATGGGGGACTTAAACATTTATAATTTAACGAATATCAAACATCCCCACACTTGAACTTTGCTTGTCCTCAAGCAAACTTTAAACAAAGCAAATAAAACGAAAGTAATAATTTACAAAGTTATTAATTTATTCGATGGTCAATTGGTTTTCCAAAAAGTATACATTAAAGATTTCAAACCGAACAAGCATTTGCGAATATTGGTAAAGATAACCAAAAAGCAATGTTTCCACTTTCGATCTACTTAGCATGCAAATCTTTGCATTTCTCACAATGTTCACATACACTCGGTCATATTTATGAATCATACATGTAATGTGTATGTGTAATACACTCTATGCCAAGTCAATGAATCATGCAATGTCATAAGCTTGTCAAATGATCTCCTCTCCACCAATTAACATGCGAAAAACATAAATCAAGAGGTCTTTAAGGGTTGTAATGATACGCTATGGTTAAGGGTGTGGAATGGATATGTAAAAGTGGCTAAACGATTAAAACTTGGCGGTTATTTCTAACAAGCGTAAATGAATCAATAACTATACATAAGTAACGCCTATAAAGACGATTTTACCCTTTTCGAGCTAAACAAAAAAATTGTACTATTCAGCGCTTAAAATTGCTCTAATTTGATCGTCTTTAACCTGTTTTTCGATTGCTATTTTCTGTTTTTTTTTTTAATATTTACAAACAAGCTAGTTAAATAATAACTTTGACCGAGTTTTAACACAAAGGATTAAAAATAAAAAGGCTAATTTTGGTTAAGTAGGCTAAGTAGGTGAAATTGGATAAACACGGAAAATATGATCAACATGGCGAACTAATGGATAATGTTGGGTGCGGGATATAAACAAAGAAAAAGGCTAACACAAGAAGGGTATCCTAAGTGCCTCTATCATATTCATGCGATTTTCACATATTCATGATCTTGAAAAGTATACTAATGACAAATTTTAAATTGCATAAAACATCCGGCTCACTCATATTCCGCAAAAACAACGAGCATGTCAAGAAAGTAGTAAAAGTCTCAAAAATATGCTCAAGTAAACGGAAGGAATTGGTATAAATGTAAAGATAAACATGCCAGTCTTTCTTTCTGTTTGTCACGCTTTTAGTTATCTTTTTCAAAATCAATTTGGCTTTTCGGTTTTGATCGAATCTGATGCTTTCTAAAGAACACAACTGATTGTTTTCGTATTTTTTATATATATACAAAAAACGAGGACAAATAAGAACAAACAAAGTTAAACCCATCCCCACACTTAAACTTCACATTGTCTCCAATGTGAAACACATATTAATTAAGCGATTATGAAGAGCTAAACTAAAGTGTGAAAAAGGATAGAAGTACTTCCTTAGGGTTGAAGTAGACTTGTTATGAATGGATTTGAATATAAGTCTTCTCAACTCTGTGTGCTCCTTATATACCTGTAAAGCGCGTCACTAACCAAAACAAAAAACAATACTATTGATCAAATGATTAGATAACTAAAACCATATCCATTAGTTAAATAAAATAAAACACACATTACTAAAAATGTTTTAAAAACAAAGCCAAGGGTTTTTAAAGTAAATAACGTCAAAATGTAAAACCCCAAAATAAAGCAAACTACTAAATACTAAGATAAAACACCAGCATCTTCGAACGGTGCGCTCCCACCTCCGTATAATCTAACGCCCCGCTTTTTTTGTAACTTTCCGTATCTAGAAAGCTCATCTTGTATTTCTATTTATTCGGAAACTTGTAATCTCGTGTCATCGTATTTCGTTTCGTATCATTGTAATCTGAGACTTCGATCATCATAAAATTAATTATTTCATACAAATTATACTTCGTTTAATTTTACTTGCCTAAACATTTAATCCTTATATATGTTTGATACATACTCGTACCCTTGTAAACACATGTGTAACTTATAATCAATACTTGATTCTAGATAGCCTATACGTACAGACACTTGGTTATACGTTCACAATACACAACCTATACTTATTTTATACAAACTTATTAATTTCATGTTTTATATATGATTACTAAATTACCTAACATTAGTAATGCATAATGTACTCAAACAAAAACAAAAACAAAAAAAAACCACTTATGACAACTTTTAGGATGGCCTTGTGGCCAAATCAAGATCAACAGCCCAAGTCCACGGCAGGAACATTTTGTTTGTGAGTTGTTTCCTTCATGCTAAATATTAAAGGTATTGTATACATATTAAATAAACTATCAAATAGAAGTGAATAAAAAAATAATAAATCAAGCTGGTCTCGGCCAGCAGATTTGTGCGCCAAAGAAGAGCTGGCTAATCAGCCATTGGATTATTTATTTTGCTCCATTTATTAATCAACCCTCTACTACTTATAATTAAAGCCAACAACTTAACCTTAAATCATTGCTTATAAATAACAACTTATGTCCAGCCCCTTTACCACTTTTACAACCCTCAAATACTCTAAAAAACCTCTCTAAACTCAGCTGAGTTTTCAGCAAGTTCCAGCCATAAAAAGTGAGTTTTAACTCACTTCTACTTCAATTTTCTTCTTGTTTCTTTATTCTTAACACTTGGATAACCTCTAGGAAGGTTTTCACAAGTTTTCTTGGGCAAACTAAGGTGAAACCTCACCATTTTTGAGGTCCAAAGTGCACTTTAAATTCTGCTCATTTTTTTTTATCTTTTTAAATCTTCATGTTTTGATAGAAAACTTGATGGAATCTTGTTCCCACCAAGCTCACAACTTAGTCTATGGTTGTGGGTTTGTGTTTATGGGATTTCCATCAAAGTTTTGGGTTCAAACACCTATTTAATTTATGTTTAAACTTGATAATCGAATGATGAAAACAAGCACAAGTCATCATCTTCTAAATGATGAACTTGTGACTTGTGAAGTGTGAATAAATAGAGGCTTTGGCCTTCCAAACTAAGTTTCACTCCTTCATTTGAACACTTTTATGACTTGATTAGATTAGATTTACTTTATCGTTATTCATAACCCTCCCACCATCTTCAAGATGGTGTGTGTAGTGGTGAATCTTATAATGAGGTTTTCTAACCTCCATGCTTGACATACATGATGCTATGTGACAATACTTGATTGGACATAGTCTAGGATATATTATTACGTTATGAATATACCTATTATTATATAGAAACATGGCTGAGTTTGTGGTGTTAATAAAGCTATGATTAATCACCATAAACCTAAGCTAACATATCAAAGTTTCTAGAGTACTTGTTATGATTCCAATGGGCAAACTGGGACCCATGAAACCACTTGATATGGTGTCATAAACAAATTCTTAGAACTTAGATTTTACTTTCATACATACATACTTTGTGTTTTTTTTTTAAATTCCGAATTCCGACTCTAATCATACCTTGAACTCCAACCCGAATACATTCAACCTCCTAAACTCATTCCCTCGTCAACAATTGGATAATCGGAAGAATTAACAATTTTGTGAGTATACTTGAAACCCCCTTTTCGTTTACCACCTTTTGGTGTGTAACATGCTAAACTATGAAAACTTACACTTATACATATTTCTAAAATGCACAAACATTCCTTATACATGCATGCATACTTGTTACTTGATACTTTAAATTTGGGTTTATACGTTTTGTGTTTGACTTATCATTAACTTCGTACGAGCCTATCCTTGACAAATATAGCGCTATAGGATTAATGCACCGCCTGTGAACGTTGGGTTATGTTAAGAGCTTATTGCGTTTCATCTTGGTTTGATTAGTTAAACACATGCCGGTTTTATTGTTTATCTTGTTACAACTAGCTTGCCATGTGGAATTGTTTAAAGCCTATCTTTTTATGCTATGTATGAAAACCTGTATACTCGCATTTGCTTTTGCATTGAACTTTATTTTAAACATGTTACAGGTTGATGATGACGATCATATGAAATCTAGTAGGGATGACTAGAAACACGCTCAAGAAATTACTAGATTTGATTATTTATGTTATGTTAAACATGTTGTATTTGTCTTTTATTTATCGTAATTTGAATTCCATGTATTGTAATGACAATTTGAGTTATGAAATGAAAACGGTTTTGTTTTAATTAGTATCACAATTAGCGTTATGTGTGATGGGCAATCTTTCTTCGTCCCACTCCGATGATTCCGCCATTGGTTGGGGTGTGAAAGATTGGTATAAGAGCCATAACTATATGGAATTAGGAAAATTGCTATGCTTTTGACCTAGTATATTGTTAAGTACCAAATTCGACCATACTTGATTCACATGTTAATTTCTTGAGACGCTTCTTATGTGTTAAATTCTTGAAAACATTTCCTATGTGTTAACTTCTTAAAATGCTTTATGTGCTCATGCTTGTTATTATTATTTCAAATATATGTCTTTCCTAAGACATTTCACTCGATCACACTAAACTTGAAAACACTCGTATTATACAAACGAGGCGACATCACCAAAAAGACGTGAAACCCACAATTTGGTGAACGACTCTCAATCTACCTATTCTTTTCACACAAAATTCGCCATCAAGTTAGGAGTAAAATCCTCACCTTGATGGAGAATTTCTATTTCCAAAGTCTAGTGAACCCTCGTCAAAGTGTCGAAAATAAAATTTTGACCCGACGAGTACCAACCACACTTAGGGTGCGAAATTGTCAAGTTATGGGTGAAACCCGCACCTTGTCGACTAGTCCCACTCCTTGATTTTCAAAAATCCTACAAAGTCTCGAATTTTTGATTGATTTGGGACATGTAGTAACTGGAAGGGTGAATACCGTTAACCGAAATTTCGATGAGAGTATTTCACCTATTAGGCCAAAGCATGTTTCTCAAATTCAAAAGAATTTTCGACCACTTCGGTTTAGTCAAAGTTCCGTTTTGGAATAATCCAAGTTTTAATCAAACCTGTGTTTTACTATTATCAATCTTTCGAGATTGTTTTCTTATATACGCATCATACTAAATCTTTCTTATATCTATACGTCATTCACATGCATGATTTCAAAAACTTCACTCAATTTGATTTACATTACTTGTAACCCCAAAATGGAGACATATTATCAAGATAGGAGTGATTTCCTTACCATGACGATTAACTCTGCTCCTTCCTTTCTTAAAACAACCTCACCAACGGGTTAGGGGTGATTCCCTTACCTCGGTGATCATTACCAAACCTTTATAGCCACTTTTCTTAACCATTTGAGCCCAAATTTTTAACACCATCCACCAAGTTTATTAACTACAAGGGAAATTTAGTCATTTACACACAAAGAGTAATTTACCTTTATAAAAACCTAAATCCTTCTTTATCTTCATCTTCTAGATCAGAACCACCATCACCACCACCTCTGTCATAACCACCACCACCTACCTTCATCCTGTAATGAACATTCATCCCTATCAATTCCTTCAACTAAACTCCAAATTCAACCAATTCCTTATCACAAATCAATTTCAACAACAAAACACTAAACTGATTCCTCCTAACACAACTAGTTCAATCACCTACCTAACTCACCGCACATATGACATAACATCATCAACTCCAATTTTGACCAATCGAAGTCAACAAGGTCAAGATCTGAACAACTCCTAACAACAATTCGCATCGAAATCATCGAAATTATCAAAAGCATAAAAAAAACTCAGATCAATGGTTACCTTGACAGAAATCGTGGCCCTAGGGTGAGGATGCGAGTCCTCTCCATTGTTAATCAGTGCATAATCAGCGAGAACGACGACGTTGTTGTGAATATCTTCTGATACACACTTTGTTCCTGAATCCGGTAGGTCTAGCCAGATAGCTTGTGTTATGGTTGTTGGTGATGGTGGTGTGGTGGTGGTGCGACAGTGATGACTGTGCTAGTGGTTTGTGGTGGTGGTTGGTGACGGATGTGGTTGTGGCTGTGGTGGTGTGGTGGTGGGGGATGCAGGTGGTCTACATAGAGAAAGAAAGATGTGAGAGAGATGAAGGTGCAGGATGTTTAGAGAGAGAATGAGATAAGGGGAGAGAGATATAAGAGAGAAAGAGAGAGAGAGAAAAAAATCTAGTATAAATTATTTTTTTTTATTTTTTAACTATAAGGGCATTTTGGTCATTTAACAATACTTAACCAAAAAATTATAACAGTGTTAGAAATTTGGACTCAAATGGTTAAGAAAAATGGCTATAAGGACTCGGGGCGTTAAACATTTTGATTTTGGACTCAAGTGGTTAAAATCACTAAAACACAAGGACTCAAAAAGAATTTACCCTAAACTATTATTTTTGGAATATCGGATTAACAACTTTTCACCATTTTGGTCAATAACACTTCTAACTTTCGAATTATACCATGTCACTCCCAATTTTCAACTTATTTCCCCTTGGCGCTTCTAAACTAACTAAACCCTAATTCAGTTATCTGAGGTCATATGCCACGTCACTAAACAAGTGCCACATCAAATGCCATGTCATGAAAAAGTGTAATGTCAGCAAAAATGTCACGTCAGCACAAAACACAAAACTAAATGGGTTAAGCCGGGTTCAGTTAGTTTGAGACTGTCAAAGGAAAATAAGTTGAAAGTGGCGTGGTTCAGTTCGTAAGCGGGAGTGTTATCGACCAAATGGTGAAAGTTGGTGTTATTTAAATCCATTATCTCCTTATATTTTTTTAATAATAATAGTTTTAAATTGTTATATGATTTTGATAATAATAATAATAACGAGACGACATCAACCACCAAACACTTTTTAAATGTGATTTTTTTTAATCTTATTGTATCTAGGACTTGAACTCAAGACTAGGGATGAGATTTTTTACCGAATTACCAGTACCGTACCGGTACCGTACTGGTACCGTACCGTACTGATCATAAACGGTACCGGTATCAGTAATAGATTTTTTGAAATTCGGTATCGGTAAAAAAAGGTATCGGTACCGGTATTTTTCTATAAATACCGGTATTAATACCGAATTTAATAATGACTTTATGTATTTTGCTGTTATCATAGATCTCACTATGAAGTTATATTTTCTTGAACATTGTTTTACAAAAACCCATATCAAATTTCTTTTGTTTGGTTATTTTTAATCAATTATGATGAATTTTTAGATATGTTGGAATTTGGATGTTAAAAGTCGAACCCATGGATGTTTACCTTTTGATTTTTTTGACTAATTAATATGTTTACCCTTTGTTTTCATTCCTCTATATATTACTCTAGTTCAATTAATAATGGATGGATGAGTTCAACATGAAATTTTTTTAGGTAAAATAATGGATGACACCAAAGCGGTACCAATATGGTAAAGTACCGAAATACCGGTACAGGATACGATACGATAATCGGTATCCACATTTCCTTCGGTAACGGTATTTACAGTATCGGTACCAGTACGGTACCGGTATCGTACCAATCTCATCCCTACTCAAGACTTTCATACCCAGATGTTTCTACACGTTTTTCCAACCCCATTGGTATAGTTATAATTATTATTATTATTATACATATTATTTTGAAGTAATTATGAATAGTAAAACTAAACTTTTAATATTATATTTATTTTGATTTTTTCTAATTTGTTTTTATTGAAAATGGATATCGTATGGTTGTCGTATCAAATCGAACTGAAACCGACAATGATATTTAAAATGGATACCGTGACGCAATCATACCATGTCGAACCGAAATTGACAATGATATTTAAAATGGATACCGTGACGCTATCATACCAAATCGAACCGAAACTGACAATGATATTCAATTTGTTTTTTTTTCTATTGTAAACTATACAAGCACCGATAAAAATATAAAAACACACATTTTTTATCGTAAACTATACGAGTATTGATACGGGACTTATCGAACTAATTTCAACCGAATAATATTGGTACCAATATCGGTAGTATCAGAACTGATATTTCTTTATCTTTTTCGATTAATATTTTTCTATTGTAAACTGTAAACTATACGAGTGCCAATAAAAATATGGAAAAATATATATTTTTTTATCGTAAACTATACGAGGATTGATACGTAAACCGATTTCAACCGAACAACATTGTTACAAATATCGGTATATCGGAACCGGTATTCTTTTCTATGGTTTTTTATTGATATAAAGCATGTATTCTTTTAGGCATATCACGACTTTGTTTTTTTAGTTTTTTCTTTCCGCTGCTATAACGAGTGTCAGTACCACAAAACGAACCGAACGAATACAACTGAGTTCCCGCCGCGTAGTGCGGGGAAAACCCACTAGTTGTAATAAAAATAGTAATAAAAAAAGTGAAAAAAAGAAATATGAACTAAAAAGTAAAAACACTAGAAAATGTTTGGAAGGACTCGGCCTAATGTTGAGCAAGTGCAGGCTCTCAATATGACTATGACTTCGTGAACATCACCTATAATTAAAATTTCTGTTTGGATCCGACATCTTGCTAGTTTCCTTTTTTATTAACTTATTGTCGTTCTGAAAAAAAAAAGTTTAAAAAATGTAAAAAAACTAAAACCACCTTTACACTTTCCCTTTTCATAATGTTTGTTAAACTTAAAAATTATTTTAACCTAGCGCATTCAAACCTACATTTAGGATGTGTTATGAGAGGAAAAAAGACATGAATATGTGGCCACGTAGGACCCATGGCCGTGTTCAGCGAGAGGGGCGTGGCCATCTTTGACACCGTCCAGGCCATGACCGTCGCCCTCGCATGTTTCATCCATACATATGTCTAGTGGTCGAGTAAGTGCAAGTTCTCATTATGGCTACGACTCCGTGAACATCACCTCTAACTAATATCTCTGTCTGGATCCAACATCTTGTTAGTTTTCTTCCTTATTAAAACTTTTGTCCTTCTGAAGAAATAAAAAAAAAAAAAAACTAGAACCTCACTTTACACTTAACCTTTTCATAATTTTTATTAAACTTCAAAATTATTTTAGCCCAACCTAAATCTACATTAAGACTATATGTTATGGGAAGAGAAAAAGGCACGTGAACACATAGGACCCATCTAAGGATCCTGATGTCTTTAGCATTCGGCGGTATCATGAGACTCAGTTTTACTAACGAATTTCTTGTCCCTCTTAGGAATTACTCGCATGAATATTCCCTCACAACGGTCACAAGGTGAAGAGCTCCGGATATGTCGTATAAGAGGTTTGAGAAAACGTGTTGAATAAGGTTGGAAGTGCTGCAACGTTCACATGCCCAGTCTTCGCAGGATCCCAAAAATCTCGAACATCTAGTTAGGATTTGTTTTAACTTTTGTAGTATAAATGACATGATCCAGTCGAGTTAGGATGAACTTTTGCACACAACACACACTCACAATACTTGCAATCAGTTCTGTAACACATGATCCGGTCGAGTTAGGATTTGTTTTAACTTTTGCACACAACACACACTCACAATACTTGCAAGCAGCTTTGTCCATATGTTGCGATGTAATAATCGAGGCAACACATAAAGCAACAAAGGTACTTGTAACCAACCCTACCAAGGTCTTTTATGTTTATTTAAAGTACAAATCATAATTAGACTTTTACATCATACTTAATTAACTTATGGGTAATTTGTGGTGGACAACTATTAGTTCATTCCATTGTTTATCACATTTATCTAAAGTTCATCATACATGTGTTAAAACGAATATAAAATACATACATTTTTCAGATAATTACTGGACTTAACAATTATGATCATTTATTATCAGTTAACATGGATGAAACCAAAGGGATCTAAGACGACCCCTCTAGGCAACCAAAGTTTTGAGGTATCCTGAGGAAAAAGATTTTTGTAGTTTTATCTTCTCCTTAATTGTTGTTGATAAAGACTAGTATAGTAAAATATATCAAAAAATGTCATTTTACCTCTAGATAAAGAGTTCTAATTTCACCCTTATATAGATTGTTAAATGTTGAAGTATTCTATTTGTTGTAATACTAACAGTAATAGTCTTGTATGTTTAAAGCATGCCCATTGTTATTTTAAGCTGCTTTGAAGAAAAAAAAAACTAATCCTAAGAAATTAGATATGAATGTGCTAGATATGAATATTGATTAGAGTAATGATTGACACCTAAACATGGACTTTAGAAAATAATTCAGAAAAAAAAAAAAAAAAAAGATAAATACATATTAAGAGAAAACAAATAACTGAATAAGTCATGTGTCAATTTTAAATATTTTTTTTAATGACAATGCTTATACATTTTTAAATGAGTGTTAATATTCACACACCACTCTCCTTTATCTCTCTCTATACATACATAGATATATAGAGAGAGAGAGAGTGAAAAGAGATGCAAAAATAAGATTTAGGAGTGTGAGAATAGTAGAAGTCTTTCTAATTTACACCAAATTAATCCTAATCTACTATTTTCTTGGGATTGATCTCTACCAAGTGAGTTATCTTCACATTGGCCAGTTTTGAATAAATGAAATTAAGTTTTAAACTCACATTTTAGGTCTCTCGGTCATTTTTCTTTTATTATGTTTCTGTGAAAGTATTTTGACAGGACTTGATAGATAATTCTTTTAACCACGAAATGTTAGTATGCACAACTAGTAAGGTACTAGAAACCAAAGTAAAAACACCAAAAACATCATAAAAAACCCTAACTCCACAGATGGTGCAAAGCTACAAGATTAAAAGTACACCGTGACTTCCATCGTAGTGTATCACATGTCGCCCGATGCTTTACCCATAAGTAGCAGCTTGACTTGATTCCGTCCAAAACTGTTTGAACAGAACTTGCCCTGTTGTTGAAAATCTTTCGATTACTTGCTAACCAAATTGTCCACACCATGGCTAGGAAAATTGCCAACGCCGTCTTCTTTAAAGTCGTTTGTCTCCATCCGTTGTTCCAACGGGTATTTAAGAGGCACACATGATTATAAACCTCTTGATTAGGCGGCCTTTTCTTCATTTCCTTCCTCAAAGCTTGTGTTGAGAACTACCTATATGTATCTTTTGACCAAATCCAGTTATTTGAGCCTCCGAAAAGGTCCCTGTGAAAATACACCTGGTTATAAAAAAATATAAACATGTCATGTCATATATGTGTGTGTATATAGGGTTAGGTTAAATGAGAACCACCTTGAGTTGTGATAATCATGAGAACTAATCCAAAAGGTTTTTCCAATTTTTTTTTTCAAAAATCTTAACAAAATCACTTGTTTCGGCATTTTTTTTTAAAATGCCGCATACACAAGTTTACATGAGGTGTAAAAAAATATTTATCGTCATACCAAAATTTACATCAGCGCGTAAACAAAATTTACATCAGGCAACATTACAGACTCGATGATTTTGTTTTTGTTTTTTTACAGAAGTGTTTATAACATTTTCATCTACGTTTGTGAAAAAATTGTGGCCCAACTCGCGCGAGAAGTAGGAGTTCTCATGGTTCTCACAACTCGTTGTGGTTCTCATTTGAACGGAAGCCTATATATATATATATATATAGTGTCGGGATCAGGAGAAAACGCTCAAAAATGTGAGAACGGTGAGAACACATGCTGGCCCAACACGTGGCGCGCGATATAATTAGGGCGTATGGGCTTTTTGTCATTTTAACTTCCGCTTTTCCAATTCTTCTTTTCACAATATTGATTTATTTTTGGGGTTTAAGATTTTTTGGCGTTAACCAAATTCAATAATTATATGGCGTTTTAATGGTTTCATTGTATTAATATTTTGGCGTTTATAGCGTTTATGGCGTTTTTCAAATCGTATGCCATTGGAACCCAAGGGGTCAGAATATCTCTCTGAATGGCGTTTTTCAAGGCGTTTTAAACAAGATGTCCCATTGTTCTATTATTTTTATATACATTTTGGCGTTTGTGGTATCTTGGCATTTTACAATTGGAAAATTATATTACAACCACAGTGAAAAAAAATAGAAGCGAAAAAAATAAATTAAAAAATCCTAACCGGATCTCTTTTCACAATCTTCACTGTCATCAGTCTCTCTCTTCTTTAATACTACAAGAACTATCACCAAATATATGGCGTTTTATGTAAAACTTAACAAACCTATCGGTTTGATTATTTTGCCTGCTCGTCTGTTGAAGTGGCTTTTGTGGATGTTTGGGGACATAGATCTATGACGTGTGGGTGGGTTTTTCGCTTTGTTCTTCAACTTGATCTTCATCTTTATAATCATCCCATTCTTCAGTGTCATTGATCTCTTCTCCTCATCCAAGTCTTCTTCAAGAACAAAGAACACAAAATGACATATGACTGTCATCAGTATCTTTTTCTTGAAGATTTGTCCATCTCATGCAGCAAAATCTTACTGAGTTACTCCCCTCACGTAACAATCCATTCAGTGAAACTTCACGAAGAAGAATACTGAATATCCAAGAAAGCATATTAGCCATCTTTGATTTTTTTAATTTTTCGGCGTTTTACAGTGAGTGGTATTTAGTAGTATTGGCGTTTGTTTTTTTTTTTTTGGTTTGATTAAATGGAAGTTGCTGAAATGTATCATTTTATAGGATTTCTTTTGACGGCGTAGGTTAGGCGGTGCATTGTTATAATAAAGTATTCGGCGTTTCAGTTCCTGTTTGTAATTATTGTTTTTTGATAAGCTTTATCTTTGAAGTCTGTAACACGTCCCATCTTTCAAGTTTGCTGTTTTAGATTCTAATATAATAAATTTTCCGTCTCTTCAGTTTTACTGTTTTGTAGTTACTGTTTCTAGTTACATTTTCAAGTTTGGTTTTTATTTTTTTTTTATTTTGGGTTTTTTATAATACTTGTCCAAAGTAATTTTATTATAGTTTGGGAGTTTTTGGGGCGTTTTATGGCATGATGGCGTACGACAAGCATTTGGCTGTCTGGCGTTTTTATTATATATGGCGTTGTTATTATATAACAATCAACTGAAAAAGAAAATTAAAAAAATATAAACAATTGATCTTCCAAATCTTCACTGTCACCAGTCTCTTTCTTCTTTTTTTGAATCATCTTAACTGCGACTTTCGTATGATTCATTTTTTTTTGAAGTAGTTTTTTTGTCGCCGTTTGGAAGAATAAAGTGTGACATCAGCCTTTTTTTCTTGAAGATTTGTCCATCTCATGCAGCAAAATGTTATTGAGTTACACACTTCAGCTAACAATCTTGAATTTTCAAGGAACGATGTTTGATTTTTTAACTTTTGGCGTTTTACCGATAAAAAGAACCCCACTAAATAAAAGCACCTTAAACCTCAAAATTTGATCATGCTAAAATCAATAATGTTTTGCTGTATGAGATGGACAACATTGTTTATCCTCAGTTAAGAAAGATGTCTGACAATGTTGTCAACCCCATACATCTAAACTTTATTGACAACAAACCTCAATAATGTTTTTGTATGTTTTGGCGTTATAAATTGGATGGAAGTTGAGGATAAAGTCAATAAGATTTTACTCAATAAAATGGACAATATCATCACTTAAGGATTTTTGTCCATTACATTGAGTGAAACCTTACAGACAACCAAACTGAATTTCAAATAAACGTTTTGGTTTAGAGGATATTTAATGTTTGGGTTTTTTTGGCGTTTCTAAGATGAATGGTATATATTAAATATGGCGTTTGGGGTTTTGTGTGTTTTTTTAATTGAAGGTCTGAGATGTTGTATATATAGGATTTTTTTGGCGGTTTTTTAGGCGGGATTTTATTATAATTAAGTTTGGCGTTTTATATCTAATGACGTTTTTAGATTAGAATGGTGTGTTCTATTTGTATGGCGTTTTATTTCATGAGATGCCATTTTGTGTGGAGAAGTCAAAAGACTTTTTTACCCTTAATGAAGCGCGTCCACATAATAAAATTGATGTTATTTACGAAAACGCCACCGCGCCAATCTAGTCCATAGATTGTTTTGATCGAACGATTCATAAGCGTTCTCACCGTTCTCACACTTTCCACCGTTTTTTTAAATCCTGACCTATATATATATATATATATATATATATATATATAGGGTAGGGTTCCAGCGTGAACAACCTCCCAAGAGTGAACTGCGTGAACAGATCTGAACCCTTGATTTCCTTTTTAGTTGTTAAGGGTAGGATTGTAATTATATAAAAAATTAGATTTAAATCATTATTTTAATAATTGAATTAAGTTACATCTTTCCTAATTTAAATTCATTATCCACATTATGTTTTATTTATTAATATGATAATTATCAAAACAAACAACAAATCACCATATTTCAATTTTAATTTTTATTTCAGATTCATCACCAGAATTCGAATTTTGATTTTTAAGATCCACGTAGCCTTCATATTTCAACGGTATACACATGTGTACTTGGGTATAAATAGAACAATACACATGTGTACTCAGCATCGTACATATGTGTAATTAGCTACATAATACATACATACATAGAAACAATACCTGTAAAACTATTTTATATTTAACAAATTACAAGTTCCATAATGTTTTCCAAACCAAACAAAAAAACATATAATTACAAGTTCCAGTTTCGTAAAAACAATAAACCCAACATAATCGAAAAAACAAAAAACATAATCTTTTACAACTATTCGCCACGTTGTATGCTGAATCATCCTTATCGACCAAGCAAACAAACATACGTGAATCATCCTTATCGACCTCATACGTGAATCATCCTTATCGACCTTCCATCTCCACTTTTCTCGTTAACGACATCTCCTAAAATAGCACAAAAAACTCAGCAACTAATACTTTGCATAATTCACAAGTGTACATCAAAAACTTTACACATTCAATACACAAAAAATTATGAGATATCACAAAAGCAGACGCTATACACATGTGTACATTGGGATAAAATTAGAGAAAAATCAGAATACACATGTGTACATCGCATTAAAAACAGAGCAAAATCAGAATACACATGTGTTCATCGCGTTAAAAACAGAGCAAAATCAAAGAATTGAACAAAAAAACTCAACAACTAATACTTTGCATAATTCACAAGTGTACATCAAAAACTTTACAAATTCAATACATAAAAAAAAACTGAGATATCACAAAAAACAGACGCTATACACATGTGTACATCACATTAAAAACAGAGCAAAGTCAGAATACACATGTGTACATCGCATTAAAAACAGAGCAAAAATCAACAAATTGAAATCCAAAAAACTTAAATCGGAACACTAATAGTCCAGCATATCAGTAAAACAAAAAAAGTTACCGGTTGCAAAATTAACGGTAACCCACAAGGTATCAAAGCTAAAAGGGATTAAAACAAATGCTACAAATTACCGGTGTTTATGGAGACGGCCGACGACGGCGATAAAACTATCTGTAAACAAAAAATAAAATTAATAATAAGAAGAGTTAAATGCTTGGTTGGTCCCTGTGGTTTTCAAAAATTTCATACTTGGTCCTAGTGGTTTACTAATTACACGCGTGGTCCCAAAACTTGTCAAAAATGCACTCGGTTGGTCCCCAGCCCTAACCTCTGTTAAATTTCTCAGTTATCTATGTGTGAAATGACTATATTACCCTTGAACAATTGAAAACCTAAAACTAAGAATTAAAAAATTAAAAAACTGGATATATATGAAAGCTCTGCATTTCATCTTCATCACCATCATCATCTTCATCACCAACCCACCTCCATCGTCACCTTCAACCCACCACCACCTCCACCTCCACCGTCACCTTCAACCCACCACCACCACCACCTCATTTTGAGATTTAATGGAATCAGACAACACGGTGGAGAAAAAACCGACCACCAAGATTACAGTTTAAACGGCTCCGCTGATGTCAACCACATCGTTGCTTCAGTACAGCGGCTGTTGATGAATCGGAAGTCGAAGCGGAAGCTACCTGAATGGAATCGGTGTCTCCGTCACGGTCGGAAGTCGAAACAAAAGCTCCCTGAATCGAATCGGTGTCTCCATCACAACAGTTAGATCTGAACAGATTTGATCTGAATCGAATCGGTGTACAATCGTTGATCTGAGAGGCTGTGATTCAGGTGAGGTTTGTTGGACAATTGTGGATCTTGTGATCTGGGTATGATGAAATTGGGGAGATTGGTTAGAATTAGGGTTAGGGTTTGTTGTTTATGGTTGTTGAGGAATTAGGGGATTGTTGATTCATTATGCAGCTACACTTCTCACCTAGCATGAGAAGTGTAACGATATCGAGCAGTAATGGGCTTATTGATTTTATGAAGATCAAGGTTGCAACTCGTCATATTTCCTACAGGACTTTGTTTCATACTATTTTGTTTATTGCTTTCTTGTTGCCGTTTGTGTTTATTCTTACTGCTTTGGTTACCCTTGAAGGTGTCAACAAGTGCTCATCTATAGGTATGTTGTCTTGATCTGCTTTTTCTTGTGTGTGTGTGTGTGATTATTGTGATATTGGGATTGGTTTCTAGATCTTGAAAAGTTGTGGTGGTTGTTTCTTGATTTCATCAGTTTGGTGTTTCTAGATCTTGATTTGGTTTATTGACATTGGTGATGAAGATGATGATGGTGATGAAGATGAAATGCAGAGCTTTCATATATATCCTGTTTTTTTATTTTTTAATTCTTAGTTTTAGGTTTTTAATTGTTCAAGGGTAATATAGTCATTTCACACATAGTTAACTGAGAAATTTAACAGAGGTTAGGGCTGGGGACCAACCGAGTGCATTTTTGACAAGTTTTGGGACCACGCGTGTAATTAGTAAACCACTAGGACCAAGTATGAAATTTTTGAAAACCACAGGGACCAACCAAGCATTTAACTCTAATAAGAAATATGAGTACCATCAACATAATAATTTAACTATTTACAGTACCATCAACACAAAAGAAACAGAGCTTTCAAGATAAACAAGATAATCATAATACACTAACCAAAGGGTTATGAACGAGGGAGTGTGCGGCACTCATCGGAGTTAACTGTTGCTGTTGCCTTGGGTTTCCACTCTTGTCCAATCCAAAACCACCACTGATGACCTTCCGACATCGCCGCCATCTTCATAATCAACATCAACCTCACCACGTCGCCGAAAAACATGGAGGTCATCGGAAAAGCACAACCGCCACCGCCTCTGTCGCTTCTGTCTCTGTCGCCGGAAAACATGGTGAGCGGCGGCGCTTCCGTCTTTATCGCTTCATCTTCTTTATACCTCTCTCTCTATCTCATCTCTCTGGCTTAACCACCTCCACATCCACCGTCTCTCTTCCTCTCCCTCCGACTGTTGTCGCCGTGCGCCGTCGTGAGCGGCGGCTCTACTGGTTAACCCGGTCACCGGTCTTGTGTGGCGCTGGAGTAGAAACGAGAGGGTGGGGGGGTCTTTCGCTGGAAAACACAACCGGCAGTCGCCGGAAATCCGGCCATATGCAGATGATAGGGAGAGATCGGGTGAGGTGGTGGGTGAGGGAATCTTGTTTTGAGTGTTTTGAAACTGATACAGAGACTTTTAGGGGATTACAAATGACAAACTATTGATTAGTTTCCATATCTTTAATATGAAAGTTTCCTATTTTACCCTTTAGATTAAAATTTAAATTAAATTTATTATACCTTTAATTACAATTGTGCCATTGATCTAAGATCTATCATCTACAAAATCAAGGGTCCAGATCAGTTCACGCAGTTCACTCTTGGGATTTTGTTCATGTTTGAACCTATATATATATATATATATATATATATATATATATGGTTGGGCTATATGGAAAACCCCATCTTTTTGAGAAAACCTTGAAAACCCAACCTCATCCATTGATTGTGTTTGATCAATGGCTCTACTTTTTTGGGTAATTATTAGATTTAAAATAATTTTTATATTTTGTCTAGTACAACTACAAGGGCAATTTGGGTAGTGAAAAGGGGCTTTTTGACTATTGAAAATAACCCACTCCACTTCCCTATGCATTACCATCAAATCACCAACTCTTTCTCTTTCCTCCCCCACCCCACAAACGTGAAGAAGAACAAGAAGAAGATGATCTCATTTAAGAATTCAAATATCTACCTTCAAGATTCCAAGAAACACTAATCCCAGATCTAAAAGTGATCTCAACAAAAACTAATCCCATGTCTTTTAGAGAGAGAATGATGGCAGGACACATGTTTTTAGAGAGATAAACTTTTTATTTTAGAGAGAGAAACAACAATCTTCATCATGTTCATCTATAACACCAAGAACACACATACAAGTGTGTGAGAGAGAAGAAGTTTGAAGTATGTTGTTTTAGAGAGAGAACGATGACAAGGTTTGAAGGTTTGAAGATCTTCTTTGAAGTGTGTGTGTGAGAAGAAGGTTTGAAGATCTTCTTCGTGTTCATCGGACGGTTATAGATCCGGTATGTGTTCTTGAAATATCATTTCACACTTGATTTTTTGTTGAAATGGTTGTTAATATGTTTTTGTGTGCTAAAAGTGTTTTAGTAATGCTTAATGTTCATGTATTTTAAATAAATCAAAAACTTTAGGATGAGATTTTGAAGGGGTTTTTTTGTTGGTTTGGTTGCTTGTTAGGGGCTTTTGATCTTAACAGTAGCTGTTTTTTTGTTGGTTTGGGTTGCTTGTTTGGATTTTTGATCTGAACAGTAAGTGTTTTTTTTGTTGGGTTTCTTGATTCACAGACTCAGGCCCATAACATGTGTTAAGCCCCCCCTGTTAGAATGTTATATAACGTGTGTTGATTTACAGAAACAAACCCATAAAGATATTCAATTGACAAGCTGGATGGATGTAGGCGAAGTTAATGTGTGTTCTAGTAATGGTTAATGTTCATGTATTTTAAATAAATCCAAAACTTTAGGATGAGATTTTGAACGAGTTTTTTTTGTTGGTTTGGTTGCTTGTTTGGGGCTTTTGATCTTAACAATAATTGTTTTTTTGTTGGGTTGCTTGATTTACAGAGACAGACCCATAACATGTGTTAAGCACCTGTTAGAATGATATATAACGTGTGTTGATTTACAGAAACAGATCCATAAAAGATATTCAATTGACAAGCTGGATGGATGTAGGCGACGTTAATGCGAGGACATTGAATAAGTCACATCCTTTGGGAAAGAAGTCTTCGTTCATTTATAACATGTGTTGGTGGTTCATGCTGTAACAGAACACCATGATGTAACCTGACATGTGTTCATGTATAACATGTGTTAAGCCCCTGTTAGAATGATATATAACGTGTGTTAACCTTTTGTTAATTAAAAAAAACAAGTAATATCTATTTTATTTTTGTTGATGTTTAAAATATCTGATAATGTGGATACTGAGCGTAAAACTTGTACAAGTAATAAATGTACAAGTTAGTATGTAACGTGTAATATGAAACGAGCCATTTATGGTAACACATGTACCGGTAATTTTGGAATATATAATATGAAACGGGTCATTTGTTTTGCACATTTTGGAATGTATAACATGTGTTAAGCCACCGTTATAATCTTTTTGTAACCTGACATGTATTCATGTATAAGCTAGTGGTTTACAAAACACCATGATGTGTATATACTGATCTAACATGTGTTACAATTTGTCTGTTCGGAACATGTAATTGCTTAACATGTGACAAGGGTGAAAACAGTCGACGGGGGCGATGAGTTTAATGGTGAGCTTAGTTAATATCGTAATCTTGTTGTAACCCCACTTGTATACATATGATAACATGTAAGCATCCATTATAACACGACTTGTATTCATGTATATGAAAGTGGTTTGAAAACACCATTATGTGCATGTACTGATCGTAACACGTGTACAAGTTAATAATTTAATATGGAACATACAAGTTAATATTGTAACACCGTATACCTGGGATAACATGTGTTAAGCCTCTGTTATAATCTTGGTTTAACCCAACATGGTTTCATGTATAAGCTAGTGGTTTCCAAAACACCATGATTTGTATATACATACTGTAACATGTGTTACGCGCCTGACATGTATAACGTGTGTTAAGCCTCTATTATAACGTGTGTTAAGACTTCCAGAATGGATGCATAAACTCCAATAGTAACTTAATAACAACATAGTATACCTGATATAACGTGTGTTAAGCATCTTTTATAACGTGTGTTAAGACTTCCAGAATGTGTTAAGTCCATACCGTTTTAACATCATGTACTAGACAAAACAATAAGAGTCTCACATTACATATTACTAGTAAACGAAAATACATAACACTAAGAAAATGGTGGAGCTTCCTTTGACAGTCTGCCTTAGCTTTTCAGCGGCTACCTTTGCTGCCTTAGCTTTTCAACGGCTACCCTTGCTTTATTGTTTGGGTCGGTCTTGAAACGGTTTGTAAACACGTGGGTGTGCGTATGCCAGGGAAGTTATAAAAATGTGTTTTCATGTCACACGTAACACGTGTTACGTTGTACATGGGTTTCATGTCACATGTAACACATGCTTGTCCGAGAAGTTCAAACTATAACACGTGTTAGTTGTGTTGTGCTGTAACATAAACATGGTCATGATCCTTGAGCATCTGATCCACGTTTGACAAAACCAACGGTCCCGAGAATTGGATCTTATTTCCGTTGTATCCATCACCGTCCTAATAACAAAAAGATAAGATAACCGTTAAGTCGTTAACCAGACATAAATATTAACACATTCATAGCCAGAAAATCTTTTTTTCTCAAATAACATCACAAAAACAGTTACTATTCAGATCAAAAGCCCCAAACAAAGCAACCAAACCAACAAAAAAACAATTACTATTCAGATCAAAAGCCCAAACAAGCAACCAAACCAAGCATAACTTTTTAACACAAAAATAAAAACCTGCAAATTACATAAACATTTACCCCTTTTAAGAACCATTTTAACAAAAAAAAAAAAATCATGTTTCATCTCTAAAACAGACATTACACAAAAACCTATTAACAACCAGGTTTTATGAATAATTTTTTATATTTTAAGTGTAAAAAATGGAGCCAGACGTTGAATATCATCTTATAAATAATAGAACCGTAAATTATAATCATCTTTCAAAATTTCATACCTACATATACAAATCATATTTTATATAAACTAAAAAAGTGTAAAAAAACTCACAAATATCAAGATCTGAAACAACATATACAAATCATATTTTATATAAACTAAAAAAGTGTAAAAAACTCACAAATATCCAGATCTGTAACAACATTATGAAACATGTGGACAAACGAGATCTAAACGGGAATGAAACAAGATCTGGAAGGGGTTTTCACGTGGATCTGACTTCATATATTAACATCTTCATCACAAAACCACGTTCTTCATCAGGGATTGATCGATCTGACATCTTGTGTTAATTCTCGTGGAATAAGTAGTGGGAGTGAAGCTCCATGGTTCTTTAATGGTGGACCTCGTACATGAAGATATTAAGAAGATGCAGGACATTAATGGAGATCTTATTTAAAAAGGTAAAGGAAAGAGAAATGGAGTTAGAAAGGTATTGGGAAGATAAATGTGTAATAAATGTTGTCAATTCATAGAAGACAAAAGGTGAATAGATCTTTTGACTTGGGAAGGATAATGTTAATTTACCATTGTGCCCTCAAAAGCAAAAAAGAGATGAAGATGACTGGGACACGTGGGCAATTGTAGGCCTTGTGATGGGTTTCCCAAGTTTTCTCAAAATATAGAGTTTTCTATGGAGCATTACCCTATATATATATATATATATATATATATATATGTTTTAATATAATATAGATTCTATAGTTAGATCTCTTAGACTGCCCGTAGTGAGGCGTTTTTTTTTTAAATTAAAAAAAAACGCCAGAAAACGCCCCGGCCTCCACTACACCCGGCGTTTCCGGGCGTTATTTTCGAAAAAAAAATCACTCCGGCGTGTTAATTAAAACGCTTAAATTGTGTTGGGGGGCGAGATTGGACCGTTGCCAAACGGTCAAATGTATTTTTTTTTAATTCAAAATTTTACCCACTATATATATATCAACCCCTTTTCTCCAATTTTTTATAAAAAACCTCTTACTTTCTCTCCTACTTTCTCCTCTTTTTTATAAAAAAACCCACTTTCTTCTATTTTTTAAACAATCATGCAACCATTTCGACCCCCTTTTGGTGTCCCCGCAAGACCCACGAACCCGAACACAACCCAACCGCAACACCCGTATAACCTTCAAGACATGGACCCGAACTTTTATCCGTACGCGGCTTACTTGAGTGGCGCCACTCCGTTCGTGGCTCCCACCTTCGGCTATGGTCAAGCCGGTGGGTCGCAACCGTCACAACAACAAGCCGAATCCGAATCCGAACCCGATGTCGATGTCGTGCCGGAGACGCAACCCGAACTGGTGCAAGAGAAATCGAAACGCGGCAGAAGGTCGCATAAGAAGAAGGAAAAGGACGAACCTCGACGTACAAAAAATACCATTAAATGGACGAAGGACGAGGAATACACGTTGACTCGGGCGTGGCTCGACATTTCGGAGGACGAAGACACCGGTAACTCTTAAATTTTTTTTACTTGTTTTTTACTATTATTTTTAACCTACAACTTATATTTTTATTTTTTTTAATTTGTAGCAAACTTTCAAACCGGCTCCGTTTTTTGGGATAGGGTTCGTGCACTCTTTTTTAGCACGTGGGGTCAAGGCGAACATCGGGACAAAGATTCAATTTCTAGCAAATGGACAGACATCAACAACAAGTCTCACGCGTTCCAAGAAGTTTACCAACGTAACTACGATAATCGCCCGAGCGGTGAAAGTGACGTCGGGGTTTTAACAAAGACTTTGGAGGAGTTCGATAGGACGAAATGCCCTTTCACGTACTATAAGTGTTGGGAGCTACTACGAAAAAGTCCAAAGTGGGCGCTAGTTAATCCAATGACGTCTAGTAGTAGACGTCGAGCTAAAAGGTCAAAAACATCATCCTCCGTTGACCCTTCAACTCCGACATCGGATGCCCGCAACGTCGATTTAAATGAGGTGGTGGACGTTGACGAGGAACTTCAAGAAGAGTTGAACCGACCGCCCGGTAGAAGAAAGGATAAGCGAACCGGGAAAAAAACGGTCGAGTCGTCTTCCGATCTCGAGTTAAAGGATGATTTCGAGGAGATGAACCGTCGTCTACAAGACATTCGTGACCTCGGCCACAAACGTTGGGAGATTATGAAAGAACGAGTGGTCGAAACCAAAAAGTTTAACGAGATGCAAGAGGCGAGGCAAATGGAAAAGGACATTGAGTTTTTGTCCAAACCGATCGACCACCTCCAAGGCGACGCGTTGATCCTTGCGCAAATGCGTCGCCAAAAAATTCGAGAAAAATATGGACTCTAGATCATCTTCTTTTTTTTTAACTTTATTTTTTTTTCGGTTTTTTTTTTCTGTTTTTTTTCTGTTTTTTTTTCGGTTTTTTATTTTATTTCAAGTAGTGTAATTTTTAATTTAAATTAATGAAGATTTTTTTGTTTTAAATTAAAAAAAAATAATTGTCAAATGATTGCATGGGCGTTATTGGAATAATGCCCCACTACATCTCTTTTGCAATAATGCCCAACGATGACTAGGATGCCACGTGTCGGATAATGCCCCATGATGGGGGCATTATTTTTGTTCACGAATACGGGTGGTCTTGATCATTTTTGTTAAATGAAATGATATCTATTAATTAAATATTGATTGATACATACGGATATTATTGAATGATGGAAAAGTGGAAAAAATGATTGGAGTTTTGTTTGTGTCAGATTCTGTTCAAATGGTGTGATAATTGAGGTACAAGAACAACTGTAAAGGGTTTTGGAACCTCCCACCTACAAACAATCATAAACCAAATCCTGGCCACACAAACAATGGTTTTACTTCCGTAGTCGTTTGTTGAATGATGCCCTCACCATGAGACGTTTTCTCTCATGTAACAGTCCAGTCAGCATGAGGACATTATTAGACATTTTTGCAAAAGTGTCGTAGTGGGAATAATGTCCAATAACGCTCATTCCAATCATTACACAATTATTTTTTTTAAATTAAAAACTTAAAATACTTCATTAAATTAAAAGAATACAATACTAGAAATAAAAAAGAAAAAAAAACCGACTAAATTAAAAAAAAAAATACATTAGTTTTCGTCTTCACTTTCTTTATCATCGCCAACTTCGTCTTCCTCGTCCTCCGTTTCTTCTTCACCCTCAGGTGGGACATACCGAACCGACCATGCGTGTTGTACCAAATCAACCGTTAACGCGGAATGGTACGGTTCGTAACGCAATTCTCGTCCATTATTCACTCTTTCTTCCATTGACGCCTGCGGATGCTCCTCCTGAATGACTTCCGGTACATAATTCTGGCATATCACCTTTCCTTCGTCTTCCAAAATCATGCTGTGCATGATTATGCACGACAATGATTTCTTAAATACTGCCATCTTTGTTTAAGAACCCCAAAGCATCTCTCAATGTGTTTTCGTGAAGACTCTTGAACCTATTTAAAGTGTGCTCTTTTTTCATCGATAAGATCACTAAACGTCTTCACGACAATCGAATACCTAGGATAAATTCCGTCGCACAAATAATATCCATGAGGGTAGTAGTTTCCGTTTGCGTAAAAAGACGCTTTTGGAGCTTGACCAGAAATCCAGTCCTCTAACAACGGAGATTGTTCAAAAACAATTATATCATTGCATGACCCGACCACGCCAAACTAAACCGACCAAACCCAAAGGTCCCGTGAGGTTAAAAAAGAAAAAAAAAATACAATATAGCCGTTATGTAGGTAGCCGTTGCAACAAGTCCCTATTGGTCAGTCAAATGCCCGTTCAGCGTGTTTCAAAAATCTATTGCCGAACTACTCAAATTAATAGATAAAATCATCATGTGAACAGTGGCGGACCCAGGATTTTTGGACAATGGGGTTCCATTTTTCCGGTGTTCAAAATTTTTGGATCGGTCGTTGTTCGGGTCGAGTCGAGAAACATAATAGAAAACAATATCATAACTAAACTACAAGTTTCATTTACTACACATTCAGCTATTAAAATACCCAATTTTAAAGTCAAGTTTAAAAAAAAAAACCCCAAAAAAAAAAAAAAAAAACCGAAAGAACACATGTATTGAACCCGGGACCTTTTGAATGTAAACAAGAGGTTTTACCAATGCACGAGGCTCACTCTCATTGTTATAGGGTCCAACTAAATTATTTTATGGGGTCCATAGAAAATTTTATATATCGTTTCTACTACTTTTTATAAAAAGATTGGGGTCCGGGGACCCCGTTCCGCTTAACGTGGGTCCGCCCCTGCATGTGAATCAGCTTTGCATTGTTCTTCCAGATTTTGACCGTTTTTTCAACTACAGTTTATGTACCTATGAATAACTTGATGAATAGATAATAAAATTAACAAAGGTTGATCGAAATATAAATTTATGTCAAATGATCGTGTGACCAAAGATGTAGGGGTTCATATTGGTCCCATTGAGCCAATAGAGAAAGTGGTCAATGCATCGCTATGAAAAGGCAATCGCATGCTCACGTTATGCGATATGATTAAGAGTCTGAACTTATCTGAGTATCAAAAACGTTCTGAAGAAAAAAATTGTGTTTATGCAATATGTAAACATCATCCAATATTAAATTTCTATAATTCTGGTTGTAACCAATTTTCTAGTAATAATTAAATTTCTATAATTCTGGTTGTAACCAATTTTCTAGTAATAATTTCCCTCATAATTTTAGTTGTTTTTTTAAGTGTAAAAATGATTGTATGGAAAGTAGAGGTGCACAAACCAAGTTTTTTTTTTTAATACCTGGGTTCAGGTATACACCCGAGTACTGGTATGATCGGGTTTTGATTTTTCGGGTATTGACCATAGCCTGGTCGGGTTTAGGTCCGTGTATTGGTCAGAAAATCTATACCCTGTGTACTCGGGTTCGGGTAGGGCTCGGGTTCGGATTTTCAATACCCGGGTATTAAAATACCCTATTTCCGGGTCCGGGTAGGGTTCGAATATTGGTCGGGTATGGTTTGGGTTCGGGTATAGATCGGGTTTTTCGATTCATTTTTTTTGGCATAAAACATAGAAATATAACGGAAACATTTATTTATACATATTGTATGCCTTGATATCTGCCCAAAAAAGGCTCGCACAAGCTTTAAACGTTAAAAAAAAGCTATTGTACACAACCGGTCTGGGTATTACGAAAACCTGGGTACAGGTTTTATGAAATCCCGAGTACATTGAAAACCCGTGTACACTGAAAACCCGAGTACAAACCGGGTATGAAAAACCCGGGTTCGGGTATTGAATTGAATATTCATACCCGGTCCCTACCTTACGGGTATGGTCGGGTCTGGGTTTGGATTTAAAAAACCCGATTTTTCTAATACCCGGGTTCAGGCTTTTTTTTTTTTTTTTTTTCAAATTCAGGTACGGGTTCGGATTTTTTTGTGAAACTCATGGAAAGTGAATCTTATTTGGGCCAAGCATATTTAAGGAAAAGCAGGGCTGTTTGGCTTTGTGGACACATCACATGTTGGCAGCTGATGGGACTCACCTGCCCATTATTTGATTTAAGATTCTTCTTTTGATACTTTACAAGTGAGAAAATTTCAGAAAAACAATATAAAATAAAGTGAAATATATTTACCTGTAGTGGTGAAGCTTTCTAATCTCTATAGATGCGTGGTTATACGATACGTGTTAAATGTGTAAAAAATAGGGTTATATAACTAGAGTGTACAGTAGGGTTATACCCATTCAGTTATACATATATATGTATGTATATATGTGTGTGTGTGAGAGAGACCACCATAGCGTCGTTATGCATATCACGGCCATGTTCCATAACCCTCTGGGCACTAGAGGGCGTTACATCCCAATATAGCGTTGTATAACCCTCCACTACACATGACCAAAATGTATGTAGATAAGTAATTTAAAAAAAAAAATCTCTAAATAACACATTTTCCTTGAATTTTACGTACCTCTTTCTTTAAGTTTCAAATTAATTCAAATGAAACCTTTTTGTTTTTTGTTTTTTTATATTTTTTGCCATTTTATTATCTTTTATTATTAGTTTTTTTATTTTTGTTTCTAAATTGCTTTTTCTTCAATTATATATATATATATATATATATATATATATATATATATATATATAATTCAAATGAAACCTTTTTGTTTTTTGTTTTTTTATATTTTTTGCCATTTTATTATCTTTTATTATTAGTTTTTTTATTTTTGTTTCTAAATTGCTTTTTCTTCAATTATATATATATATATGGAGCCGCTAGAATAAGAACCACCTCCAGTTATGAGAACCATGAGAACCACTCTCAACCAATAACATTCAGCCAACAAAAGGGGTATATTGGTCATTTACTCTAAATGTCATATCCTACCATCTCTCTCTTCTCTCTCTCTATTTTATATCTTCCTTTCTCTCTCTCAAAACTTGAAATCCATCACCGGAGATCAAGCTTCTGTCTCCTCCGCCCTCCGGACCACCGGAGATCAAGCTTCTGTGTGTTTTTTTTTTTCTGGTTTTCAAAGACCAGTTCTTCTGGTTGTTCTTCATCTGAGAGATTAAAGGGCGATGATGATGTGGAAACCCACACATGAGCCTTGTTCTTCATCTGATAGTTTAATGGCGATGATGATGTCGGTGGTGCCGGTGTTTGAGTGGTGGCTAGAGGTGGTGCCGGTGATTTGAGTGATGGCTATCGGTGGTTTATTTGTTGGTTTAAACGGGTTCAGGTTTGTTTTTCGGTTGTTGATTGTTGGTTTGATCTGTTGGTTCATGTTTGTTTTCGACTGTTGATTTGTGTGTTGATTTTGTTGGTTTAATGTGTTGATTTGTATGTTCTACTTTTCTTGAATCTGATGGTGGTATGTTGGGGGTTTGATTTGGGTGTTCTTGAATCTGATGATGGTATTTTTTTGTATGATTTATATGTTCTACTGTTCTTGAATCTGATGGTGGTATGTTGGGGGGTTTGATTTGGGTGTTCTTGAATCTGATGGTGGTATGTTCTAAAATCGATTGAATCTGGGATTGGGGTTGATTTGAATTCTTCATTCTGTTGATTTGAATTCTTTGATTATGTGGGTTTTGATCGGTTTAGATTTTGGGGGGCGATGATGCAAAAAAAAAAAAAAAAGTTGATTTTGATGACGATGGCGCGGCAAAGACGGCGGAGGGTAGGTTTTTTGAACCTGCAACCCCATTTTGCAGCCTTTTTTATTATCGGAAAATCTGAGCCAAACCCCTTTTTTTTTCGAGATACGCTTTGTTTTGATGTTGTTGGTTTTTTATATTTTTTTCCCTAGTCGATGACGATAACAATCTATCTGAGACACCTACCGAGTTTGCGTTTTCTGGGTGCGTTCGTGTTGCGTAAAAAAGTTATTTGTAAAAAAAATTGTGTAAACCGTAAACTTTTTAACGTAAAAACGTAAAACGTAAAACGTAAAAAGTTTTTCGTAAAACGTAAAAAGTTTTATGTAAACCGTAAAAAGTTTTTTGTAAAGCGTAAAAAGTTTTAGGTAAAACGTAAAACGTAAATTTTTTTAACGTACAAACGTAAAACGTAAAAAGTTTAACGTAAAACGTAAAAACGTAAACTTTTTTAACGTAAAAAGTTTTTCGTAAAACGTAAAAAGTTTTATGTAAACCGTAAAAAGTTTTTTGTAAAGCGTAAAAAGTTTTAGGTAAAACGTAAATTTTTTTTAGTAAAACGTAAAACGTAATTTTTTTTAGTAAAACGTAAAAAACGGCGCGTAAAAAACGACGCGTAAAAAACGGCGCGTTAAAAAAACGAAGCGTAAAAAACGGCGCGTTAAAAAAACGGCGTGTTAAAAAAACGGCGTGTTAAAAAAACGTCGCTTGAAAAAGTCGTGCGTAAGACGGGTCGTAAAACGGCGTGAAAAAACGGAGCGTAAAAAAAAACTGATTTTAGAAAGAAAAAAAAAACTGATTTTAGAAAAAAAAAAAAAAACCTGATTTTAGAAAAAAAACAGAATTTAGAAAAAAAAAGACTGATGTTTGTTTAATATAAAAAAAACTGATTTAAGAAAAAAAAAACATTTAATGTAATAGGACAAAATTGTAATAAAAAACAATAAACTTAATAAGACAAAAAAAAAACAAAATTACTTAAATACCCTTTTGGATTATAATATTAAAGACATAATAAAACAAAAACCATTTAATATTAATTTTTGTTACTTTTAATCTCATCCATCCATCAAGTTGATCTAAGGGCTAATAAGTGGTTCTCATGGTTCTCATAACTAGAGGTGGTTTTCATTTTAGCGGTCCCCTATATATATATATATATATTGATTTCGAGGGACTATGAATACTAACTTTATTTTTATAGTAATATATAGTTTTTTTATTATTTAATATATATAATAGTTTATTATTATATTTACTTTTAAAAACATATGTTTCTTTTTTTAACATCTATTTCCTTTACCTTTTTTTAATAATTGTTTTTTTTCTTTTTTTTAACATATATTAATTTATCGATTAATTTGATACTTCTTTATTAAGTTACATTAATAACTTTTTTTCTAAAAATTTAAGTACGTAGTTGTGCTTGAGTTCTTTCCCTGACATTCCGTTATAAGTTTTGTTAAAACGAGGTTATACTCAAAATAAGGTATTTATTTGGTATCATAAAACGGTACGATGATAAACTAAATCGTTCTAATGGTTTGACTTTCTAAACAACATGCTTTATTTTCAAATCACGTTTGTTTTACATTATCATTTGCTCGGTTTCGCCGCAACGCGCGATATAAAAAAACTAGTTTACTATAAAATGTTTTTTTTTCTTCCTGAATAATGCATTTTTTTTTCTAAAAGCAGTTTTATTTTTTTAGGAAAGCGTTATTTATATATCCTTCACAGAAATTTTAACTATTATCCTAACGAATCGAATCAATACCATCCGAACAATATCGGTACTAGAAACAATATTAATTTTATATGGTTTCGGTTTCAATAAATCAGTTTCAATAAATCAGTTTCAATAAATCGATATCGTATCAAAACCTAACCGATACCAACTGAACAACATCGATACTTGCGGTACATGTATTCATTTTTACGGTTTCTACTTTTTAAAAGTTGTTTTACTTTTTTGAGAAAGTTTGTTTTTTTAATTCATATAGTTTGTTAGTTGTTAAAACAACAAGAGTATGGCAGGGGGAAGGTTCAGGATCCACTCCAAAAGACAGCTCCTTGATCAGTATTTGCAACCAAACAACACCATTAGCCTTAACGCGAGAGGGGGCTTCTCGCGTTTGGACTTCGGCGTGAGAATCAGTAGATTGATCTTTAAGAGCCTAAGCAAAAGAATTGATAAGAGTTTAGAGTGAGAGAGTGAGTGAATTATCTAACCTTTGGCTGGGATAAGACTCCTCTTATATAGGCGGACTGATCTGCCCACACCTTCTATTCCGGGTAGGCTCATCCATCTTTGAAATTGCTTGCAGGTTTGGCCTTTACCTCTTTAGGCATAATTCAGGTTGTGTGTCTCGAGGACATTTTATAATTTATAAAAGTTTGCCCTTTCGTCTTGACTTGTTCATTTCAAGTCCCAAGGCCTGAACAGTAACTTTGGCTTCCTGTCATCAGCTATAGGCATATCAGCTCCTGGTCAGGAGCTTCGAGCTTCTGACTTCCAGCTTCTTGCTTTGCGGTTTCAGCGTTACTTATTTATTTATTTTCGTTACTTGTTGACTTTGACTTTGCTGACTAGGATCTCCGAGTACCCACATCATCAGCCCCCCAGTCACGAGTGTTGGTGTTGTAAATAGCAGCACTTATGACTATAAGTTTAAGGGTCTTTGTTTAATATTTTGCCCTTCTCCGAGAAAGGTTTATGCTTCTTTAGTGTGTTTCATAAAATGTGGGCTTTTTGGTGAAAGAATAAGGATGCATTTTTATTGAACTACCGTTCTAGAAGCATTTAAAGCTTTCGAGCTTCTCGTCGTTAGGCCCATTGTCCCACTTGTTGATTTGGACGGCCCGGATAAGATTGATTTGACAGTCCCGTCAGACTTTCCTTGATAGCCCTAGCCGTCTACCTCTGATGGTTTTAATCCCCACCTTCCACTTGTCAGTTTTCCTTTCAAGTTTGAATTTTTGAATTCAATTTCACTTTATATAACCGTCGATAGTGTCCTTCTATTTCTTGTCTTCTACAATCTCTTTTCCTGTTATTACCCAACAGTTCTTCCAACAATTTCCGATCATCTTTTCCTTATAATCCCGGTGAGTCACTGTCTCTTTATGGCTGAACAAAAATGATATTTATGTCCAGTTCTCGAAGCTTACTCAGACGGACATTGATCAGTTTTGTGCCGATTATGGCATCGATCCCACCCTTGAAACACAAGTTCCGGGGGATAAAACTGCAAATGAATGTCCGTCTGGTTTTCTTGTTTTCTATACCCGAATCGTCGATCAGCCTAACTTGCGATACCCTTTTACCAACTTTTTTCTTGAAGTTTTGAAATATTATCATCTTTCTTTGGGTCAATTGGCTCTGGTGGGTGTTGCCCGGATTATGCATTTTGAAATTTTATGCCGGGCTCTTACTTATGAGCCTTCTCTCTTGATGTTCTGGCGTTTTTTTCGGCTTGCTCTGTCACACCCCGACCACGTAAAACATCAAATCGTGGCAGAAACGTCGGGGAGTGTTGTAACAGAATTATTGTTCCACAACCATGGCAATTAAAATTACATTTTATTCAACAACCACAAGTGGAATACATTGTTTCAAAACAAGAACCAAAAGTACACAACATAATTAAACTAAGTCTATCTTTATTTTAAGTCTCTAAGGCACAGGTCCGCCCTAGTGTCACGATTATCATCCTAAGCAACATCTCCTGAAACACATGTGAAAATAGGTACGTCAGCATAAAAATGCCTATGAGATACATAGGTTTTGTGAAAATATGATTCATGACTTAAGTTTAAGGAAAAGTTGTTTAACAAAAGTCAGTCATGAACCTTGTTAAATGTTTTGTTTTATAAATCTTTTGAAAAGCGATGATAAAGTAGATGATATATAATAGAATAATGTGAGGTTAAATGAATAACCAAGTAAATGAGTTTTGTATAAAATAAGTTGTTGTAAAACAATGTCTTGAAAAATATGTTATTTGTATAAAATGTTATGTGTCTAAATTGAAATGATTCAAATAACGCTACGATATGTAATACCATACAAGCATTTATATATAGGAAGTACCAGCGGCGTATCCACCATGCTTGTATCATATTACACACGCTTCGTTACTCAAATCATTTTACCCAAACAAACCACCAATGTAAATTGCCCATGTCTAAACCATTTGACAAATATCTTTGTGTAAACCATGTCAAAAATGTCTATCTAAAATGTAGTCCATGAAATATGTATATCAATATCAAAATGTCTATGTCAAATGTCAAATATGTAATGTGTAAACAAAATGTCATGTATGGCAAGTGAAACATATATATATCTATTGAGCCACATATAAAAATGCACAAAACAATGTATTAAAGTAAAACATGGTTTAAATCAATGCTATGTCTTGTTGAAATGCATGCTATACTGAATACAAACATTTATGCGGTATTGTAAAAATGCATACATCCAAGCCTTGTGACTGTGGTGATAAGCCATTAAACAAATTAAAGGTGTATCTGTGTTATGTTTTATCGAATTCGGTCATTCCTTTCATCTAAACATACCTAGGATGTCAGGAACGGGAGTTGTCAATTCCTATGGTACCATTACCTACTAACGAGCGGCGTGATCAAAGTTAATGAATGTATATGGACTCATTAAACAAACCAAATGTTATATCAAAATCTAAGCATGTGATGAAATGAAAATATACTAAGCATGATGAACATACATAGCATGAAAAGGTAATGTAAAACAATGTACTAAGTATGTGCTAACTAAACATACATAGCATAAAATGTCATGTAAAACGATGTACTAATAATGTACTAATGAACATAGCAAGTATATGATATGAAAGCATGGAAATAACAAGGAGGCACATGTGTTTCACCCCAAAATGTTTGAAAACAGTAAAAGAGGGGTCTATGTACTCACTTGAGATTGCTCAATAGACTTTAGATATCCACCAAGCAAAGCTAGAAGGTTACGGAATCAAACGACACCTAATATAGGTAACTACATTAACAAACGGACCTATTCGGAGGATCGGGTAGCATGAGGGTTCGTAAACCAAATGAGTGTAGGAACTCGTGTAATATGTTTTAACAAAGCCTACATACTAAAACAAAACTTGTCCTAAGTTCGTTTGACCCGTTACGACCCGTTTAGGTAGCTTATGCTACTTTAACGCGTCGTTCGCGTAGAACGCGTTTGGAACGCCTAACTAGCCCTATGACAAGTAAAATATGCCTTAACATGTCTAATATTGTTACTAAATCAGTGTAGATATCAAAATTTAGGTTACATAAGCTTAAAATGAATTTTGGCGAAAAAAGGGTATTTTGGTAATTTACCTAATGCATAAGAACTACTTATCATACAACTACTTAAACGATGTGACGATAAGGTATAACCTCGGAAGGTTATTCCCTATACAACTATGGTCACCTAAAGTGTTTGGTCGGATCCTAATGATCGACCAAATGGGTTGGGTTCGAAAGCATAAGCGATTGATTAGATTGCTTACCCTTACGACCCTAAACAAGCACAAATCTAAAAGTGACGAGCTAAACATGCTAGAACATGTTTAGTCAAGTTAGAAAATAGGTTTTGGTATCAAAACAAACGGTTTTGATACCCTAGAGTAGTTTAGTTACAAAATACGCAAGAACACACATTTTGCCCGAAACTACGACTCGTCACTGAGCCTAGATAACGTGGTAATCAGTAGGTATAGTCACTAGGGACTATGATCATCGTGATTACGCTCACGTTATGAAGTTCAAACGAACTTCGCATTGACCATAAACTGGTCAATGCAGAAAGTCAAATGCAGTTTGACTTTCAAGCATAAAAACGCAATAAAAAGAACGAAGGAACACTTACAAAGGGTCCCCGCAAGTATTTGATCCAATCCACTCTCAGGTAGGAAGCATATACTTCCACTTAGAGAGTATAAAATCAGATCAAATGTGAGGGAATGAGTGAAATGGGTGAGGGGTATTTATAGATATGTTAGAACCGTTAAGATCATTCCTCGTTAACCGAGATTCAATCCTAGCCGTACACATCAAGCCCATAGTTTTAAGAAACCATTGGAACCCCTAGAAATGGCCCATTGTTTGCTAAAAACCGTTTGCAAGTGGAAAATGAGTGTATAACAGCTGGAAACAGGCTGTTTGCAACAATTCTGCATAACTGGGAGGGCCTAGCGGCGTGCGTAAGAGGCAATAGAAGCTTAGGCGGCCCGCCTGGGCAGTACAGATCAGAAACAAGTTTGAAAAATGACAGTTCCAGTCCCTGTTGGTGTTTAAAGCAATTTCCGACATGTTTAAGGCCCGTTAAGCCAACTTTAAGGCCCTAAAATGATGCTTAAACATTGTGGACATGAAACATGCTCAAAAACATGCCGGATGTCGGTTCGTTTGGTCGTACGATCGCGATGTTTGCTTAATTACGAAGGAATGCGCATAAGCGCGAAAAACGATCCAAATTGCGCGACGAATGGATTTTTATTATGCCAAACACTAAAATAAAATATTTTAATGCTTACATAAATTTTTGGATGTCCGGATGTATTCATAGCGTAAGTTATGCGCGAAAATGCAAACTTATGCACTTTTTGACGCTTTTAGTCCCTGAATGAGGATAAAGTTTAATTTAACACACCGAACCTCTCAAAGCCCATTTCTAAGCTATGAAAAGGATATCTAAGGTGTGTTTAACTTATGGCCATGTTCCGGAATGTCCGTTACAGTTCAAATTGGCATACTTTCGCAGTTTGTCAAATTTAGTCCCTGTAAGCGAATAGACTTGATTTTGCCATACCAAAGCCTTCAAAACTTATTTCTAAGTTATGTAAAGGTTATTTAAGGTATGTTAAGAATATGTTGATGTTCTGGAGTGTTTGTCGCGTTAAACTGATTACGTTTACGCACCTGTTTGCGTATAACTCTCTAGAAAGCGATATAGAGTTTGAAATGGGATAAAAACCAAAACATGAAAAATGTAAAACATAAACAAACAAACATTGGGATCAAATAACTTTATTTCATTGATACCTGAATCGTCTACAATGATTACAAGCACATATGTCACAGTCTCCCCTACTTGTGGAAATTTCGTCCCGAAATTTGTTTAGAGGAAACTCGTGAGAAAAGATGCGGATACTTCGCCTTCATTTGATCTTCGCGTTCCCAAGTAAACTCAGGTCCACGTTTAGATTCCCAGCGAACTTTAACCAAAGGAATGCGCTTGCGTTTAAGCCATTTGACTATTCGGTCCATGATTTCCACATGTTTCTCAACAAAATGTAGTGTCTTATCAACACGAATTTCGTCAAGTGGTATGTGGAGGTTCTCATCAGCTAAACACTTCCTGAGATTGGACACGTGGAAGGTTGGATGAACATTACCAAGTTCAGGAGGTAACTCAAGTCTGTAGGCTACCTTACCGATTCTTTCGACGATCTTGAATGGTCCAACATATCCAGGTGCAAGTTTTCCTGTCTTTCCAAACCTGATCACACCTTTCCAAGGTGAGACCTTAAGTAATACTCGATCACCGACTTGAAATTCCATGGGCTTGCGTCCTTGGTCCGCGTAACTCTTTTGACGGCTTCGAGCTGTCTGAAGGCTATCACGAACTTTCTTAACCTTATCTGTTGTCTCTAGAATGAGGTCAGGTACAGTAAGCTGAGCCTCACCTATTTCATTCCAGCAGACTGGTGAACGACATTTTCGACCATAGAGAGCCTCGAAAGGAGCCATGTTGATGCTGGAGTGATAACTGTTGTTGTAGGAGAATTCAATCAATGGAAGATGTGAATCCTAACTACCACCAAAATCGATCACACAAGCTCTAAGCATATCCTCCAAAGTCTGGATTGTTCTTTCAGATTGACCATCAGATTGCGGATGATAAGCAGTGCTCAGATTAAGTTGGGTCCCCATAGCAGATTGCATGGTTCTCCAAAAACGAGAAGAGAAACGAGCTTCTCTATCAGAAATAATGTTCAAAGGAACACCATGTCGAGTTACGATTTCATCCACATAAATTTTAGCCAGTTTGTCAGCAGATAGATCCTCACGGATCGGCAAGAAATGCGCTGACTTAGTAAGACGATCAACAACTACCCAAATGGCATCATGACCTTTCTTAGTGCGCGGAAGTTTAGTAATGAGATCCATAGCGATGTTTTCCCGTTTCCAAACTGGGATCTCTGGTTGCTCCAAAAGACCAGAAGGATGCTGGTGTTTAGTCTTTACCTTTAGACAAGTAAGGCATTTTGAAACGTACAAGGCAATATCCTTCTTCATACCAGGCCACCAATACTGAGTACGAAGATCCTTATACATTTTGTCTGAGCCAGGATGAATAGAATAACGAGACTTATGAGCTTCATCCATAAGCAAAGTGCGGAGATCATCTAGGCTTGGGACCCACAAACGGTCCATGAAATAGTATGATCCATCGTCTTTCTAAACAAGATCAGGCTTAATGTGGTAGGGTAATTCCTTACCCATCAAGTCTTGTGAAACACAAGCATGTTGAGCCTGAGAAATGCGGGCTTGAATATCAGATCGAGCTTGAATATCAGATTGAACACGAACACAATGAAGCTTGACATGTTCCTTACGACTCAAAGCGTCAGCTACGACATTCACCTTACCAGGATGGTAGCGAATTTCGCAGTCATAGTCGTTTAGAAGCTCAACCCAACGCCTTTACCTCATGTTGAGTTCTTTCTGATTGAAGATATGCTGAAGACTTTTGTGGTCAGTGAAAACCACACATTTTGTACCATACAAGTAGTGTCTCCAGATCTTAAGAGCGAACACAACTGCACCCAACTCAAGATCATGAGTGGTGTAGTTTTTCTCATGCACCTTCAACTGCCTCGATGCATATGCTATGACTTTGTTCCTTTGCATCAGAACACAGCCAAGACCCAATTTGGATGCATCGCAGTACACGACAAAATCATCATTGCCTTCGGGCAAAGTCAGAATAGGTGCGTCACAAAGCTTCTGCTTCAAGGTCTGAAATGCTACTTCTTGTTTAGAACCCCATTCAAAGGGCTTGTTCTTCTGAGTTAGAGCAGTTAGAGGAACTGCAATCTTTGAGAAGTTCTCTATGAAGCGGCGGTAATAACCCGCAAGACCAAGAAAAGAACGAACCTCAGTAGGAGTAGTAGGCGTATCCCAATCCTTAATCGCATTGATCTTGGAGGAATCGACATGAATACCTTGTTCGTTGACAATATGACCCAAACATTGAACTTCTTTAAGCCAAAATTCACACTTGGAGAATTTGGCGAAAAGTTGCTCTTTCTTTAGGAGTTCCAGAGTAAGACGAAGATGTTGCTCATGATCAGCTTGCGTCTTAGAGTAAATCAAGATGTCATCAATAAAAACGATGATGAACTTATCTAAATAAGGCTTGCAGACCCTATTCATCAAGTCCATGAAAACAGCAGGAGCATTAGTCAAACCGAATGGCATAACTGTGAATTCATAATGCCCATAACGAGTTCGGAACGCTGTCTTGGGAATATCATCTTCATGCACACGAAGCTAATGATACCCAGAACGAAGATCAATCTTCGAGAAATAAGAAGCGCCCTGTAACTGATCAAAGAGATCATCGATGCGAGGTAGGGGATATCGATTCTTGATGGTGAGCTTGTTAAGCTCACGGTAATCGATGCACATTCTGAAAGATCCATCCTTCTTCTTGACAAAAAGAACGGGAGCACCCCAAGGTGAAAAGCTAGGACGGACAAAACCTTTATCTGAAAGCTCCTGAAGCTGCTTAGACAACTCTTGCATCTCAGACGGTGCAAGATGTAACAACTCTCATAAAAAAGTACTAATTATTACTTTAATTGACTAATAGGAAACCCTAATTGAGAAACCCAAGTGATTCTGAACAAACCCTAAAATTTTCAGAATAAACGGAATCAGGATCAGGGCCCCTAAAACTCAAGGGGGGGGGGGGGTAAACCCTGGTTGGTAATATCTAAACAGTTTTACGTGTATTGTGAATTTTAACGCGAGACCAACTCAGCTAAGCTACCTGGACACGTACCTACCCTACCCTAAAATGTCACCTCTCGCGCCACGCGAAAGGAACAAGAAGACCTGTCGCGCCACGCGACAGGGACCATTTTTCAGATATAAATAGGGGTGTCTGGGACTTGATTTTGGGCACTGAAATGACGTAAAACTTCGAAATATACACTGAGTTATGCTCTGTTTATCACAATTAACACACACGGATCACTAATCGACACCGCAATCAGGGTAATAACTCGATCGCTGATACGATTCAATGTCCGATTGATTAAAATATCCAATGGATGTTTAAGTGCTGCCCACATTCGGGTTTATGCTTTGTCATTCGTCTTTAATTCGATGGATGTTTAAGTATCGCACTTTGTCATTCGTTGTGAGAGTTTGATCTCGTGAGTTATCGTAAAAGCTGTATTAAGTTACTGACTGAATTGTGTGCCTGTTATTAATTTAGGTTAAAAGGCTAATCAGTAGGCTAAACTCTGCTCAAATTAAATCTGCAATGTGAGTCATTATCTTTTTATCAACTATTTTACAATACCTCAAATTATTTTCAAAAGTTATAATTACAGGGACTAAGTCGTGGATATCTTGAATCACTGGCTAGTGGGGTATTGTGCACATTACTAATTTCTTCCAGTTAGGTTCATTGACCTACTAGGGATAATCATCACTATTTAGGTTCATTGATCTAATAGTGGTATGACCATCGTCACCATTGTGACATGTCACCATTGTGACAGAGTGCCAGATAAAAATAAGATAGAAGCCATTGTAATCGCTCTTATGCTGTAATTAATAACTATGCATCCTTTTATGTAAATAGAATGATTCACTTAGTATTTCCCGCTGACAAAACCTTTTTCAAACATGTTTCAGGTGATCTGTTATGATCCAGGAAAAGTGCCGTGAAGCACTACAGGCTTAAGAAAGTGGCTCATGATAAAATAAAGAAACATGTTTTGTAAAATAAAGATTTCTCCGTGAAATCTCAAGATTGTAAATTACCGGGTTTTATCCCAAGTTGTGAAATAAAATAATCGGGAAATATTTCAGTTTTAAAAAGATCTTGATAATAAACTTCCGCTGTTAAACTCAATTAATTAAATACCACGAGATTTCTGTCCCGCGGCTCCTGAAACGGGTCAAACCGGGTCGAAGGCCGTGACAGAAAAAGGTGGTATCAGAGCCACTGATCGAGCCACTGATTTAAACCAATTAAGTATTTAGAAAATACTTAATTTTTATTAATTACTATTTTGTGATTATGTGTTTTATTATCTGGCTAATTGTATACAGTATGGGTAGATCTTTATATGCTAGCCAATGTAGCAATTAATGCAAATCCTTAAATAATTTGACTCAAAATTTTAGTACCTTTATTATCTACAGTCTAGAAACCTTATTCAGTAAATAAATAAATTTACAAATAAAACTTAGTGTGTTTTAATTTTCAGTTATTTTGGTAGTTACCCAGTATGTAATAATATTGAAAAGTTTTCTATAAAATTTTGTTATGATTTTTAACTTAGTAATTGTGTGTATTTTGCTAAACAGCATGAGTGACTTGTCTGACGCCCTCCAGAATTTAAATCTCTATCCAGTAAGAATAGAGGTTTCCAGAGATTTCAATAGGTATATACCAGACATAGAAGAACCTATAGAATTCAACGCTTTACCTCTCGAGAAACCCAAGTCTAATAAAATGGAAATTAGGGAAAGATCTAGGCAAATTGAGGGGTTACCATCTCAGGAAGAGATAGATTTTATAATGGCAAGCTATAATACTATTAAGCCTGTTAATGAAAATGTTTTTATTCATTCCCTTGAAACACAACTACCAATGAACTTAGAACCAGCTATTCCAAAACCTTCAATCCACTCGCAAATAGACGAATGGTTGACTAATGAAATACAGTTACAAAACAATCCCTATAAGCTTTTTCCTCAGTTCAATCCAGAACCTTTACCAAATCCACCAATGAGTAATAAGAATATGGCTGAACTCCATCATTTTGGTGAAGCACTAATGAATGCTGGGAATAGGATCCAAGAAATTGGGGGACAGATCTCCTGAAAATACGAGGAGAGGGAACGCCGTTACTAGAATATCATCTGACAAAGGATAGGGGATTTATGAAACTGTGGTTGTGTAATAGTAATAGTAAAATCAGTATGTGTAAAATAAATAATAAAACGGGTGTATATAGAAGCATGATATAATCTATAAAACAAATGAAATTTTAGAAAATTTACAATTTTGTTTGTATATTCATTTACGTGATTATGTGCAATTAATTGTAACATTGGATTATTTCTTTTATACTAATTATTTATCTATAAATTAGATATCAGATGGAAAACGCTAATAATGAACCAGTTAATGAGGTTAATCAATCTGAGCAACAACCGGGGGATCAATATATGACCAGGCAGGATATAGAAAATATCATTGCTAGCAAACGCAAGGGATAGCCAACGCTATTCCAGCAATAGTTACTCAAGGGATAGCCAACGCTATTCCAGCAATCGTTGCTGCTGTTAAAAATCCAATCGAACCGCAACAAATCGTTCCTAGCAAACGCATTTCTGAAGATAACTTCAGTAATAGCGTAAATGGAGGCGGTAATCATGTTAATCATGATAATGAACCACGGCAAGCTCCTCCTCCTAAGAAAATGAAAGCTGCAACGCCTGGTTGCACTTACAAAGAATTTCTTGCTTGTAAACCCACTGAGTTTGCAGGCAATGAAGGAGCGACTGCGGCACTGCGTTGGTTAGAGAAAACCGAGGCAGTAATTGCCATAAGTAAATGTGCTCATGATGATCAGGTCATGTACGCATCAAATCTTTTCAAAGAAGGGGCGCTAGAATGGTGGAATACGGTGTTACAAGCAAAAGGAAGAAGGATGGCGTATGCTATGAACTAGGAAGAATTTAAGAGCTTTGTAGAAAGAAAATTCTGTCCCGAGTATGAAAAGGAACAAATGACAAATAAGTTTCTAACCCACCGGATGGTGGATGTAGATTGTCGAGGGTATACTTCGACATTCTTCGAGTATGCTCGAGTGGTACCAACCCTGGCTTCGCCAGAGCCGGTACTTATTTCTCGTTATATTTGGGGATTGATTTCCGAAATCCGTAATATCGTCAAGGCTACGAAACCTCGCACGATTGATGATGCAGTGGAATTAGCCAATACTCTGACTGACGAACAAGTACGGACAAGAGAAGAAAATAGAAGGAAGGAAGTAGCCCAAAAGATTACCCAAGAATTCCGTTCGGGTAACCATAACAATTTCAAGAAAGGAAGGAATGGGCAATCTACCACTAGTCCATTTTGCAATTCTTGCAAAAGGAAGCATTTTGGAAGATGCAAAGGATATTGCAATTTTTTGCAAAATTCCGGGGCATCAAGAAGAAGACTGCAGGAGGAAGAAATTTTCAGTCTGCTACAACTGTGGAGAAGCTGGACATCTTAGGCCAGATTGTCCAAAACTAAACAAACCATCTGACAATAAAGCCAAACCTGCAGAAGGAGCAAAAAGGAATATAAGAGCCTTCCAGCTGACTACTCAAGAAGCCGAAATGATTCCAGATGTGATAGCCGGTACGTTCTTAGTTTACAACGTTTACACAAAAGTATTATTTGACTCTGGTGCAAACCAAAGTTTTATAAATACTTTATTCTGCCAAACTCTTAACTTACCGGTAACCAGCATTAAGCAAATTTTTTACAGTAGAAACAACATATGGGAATTTAGTTAAAATAAATAAGGTTCTGCAAAACATGGAAATAGAACTTTTAAGTCATAAATTTTCAGCAACCATATTGGTTGAATTCGATGTTATGTTAGGAATGAAATTGATTAGTAAACAACTATGCTCGAATTATCTGCGATAGGAATTCCATATAAATTTGTGTAACCACTGGAGAAGTAATAATGATTACATAAAGTTCATATCAGTAATGAAAGTTGCTAGTTATGAACTGTAACATCTGTGCTTGTAATCATTGTGAACAGTTCTATTATCAATAAAACAATGTTATTTGATCCCAATGTTTGTTTGGTTGTGTTTTACATTTTTCATGTTTTGACTTTTGTCCAATTTCAAACTTTATATCACTTTCTGGAGAGTTATACGCAAACTGATGCGTAAACGTAATCAGTTTAATGCGACAAATACTCCGAAACATCAACATATACTTAACATACCTTAAATAACTTTTACATAACTTAGAAATAAGTTTTGAAGGCTTTGGTATGTCAAAAACAAGTTAATTCGGCTACAGGGACTAAATTTGACAAACTGCGAAAGTATGCCAATTTGAACTGTAACAGACATTCCGGAACATGACCATAAGTTAAACATACCATAAATATCCTTTACATAGCTTAGAAATTGGCTTTGAGGGGTTCGGTGTGCTAAAATAAACTTTTGGGTCATTCAGGGACTAAAAGTGTCAAAAAGTGCGCAAGTTTGCACTTTCGCGCATAACTTACGTTCTGAATACATCCGGACATCCAAAAATTTATGTAAGCACTAAAATATTTTATTTTGGTGTTTGGCATAAGAAAAATCCATTCGTCGCGTCATTTGGATCGTTTTTCGCGCTTATGCGCATTCCATCGTAATTAAGCGAACATCGCGATCTTACGACCAAACGAACCAACATCCGACATATTTTTGAGCATGTTTCATGTCCACAATGTCTAGGCATCATTTTAGGGCCTTAAAGTTGGCTTGACGGGCCTTAGAAGTGCCGGAAATAAGCTTAAACACCAACAGGGACCAAAACTGTCAAAATGCAACATTTTTCTGATCAGACATGGCCAGGCGGCCCGCGTAAGGTTTGTGTGTATCCATACGCGGCCCGCGTCACTCCCCAGACAGCAAAAACATTGCAGAAACATTGGATCTGGTCCTATCCATTGTTGCACGTGGTTTTGGGGAAATCTATGGGCTCAAATGGTTTTCAAAAACCACTATCTTGAGGTGTATGACCAAGATCAAATCGCGGTTTCCAAGAAACGATCTTAACGACTCTACGAATCCTATAAATACCCCATGCCTTCAATTGCAAAACCCACTAGAATTTTGATTTTAGAAACTCTAAGTTGAAACCATTGTTTCATACCTGAGTTACTTGAATCGAGATTAGCATTCGGGGACCCTTCGTAAGTATTCCTTCGTTCTTTTATTGCTTTTCGAGTCTGAAAGTCAAACTTTGTTTGACTTTCTACGTTGACCAGTTTATGGTCATTGCAAAGTTCGTTTGAACTTCGCAACGTGATTGTAATCACGATGGTTATAGTCCCTTGGGACTATGCCTACTGATTACCACGTTGTCTAGGGTCGTAAGGGTAAGCGATCTAATAAATCGCTTATACCTTCGAACCCGACCCATTTGGTCGATCATTAGGATCCGACCAAATACCTTAGGTGACCATAGTATATAGGGAATAACCTTCCGAGGTTATACCTTATGGTCGCTTCGTTAAGTAGTTGTATGATAGGTAGTTTATATGCCTTAGGAAGATTACCAGAATACCCTTTTCATGTGTAATTGGTAATTAAGCATATGTAACCTAAACTTTCATCACTTAGCTGATTATGTTACATAATTAAACATTTTTAGGCATATAATACTTGTCATAGGACTAGTTAGGCGAACGCGTTTCACGCGAACGGCGCGTTAAAGTAGCATAAGCTACCTAAACGGGTCGTAATGGGTCGTAAGCACTTAGGTTAGGTTTCATTTAGCATGTAGGATTTGTTAAACCATATGACATGAGTCTCCATACTCGATTTGGTTTACGAACCCTCATTCTATCTAAATCCTCCGATCTAGGTCCGGTTTATTAACAAAGTTACCTATATTAGGTGCCGTTTGATTCCGTGATCTCTAGCATTGCTTGGTGGTTATCTTAGGACTTCTGAGCAATCTCAAGTGAGTACATAGACCCCTCTTTTACTGTTTTCCAAACTGTTTTGGGGTGAAACACATGTGCCTACTTGTTACTTTCATGCTTTCCTGTTTACACATCATATACCGGCTATGTTTGTTAGTACATTATAGTACATGATTTCATTACATTTCATGCTATGTATGTCCATTGTGTGCATACTTAGTACATTGTTTTACATTACATTTCTGCTATGTATGTTGACTGATAGCATGCTAGCACATTGATTTACAAGACTTTTCTGCTTTGTATGTTAACTTAGCATACTTAGTACATTGTTTTCATATGACATGTATACAACTGCTATGACATTTGGTTTGCACAAACGGGTCTTTATTACGTTCATTAACATTTGCTACGCCGCTCGGTAGTAAGTAGTGGTACCATAGGACTTGACAAATCCCATTCCTAACATCTCGGGTTTGTTTGGATGTAAGGAATGACTGAATCCGAAAACATTTCTTTTGATAACCTTGACTGAAAGGGTTATCCGACTGTCTCAAGGCTTGAATGTATGCGTTAACTTACCACATAAATGTTTGTATCGATGTAACATGCATTACTTTGCAAAACATAACTTTTTGATATATTCAAAATACTTTGTTTTGTACTTTTCTACATTTGGATTATGTGACAATACTTTACTTACAATACATAACATTTGATACACATTACTTGACTACTTTTAAACATTTGACATGGCTTATACAAGGACTTTTGACTATTGGTTTAAACACAGACTTTATACATTGGTGGTTTGTTTAAGTGACTTAAGTAACGAGATGTGAGTAATATGATACAAGCATGGTGGATACGTCGCTGGTACTTCCTATATATATAAGTGTTTGTATTATATTACACATCATAGCGTTATTTAAATCATTCAATTTGGACTTATACATTTTACACAAGTAACACGATTTTCACAAGACTTTGGTTTACAAACAATTTACTTTATACAACTCATTTTACTTGGTTATACATTTAACCACGCATTATTCTTTTATTTATACATATCATTCGATCTTATCGCTTTTTAATCGATTTACAAAACAAAACAATTTACAAGGTTCATGATTGACTTTTACTAAACAACTTTTTCTTAAACTTAAGTCATGAATCCTATTTTCACAAAACCTATGTATCTCACAGGCATTTTTATGCTGACGTACCTATTTTCACATGTGTTTTCAGGAGCTTTTGCGTAGGATGATGATCGTGACACTAGGGCGAACCTGTGCCTTAGAGACTTAAAATGAAGATAGACTATGTTTAATTATGTTATAAACTCTTTATTTACTGTTTAAGACAATGTAACTCTTATGTTGATAAATAAAATACAACTTTGTATGCCATGGTTATGAAACAATTAATTCTGTTACAACACTCCCCGACGTTTTCCGCCATGTTTTGTATGTTATACGTGGTCGGGGTGTGACAGAAGAGTTGGTATCAGAGCCAATGGTTATAGGGAATTTGGTTATTAGTAATTCTTTGACCTAGACTATAACTTTTCTAGGACCCTAACACAAGTTATCTTGTGTTTAGATCTTAAAACATGCACATCACCTATCCTTAGGTGATTATCAAAACAAAAAAAAACCAAATTTTCCGAAATGATTTTTGAAAAACAATCTTCTGTTTTTGGATAATTTATTACATGGTTTTGAACCCTCTTTTGTAAGGTTTTGAACCCTTCCAGTTTAACTAAAATTTTTGGCTTTATGCCTTTGAATTTTCAAAAATCTCGTCAAGGTTTTAGGTTTTAAATAATGTGAACACGTGCAAACTGGAAGGGTGAATGCCTGTATTCTGGGTTTTCTGTCTAGGCAAGCACTTCGTATATATCTCATCAGACGCGAGACCAGTTGTGCTTACCTGGGAATTCTTGGGATGAGTGTTCACTTATAGGCGAGCATGTCTTCGCGATACATTATTTTTGACCCATTTACTTTGATTAGTCACTGTGTGTCGTTTGTTAGCTTGGTAATGCGGACGAATGACCACCACCTTTTCTCCTGTTGATTTTCTTTCATCTCATTCTCTTCATCCAAACATCTCACTCGTTTCCTTTCATGTTTTCCTCTTTTAGAATGCCTCCTCGACGTGAGAACCAGACAGCGACTGCCGAACTGGCAGAAATCATTGCGCAGCAGATGGCTGCTCAATTCCCAAATCTCTTTGCTCAATGGAACCAAGCCAACAACAACAACAATGGTCTATGCAATTTCAAGACTTTTAACTCGGCTAAACCACTCAAGTTTAGTGGTTCTGAAGGAGCGACCGGGCTTCTTCAATGGTTTGAGAGCATTGAGAATACTTTTCGCCACGTGCAGTGTCCTGACAATCGCAAGGTCGAGTTTTCTTCGAGTGTGTTTCAGAAGAGGGCTCTCACATGGTGGAATGGGGTTATGAGAGACCGTGGTGCAGAAGTTGCTCTAGCACAAACTTGGGCTGAACTTAGGGCTCTTATGATGAGGGAGTTCTGTCCTCGTCATGAACAACGAGCGTTGGAGAAAGAGTTTGATGTTTTGAAGCAAGATAGTGGTGAGCACGGGGCGTATACTGACAGGTTTGAGGAGCTGAGTTTGCTGTGCCCAACGATGGTCACCCCACTCGACAAGGCTATCGAAAGATACATCGATGGTCTACCTGACTCAGTACAAGACATCATTACTGGTAGTAACCCTGCCACACTCCGTCAGGCAATCGAGTTAGCAGCGACGTTGACTGAGTCGCAGATTCGGAAGAATAAGTTACACAGAAAGGGTGACAAGGGTAAGAAACAGTCGTCTGACAAGGAAGATAGCAAGAAAGGTCAAAACAAGAATGGAAAGGATTCTGGTTCATCGAAAAGGGCAAGGAAGCGTAAGGCTTCCCAAAACTATGCCGTTATTGCACAGGCTCAAGCTGCACCAAATCAGCCTGCGCAACCACCCGCCAAGAAGCCTTATTTTGGCAATGCACCTTTGTGCAACATGTGTAACGGCCATCACCTACCACATCTCCAATGTCGTCAATGCACTAACTGTGGGAGAAATGGTCATCTTGCTGCCACCTGCCGCATTCCTGTTAACCAGAACCAGGCAGTTCAGAACCAAGCCCAACAAGTTGCTCAGCCTCTTGCTCAGCAACAAGGTCAAGCTGCACGACCTCATTTTCCTCCTGGTTCGTGCTATAATTGTGGGGATCTGACCCACTACAGGAACCGGTGCCCAAGACTAGCTAACCAGAATCAAAATCAGAATCAGGCTCCGGCTCGAGGTCGAGTCTTCAACATGAATGCTCAAGAGGCACAAGCAGACAATGAAGTGGTGAACGGTACGTTCTTTATTAATAATCAGCCTGCATCTGTTCTCTTTGATTCGGGTGCCGATAAGAGTTTTGTGTCATTGTCTTTTGAGCCATTGCTTCGCGTGTCTAGAACGAAACTAGGTAAACCTTTGACAGTAGAAGTTGCTAGCGGTGAACCCATTGTTCTTGATTCTGTTCTTCGCAACTGTCAGTTGAACCTTAACGATCATCTCTTTCCTATCGACCTCACGCCTATGCAACTTGGAAGCTTCGACGTTATTGTGGGTATGGATTGGTTAGCCAAGCATCGCGCAGAGGTAGTTTGTTTTGAGAAGATTGTTCGTGTGCCGCTTCCGACAGGCGAGATCCTACAGGTTCAAGGTGAGAAACCGTCTGGTGGCCTCAAGCTCATGTCTTGTTTTAAAGCTTGGAAATATCTACGGAAGAACTATGTGGCCTTCTTAGCACATGTTACAGCAGATAAAGGCAAGGGTAAGTCTATTTCAGATATTCCTGTCGTTCGGGATTATTCTGAAGTATTCCCTGAAGACTTACCTGGTCTACCTCCAGCACGCCAAGTCGAGTTCCGTATTGATCTCGTACCTGGTGCAAATCCCATTGCTAGAGCTCCATATCGTCTTGCACCGTCTGAGATGCAAGAGTTGTCTAATCAGCTTCAGGAACTCTCAGACAAAGGTTTTATCCGTCCTAGCTTTTCACCTTGGGGTGCTCCCGTTCTTTTTGTCAAGAAGAAGGATGGATCTTTTAGGATGTGTATCGATTATCGTGAGCTTAACAAGCTTACCATCAAGAATCGATATCCCCTACCTCGCATAGACGACCTCTTTGATCAGTTACAAGGTGCTTCTTATTTTTCGAAGATTGATCTACGTTCCGGGTATCATCAACTTCGGGTGCATGAAGAAGATATTCTCAAGACAGCGTTCCGTACTCGTTATGGACATTATGAGTTCACAGTCATGCCATTCGGTTTGACTAATGCTCCTGCTGTTTTCATGGACTTAATGAATAGGGTCTGCAAGCCTTATTTGGATCAGTTCGTCATTGTTTTTATTGACGACATCTTGATTTATTCTAAGACGTGAGCTGATCACGAGCAACATCTTCGTCTTACTTTGGAACTCCTAAAGAAGGAGCAACTTTTCGCCAAATTCTCCAAGTGCGAATTTTGGCTTAAAGAAGTTCAATTTTTAGGACATGTTGTCAACGAACAAGGTATTCATGTAGATCCCTCCAAGATCAGTGCGATTAAGGATTGGGATACGCCTACTACTCCTACTGAAGTGCGTTCTTTTCTTGGTCTGGCGGGTTATTATCGCCGCTTCATTGAGAACTTCTCAAAGATTGCAGTTCCTCTAACTGCTCTAACTCAGAAGAACAAGCCCTTTGATTGGGGATACAAACAAGAGGAAACTTTTCAACACTTGAAGCAGAAACTTTGCGACGCGCCTGTTCTGACTTTGCCTGAGGGCAATGATGATTTCGTCATTTATTGCGATGCATCTAAATTGGGTCTTGGCTGTGTCCTGATGCAAAGGAACAAAGTCATAGCATATGCATCAAGGCAGTTGAAGATACATGAGAAGAACTACACCATTCATGATCTTGAGTTGGGTGCAGTTGTTTTCGCTCTAAAGATCTGGAGACACTATTTGTACGGTACAAAATGTGTGGTTTTCATAGACCACAAAAGTCTTCAACATATCTTCAATCAGAAAGAACTCAACATGAGGCAACGACGTTGGCTTGAGCTTTTAAACGACTATGACTGCGAAATTCGCTACCATCCTGGTAAGGCGAATGTCGTAGCCGATGCATTGAGTCGTAAGGAACGTACTAAACTTCATTGTGTACGTGTTCAATCTGTTATTCAAGCTCTATCCGATATCCAAGCACGCATTTCTCAGGCTCAACAATCTTGTGTTTCACAAGGTTTAATGGATAAGGAATTTCCCTATCACATAACACCTGATCTGGAACTGAGGGACAACGGATCGTATTACTTCATGGACTGTTTGGGGGTCCCAAGCCAAGATAACCTTCGTACCTTGCTTATGGATGAAGCCCATAAGTCTCGTTATCCTATTCATCCGGGCTCATATAAAATGTATAAGGATCTTCGTATTAACTATTGGTGGCCTGGTATGAAGAAAGACATTGCCTTATACGTATCAAAATGCCTTACTTGTCTTAAGGTTAAGGCTGGACATCAACGTCCTTCGGGTTTATTGGTGCAACCAGAGATACCAGTTTGGAAATGGGAAAACATTACTATGGATCTTGTTACCAAACTTCCACGCACAAAGAAAGGTCATGATGCCATCTGGGTAGTCGTTGATCGTCTTACTAAGTCAGCACATTTCTTGCCAATCCGTGAGGACTTTCCTGCTGACAGACTTGCAAAAATCTATGTGGATGAAATTGTAGCTCGACATGGTGTTCCTTTGAACATCATTTCTGACAGAGATGCTCGTTTCACTTCTCATTTTTGGAGAACCATGCAATCTGCTATGGGGACCCAACTTAATATGAGCACGGCTTATCATCCACAAACGGATGGTCAATCTGAAAGAACAATCCAGACTCTGGAGGATATGCTTAGAGCTTGTGTGATCGATTTTGGTGGTAGTTGGGATTCACATCTTCCGTTAATTGAATTCTCCTACAACAACAGTTATCACACCAGCATCAAAATGGCTCCTTTCGAAGCTCTCTATGGTCAAAAATGTCGTTCACCAGTCTGCTGGAATGAGATCGGCGAGGCTCAACTTACTGGACCTGCCCTCATTTTAGAGACAACTGATAAGGTCAAGAAAGTTCGTGATAACCTTCAAACAGCTAGAAGCCGTCAAAAGAGTTACGCGGACCCAAAACGCAAACCCTTGGAATTTCAAGTCGGTGATCGAGTATTACTTAAGGTCTCACCTTGGAAAGGTGTGATCAGATTTGGAAAGAAAGGAAAACTTGCACCTAGAAACGTTGGACCATTCAAGATCGTCGAAAGAATCGGAAAGGTAGCCTACAGACTTGAGTTACCTCCTGAACTTGGAAATGTTCATCTAACCTTTCACGTGTCCAATCTCAAGAGGTGTTTAGCTGATGAGAACCTCCACATACCGCTTGACGAAATTCGTGTTGACAAAACACTGAAATTTGTTGAGAAACCTGTGGAAATCATGGAACGTGAAGTCAAGTGGCTTAAACGCAAGCGCATTCCTTTGGTCAAAGTTTGCTGGGAAGCTAAATGTGGACCCGAGTTTACTTGGGAACGCGAAGATCAAATGAAGGCGAAATATCCGCATCTTTTCCCACGAGTTTCCTCTAAATAAATTTCGGGATGAAATTTCCAAAAGTAGGGGAGACTGTAACATCTGTGCTTGTAATCATTGTGAAAAGTTCTATTATCAATAAAACAATGTTATTTGATCCCAATGTTTGTTTGGTTGTGTTTTACATTTTTCATGTTTTGACTTTTGTCCAATTTCAAACTTTATATCACTTTCTGGAGAGTTATACGCAAACTGATGCGTAAACGTAATCAGTTTAATGCGAAAAATACTCTGAAACATCAACATATACTTAACATACCTTAAATAACCTTTACATAACTTAGAAATAAGTTTTGAAGGCTTTGGTATGTAAAAAACAAGTTAATTCGGCTACAGGGACTAAATTTGACAAACTGCGAAAGTATGCCAATTTGAACTGTAACAGACATTCCGGAACATGACCATAAGTTAAACATACCATAAATATCCTTTACATAGCTTAGAAATAGGCTTTGAGGGGTTCAGTGTGCTAAAATAAACTTTTGGGTCATTCAGGGACTAAAAGTGTCAAAAAGTGCACAAGTTTGCACTTTCGCGCATAACTTACGTTCTGATTACATCCGGACATCCAAAAATTTATGTAAGCACTAAAATATTTTATTTTGGTGTTTGGCATAAGAAAAATCCATTCGTCGCGTCATTTGGATCGTTTTTCGCGCTTATGCGTATTCCGTCGTAATTAAGCGAACATCGCGATCTTACGACCAAACGAACCAACATCCGACATATTTTTGAGCATGTTTCATGTCCACAATGTTTAGGCATCATTTTAGGGCCTTAAAGTTGGCTTGACGGGCCTTAGAAGTGTCGGAAATAAGCTTAAACACCAACAGGGACCAAAACTGTCAAAATGCAACATGTTTCTGATCAGACATGGCCAGGCGGCCCGCGTAAGGTTTGTGTGTATCCTTACACGGCCCGCGTCAGTCCCCAGACAGCAAAAACATTGGATCTGGTCCTATCCATTGTTGCACATGGTTTTGGGGAAATCTATGGGCTTAAATGGTTTTCAAAAACCATTATCTTGAGGTGTATGGCCAAGATCAAATCGCGGTTTCCAAGAAACGATCTTAACGGCTCTACGAATCCTATAAATACCCCATGCCTTCAATTTCAAATCCCACTAGAATTTTGATTTGAGAAACTCTAAGTTGAAACCATTGTTTCATACCTGAGTTACTTGAATCGAGATTAGCATTCGGGGACCCTTCGTAAGTATTCCTTCGTTCTTTTATTGCTTTTCGAGTCTGAAAGTCAAAATTTGTTTGACTTTCTACGTTGACCTGTTCATGGTCAATGCGAAGTTCGTTTGAACTTCGCAACGTGATTGTAATCACGATGGTTATAGTCCCTTGGGACTATGCCTACTGATTACCACGTTGTCTAGGGTCGTAAGGGTAAGCGATCTAATAAATCGCTTATACCTTCGAACCCGACCCATTTGGTCGATCATTAGGATCCGACCAAATACCTTAGGTGACCATAGTATATAGGGAATAACCTTCTGAGGTTATACCTTATGGTCGCTTCGTTAAGTAGTTGTATGATAGGTAGTTTATATGCCTTAGGAAAATTACCAGAATACCCTTTTCATGTGTATTTGGTAATTAAGCATATGTAACCTAAACTTTCATCACTTAACTGATTATGTTACATAATTAAACATTTTTAGGCATATAATACTTGTCATAGGACTAGTTAGGCGAACGCGTTTCACGCGAACGACGCGTTAAAGTAGCATAAGCTACCTAAACGGGTCGTAATGGGTCGTAAGCACTTAGGTTAGGTTTCATTTAGCATGTAGGATTTGTTAAACCATATGACACGAGTCTCCATACTCGTTTGGTTTACGAACCCTCATTCTATCTAATTCCTCCGATCTAGGTCCGGTTTAATAACAAAGTTACCTATATTAGGTGCCGTTTGATTCCGTGATCTCTAGCATTGCTTGGTGGTTATCTTAGGACTTCTGAGCAATCTCAAGTGAGTACATAGACCCCTCTTTTACTGTTTTCCAAACTGTTTTGGGGTGAAACACATGTGCCTACTTGTTACTTTCATGCTTTCCTGTTTACACATCATATACCGGCTATGTTTGTTAGTACATTATAGTACATGATTTCATTACATTTCATGCTATGTATGTCCATTATGTGCATACTTAGTACATTGTTTTACATTACATTTCTGCTATGTATGTTGACTGATAGCATGCTAGCACATTGATTTACAAGACTTTTCTGCTTTGTATGTTAACTTAGCATACTTAGTACATTGTTTTCATATGACATGTATACAACTGCTATGACATTTGATTTGCACAAACGGGTCTTTATTACGTTCATTAACATTTGCTACGCCGCTCGGTAGTAAGTAGTGGTACCATAGGACTTGACAAATCCCATTCCTAACATCTCGGGTTTGTTTGGATGTACGGAATGACTGAATCCGAAAACATTTCTTTTGATAACCTTGACTGAAAGGGTTATCCGACTGTCTCAAGGCTTGAATGTATGCGTTAACTTACCACATAAATGTTTGTATCGATGTAACATGCATTACTTTGCAAAACATAACTTTTTGATATATTCAAAATACTTTGTTTTGTACTTTTCTACATTTGGATTATGTGACAATACTTTACTTACAATACATAACATTTAATACACATTACTTGACTACTTTTAAACATTTGACATGGCTTATACAAGGACTTTTGACTATTGGTTTAAACATAGACTTTATACATTGGTGGTTTGTTTAAGTGACTTAAGTAACGAGATGTGAGTAATATGATACAAGCATGGTGGATACGTCGCTGGTACTTCCTATATATATAAGTGTTTGTATTATATTACATATCATAGCGTTATTTAAATCATTCAATTTGGACTTATACATTTTACACAAGTAACACGATTTTCACAAGACTTTGGTTTACAAACAATTTACTTTATACAACTCATTTTACTTGGTTATACATTTAACCACGCATTATTCTTTTATTTATACATATCATTCGATCTTATCGCTTTTTAATCGATTTACAAAACAAAACAATTTACAAGGTTCATGATTGACTTTTACTAAACAACTTTTTCTTAAACTTAAGTCATGAATCCTATTTTCACAAAACCTATGTATCTCACATGCATTTTTATGCTGGCGTACCTATTTTCACATGTGTTTTCAGGAGCTTTTGCGTAGGATGATGATCGTGACACTAGGGCGGACTTGTGCCTTAGAGACTTAAAATGAAGATAGACTATGTTTAATTATGTTATAAACTCTTTATTTACTGTTTAAGACAATGTAACTCTTATGCTGATAAATAAAATACAACTTTGTATGCCATGGTTATGAAAAAATTAATTCTGTTACAACACTCCCCGACGTTTTCCGCCACGTTTTGTATGTTATACGTGGTCGGGGTGTGACATGAACGAAAGCAAGGAATAGTATATATGATTTCAGTAATCATGGTAAAGAACTTAAGGAAATTTCTGTAGTTTCAGAATACCCAGATGTATTCCCAGAAGAGTTACAGGGTTACCACCAGATAGGGAGGTAGAATTTAGGATTCATCTAATTCCAGTAACTATATCAATAGCCAAGGCACATTATCAGTTAGCACAGTATTGGTTGTTAAGAAAAAGGATGGTTCAATGAGAATGTGTATTGATTATAGAGAATTGAATAAAGTTACAATTAAGAATCGATACCCATTACTTAGGATTGATGATCTTTTCGATCAATTTCAAGAAGCTAGATATTTTTCTAAAATCGACTTACGTTTCGGATATCATCAATTGAAAGTACAATAGGAAGACATACCTAAGACTGTTTTCAGAACTAGGTATGGTCATTACGAGTTTACAGTCATGCCCATTGGATAAAAGAATGCACCTGCAGCATTCATGGACATGATGAATAGGATCTGTAAACCGTATTTGGATAAATTTGTAATTATCTTCATAAATGATATACTTATTTATTCAAAAAGTCAGGACGAACATTGTCAGCATTTGCATATACTCTTAATTTTTGTTAAGAAAAGAGAAGCTGTACGCCAAATTCTAGAAGTATGAAGTTTGGCTGCCAGAAGTGCAAATTTTAGGTCATATGGTGAATCATGAAGGTATTCACGTAAATCTTGATAAGATAGCAGCAATTACCAAATGAAAGGTTCCGCAATCCGCAATAGAAATTAGGAGTTTTGTAGGTTTAGCTGGATACTATAAACGGTTTATTAAGGATTTTTCCAAGATAGCTATACCATTAACTAAGCTAACCTATAAAACAGTTAAGTTTGAATGGGGACCTAAACAAGAAGAAGCCTTTAGGATCTTAAAGCATAAATTAACAAATGCCCAATCCTAGCCTTACCAGAAGGAACATAAGATTTTAAAGTATAAGGTGATGCTTCAAAGCTAGGATTTGGATGTGTGTTAATGCAACGCAAAAAGGTAATTTTGTATGCATCAAGGCAATTGAAAAAGCACGAAGAAAACTATACCACTCATGACTTAGAATTAGGAGTCATGATTTTTGCCCTTAAGATTTGGAGACATTATCTGTATGGAAGTAAGTTTACTGTTTATATGGATCATAAGAATTTAAGATATATATTTGGGCAAAAAGAATTAAACATGAGGCAAAAGAGATGGATGCAAATCCTAAGTGACTACGACTGTAATATTCAGTATCACGAAGAAAAGGCTGAAGACGGCTAGAGATCGCCAGAAGAGTTATACAAATAATAGAAGAGAGCCGTTGGAGTTCAAGCGGGAGACAAAATGCTGTTGAAAGTATCTCCTTGGAAAGGAGTTGTTAGATTCGGTAAGAAAGGAAAGCTAAGTCCAAGGTACATAGGATCATTTCCAGTAATCCAACGTATAGGACCAGTTGCTTATCGTTTACAACTACCAGGAGCGTTAGCTAGAGTACATGATGTATTTCATGTATTCAATTTCAAGAAATGTCTATCAGACGAATTTTGATAGTACCTCTCCAAGATATAAAGGTAAACGAAAAATTTAAAATTTGTAGAGAAACATCTTCAGATAGAAGATAGAAAAATCAAAATTATCAAAACATAAACTATTAATGTTAGTTCAAGAAAAGTGGGATTCAAAGATAAGACTCTAAATACACTTGGGAACTGAAATCAGAAAAGAAGCGAAAGTATCCTCAATTATTCCAGTAAATCTCGAGGACGAGATTTTTATTAAGGTAGGGAGAATGTAACAACTCTCATAAAAAAATACTAATTATTACTTTAATTGACCAATAGGAAACCCTAATTGAGAAACCCAAGTGATTCTGAACAAACCCTAAAATTTTCAGAACAAACGGAATCAGGATCAGGGCCCCTAAAACTCAGGGGGGGGGGGGGGTAAACCCTGGTTGGTAATATCTAAACAGTTTTACGTGTATTGTGAATTTTAACGCGAGACCAACTCAGCTAAGCTACATGGACACGTACCTACCCTACCCTAAAATGTCACCTCTCGCGCCACGCGAAAGGAACAAGAAGACCTGTCGCGCCACGCGACAGGGACCATTTTTCAGATATAAATAGGGGTGTCTGGGACTTGATTTTGGGCACTGAAACAACGTAAAACTTCGAAATATACACTGAGTTATGCTCTGTTTATCACAATTAACACACACGGATCACTAATCGACGCCGCAATCAGGGTAATAACTCGATCGCTGATACGATTCAATGTCCGATTGATTAAAATATCCAATGGATGTTTAAGTGCTGCCCACATTCGGGTTTATGCTTTGTCATTCGTCGTTAATTCGATGGATGTTTAAGTATCACACTTTGTCATTCGTTGTGAGAGTTTGATCTCATGAGTTATCGTAAAAGCTGTATTAAGTTACTGACTGAATTGTGTGGCTCTTATTAATTTAGGTTAAAAGGCTAATCAGTAGGCTAAACTCTGCTCAAATTAAATCTGCAATGTGAGTCATTCTCTTTTTATCAACTATTTTACAATACCTCAAATTATTTTCAAAAGTTATAATTACAGGGACTAAGTCGTGGATATCTTGAATCACTGGCTAGTGGGGTATTGTGCACATTACTAATTTTCTCCCAGTTAGGTTCATTGACCTACTAGGGATAATCATCACTATTTAGGTTCATTGATCTAATAGTGGTATGACCATCGTCACCATTGTGACATGTCACCATTGTGACATGTCACCATTGTGACAGAGTGCCAGATAAAAATAAGATAGAAGCCATTGTAATCGCTCTTATGCTGTAATTAATAACTATGCATCATTTTATGTAAATAGAATGATTCACTCAGTATTTCCCACTGACAAAACCTTTTTCAAACATGTTTCAGGTGATCTGTTATGATCCAGGAAAAGTGCCGTGAAGCACTACAGGCTTAAGAAAGTGGCTTATGATAAAATAAAGAAACATGTTTTGTAAAATAAAGATTTCTCCGTGAAATCTCAAGATTGTAAATTACCGGGTTTTATCCCAAGTTGTGAAATAAAATAATCGGGAAATATTTCAGTTTTAAAAAGATCCTGATAATAAACTTCCGCTGTTAAACTCAATTAATTAAATACCATGGGATTTCTGTCCCGCGGCTCCTGAAACGGGTCAAACCGGGTCGGGGGCCGTGACACAAGACGATAAGGAGATCTGGCAATGGGATTTGCACCTGGTACGAGATCAATACGGAACTCGACTTGGCGTGCTGGGGGTAATCCAGGTAACTCTTCAGGAAACAACTCCGGATAATCCCGAACAACTGGGGTATCTTGAGTAGACTTACCTTTGCCCTTATCTACTGTAACATGTGCCAAAAAGGCCACATAGTTCTTTCGCAGATACTTTCGAGCTTGAAAACAAGACATAAGCTTGAGGCTACTAGCAGGTTTCTCACCACGAACCTGTAGGATCTCACCTGACGAAAGCGGAACACGAACGATCTTCTCAAAACAAACTACCTCTGCGTGATGCTTGGCTAACCAATCCATACCCACTATAATGTCGAAGCTTCCAAGTTGCATTGGCGTGAGGTCGATGGGAAAAAGATGGTTATTAAGGTTCAACTGGCAGTTGCGAAGAACAGAATCAAGAACAATGGGTTCACCACTGGCAACCTCTACTGTCAAGGGTTTACCTAGTTTCGTTCTAGACACGCGAAGCAATGGCTCAAAAGATAATGACACAAAACTCTTATCGGCCCCTGAATAAAAAAGAACAGATGCAGGTTGGTTATTAATAGAGAACATACCGTTCACCACTTCATTGTCTGCTTGCACTTCTTGTGCATTCATGTTAAAAACTCGACCTCGAGCCGGAGCCTGATTCAGATTTGCATTAACCAGCCTTGGACACTGGTTTCGATAATGGGTCAGGTCTCCACATTTATAGCACGAGCCAGGAGGATAGTGAGGTCGTGCAGCTTGCTGTTGAACAGGTTGTTGAGCTACCTGTTGAGCCGGATTTCGAGCGACCTGAGCAGAACGACAAACTTCTGCAAGGTGTCCAGACTTCCCACAGTTAGTACAGAAATGACACGGAAGTTGCTGTTGATGGTGAGTATTGCACCTATTGCACAAAGGTGCATTCCCTTCATACCGCTTCTTTGCTGGAGGTTGCGCTGGCTGATTTGGTGCAGCTTGATTTGCCTGTGCAGTAACGGCGTAGTTTTGGGAAGCCTTACGCTTCCTTGAACTCTTCGAGGATCCAGAATCCTTACCCTTTTTGTTTTTACTTTTCTTGCTATCCTCTTTGTCAGACGACTGCTTCTTACCCTTATCACCCTTTCTGTGCAGCTTACCCCTTCGAACCTGTGACTCGGTCAATGTCGCAGATAGCTCGATTGCCTGACGGATTGTGGTAGGTTTACTACCAGTAACGGTGTCTTGTATGGAGTCAGGCAGACCATCGATATACCTCTCGATAGCCTTCTCGAGTGGGGTAACCATTGTTGGGCATAACAAACTCAGCTCCTCAAATCTATCAGTATACGCCCGGTGCTTGCCACTATCCTATTTCAGATCATCAAACTCCCTTTCTAAAGCTCGCAGCTCATGACGAGGACAAAAATCCCTCATCATAAGAGTCCTAAGTTCAGCCCATGTTTGTGCTAAAGCAACCTCAGCACCACGGTCTCTCATAACCCCGTTCCACCATGTAAGCGCCCTCTTCTGAAATACGCTCGATGCAAACTCGACCTTGCGATTGTCAGGACACTGAACGTGACGGAAAGTATTCTCAATGCTCTCGAACCATTGAAGAAGCCCAGTTGCTCCCTCAGTACCACTAAACTTGAGTGGTTTAGCCGAGTTAAAACTCTTGAACTGCATGGAGCATTGTTGTTGTTGTTGGCTTGGTTCCATTGAGTAATGAGATTTGGGAACGCAACAGCCATTTGCTGCGTGATAATTTCTGCCAGTTCGGCATTTGGTAGCGGATTTTCGCGTCGAGGAGGCATTCTAAAAGAGGTAACATGAAAGGAACGAGTGAGATGATTAGGTGAAAAGAATGAGGTGAAACAAAAATCGACAAAAGCAAAGATGGTGGTCATTCGTCCGTATCACAAAGCAAACAAACGACACACAGTGACTAATCAAAGTAAATGGGTTAAAAATAATGCTTCGCGAAGACATGCTCGCCTATAAGTGAACACTCACCCCAAGAGTTCCCAGGTAAGAATGACTGGTCTGATTATGTGGATTTGTACGAACACTCTAGCCTTAGACAGAAAACCCAGGGTACAGGCATTCACTCTTCCAGTTTGCACGTGTTCACACTATTTGGAACCCAAAACTTTGACGAGATTTTGAAAACTTGGAAGGCACAAGGCCAAAAGAATCACTCAAAAACAAATGATAAATTTTCAAAATCAATTTAAAAAAAAATCAAAAGGGTTCAAAACCATATAACAATTTATTTAAAAACAGAGATTGCATTTTCAAAAATCGTTTTAGGAAATTGGGTTCTTGTTTTGGAGATTACCTAAGGATAGGTGAAGTGCATGTTTTAAGATCTAAACACAAGACATCTTGCGTTGGGGTCCTAGAAAGGTTATCGTCTAGGTCAAAGCATTACTAATAACCTAATTCCCTATAACCATTGGCTCTGATACCAACTCTTCTGTCACACCCAGACCACGTAAAACATCAAATCGTGGCGGAAACGTCGGGGAGTGTTGTAACAGAATTATTGTTCCACAACCATGGCAATTAAAATTACATTTTATTCAACAACCACAAGTGGAATACATTGTTTCAAAACAAGAACCAAAAGTACACAACATAATTAAACTAAGTCTATCTTTATTTTAAGTCTCTAAGGCACAGGTCCGCCCTAGTGTCACGATCATCATCCTAAGCAACATCTCCTGAAACACATGTGAAAATAGGTACGTCAGCATAAAAATGCCTGTGAGATACATAGGTTTTGTGAAAATAGGATTCATGACTTAAGTTTAAGGAAAAGTTGTTTAACAAAAGTCAGTCATGAACCTTGTTAAATGTTTTGTTTTATAAATCTTTTGAAAACCGATGATAAAGTAGATGATATATAATAGAATAATGTGAGGTTAAATGAATAACCAAGTAAATGAGTTTTGTATAAAATAAGTTGTTTGTAAAACAATGTCTTGAAAAATATGTTATTTGTATAAAATGTTATGTGTCTAAATTGAAATGATTCAAATAACGCTACGATATGTAATACCATACAAGCATTTATATATAGGAAGTACCAGCGGCGTATCCACCATGCTTGTATCATATTACACACGCCTCGTTACTCAAATCATTTTACCCAAACAATCCACCAATGTAAATTGCCCATGTCTAAACCATTTGACAAATATCTTTGTGTAAACCATGTCAAAAATGTCTATCTAAAATGTAGTCCATGAAATATGTATATCAATATCAAAATGTCTATGTCAAATGTCAAATATGTAATGTGTAAACAAAATGTCATGTATGGCAAGTGAAACATATATATATATATATATCTACTGAGCCACAGATAAAAATGCACAAAACAATGTATTGAAGTAAAACATGGTTTAAATCAATCCTATGTCTTGTGGAAATGCATGCTATACTGAATACAAACATTTATGCGGTATTGTAAAAATGCATACATCCAAGCCTTGTGACTGTGGTGATAAGCCCTTAAACAAATTAAAGGTCTATCTGTGTTATGTTTTATCGAATTCGGTCATTCCTTTCATCCAAACATACCTAGGATGTCAGGAACGGGAGTTGTAAATTCCTATGGTACCATTACCTACTAACGAGCGGCGTGATCAAAGTTAATGAATGTATGTGGACTCATTAAACAAACCAAATGTCATATCAAAATGTAAGCATGTGATGAAATGAAAATGTACTAAGCATGATGAACATACATAGCATGAAAAGGTAATGTAAAACAATGTACTAAGTATGTGCTAACTGAACATACATAGCATAAAATGTCATGTAAAACGATGTACTAATAATGTACTAATGAACATAGCAAGTATATGATATAAAAGCATGGAAAGCATGAAAATAACAAGTAGGCACATGTGTTTCACCCCAAAATGTTTGAAAACAGTAAAAGAGGGGTCTATGTACTCACTTGAGATTTCTCAATAGACTTTAGATATCCACCAAGTAAAGCTAGAAGGTTACGGAATCAAACGGCACCTAATATAGGTAACTACATTAATAAACGGACCTATTCGGAGGATCGGGTAGCATGAGGGTTCGTAAACCAAATGAGTGTAGGAACTCGTGTAATATGGTTTAACAAAGCCTACATACCAAAACGAAACTTATCCTAAGTGCTTTTGACCCGTTACGACCCGTTTAGGTAGCTTATGCTACTTTAACGCGTAGAACGCGTTTGGAACGCCTAACTAGCCCTATGACAAGTAAAATATGCCTTAACATGTCTAATATTGTTACTAAATCAGTGTAGATATCAAAATTTAGGTTACATAAGCTTAAAATGAATTTTGGCGCAAAAAAGGGTATTTTGGTAATTTTACCTAAGGCATAAGAACTACTTATCATACTGTTGGGATTGAACCCTACCAGAGGAACAGATAATGTAAAGCCAAAACCAGGTCACAACAGAGGATTCACAATAAGCAGCAGTTTACACTTTGCTCTCCCCTTTAAAGTGAGTTATAACAACTGATGGTCTCTATCTGCTGTTCATATTCAACTACTGCTGTCCTTTCTACTGCTGATGAAAACCCTGAAGTATCCAACACTGCTGGTCCTATCTACTGATGATAAAGCACTGCCCAGTCAAGGACTGATCAACCTTGAGGAAAGCACTGACATAAAGAGAAAGCAGCTGTTTAGTGAAATATCTGTTTTATGTATAGTCAGTGGTTAGGTTAGCAGTGTTTGTGTAAGGACAGTAGATACAGGTTGTTAGGCTGTTAGACGTCGCTTTCATGGTGACGTCAGCTGAGATACCTCAGTGGTTTGGTTTGCCTATAAATGTAACAGTACCCTGTACTGTCACATTTGATTGACTGAGCGAGTTCTTCTCCTCATGTCTAATCCTTTCATCTTGTGTGCAACCAACCTTGGGGCATCAGGCTGAGGGGGAGTATAGTTTGTAAGCATGACTGTAATCTTTTGCTTTGATTTGTAATCTTTTGACTCTATGTGAAGCAATTGTTTATCAAACTATTTCCTCCTTTGATTGTGTTTACAAAGTTTGTTTTCATTTCCGCTGCACCTAACATGTTTTCATATTCATTGATCATTCATTTTAAACAAACAAACACTATCATGAGTGCCTCCGATCCTAACAATTGGTATCAGAGCCTGGACAGTCAAATTCGATCTAACAATCAATTTGTCATAACCGTTCGGCTCAAAATTCATTGATACTAAGGTTGGTTGTATTTAGTTGAAAAACAGAGTACTGTGTAAATCATGTTCAAAATGGTTATTCGAAAACTCTGTAAATCAACCAAGATGTCATATGACACACAAATTTCACACAACAAGTAAATTCATGCACAAGACACTCATGGTTTCTAGATCTGAAAGCAATATCTGTTAAACCATGAGATTATTTTTATTTTCTAAATTGATTTAAACTGTTGATGTGGAATATGTGATGTTTTCATTAAATACTAAAGTACAAACCTCAGATTAACAAAACCTATGTTCATAAAAGCATTGTTGTTTTGTTAACACAAAAAGAGGGAAATTAAAACTTTAGTTATTTAGATCTTATGTGTTGAAAACAGGTTGAGTTCCTAAAAAGGACAAAATCAACTATGTTCAAATACATTAAGAAAACAGGGGTCAACATAGTCCGCATCATATGTAATGTGAGATTGGATGAAAAACTTGTGAAAACATGACCAAGTCTCTCAAAACATTACTGCAAAATGATTTTGGACTAATATTCACAAAAACTCAGAAGTCTGTTTATCTCAAAACTTTTGAAGTCAAAAGAAAAGAGTATAAACATAAAACACTTATGAGTCAAAGTTTAGGGTAATAACGGTCATTAAGCAACTATGTGCATTCATCTGTTCAGAAAAAGGTTTTGATTCCAGTGAATGAGCTCCAAAGAGGACTAGACAAATGTTCAAAAATTTATCCATGTGTCCTCAGGTTCGCAATCAACGAACAAAGAAAATGGTACCAAACAGTGGTCAAAATATTGTCAAAAATTCTACCACTGATGTCAAACCACTGACCATTTTCATAAAACTTGAGAATGATATGATTATGTCTTCTATTGAAAATACACCAGATCCTTTTTGATACTGTTCTCAGAAAATCCTTTAATCATTTTTTTTCTCAAAGGATTTTCTCAAATAATCAGGATATATTATTCATTTTTTTTTTGAATAATATATTTGGAACTCTTGCTTGTTTTTTTGTTGGCAATAGTTTCAGCTCCTGTCAGGATGTAATACCTTATTTTTGGTGGTATCTGTGTCCTCATAAATGGGTCAAAAGGAAATGGTACATGTGTCATGATCATGTCATACTCAGGCTTGCTCCTAAATTTTCATCAAAAATTGATTGCAAACTGGGCTTAAATTACTAGGGTTCTCATGTGTTAATTGAATATTAAATGAAAATGTGTTGCCTTAGCAAAAAGTTTTCATCATCTGGGGTACTAAACCACTGTCTTTCAAAATTGACATGTGGCAAAACCTTGAATGAAAATCTTCAAAACTGTTGCTGAAACACCTGTCCTTCAGAGTTGTACTATTTACCCTAACCACTGTTTTGTTCCAACGTCTGATCTCTAAACACTGTCCACTGCTGAAAGTTAACCACTGATTCTTCATTTTCTTGAAAAGCACTGATGCTCAAAATCAGTGTCTTATCCACTGATATGCTATCCACTGATAGTAAAAATCATCCACTGCCCATAATTTTTACCGTTGTAACCACTGATGCTTGATACGTCAGTGGCTCTTAAAACAATTGTTCTCCATACTTCATCCGTTTCATCAGTGTTTGACACGTGGTCAGTTTTTTAGCCCTCAGATCTTAATAACCGCTGCCACATCAGCGATCATTTTTTAAATAAAACCCTGCCCTAAACCCCAAACAGGGTTTTACACTGTCGAATTGAATTCCAAAATTCTCTTCTCATAGCAGTTTCCAACCCTTCTTCTCAAAATCTCCAAAATTCTCCTTCGTTCTTCTCCGCAAAAATGACAAAATCAAAATCAAAACCTAAATCACCATCACCTTCCAAAGAGGTCGCTCAAACGACCGAAGAACCCATCGAAATACCATTCAAACAATCTCACAACTATCTGGGTTTACTCACAAAACCTACTGATAATCAAACCTTTGACACCATCATTGATACCTTATCTGCATCAAAGTACAAAACTTTGTTGACAGCAAATGCTCCCATCTATCTGCAAACCCAGAGAGAGTTTTGAAAAAAGGCGTCGCTTGAAAAACAAGACGGAAAAGTCATAGCCATTAACTCCTCAATACAGGGTAAAGCAGTTCAAATAACCCCACAGTCGATTTCCGAAGTCTTTAATCTCAACGATCAGGAAGGTAAACTCTCTTTTGAGAAAGCCGAGATGAAAACTGATTTCGTAAACAGGGGGTATGCAGAACAATCAAAGGTTGATACCTTACAAAAAGGTTATTTTCCTTCTGCTCCAAGATTTTTATTTCACACACTTCTGATGTGTGCTTCGAATAAAACAACATCTTTTAACGAAATACCATTGAAAATTCAATGCCTGGGTTATGCTATTTTGAATAATAAGAACTACAACTACTCCCAGGAGATTTTCAATGACATGGTGAAAAACGTTGAAAGTAAAGCATTTTTACTTTTTCCAAGATTTTTGAGTTACTATTTTGAACAAAAATTTGAAAAGGAAAATTTAAATTTGCTAAAACAAGGTGTTCATTGTCAAATAAAAAGCTTAACAAAAGAAACATTTTCAAGGATGATGGCACCAATAAAAACAAAAGCAGGGGTACCTGAGCAGATTTTAGTGGTTACAACTGCTCCTCAGGTATCAGCTGCTGAGCCCACTGCTCCAGGTGATCATAGCAGCACAACCACTGCTTTGAAACCCACACCTGACATAACCAAAAAGACCAAAAGAAAAACATCCAGAAAACCCACCAAACCCAAAACAAAGGCAACTCTGGAAGATGAGATCCCAGAGGAAATGCCTGTGACAACACAAAAGTCACCACAAACCACTGCTGCTACTTCCTCACAGCAGTTGGAAGAAAGATCTCAACCCATGCCTAAAACTCCTCCTGCATCCTCACAAAAGGATCAGGTTGTAAGCACAGGGACACCACAATATGAAGCTCTGAATCCACTCGGATCCATCTTCCTCAGTCCTGATCCCAAGGACATGTCTCTTTCAACCCCCATTCCCTCACCAATAAAAATGCCACAACCCATGCTACCTTTGTTGCATGCAGCTGCTATAGCTCAGACACATACCAGTTCCTCTCTATCACCTGTCACTGAGAGTATACCCCCACAGGTGACTGGGTCTGATGCTACTACTCCTGCTATCCCAGCAACAATTGAGGAGGTTACACCCTCTGAGTTACAAGTAACTCTCGGTGGTAGTTCAAGTGGAGCAGCAACTACAACTGGTGGATCAACAGATCTCCAGTTGGCCAGTTGTTTCATAAATCAGACTCCCTTGAAGGCAATTTCTTCAATAGCACCAATGTTAACCACTAGTGAGCCTATTTTGACCACTAGTAACATCAAAGGTTTATCAAGTGCTGAAGAAAGAAGTCCCCAGTACCAAGAACAAGGGGCATCAATGGGTGATTTTTGGGACTCTGTTCCTAAGACACACATTGATATAACCACTGCTGGTGGGGATTCAGATGATCCTACTAAAGTAGGTGATGATTCAAAATATCAGGAATTGACGGGCAGAGTTGACAAACTTGAAGAATCAGTTGCTGAAATAAAGGAGATGGTGCAAGAGATTTTAAAAGCTCAGAAAGCACAAGCCACTGCTGTTTCTGCTCAAGCACCTGTACAACATGCATTTGCTGAAAATGAGCTTTGGAATATTTTTCAACCCATGCTTGAAGCACAGCAACTTATGGCTGACAAAAAGCATGCTATTCAAGTACAAATGCTGACCAACATGGTTGAATCAAGGTTCAAGGACACTCAAGCAGATATCAAGGCTATAAAGGCAAGCATTCAAAGTGTCTCTGGCAAAGCTCCTTCTTCCATATCATTCCTTGATAACCCCCCTTCAGATAATGCCAAAAAGGGGGAGAATATCAAGCTGTTGAGAAAAATGAATACGAAGGGAATAGAGCATGGCCTCTACATTGAGCCGGAAAAAGAAAAAGAAAAAGAAAAAGAAAAGCAGGTCTCAAAACCTGTTAGTCAAACAGCTGATACAACAGTAGTTACAAAAACTGCTGTCAGTAGCCAAACAGCTGCCATCTCATCAACACACACACCCCCAACACACACCACTCTACCACACACCACTACAACTACTGTTCCACCATCATCATCTACAATCATACCATCACCACTGCCTCCTGTCATAAAACAGAAGACAACAGATGTTACAACATCTGCTGTAATGACAACAGTGATTGAAACACCAGTTGTTTCAACCACTGTCAGTCAATCACTGTCACAAACCACTGCTATCCAATCTACCACCACTGATCCACCCAAAACATCATCTGCTCCTTCCTCATTAAAAAGGAGAAGGAATCTCATATCAGATGATGATTTATCACCACCATCAAAAACTACTTCACCACTTCCATCCCCTGCTCAGAAGCAGAAGACAACTGCTGACATATCAGCAGTTGTAATGCCAGCAGATGTTGAGACACCAGTTGTCTCAACAGCTGTTAGTCAGTCATCCACCACTGCTCTCACCTCTCCTACTTCACAGCCAAAGCTCTTCAACAGAAAAAGAAAGCCAATACCTGCCGATGAGAATACACATGATCCTAATGCTGCAAAACATCCACTAGAACTTGAAGCTATCAAGAATGAGATGAGGCAATTCTATGTAGAAGAAGATCCTTCAAAAAGGAGATTCTCCTCACTCATAGGCTACATGCCACCAGAGGATATGGATGATTACCTCAAACTCAAGGCAAGGCAGGCTAAAGCAAGAGCTAAATTTGAAAGTGAACGTGAACGTCTAAGCGAAGAAGGCATTGCTAAAAGACTGGATTTCTTCCTTGAAAAGGTAAAGCAGATGGAAGAATTCGCACAGGAACTAATCAAAGAAAAGGCTGAACAACGCAAAGTGCTAAGAAAAAATTATCTTGCCTACATTATGAAGGAAAAATTCTATCCTGCTGAAGAAAAACAGTTTGAAGAATGGCCAATAATCGCTCTAAAGCATGAGGCTGAGAGGATTGACAGAATTAAGAATGATCCTACCAAGAAGAAAAATGCTCCAAACTGGAACAAATTCAAAAAGCTCATTGCTGACTTCACTGCTGAGTATAAAAGAAAGAAGAAGGAGCTGGTGGATGCAAAAATGGATACTGCTGAAGCCATATCAAAGTGGTCAAGACAGCAAACTGATGAAGCCTACGAAAGGCTGAAGAAAAGAAAGATAACTGTTTCAGGCACTTCTAAGAAGCAAGAACAAATGATGAAGCTTGAACAGAAGATGGGAAACCTCGACACACTGTTCCGGTCTACTTTTGTAACCAATCAAGAAGAGGGAGAACAGCTGACTGAAGAAGAGGTAATAGAAAAGGAAGCAGAGTACTTTAAAGATACCATCACGAAAATGGGTCTAAAAGAAGAAACTTCAACAAAGCTTCAAAGCCTTTTTAAGGCATTAAACAAACCTGCGTCTCCAAACACTGCTAAAGACAAGACAGAAGCTGAAAGACAAGAATTTATTGAACAAGAAACTGCAGAAGACATAGCTGCAGCAGACAAAGTCATTGAGGAAGCTTTCAAAAGAATGTTTGAAAGTCTGCAGATGTTTTCAAGGCCATTATCCCTCAACTCATCGGCAAATAAGTCTCTCCCAAGAAACCCACTTGGCTTAAAAATACTAAAGTGGATGTCTGATCAAAAGACTCACGTATTGACCCTGGTCAGAGCCAATGGCGATGTGAAGTACATATCAAGGAAAGAAGCACTAGGCCTTAGTGTTCAAGATTTGCAGGATCTCCTTGAACTTTCACTGTGTAGGGATGAGGATGACCAGAGTGCAAAGGAATTTGAAGCTGAATTCAAAGAACAAGCTAAGGCACTCTTGATGAGGAATAAAGATCCAGAATAATGAAAGGTTTTGGCATTATCTGTTCCAGGGGGAGATTGTTGGGATTGAACCCTACCAGAGGAACAGATAATGTAAAGCCAAAACCAGGTCACAACAGAGGATTCACAATAAGCAGCAGTTTACACTTTGCTCTCCCCTTTAAAGTGAGTTATAACAACTGATGGTCTCTATCTGCTGTTCATATTCAACTACTGCTGTCCTTTCTACTGTTGATGAAAACCCTGAAGTATCCAACACTGCTGGTCCTATCTACTGATGATAAAGCACTGCCTAGTCAAGGACTGATCAACCTTGAGGAAAGCACTGACATAAAGAGAAAGCAGTTGTTTAGTGAAATATCTATTTTATGTATAGTCAGTGGTTAGGTTAGCAGTGTTTGTGTAAGGACAGTAGATACAGGTTGTTAGGCTGTTAGACGTCGCTTTCATGGTGACGTCAGCTGAGATACCTCAGTGGTTTGGTTTGCCTATAAATGTAAAAGTACCCTGTACTGTTACATTTGATTGACTGAGCGAGTTCTTCTCCTCATGTCTAATCCTTTCATCTTGTGTGCAACCAACCTTGGGGCATCAGGCTGAGGGGGAGTATAGTTTGTAAGCATGACTGTAATCTTTTGCTTTGATTTGTAATCTTTTAACTCTATGTGAAGCAATTGTTTATCAAACTATTTCCTCCTTTGATTGTGTTTACAAAGTTTGTTTTCATTTCCGCTGCACCTAACATGTTTTCATATTCATTGATCATTCATTTTAAACAAACAAACACTATCATGAGTGCCTCTGATCCTAACACATACAACTACTTAAACGATGTGACCATAAGGTATAACCTCGGAAGGTTATTCCCTATATAACTATGGTCACCTAAAGTGTTTGGTCGGATCCTAATGATCGACCAAATGGGTTGGGTTCGAAAGCATAAGCGATTGATTAGATTGCTTACCCTTACGACCCTAAACAAGCACAAATCTAAAAGTGATGAGCTAAACATGCTAGAACATGTTTAGTCAAGTTAGAAAACAGGTTTTGGTATCAAAACAAACGGTTTTGATACCCTAGAGTAGTTTGGTTACAAAATACGCAAGAACACGCATTTTGCCCGAAACTACGACTCGTCACTGAGCCTAGATAACGTGGTAATCAGTAGGTATAGTCACTAGGGACTATGACCATCGTGATTACGCTCACGTTATGAAGTCCAAACGAACTTCGCATTGACCATAAACTGGTCAATGCAAAAAGTCAAACGCAGTTTGACTTTCAAGCATAAAAACGCAATAAAAAGAACGAAGGAACACTTACAAAGGGTCCCCGCAAGTATTTGATCCAATCCAATCTCAGGTAGGAAGCATATACTTCCACTTAGAGAGTATAAAATCAGATCAAATGTGAGGGAATGAGTGAAATGGGTGAGGGGTATTTATAGATATGTTAGAACCGTTAAGATCTTTCCTTGTTAACCGAGATTCAATCCTAGCCATACACATCAAGCCCATAGTTTTAAGAAACCATTGGAGCCCCTAGAAATGGCCCATTGTTTCCTAAAAATCGTTTGCAAGTGGAAAATGAGTGTATAACAGCTGGAAACAGGCTGTTTGCAACAATTCTGCATATCTGGGAGGGCCTAGCGGCCCACGTAAGAGGCAACAGAAGCTTACGTGGCCTGCCTGGGCAGTACAGATCAGAAACAAGTTTGAAAAATGACAGTTCCAGTCCCTGTTGGTGTTTAAAGCCATTTCCGACATGTTTAAGGCCCGTTAAGCCAACTTTAAGGCCCTAAAATGATGCTTAAACATTGTGGACATGAAACATGCTCAAAAACATGCCGGATGTCGGTTCGTTTGGTCGTACGATCGCGATGTTTGCTTAATTACGACGGAATGCGCATAAGCGCGAAAAACGATCCAAATTGCGCGAAGAATGGATTTTTATTATGCCAAACACTAAAATAAAATATTTTAATGCTTACATAAACTTTTGGATGTCCGGATGTATTCAAAACGTAAGTTATGCGCGAAAATGCAAACTTATGCACTTTTTGACGCTTTTAGTCCCTGAATGAGCATAAAGTTTAATTTAACACACCAAACCTCTCAAAGTCCATTTATAAGCTATGAAAAAGGATATATAAGGTGTGTTTAACTTATGGCCATGTTCCGGAATGTCCGTTACAGTTCAAATTGGCATACTTTCGCAGTTTGTCGAATTTAGTCCCTGTAAGCGAATAGACTTGATTTTGCCATACGAAAGCCTTCAAAACTTATTTCAAAGTTATGTAAAGGTTATTTAAGGTATGTTAAGCATATGTTGATGTTACGAAGTGTTTGTCGCATTAAACTAATTACGTTTACGCACTAGTTTGCGTATAACTCTCTAGAAAGCGATATAGAGTTTGAAATGGGATAAAAACCAAAACATGAAAAATGTAAAACATAAACAAACAAACATTGGGATCAAATAACTTTATTTCATTGATAACTGAATCGTCTACAACGATTACAAGCACAGATGTCACATGCTCGGAACGGTGACTGGTACACCATCAAGAAGACTCAATGTAAGGCACTGTCACACCCCCGATATTTCCACGTACTACCGGTGGGTCCGATGGGGAGTATCTTGATGTAGTTGATATCATCATAGTCAAATGTATACAGTTTAATGCACAACGGAAGTCTTGGATGAAAATAATATTACAAAACCGAAATTTAAAGTATAATCAAATATTATACAAACAGTTGTATATGGATCCACAGGCGGATCTTAAAACGGAAAAAATATATACTGTTTAACAAACTTTAGACGTTTAGAACTTGCAAGATTCCTTATTAACGCCCCGAGCTCCCAGCCAATTACGTACGGTACCCGTCACTTAGTCTTTTTGGAAAAATACGTCAGTTTTCACTGGTAAATACAATTAACCGACTCTTTTGAAAAAAATATGAAAAATTGTTTTAAATGCACAAGGCATAAACATTTTATAGCGGCAATGAAGATGATGCGAATATTATTGCCTTAGTGATTGGTGTGAAGCCTGTTAAGTAAGAGACTCTGGAGGTTTCAAGTGAGGCAGGTGGTGCTCCCGACCAGCAGATATCTGCTATTTTGAAGAAGCTTAATAAGACCAAGATGGCTGTTCCTGCGAAATCTGCTCCTGTTGTTGATGATGGTAAAAAGTTGAAGACTGTTTTGAAGAAGAAGCAAAAGGGTGGTGCTTCTAAGATTGCTTCCCCTGGGAAGGGTGCTTCTGTTGTTGGTGTTGAGGAAGCTGCTTCCTCGAAGGTAAGTGATGAAAAGAAAAAGAAGGTTGAAGTGGTTTCAAAGGAGAAACCAGAGGTAGTTAAAGGGAAGGGGACTGTAAAGGCTAATTTTCTAGTGTTTGTTCCTCGGTGGAACGTTCCTGTTTGTGACACTACAACTAGCAGCGAGACCTGCCATAATATGTTAAGGAATATGGCTACTCCTGCTAAAAAAAGAGCTCCTGTCCAAGTTATCTGATGAAGACTCTGCCTACCGAGCTCTAGCTGATGTTGCCTGGCTTGTTACCTCTCTTCCTGACTGCATTGAGCGTTGGGCCGCTGCTGCTAGTAAATTTGATGATGTTACTGCTTCTTTAAAGAAGAAAGCAGTAGAACTTAAAACCTCTCAGGAGGACCTGGCAGCTTTTCAGTCAAAGGTAACTAAGCTTGAGGGTCAACTACTTACTTCCCAGGCCAAAATGAACGAGGAGATGAAGAAGGTTGAAGTCTATGCTGGGCAGCTTTTAGATTTCAACAACTAGTTGGCTAAGGAAAGGGCATACTTTGGTATTGAAAGGGAAAAATTTAGGCAGGAGCGTGTTGCCGATGAAGCAGCTACGGAAGAGCTGAGGCAACGGGTACAACACTTAGAGGAGGATAGGAAATGGGTGATTGGTTCTGGTCTCCGTCGTTTTGTGACCTACCTTCTTCACAGCTAGGAGTTTAATCAACATCTTGCAGGTATCTATTCTAAAGCTATGGCTCATGGTCGCCATGCAGGTCTTGTTGCAGGATTTGTTGCTGCTTCAAAGGGAGAAGCTATAGAGAAGCTTCCTGCCTTCAAGCCAAACTCCCTCCAGGACTTTGTTGCGGCTGTGAAGGAGATGGAGTCCCTTTCCTACCCTTACATTGAAGCTCTGTCACGAATGGTTAATCGTCCTGTGGCTGATCATGAAGCTTTGGAGCTGGCAAGTTTGAACAAGGAACTATGTGAGCAGCTGCTTGCAGTTGCTTCTGTCAAGCGAGCCTTGTTCAAGACTAGTGATGAAAGGTTAATGATGCAGGTCCTTCTTCAAAGAAATTGAAGGTATTTCCTGACCCTGAGCCGGTTTCTTCTATGTCCATCCCTATTGATGCTCCCCCTTTATCTATGTAAGGGTTGAGTCAGCTTTTGTTGCAACCGGGGATAATGAAGAAGATGACCTGGATGGCTTGTATGATAATCTACCCTTGGGTAAAGGTCCTCTCTTCACTAGTGCTGGTGATTCTGGTTCAGCCTAGTTGTTACTGTTAATTTGTTGTGGTTGTATTTTGAACAATAATTTTAACTTTTCTTGTGGTTGTATGTGGTGCCCTTATGAGGGCTTTTATGCTGTTTTGAACTTTTATGTTTATGAATGGATGTGGAAGCTGCATCCTTGGGAGTGTTTAGCTTCTCTTAATGTTTCTTACTTTGTGCACTTTCATTTTTGTTTGTCAAACTTGTTTTTGGCTAATATTGTGGGAAACTTTGTATTTTTAATTTTCCTTTTGTGTTTTTGCAATGTTCTTTTCCGTAAAGGTTTCAAACTATGTACTGCGGTCACCTGGTTTGAGTCTTTTTGGAGAGAATCAATGCAAGTTGTTATGGTTCTATCTCTTTTCTAGTCCACCTTTTATTTATTTTGTCATGGTGGTATATTGGACATAAGCATATTGTTTTTATAATGTTAGCTTATGGAGCAGAATTGGTGTTAGGTACTCACCCTCTTTCATGGACTTACTTTTATAATGTTTGATTTGTTTGCATACTTGTAACTTTGTGTGTTTATTTGCATATTTTGCAAAGGAACAAGTGTGTAGTTTTTATGTGCACTTATACTTTTTCATAAGTGAACTTAGAAGAATTTTCTTTGGGTCCATTTTCTTTGTGTTTATTTGCATATTTTGCAAAGGAACAAGGTATAGCGCCTTGTTCCCTGTTGAGTGATATAACCTAGGAGCTCATCTCCGTTTCATGGGTAGATATAGCATCGGAGCCCATGGAGCTTTATTTGGGGGAGCTCACCATTAGGATAGAACAAATGAAATAAGAATGAAATATTTAAAAAAAAATGCTATCTTTGTTTTCATTAAACTAATATAGCCAAGTACAAGTTTGCTTTTGTCATTACACTGGTTGTCTAAACTATGAATTTCTTGAGGTGCTTCCTGTTCCAATGTCTTGGTACCTTCCTACCCTCAGGCATTTCAAGTTTGTAGGAACCTCCTTTGTGCACCTCACTGATGATGTATGAGCCTTCCCATTTTGGGCCCATTTTTCCAAGATCTTCTTACCTACTTTCCTCGTTGTTTCTGAGTACCAAGTCCCTAAGTTTGAAGGCTTCCCTTTTGACCCTTGCATTGTAGTAGTCCTCCATTTTTTGTTTGTACCTTGCTTCTCGGATCAAGGCAGCTTCCCTGGCTTCTTCAAGTTGGTTAAGGTTTAAGAGTATCTCAGAATCATTTGTGTTGTTGTTTTTCTTGGAGCTTCTCAATATTTTGACCCCGATCTTAGCATGTATCACAGTCTCTGAGCCGTAAACGAGGCTGTATGGGGTTTTTTGATGGCTTGTCTTTTCTAAAGTACAGATGGCCCATAATACACTAGGGAGCTCTTCTACCCACAGTTTGTCATACCTCCCCAACCGAGTCTTCAATCCCTCCACAATGTTGCGATTCATTCACTCCACTTCTCCGTTTGATTGTGGATAACAGATAAAGATTAAGACTTGCTTAATTTGAAGCTCCTGGCACCAAGTGCTGAATGGTTTTCTGCAAATTGTTTTTCGTTGTCGGTTACTATCTCCCATGGCAGTCCAAATCTGCATATTATCTGCTCCCAGATGAAGTTGCTAACATTCTTCCTCGAGACTTTCGCTAGTGGCTTAACTTCTTGCCATTTTCTAAAATAATCTACTGCCACCAATAGGAATTTGACTTGTCCGGCTGCCAGGGGGAAGGGACCTACGATGTCCATACCCCACTTATAAAATGGCCAGACAGCCAATATTGGGCAAGGACATGCTTTGGACTTGCTTTGATTGGGGCATGTAGTTGGCATGCTTCACATTTGTAAATGACTTCAGTCGTATCTTTGTGCATCGTTGGCCAGAAGTAACCCATGTTCATCAACTTTGCCATGACTGTTCTTACCCGCATGTGATCCACAGATGCCTTCGTGGACTTCTTTTATCAAGAAGTTGCTCTGATTCGGACCTACATATCGCAACAAAGGGGATTGGTAACCTTTTTTTGTAAAGCTTCCATTCTTCTAGGACGTATTGTTTGGCTTTTGTCCTTATCTTGGCAGTTTCTGATTCTTTGGGGGGAGCTTTCCTTCTTGCAGGAACTGTTGGATGGGTGTCATCCATGTATCCTCGTTTTCGACTACCACGTCTTGGATTTCAGCTTCCTCGATAGACCTTGCTTTGAGCACCTCCATGAGTACTATAACAACCCTCGAAAACACCCAAAAACACTCCGTAATCGCCAAGCTGGACCAGTGTAACGTTATTTTTTATCAAAAATTAACTAAAAATAAGTTCTAGTGCCCGTGGTGGCCCGCGACGGACACACCCCTTGTGTGTCACGGGGCATGACGGCTTATACTTGCCGGACACACTATTGTGACACGTGTCACATCTCGTGTTAAGTCTACTAGATGAATTGCCAACCCTAACCCAAGCTATACGGGGTGGCGGCCCGCGACGGACGAGGGTTTGGAAGTGTCATGGGGAGCGATAGACTCACTGATCAGCTATACATAGGGCTGATCAGCCACAGTCCCACCTTGTTCAGTCTCTTTCTTTCTCTCTCAACATCTATAGGCGAAAATTATACCCCTAAAACACGAAGCTCTACCTCGTTGTAAGTATTTTAACCCCCGATCACCAATTCGTTATCCTACCCGATTGATCTAGGACCCAACAACGCATGTCAAGGCTCTGCCTGACTAAGTCCATTTGGGTTCTGTCTCGTGTTGTATGGCTAATGTGATTTGGGTTATTTTACTAACACGCGTGCATTGTATATTTTTAATAGAAACTCAAGAAAATAATCGGGAGATATTGCCAGGAAGCCCGTAGAAAAATATAAGTCTACAAAGTGAGTCATCCTCTTTTTCTCACAGTTTGTGAGCCATTATTTCAAATGTTTCCAGTTATGCTTACAGTGATTAAGTCTTTGTATTCTACAAGTGCTGCCAGTATTATGGGGTTTGTATACAGTACTTGATAACCTTCACAATTGGGCACGAGTATCTAATGTGTGATAAGACCATAGTCACAGATCCATCGAGTGACAAGTATTGCACGAGTAATTGGGTAGATATAAACATTGTAATCACTCTTAATACTGTAATTGTAAAACTTTATTTTCATAAACTGGGATGCACTCGCCAGTATTTCTTGCTGATAAAATATTTTTAAAACGTGTTTCAGGTAACTTAATATGAAGCTATAAGAAGCCAGCTATGGAGCAGTGAAGGCTTGAAGAAAGTGGCTATAAAATTTACCTAAATAATAAACATCGAAACCACGATCCTGATGTCTTATTTCCGCTGCCAAATTAATAAACACCGAAACCACCGGCTGTTGCTCGCGGATCCCGCTTCCGGGGTGGGGTCGGGGGTTGCGACAGAAGGTGGTATTAGAGACACTGGTTTAAGCTGTTTAGGTGTTCTTTTACATACCTAAATTTTAACCAACTGTGTTAGGAAATTATATCTATAAACCTCTGTGATTCTTTGTGTAAATATGTATATTATTTTCTATTTTGACATTTTTCTTAGTTTACAGTATGAGTGATCAGGGTACTTCTGACGCTTATCGTCACCTAGCTCATTCTCCAATGGAGGAAGGAACATCCCAGCCAACCTCAAGATACGCAGCCAATTCCGAGGGAATCTTTATTTTTGAAGCCCAATCCGAAGAACCTTTTCCTCCTAAGAAACGAGGATGGTTTAGTAGTTCCAAAATTTAATGGAGAAAAAGAATGATACAAGCCCAACAACGAGCAATACAGTATAGAGCTGAGAGAAATACCCAAAATCCAGAAGCTAGGCCTTTATGGGAAAAGGAATTGGAAAGACAACTAGCTGATTTTCATATGTTTAGAAATGCAGGAGTAGAAAGTGATCTCAACCAAGTAGCAGAACCAAATCCACAACTTCTACCTTTATTCCCTAACCAACCCATGAATCTAGAACAAAACCAGGAAAACCCACTTCCAATCCCAGCCTTTGATCTAAATGAGCTACCTAGGATTCCAAACCGAAGCCTTTAGAATAGTTGGGGGCTAATGACTGGGCAATTCAGGAAATGTTAAATAACCCATATCCTTACCGAGAACCAGTACCAGCTTACCCTGAACTCTTACCAGCCCCATTGCCACCAATGAGTCAAGAGAATGTAGAAGAACTTTGCCAGTATGGTGAAGAGTTAGCTGAGGAAGGAAACCAGATTCGCCACGGGGAAAAGCTCGTCAGGAAATATGACGAGAGGGAAATTGTAACACCTCGTAAAGTCACGTCCAATGATGTATTGACACGTGTAATAAACCCTAATAAAGTCAAACGTTGAATTTAAGGGACTAATTTTTTGAAAAGTTGAAAACTTTGATTATGGACGGACTGGAAGTGTTAACATGCTTAAAATAAGTTTCTGAATAACCTCTTATGGTATTCATATTCACAAATGAGCCGCTTGATTGATCGAGAGGAGCCGTTTGCGTGATTAATTGAAAGTTTGTGTGATGAAGGGTCAAAAGCGTCAACATGTTAATTCTTACCTCTGAGTGACCTTTTAACAAACCGGGAGCTTCGTGATATTTGATTATACCCTCGGGAATGCCAATTATTGGCCGTCTAAGGCTTTTATGCCTTTAAGTGACGTTACGCGCAACTTTGCAAGTTTAAGGGGTTAAAAGCGTTAATATGTTTAATCATACCTCTGAATGACCTTTTTACGAACCCGAAGCATCGTGATGTTTAATAATACTCTCAAGAATGCCTAATATGGATTAGATAAGGCTTCGATGCTATTAAACGATGATATGCACAAGTTTGCGCATTAGAGAGACTATTTGCGTCAAACTGCAAAAGTCTATCGATTCGTATGGTATCGAAACTTCTGAAATATGATCATAAGTTAAACATGCCCTAAATATCCTTTACATAGCTTAGAAATAGGCTTAGAGGTTTTTGGTGCGCAAAAATAAACTTATTTGATCAACAGGGACTAAAAGCGTCAAAAAGTGCATAAGTTTGCATTTTCGGACATATCTTACGTTCTGAATGTATCCGGACATCCAAAAATTTATGTAATCATTAAAATATTTTATTTTAGTGATTGGCATGTTAAAATCCCATTCGTCGCGTAATTTAGATTGTTTTTCGCGTCCGTTCGTGTTTCGTCGTAATTAACCGAACAACGCAATCGTACGGCCAAACGAACCGACATCCGAGATGTTTTTGATCATGTTTCATGTTCCCTATACTTTAACTTCATTATAGAGCCTTGAAATGAGGTTAACGGGGCTTAAACGTGTCAAAAATGCATCAAAAACCAAGTTTTACACCTGCAGGGACTAAACTTGACATTTCTGTCAAAGTTGGCTCAGGAATGGGGCGTAAGACTTGGCCTAAGTCTACGCGGCCCGCGTAAACTCCCCAGTTCTGCAAAAATGGTTTTCTTCGATCAGCAGCTGGGTTTTTGGGTTTGCAAATGGTTTTTAACAAGTCTATGGGCTATTTTGGGGCACCCATGGTATTCTAAAACGATGGGCACACATGTAAGGCTTAGATCGAATCTCGTTTTTCGATGAACGATCCTAACGGTTCTCAAAATCCTATATATACCCACTTGTTTTGGCTCTCTTTTCACTTCACTCCATTTCTGATCTTGCTCTCTGATTTTAAGAGGATCCTAACCAACTTGGGAACCTCCTTCAGTCCTAAGGACCACTTGTAAGTGTTCCTTTTGTGCTTAGTTCAATATTTTGGCTCTTAAAGCCGAAAAGTCAAGCATTCACGATAAACGCTTTGACTTTTAATCGATCAAGCCATTGTTCGCAACGAACATGGCTACGTGATCATAATTAGGTAGGTATTAAACCCTCAAAAGGGCACCTCCTAATTACCACGTTTGCTTAGTTAACTATCGGGTCAAAGTAATTAAAATAAAAGTTAAACGAGTCGGTTTTTAAATAAAATTCATAACTAATGATGTAAAGGCAATAAAATCAGTTTTGTCACTTTAATAACTTGGTAAATATTAATTGAACATGTCTAGGCATGTTCAACTTGACAATTCTGAGTTTAGGCTCGGTTCGGAACCGAAAGTCGCAAAAGTAGACTTTTGCTTTGACTTTCAGTTCTGACCCGATTTAGCTTAGTTTAGATATGCCTTAGGATTCCTTTAGGACCATATTATATGTTAGTATAACCCTCCAAGGTTATACAACATGGTTCCATAGAAATCCTTGTTCATTGCATGTTTCCGTTAAATGCTTAAAAGTTGACCATTATGCCCTTTTGTTATAAAAACGAGATTTTTGAAAATATAAGAGGACAAAAACCTTTATTACTGATTTATAAACATATCCTAAAAATTTGACATCAGTTTGAGGTCTAAATTAAGAGTTATGCTCGATATCGTAAATTAAAAGCTTTTTATTAATTAAACGGCATTTTTGCATAAAACCTATTTAAACCCAAATTTTGACACCAAACTTTGTACCCACTAATTTAATATAATATTTTGAGATTTTTGGAAATTTTTATTAAATTTTAAACTGATCATAACATAAGGTTCTTGCATTGATTCGGTAATTGACGGTTATGCCCTTTTTGCTAATAAAATGAGTTTTACACATCCTTTACATACTAAACCTTTTTCTACTGATTTTATATATTAAATAAGTTATTTTAAACAGTAAAGGTTGATCAAAATCTCATATTTCCTTCATTAACCCGAATATCGTCAAATACCGACTTTTATGCGATTTAGGCGCATAGTATGGTTTAAAACCATATTAGGCACCTAAGACTTGTTACCTACTGACGTTATGAATAAAATTTTATACTTTAATAGTAAGTAAAAGTTTTGAACAGAGATTTCCAAATTTAACCCTTAAAGCTTATGTGAAATGACAAAAATGCCCTTTCGGTGCATAGTTTGGTCATAAATGATAAATTTCACATATGTGCAATACCTTACTGATATAACTTATTAAATTAAATATTTTTACTAATCATTTTAGACCAGAACCTCAGATTATTATTTAATCTCTTTTATAATCTTTAAAATGACCAAAATACCCCTACGGGGCTTAAATTGATTTTAAATTCGTTTGGGGCATAATGGAAGGTATCCTACTGATATCACAACATATTTAAGGCATATTAACTTAGGAAACCTGTTCATGACTCTTTTCGTTACCCGTTATGCATTTTTCGCGTTCGTTGCGGTTTATGTAACTAGTTTGCATAAATTGACCGAAACGGGTCAAACCTTATCATTTTCACTTCAAAATTCAGAATGCGATTAGTTTACCCATATTATAAAAGTCTCCATACTTTTCGGGTCTAAATCACATTCTAATCCGGTTTTCGCTTAATCTTGCGTTTTGAACCGTAAACCTTTCCTTAAAAGTAACCGGTCTCAGTTTCAACTTAAATAAGACCCGTTAGGAATCTAATAGGTTAATAAAACCTTTGCTCCAGATTGAGAGCCCCAATAGAGGTACATATGCTTGATGATTTGAATATACGGCTGAGAATAAAATTACATTTTAGCTCAGGTAAATACTTTTAACTTATTTTCCCTATAAAAGCTTGGGATACGGTATTAAAATGATACCGCTTGGTCGGGTATTGAATGATTAATCGATTAGTGGTTAAATTATTGAGGTAACCCGTTTTAATCTGTCTTGTTTGAAATAAAGTCTTTGGGGGTTAATGACCATGTCCCGGATATCCTTGGCATCATTTATTAAGAAATGGCCACGTCTTTAGCACGGGGTGTAGGCATACACCTGATAGTTGCGTAGGAAAAACGGTATCTCACTCTCTTGTGGGCCTATACTTGTGGTGTGTCTGTTAATCTTGACTCGGTTTCTATATCGGGCCCTAAATGTATAACGAACATGTAAATATGTATACAAGATTATTTTTATATAATTGTCCCAAGTTATAAAATGATATTTGTGCCTTGTGCATTCAAATCAATTTTTATAATTTTTTTTCAAAAGAGTCAGTTAATTGTATTTACCAGTGTAAACTGACGTATTTTCCAAAAAGATTAAGTGACAGGTACTGTACGTAATTGGCTGGGAGCTCAGGGCGTTAATAAGGAATCTTGCAAGTTCTAAACGTCTAAAGTCTGTTGAACAGTGTTTATTTTTCTGTTTTAAGATCCGCCTGTGGATCCATATACTACCGTTGTGTAATACTCTATTATACTTTCGAATCGGTTTGTATTATTATTACTTTAGACTTCCGATGTGCATTGAACTGTGATGAATTGATTATGATGATTTCAACTACATCACGATACTCCCCACCGGGCTCACCGGTAATACGTGGAAATATCGGGGTGTGACAGAAATGCAGTACTAAGAAAAGCCAACGCCTAATAATATATATATATATGGGAGAGTTAAAATGAGAACACTAAATATCGCGAGAACCGTGAGAACGAATGAAAAAACCACGAGAACTTGGTCAAAAATAATTCAAATCCAAAATTTATTTTTACACTTATCATTATTATTCAAATACAATGTTAGAAATTAAATTTACACGTTTAAATTTTAGTGAATTCGTAAATAAAGAAAACTTACACATGTGTAAGTTTGTCATTTACACATGTGTAAATTTGTTATATTTACACATGTATAAAAAATCTAGTAAGAGTGATTTTGAGAGGAGAAATGAATTATTAGATATTGTAAATTCTTTTTTGATGTTGTATTTTTATTAAAATGAGGTTTGTATTAAAAAAATCGGTTTTGATTGGTTTTTTTTCATTCGTTCTCACGGTTCTCGCAATATTTAGCGTTCTCAAGATAACCCTCCCCTATATATATGTGTGTGTGTGTTTGTGTGTGTGTAATTTTGTTAATTCAATTAAAATAGATATAAACTAATAAATATCACCTATATATATATATATGTATATATCGATGCATAGTTACTAATGTTTAGATTTCAGTTATAGTTTGTAATAGATACATATATATATGAAAAGAGTAAAAGTCGCAATGATCGACGATTTTGGTTCAATCTGCTTGAATGTTTGTTTGTATTAATTTTATTATGTAATATTAATACCTGTTAAATGTTTACAATTCAGATGTCAAATGAAGTAAATCAGGAAATCTAATAACAATAATAACGGAAACCAAGTGGATAAGAGTGCCATTGAACACATAGTAGCTCAAGGAATTATAGATGCCATGCCCTATATTATCGACACTATTAATAAAAAGGCAGAAAATAATTCTGTAATAGGCAGTAAACGTGCACCTACCGAACCAAATCATAGCATGAATGGAAATCATGGACTACTTATCCAAGCTCCGATTCCAAAAAGAAGAAGGACCATCTCATATGGTTGTTCTTATAAGGAATTCTTATCCTATAAACTGATAGAATTCTCAAGCGATGAAGGAGCCATTTCAGCCTTACACTGGATAGAAAAGACAGAAGCAGTCTTAAAAATAAGTAACTATGCAGATGAGGATAAAATCATGTATGCTTCTAATCTCTTTAAGAAAGCAGCATTAGAGTGGTGGAATTCCATTCTTCAGTCAAGAGGAAGTGACATGATTTACAGTATGGAACGGAACAACTTTAAGGAAATAGTTGAAAGGAAATTCTGTCATCCTTATGAGAAAGAACAGATTGATAATAAGTTTCTGAATCATTGAAAGATTGGAGTAGATTGCAGGGAATACAGGACCATATTCTTTGAATATGCTAGGATAGTACCAACCTTAGCCTCACCAGAACCAGTATTAATCTCTCGTTACGTATGGGTAGTCAAGGCAGCTAGACCACAAACCATAGTAGAAGCAGTAGAACTTGCTAACGCATTGACAGATGAATTGGTACTCACACAAGACGAAAACCAGAAAAGTAATTTAGCTCAAAATATTTCCCAAGAGTTATGTTATGGTAATTCCTATCGTGGGAAAGGAACAAGTTCTTCCTCAACTTTTGCAAATTCTGTAAAAAGAAGCACTCAGGAAAGTGTGTTGTGTCCTGCAACTTTTGCAAGTTTCCAGGACATAAGGAAGAAGATTGTAGGAAGAAAGCTAGTGCCAGAATATGCTACAATTGCGGAGAAACTGGTCATATCAAACCAAACTGTCCGAAACTAGCTCTAGCGGCAAACAACAAAGCAAAGGCAACAGACGGACCCAAGAACAATGCCAGAGCATTCGTTCTGACAGCCGAAGAAGCCAAGATGATTCCAGATGTGATCGCCGGTACGTTTTTAGTTAATGATGTTTATGCTAAAGTATTATTTGACTCTGGTGCAAACCAAAGTTTTATCAATACTTCTTTCTACAAACTTCTCAATCAACCATTAACTAAAATTCACGAAGACTGCTTGGTGGAAATGGAAAATGGAGATTCTATTAAGATAAGTGATATCCTGCAGGGAGCAAGGATAGAAATTTTAAACCATAACTTTACCACTAGCCTCTTACCAATGAATCTAGCCGGATTCGATGTCGTATTAGGAATTGATTGGTTGGTAGCCAATCATGCAAGTATTGTATGTGATCAAAAGTCTGTACAAGTAAGTACGCCAACTGGCGAAAAAATCACAATTAAAGGAGATAAGCCAACAAGAAAAACAAACTTCATCTCTGTGATGAAAACTGCAAGTTATGCACGGAAAGGAGGAATGGTGTATATGATTTCCGTAATCATTAACACTAAAGGAAAAGAATTAAAAGATATTCCCGTAGTATCTAAATTCTCAGATGTTTTTCCAGAAGAGTTACCTGGATTACCGCCAAATCGAGAGATTGAATTTAGAATTCACCTAATACCCGGAACGGCACCGATTACCAAAGCACCCCATCGCTTAGTGCCAACGGAGATGCAGGAATTGAAGAAACAGCTTGACGAATTGCTAGAGAAAGGTTTCATACAACCTAGTTCATCACTGTGGGGAGCACCGGTGTTATTTGTCAAGAAGAAGAATGGATCGATGCGTATGTGCATTGATTATCGAGAATTGAAGATTAAAAATCGGTACCCATTACCGAGAATCGATGACCTATTCGATCAACTCCAAGGAGCCCGATTCTTTTCTAAGATCGACTTACGCTTAGGATATCATCAATTGAAAGTACAGGAAGAGGACATTCCTAAAACTGTTTTTAGAACAAGGTACGGTCATTATGAATTTACAGTCATGCCATTAGGTTTTACCAATGCCCTAGCCGCATTTATGGACATGATGAACAGGATATGTAAACCATACCTGGATAAATTCGTAATTGTCTTTATAGATGATATTCTAATTTACTCTAAGAGTAAAGAGGAACACGCAGAGCATTTGCATATACTTTTGACATTATTGAGAAAAGAAAAGCTTTATGCTAAATTCTAAAAATGCGCATTCTGGTTACAAGAAGTGCAATTCCTTGGACATCTGGTTAATCATGAAGGAATTCATGTGGATCCCACAAAGATCGAAGCGATTACCAAATGGAAAGTCCCTGAGTCACCTACAGAAACAAGAAGTTTTCTTGGACTGGCAGGATATTATAGACATTTTATTCAAGATTTCTCTAGAATAGCCATTCCATTAACCAAACTAACTTGCAAGACACTTAATTTTGAATGGGAACCAAAACGAGAGGAAGCATTCAAGATTTTGAAGTAAAGATTAACCAACGCACCAATACTTGCTTTGCGAGAAGGAACTGAAGAATTGTAGTCTATTGTGACGCATCTAAGTTAGGATTTGGATGTGTGCTAATGCAACGTCAAAAAGTAATTGCTTATGCCTCTAGACAACTTAAGAAACATGAAGGGAATTATACAACCCGTGATCTAGAGTTAGGAGCAATAATTTTTGCCCTTAAGATTTAGAGACACTATCTTTATGGAAGTAAATTCATTATATTTACATATCATAAGAGCTTAAGATATGTTTTTGGGCAAAATGAATTAAACATGAGGCAAAGACGTTGGATAGAAATTCTTAGTGATTATGATTGTGATATCCAGTATCATGCAGGAAAGGCTAACGTAGTAGCTGATGCTTTAAGTCAAAAGTATCATGAGAAGCCAAAAAGGATACGTGCTCTCAGACTAAACCTGTAGATAGATTTGAATGAGCAAATTAAAGAGATACACGAAACAACAATCAAGGATGATGCTGAAGGTTTGAAAGGAATGATTAAGGAATTAGAACAAGGATTAGATGGAATTTGGAGATTCCATAAGAAAAGAATCTGGATACCTATCCAAGGGAGGCTGAGAAGCCAAATTCTAGAAGAAGCCCATAAGTCTAAGTATACGATACATCCCGGAAGTGACAAGATGTATTAAGACTTAAGAAAGAATTTCTAGTGGATAGGAATGAAAAAGGATATAGCAAATTATGTTGCTAAATGTTTAACTTGCTCACAAGTTAAAGCTGAACACCAGAAACCCTCAGGATTATTGCAGCAATTGGAATTACCAATCTGGAAATGGGAATTGACAACAATGGACTTTGTTATCAAATTACCCAAGACATGAAAAGGTAATGATACAATCTGGGTGATTGTAGACAGATTAACCAAATCTGCTCATTTCTTACCAATGAAGGAAACTTTAAGTATGGAACAACTAGCTAAGTTATATGTCAATGAAATAGTTTCATTACATGGAATTCCTTTATCTATTGTGTCTGATAGAGATAGTCGTTTCACTTCTCATTTTTGGAAAAGTTTCCAAAAAGCAATGGGAACCAGATTAAATCTAAGTACAGCTTATCATCCTCAAACGGACGGACAAAGTGAAAGGACAATTCAGACAATGGAAGATATGCTAAGAGCTTGTGTAACTGACCTTGGAGGAAATTGGGATGATCACTTATCTTTAATAGAATTTTCTTATAACAACAACTATCATACCAACATCAATGCTGCACCTTTTGAAGCACTCTACGGACGAAAATGCCAAACACCAGTATGTTGGGCAGAGATTGGAGAAAAGCAACTCTCTAGACCTGAAATCGTGCAAGAAACAACTGACAAAATTATTAAAGTCAAGGAAAGACTGAAAGCAGCACAAGATCGACAAAAGAGTTATGCAGATAACAGAGGAAAATCGTTGGAACTTCAAGTTGGAGACAAAGTATTGTTAAAAGTTTCTCCATGGAAAGGAGTAGTCAGATTCAGTAAAAGAGGAAAGCTAAGCCCAAGGTATGTTGGACCTTTTGAAGTTATCAAAAGAATAGGACCAATAGCTTATCAGCTACAGTTGCTAGGGGAAATAGTAGGAATACACGATGTATTTAATGTATGTAACCTCAAGAAGTGCTTAGCAGACAAATCATTAGTGATACCTCTTCAGGACATAGAGGTAAATGAGAAACTTAAGATTATAGAGAAACCAATTCAGATTGAAGATAGAAAGATCAAGAATCTTAAACACAAGAGATTAGTTCTGGTGAAAGTAAAATGGAATTCAAAGAGAGGACCAGAATACACATGGGAGCTAGAGTCAGAAATGCAAAGGAAATATCCACACCTATTCCAATGAATCTCGAGGATGAGATTTTGTTGGTGCATACATCTGTCGACTTCGTCTTGTATCGAGTCTTATACGTAGAATGTTAGAACTGTGCACGTATTTCGAGATTTTAGGCTAGTTCGCTTGAATGGAAGGGATTTCGCTTGAAAGGAACATGTGCAGTTTCAAGCGAACTCAACATAAGCTGGTTCGCTTGAACTGACATGTGTCACTTTCAAGCGAACTCACAAGGTCTATATATACCTGTTCAAGCGATTTCATATGTAACTATTCCGGTTTGTGCAACGAAGTGCTGCCGAAGTGTCGTCTCGCTGTAAAACGTTCCAGAATCAATACTACGACAGTGTTAAGCGTATATCTTGCTGAATTGACCTCAGAATGTCTGTTTCCGCCTTTCATTCTGAGTAAAACTCTTCTGAACAACTCATTTGGGTCACAAAACGATCCTACAAGTGGTATCAGAGCTCAGGAAGAAGAGTTCTTACTAATTCAGCCGCAAATTTTGTTTTCTACACCTTCTTCTTCAAAATTCAGAACTTTTCATGGTTAAAATTGGCTAAAAATTTCACAAAATGTGCACAATACTGTTTTAACTAATCCTTGTGAAAATTAGACCTTAATTTGATCAAAATCAGATAAAATTTCGGTATTTCGCTTGAAAACAACTCGAGATTCATGACATCAGCAGCATTTCGCTTGAACTAATCTGTTGTTTTCGCTTGAAATCATGCTTTGGATTTGATTTCGCTTCAGTTGGTTAGTTCGCTTGAGTTGTTTCGCTTCAAGTCACATATCTCGCTTCCGTTTGTGTTCTCGCTTGAAAGCAGTATAGATTCAAGCGAAACAGGGTAATTCGCTTAAAACAGGGTATATCACTTGAACAAGGGTTTCACTTGAACTTGACATTTCGCTTGAAATTACTGTTTATGTGAATTTTGGAAATCCGAAATATGGACGAATAATTTTACAACGCATTCGCTACCCCGGTTACCCCAATCACTCTTGCACAGAATACGATGTTGTAGAACGAAACGGGGACGTTACAAAAACTGCCTAAACTCATGAACATCGAGGAATATAAGGGTTGGGAAGGACGGTTTGAGAACTGGGTGCAAGCAAATTATCTAGATGCTTGGGAATGTGTCGAGACAAAATACATTAGACCGATGAATGATGACGAAGAGTTGGTTCCAATTAAAGATCTAAGTGCAGATGCTAGAAAGAAGTACAAAGATGAGAAAATGATGCTAAGTCATTTACAATAAGCTGTGAAAGAAGACATCTTGGTACTTTTGCAACATAATGGAACTTCTTACTCAATCTGGAAAGCATTAAAATCAAAATTCCATGGAAGCCAAGAGATGGTTAAAAACAAGAAGTCGCTTTTGAAGAAACAGTTTGATCTGTTTTGTGGATTGAAGAATGAGAGCACAAGGCAAATCATTGAAAGATACTGCAATCTGCTAGCAAACATGAAGAGATTGAGTATTGAGAAAGACAATGAAGAGTTGATCGAGAAGCTTGCTGGTGCATTGCCATATGAGACTTGGGGTACATATCTCATGATGCTTAGAAACAAGAAAGGTTTCAGCAATTTGACACTAAGTAAATTCATTGAAAAGATTGAAGCTCAGGAGATGGAACAGAGAAAAGCTTTGAGAATGAAAGATTTTGACGGTGAACAAGACATCGGGCTTTACTACAAAGGTGGTGTCAGTGATAAATCCACCAATTTGTCACCAAAGGTTCAGACAGCATTCAGTGTAAAGAGTTCATCTGAAAATTCTTCCAAAGGATCAAGCAGCAACACAAGTTTTTCATCATTTCCGTCATTTGATTCGAACTTTTCAGCAACAAAGAATGGCAAGAAGCTGCAATGCAACATTGTATTGAATCTGGAGAATGATGAGGATTATTCTGCTGAAATTGCCAAAAGTCACATGTCTTTGTTGGGAACTGTGTTGGAATCATATGGTAGTTTTGTTGCAGGTCGGATTGGGAATCCAATGCTTACTAAAGAGGATTATGATCAGATTAACGCAGAAGAGATGGAACTGATGGACATAAAGTGGTGCTTGGCAAGTGTGTTGAGACGAGGTGAGAAATTTAAGCAAATCACAGGAAGAGATGATCTACGTGAAGCTAATATTTCTACTTTGGGTTTTGATAAATCTAAAGTTACTTGTTTTCGTTGCAGGGAAAAAGGACACTTCAAGAGGGAGTGCAAAAACCGCGAAACAAGTGGAGTTCAAAATCCATTCAACAACAACAATGACTACTATCGAAAGGCGATCTATCATCAAGTTGCTCAACAACAACAAGAACCTCAAGTAGCTCATGGAAGAAAGGTGATTGAAGAGTCTTCAAAGAGAGCATGTTTGGGGAATCAAGAGAACTTCAATTGGGATAAATATATTCCAGATGACAACAAAGCATGCTTAATCAATCAAGAAGATGAAAAGTTACCAGAAGGCTTTAGCTGGGCAAATTTTAACTGGGATGATCATTGTCCGAATAAAGAGATTTTAGATCAAAAATCATTTGTAGCTCGTGTAGAAGAGGATAGTGATGATGATCGTGAGTATTGGTCAAGAAAAATGGCAGATCATTTGAAAATGATGGCAGAAAGTGATAGTGAAAATGAAAAAGTCAAGAAGAAAAAGAAAAAGATCAAGACACCAGTGAGCAGTGATGATGAATATGTTCCGGTGATCAGAAAGCAAAAGAAGAAAGATGTTCCAAAATTCAAAGTTGATGAAGAAGTTGATGCTAAAGAGATTCCAGTGAAGTGTGAAAAATGTGAAGCCATCAAGAAGCAGAATAGTACATTGATTTATAACTTGAACAGTTTGAAGGAATCTTATGATGTCCTGAACAAAGCTATGAATCAATACAACCAAACAAGTGAAGAACAGGCAACGGCAATGAAGACACTTCAAGGAGCTTTCATGACAAAGCAGAAAGTTGTGAACAACTATATCGAGAAGTGTATTGTGCTTGAACAAAAACTTGAGACACAAAGAATTGAAACAGAAAGAGTTAATCGTTTGTTGAAAAGTTACTCATGTACTTTTTATGTCATTGACAGGATCTATCCAACTGTGGAGGGAAGGAAGGCATTTGAAGATGATGAAGTAGCTCAAGAACAGAAAGTTTCTGAAGAAAAGTCTCCTGAAAAGAAGAAAGTAAAGAAGGATACTAAAGAAAAGACATCTGGAACATCAGCAGTAGAAGAAGAAAAGAAAGAATTCTGGAAACAATCGAACAAAGAATTTCTTGCGAAGAAGTAAGAAGAAATGATGAAGTTTGTTGATAAGAAGAAAGAAACGAGAACCTGTTTCAAATGCAACAATGTTGGACATATTGCCAAAGATTGTTCAAAGGCAATACAGTCAAAACAGGGAGTTTCTCGTAACTCGAAAGACAAGGAAATTGTGTTTGAACCACTAATTGATAGAACCAAACTTTTCAAAGATTCTAAATTTGAAATTGGTGAAAGTTCAAATAGATTTTACAAGAAAATAGCAAAATTTGATAACCAAAAATGGGTTGTTAAGAAATCGGTTGATAGTTCTAGCAATGATTCTGATTCATCAAAATCAGAGGAGCTATCTTCTGGCGATGAATCTGATTCCACTAAGTCAGAGGAGCCACAGGTTGAGGGAAAAGATGAAAAATCAGTACCGATTGTTTTTAAAAGAAAGTTGGAAAAGTTGAGATTTCAAATCAATTCTTCTCTGAAAAGAAAGAATTTGATATTGAAAAGGCTTTTAACTCCAAAATCCATAACATGTTTGGTAAAATGGTTGACAGAAAGGTCGAAGGAGTGAAGGAGTTTTATGAGAAGAAGATGAAGAAAGATAAGGTTGAACCATCCCTGGTTTGTGACTGGGATGGTACATATTACGAACAATAAGTCTCTGGACTTGCCGGAGCTCCCAGGTTTGTAAGAGTGGAGCATGAATCGGCATCTATCTTTCTTGTTTGGTAATTTTACAAGTGGTAAAGATGGTAAAGTACAGGTGATATCATTTAAATTGTTAGTTTTCTACAAATGGTATGATTGGTAGGAAAACCTACAAGTGGTTGAAGAAGATTTACACTTACAAGTGGTAAAATCAAGGACATTAAGTTGTACTTGCATTTTCCTACAAGTGGTTAATCAAGGTCATTAGTTTGAACTTGATTCGGCCATACATTCAAGTGATTGATTGAGAAGCAAGATGATGAACCCCTAACATATAAATGGTAAAATCATTCAACAAAACTTATTTTCCGGAAAAACCATTTGATTAAAACAAACTTAAGTGTTTTGAAATCAATGGGAAAATAGTTTGTTGTGAGGGGGAGTTCTGATTGTTTATGCCAAGTGGATGGCGAATTGAAGCAATTCGATATTGGTTGTCATTTTTTTAAGAAAACAAACTGTACAGGTAGTATATCAAAATTTGTTTTCAAATTGTTCTTACTAAGTGGGTCAAGAGCTCATTTGTTTTAAAATTTCCTAAAATGTGTTTGCATTTTAGGGGGAGTAAAAATTTCAGAAAATCCAAAAACATTTGAAAATTTGAAAAAGTAAAAAACATGATAAAATGAAAAATGAGTTTTGGTGTATAAAAGAGGAAATGATAGTACATCAGTGGACTATCACAGCATGCTAAAGAAATGGAAAGTTAAAATGTGATAAACGGTCTCACTGATGATGTGCCAGTAGGTTTTTGCACATTTAGTAAATTGTGTAGAGATATAAACCTAAATTTCAAACTTGCTTACATCGTGGGGAAACATCTCTCGGATATGTGGGTAACCCCCGAAATCTTGTTTGAAAGGTCCCTCTTTTTGAGATACTAGGTCTTTATGCTCAGTGATATCTGGGGTATTATCCCGGGACTTTTGATTTTGCGGAAGCAATGGCCTAGTCCCCGGAGAATACTTTCCGCTTGCTTGAAATATAGCGTCGCCCTCAGCATAAATGATGGGACAATAAAATTGCTAATCAATGCTGTTGTAAAAAAGATCCTCTAAAGGGGACCCACAAAAGTCAAAGCCGTCATCTCTCTGCTGAACGGAAGTTCTGACCTGAGCTCTCACGGCCTTCGCAATTTAACCCCTTACAGATATCATCTGTGGTATACTCACCTGTAAGACTGAATATTGGGATCTGGATACGGGAGTATATTCTGAGGTGGGACACGCGATTGAGTTTAAGTGTTTAAAACATTAATATCATATCTCGAATCAGTTGAACTTTGTGTGAAAATTTAAAGTGGACCAGTATACTGACAATCTAAGTGAATCGTTTAGAACTTATAATGAAATCAAGCTTAACGGTGTTAGTGATTTGTCTCATAAACTGATATGATCCTCTTACACAAACTCACAAAAATATTGTTTGTATATATTTCTTTTCTGCATTTTATTTCATTCAAAAATCCAAATATATTTTAGTGTGTTTTAGCATAAATTTTGAAAAATTCAAAAAGATTTTCGACAACTGGAGTTGGAGAGCTAATGTTCAAAATTCCGAGTGCTAGACATGATGAACAGATGGTTTGGGAGAGTGTGTTGTTTTGATAAAGAAAACGATATTTCTTCAAGTGTTTTCATCAGAAATTTATTGTAAAATCATTCTTTGATTGTATAATTCCTGCAAGTGATTCAATAGATGGTGAGATTGTTTTTACAAGTTATCATCATAAAATTTATTTTTGGGTAGAGAATGTGCAGGATAAAAGTTAGGTGGTATTGGATAGTTGACAGAGAGCCAGGTTTCGATACCTGAGGACTCTGTGATTTTAACAAGCCAGGCTGTGATCCCAGTATATCGAAAGAGGAAGTCTGAAGACACTTAAAGGAAGAAATGTATTGGTGCGGATGAAAAAGAGAAGAGAGGAGATTTGAGGATACTTACAGCGTCAGATACTTCAGAAAGTTCTAGAGGACTGATAAAGACTGAAGATGCGAAGACTCGACACTTTAAGACTCGTCAACATTCGAGGGGGAATCTGTTGGTGCATACGTCTGTCGACTTCGTCTTGTATCGAGTCTTGTACGTAGAATGTTAGAACTGTGCACGTATTTCGAGATTTTAGGCTAGTTCGCTTGAATGGAAGGGATTTCGCTTGAAAGGAACATGTGCAGTTTCAAGCGAACACAACATAAGCTGGTTCGCTTGAACTGACATGTGTCACTTTTAAGCGAACTCACAAGGTCTATATATACCTGTTCAAGCGATTTCATATGTAACTATTCCGGTTTGTGCAACGAAGTGCTTCCGAAGTGTCGTCTAGCTGTAAAACGTTCCAGAATCAATACTACGACAGTGTTAAGTGTATATCTTGCTGAATTGACCTCAGAATGTCTGTTTCCGCCTTTCATTCTGAGTAAAACTCTTCTGAACGACTCGTTTGGGTCACAAAACGATCCTACAGATTTAAAACAAGGTGGGGAGGATATAACAACACCCGAAAACACTCCGTAATCACCAAACCGGACTCGTGTAAAGTTATTTTTATCAAAAATTAAATAAAAATAAGTTCTAGTGCTTGTGGCGGCCCGCCACGGACACACCCCTTGTGTGTCGCGGGGTGCAACGGCTTATACTTGCCGGACACACTATTGTGACACGTGTCACATTTCGTGTCAAGTCTACTCGATGAATTGCCAAGCCTAACCCTAGCTATAGGGGGTGGCAACACGCGACGGGCGGGGTTTGGATGTGTCACAGGGCGTGACGGACTCACTGATCAGCTATAAATAAAGCTGATCAGCCACAGTCCCACCTCGTTCGATCTCTTTCTTTGTCTCTCAACTTCTATAGGAGAAAATTATACCCCTAAAACACGAAGCTTTGCCTCATTGTAAGTATTTTAACCCTCGATCACCAAATTCGTTACCCTACCCGATTGATTTAGGACCCAACAACGCATGTCAAGGCTCTGCCTGACTAAGGGGCTGTTTGGTAGCCTCTTAATGACCATTCAGATGCTATCTCTTAATGGTTTAAAACTTCTGAATGAATAAGAGGTAAGCTCAAGTCTGAATGGTTAAGAGGTAACATCTGAATGGTAAATCATCACATGTCACATTCTTCTACATTCTCATTGGTAAAATTCTTAATGGTTCTATTAAGAGGTAGCCTCTTAATGACCATTCAGAGGCTACCAAACAGCCCCTAAGTCCGTTTGGGTTCTGTCTCGTATTGTATGGCTAATGTGATTTGGGTTATTTTACTAACATGCGTGCATTGTATATTTTTAATAGAAACTTAAGAAAATAATCAGGAGATATTGCCACGAAGCCCGTAGAAAAACATAAGTCTACAAAGTGAGTCATTCTCCTTTTCTCACAGTTTGTGAGCCATTATTTCAAATGTTTGCAGTTATGCTTATAGTGATTAAGTCTTTGTATTCTACAATTGCTTCCAGTATTAAGGGGTTTGTTTACAGTACTTGATAACATTCACAATTGGGCACGGGTATCCAATGTGTGATATGACCATAGTCACAGATCCGTCGAGTGACAAGTACTGAACGAGTAATTGGGTAGATATAAACGTCGTAATCGCTTAATATTGTAATTATAAAAGTTTATTTTCATAAACTGGGATGCACTCGCCAGTATTTCTTGCTGATAAAATATTTTTAAAACGCGTTTCAGGTAACTTAATGTGAAGCTATAAGAAGCCAGCTATGGAGCAATGAAGGCTTAAATAAAGTGGCTATAAAAGTTACCTAAATAAAATATTTATGTTTTCAGCAACTAGGGTTTATCCCTATAAAGATATTATGAATAAATTGTGGGTTTTATCCCATTTATTTGATACAAAAGTTTCGTGTTTTGAAACTCTGAAATTTATTTCCTAACTACGATTCTGATGTCTCATTTCCGCTGCCAAATTAATAAACACCGATACCACTGGCTGTTGCTCGTGGCTCCCGCTCCCGCTCCCGGGGTGGGGTCGGGGGTTGCGACAAGTACCTTCTTGGTGAGGTGTGCAAATGTCAAGGAAGCTAGCTTGCTTAAGGCATCCGTCTGCTTGTTCTTTGTTCTTGACACTTGTGTTAATGAGCAAGATTTGAAGCTACCCATCAGTCCCTTAACTTTTTCTTTATATTTTACCATAGATGGCTCCCTTGCTGTGTATTCTCCCCCAACTTAGCTTGCTACCAACCTTGAATCAGTGAAGGCATGTAGCTCCTCAACCTTCATTGTTTTTGCTAATCTCAAACCAGCTAACAAGGTTTCATATTCAGCTTCGTTATTTGTGCAAGGAAAATCAAGACGAAGTGCATAAGTATATTCGGTTCCGTGGGGGTCTGTTATGATGAGACCTTCCCCGGAACCTTCTATACTAGAAGCTCCGTCAGAGAATAATGTCCACTTCCCTAGGATTATCGTTTGACATATTTCTTCTTCTATCTCATTTACCTCCTTGATTATTGGCAGTTCAGTCAAGAAGTCTACCAACACTTGCCCTTTGTAAGCCTTCCTTGGTACGTAGTAGATCGTATGTTCTCCCAACCCTACGGCCCACTCAGCCAATCTTCCTGAATCTTCAGGTTTTTCTAGTATGGACCATAGCAGTTGATCAGTGAGAACCTGAATTGGATGAGCCTGAAAGTATCTCCTTAATCTTTTAGTTGTGTATACTAGTGCTAGTACCAGCTTCTCGATTGGGGAGTAGTTGACTTCAGCTGCTTTTAGAACCTTGCTTACAAAGTACACAAGTATCTTCTCCTTCCCTCTTTCCACCACAAGCACAGAGCGTATAGTTTCTTGTCCTGTAGATAAATATTTTTAAAGGAGCTATTATTTTAGATGGTCATGGGCGTATGACTCGTGGACCATAAAGTAAATGAGATGTTTATAGTCTGCGAACTTGCCGACTGGTAGACTATGATTGTTTCTTCTTTTCTGGGCACTGCCATTGTTGGCAGGAAAGCTATGAGCTCCTTGAGTGCTATGAAGGCTGTCTATGCTTCCTCTGTCCACATAAAGTTTTTCTTATCGGCACAGTTCTTTAGTGTCTTGAAGAATGGTAGTGATCTTTCTGTTGACTTGGGGAGGAAGCGTTTGAGAGCTGCTATTTTCCCATTAAGGCTTTCAACTTCCTTCTTAGTTCTTGGGGACTGCATTTCTATAACCGCTCGGACCTTGTCCGGATTTGCTTTTATACTTTGTTCCCCCACAATGTGACCGAGGAACTTTCCTTCCTCAAACCCAAAGGAGCACTTTCATGTTGATTGCTTTGAGATTGTGAAATGTCTCTTTAATGTCTTGGAGCATGTCTTCACCCATGTGGCTTTTTATTACGAGATCATCAACATATGCCTCCACATTTCTTCCAATTTATTCAGCAAAGGCTTTGTCTACTAGACGTTGATATGTTGCCCCGACGTTCTTCAATCCAAAAGGCATCTTTTTGTAACAGAAGATCCCCTTATCAGTATGGAACGCCATCTTCTCCTCGTCTTCCTTTACCATTTTGATTTGGTGATACCCTTTATAGGCATCTAGGAAGCATTTATATTCAAAATCAGTGAGGGAGTCTACCTTCCAGTCGATCTCGGGCAACGGGTAGTTGTCATTGGGACATTTTTTGTTGAGATCTTTGAAATCAATACACATTCTCCAAGAGCCATCTGGCTTCTTTACCATGACGGGATTTACTGGACAGGAGTGATACTTTACCTCCCTTAGGATACCAGCTTTTACTAGCCTCTCTACCTCCTGACAGGCAGCTTGGCTATGTTTAGGTGCTAGGCTTCTTTTCTTCTGTGTGACAGGCTGGTAGGTGGGAGTTATATTCAATGCATGCTCTGCTACTTCCCTGGGTACTCCCACCATATCTCCTGAACACCAAGCAAACACATCTGGTTCCCTCGGAGGAGGTCAACCAGCCTTTGCTTGATGGTATCAGGGAGGTGATTGTTGATTCTTATTTTTTGTTCAGGGTAGGAATCATTGATGCTTATTTCTTCAACCGGACTTTCATTCGTTTTGCTGCATTCCCCCTCATCTATCTCCATGGAGGCTATCAAAAGGGCTTCTTGTGTAGGTACCAACAAAGCGATACCCCTGTCAGTTGGAAACTTCATCATTCCATGTGTTGTTGATACCACAACATCAAACGCTGCTAACCCCGAGCTTCCTATCAACAAGTTGTAGTTTGAAAGGGAACTTACAACAATGAAAGTAAGCTCCTTTGTTCTAGACAAGTCTCCATCTCTAAAACACAGGTTCAGTGTTATCTTCCTGAGAGGTTGTACCTTCTCCCAGGTGAAGCTTCTGACGGATGTGTTAGTAGCTTGTAGGCAAGCTTTTGTTTCACTTTCGAGTAAGTCAAAGCATCTTTGATACATAATGTTGGAGGCGGCTCTCGGATCCATGTACACCCTGTCGAGGGAGGCATCTTCTATTTTGGCTTCCATGATGATCGAGTGTTCTTACTTATCATTTAGATCTGTAAGGGGGAAGCATATGAATTGTTGATTCCATGGTATGGTCCTCCTCCTTTTTCCTTCTTGTTTGCTTTCTGACCAAACCATGTTTATGCTAACTTCTTGTTTCCCTTCCTTCTTATCTTTTATCTCCTTCACCAAGTGAGCGAGCTCCCCCGACTTAACAGCTTCTTCTATCCTCTTTTTTAGCTGATATAAATTATTAGTGTGGTGCCCCGCGTCATTGTGGAAGGCACAAAACTTACTTGCATCTCTTTTGCTGGCTGCTTTGGACAGAGGTCGGGGAGGTCGGAAGTTGTACTTGACCTCGTCAGTTGATAAGATCTCTTGGGGTGTCTTAGTGAGGAGGGTGAAGATCTGTTTATCTTTGTTCTGCTTTCAATTAGGACGAAGAGATCTTCTTCTATCTTCAAATCTTCTTCCCTCGGAAGACCTGAAAGGTCGTCGATTGACGAAGGGTTGAAATCTTGACCTTTTGGATGGGGGAGGTGGCTCCCACCAGCTTCCTTGTTCCCTCTTCTTTGATGCTTGTTTTTCCAAAGCTTCTTCACCCTTCATAAACGATTCTGCCCTTTCAAAGGCTTCTTCCATCGTCTGAGGGTTGTTTTCATGGAATCTTCTGAGAAGCTTTTTGGGCTTTATAGTGTTCATGAAGGCATATACCCTCATTTTTTCTATTGCCCCCTATACATCAGACTTTCCCTCTTAAATCGTCCTATGAAGGCCCGAAGATCCTCATGGTCTTTTTGCTGGATCTGATGCATGACAGTAACATCTCTGGTACATCTCTTTTGAGGGGTAAAGTTCACGACGAAGCTTTTATAAAGGTAATCAAAGGATTTTATGCTTCTAGTGGGGAGCCCACAGAAGCATAATCTAGCTGGCCCGATGCGGGTTTGCATGAACATATGACAACATTCGGCGTTATTCCAACGCTTGACCATAGCAGCTCCTGTGAAGACTTGAAGGTGGTCCTCTGGATCTTCCAAACCATCATATATCTTAACATTAGATGAGCTAGGCTTGTAAGGCATGGAGGGTATATCAAGATTTTCTCCGGCTCCACTGGTGGTAACAACTGCCTGGATATTGGGTTGGGTTTGAGCTTGTGACCCAACCGGGGCAGTTTGCCACATTTGGTTTCCCACAAGTTGTTGGCTTAGTTGAGCTAAGAGAGCTGCCATCTGGGGATATTGTGGACCATACATGGGGAAACCCTGTTGAGGACCAGTAGGTGGTGACAGACTAGCAGCAACGGCTCTGCTAGCCAAGGGCAACGATCGAAGGGCTTCCACGAAGGTAGTTAGTGGAGAAGGAGTAGCTATTTGAGCCTGCTGGAGGAGCTGTTCAACGGTGTATTCTGGGCTTCTTGGGAGCACAAGGGGTGAGCTAGAAGGGTAGCTCCCCGGCCCGAGTGAACCGTCAGGCATAAGGTATGGATACGGGTCAGAACTGGGTCCTGCTCGAGTAATACTTGGTGATGTAGTAGTGCACAACAGAGAGGGCATAGGGGAGAGTGCAACTTTAGGATCGTCGTAAGACAAACGTACTCTGACCCCTTTTGTCTGTTCTTCTCGGACACACCCATTCAAGAGGTCTCTTAGCACTATCAAATTATTCCTTACTCCCTCCGAGGTTATTTCCATGGTTTCAGCCGGGAAGAGAACTTCACTCGGTGAAGACAAATTGACTCGTGTAGAGGGAGGAGTTTGGAATTGTTGTGCATCTTGTATCACCGGTGCGACATGAAGTCCGTCCGAGTTGGTGGAACAACTATCAACCCCCGGAGCAGCAGGAGGGCTAGACCGAGGCATAGAACTGCTTGAAACTTCTTTTGGAGGAGGATCCCTTCCGGCTATAAAGGAAAGTAACTTAGGAATAGGGCTGTACTACCGGAAAACTATTCTAAGTAGCGTAGCCCCACGGTGGGCGCCACTTGTTAAAACAACCAGAGTATGGCAGGGGGAAGGTCCAGGATCCACTTCAAAAGACAGCTCCTTGATCAGTATCTGCAACCAAAGAACACCGTTATCCTTAACGTGAGAGGGGGCCGCTCGCATTTGGATTCCGGCGTGAGAATCAGTGGATTGATCTTTAAGAGTCTAAGCAAAAGAAAGGATAAGAGTTTAGAGTGAGAGAGTGAGTGAATTATCTAACCTTTGGCTGGGATAAGACTCCTCTTATATAGGCAGACTGTTCTGCCCAAGGAGCCTTTCTCTAGCTGTACACCTTCTATTCCGGGCAGGCTTATCCATCATTGAGATTGCTTGCAGGTTTGGCCTTTACCTCTTTAGGCATAATTCAGGTTGTGTGTCTTGAGGACACTTTATACTTTATAAAAGTTTTGCCCTTTCATCTTGACTTATTCATTTCGAGTCCCGAGGTTTGAACGGCAACTTTGGCTTCCTGTCATCAGCTATAGGCATATCAGCTCCTGGTCAGGAGCTTCGAGCTTCTGACTTCCAGCTTCTTGCTTTGCGGTTTCACCGTTACTTATTTATTTATTTTCGTTACTTGTTGACTTTGACTTTGCTGACTGGGATCTCCGAGTACCCACGTCATCATTAGTGAATAAAAATGGTTAATTAACGCGTTCATGACCGTCCGTCTAGAAATGAGTGTGGTCGTGTTCGTTTGTTAACATTCTAAATGATCAACCATATGCATTACCCCTGGTGGTGCATAGGTGACACAATGTATGAGTGGGATGCTGGAAGTTACGAGTCCTGCACAATGGTAGTTTTCCCAGGTATGGCTTCTTATCGGGGTTGCAAAAGTGTGGTTTCGGTTGTTCCTCCTTGTACTATAATATTTGGTAGTGTCACCGTTAGGTAGCACTAAATTGGAGGGCATCATTGTGATTGGTGCCTTTACGATTTGTAGTTTGGTTCATTTGTATTGCTTAGTTAGATAAATAATGGCCAATTCTTGAGCAATAAGGTTCGCCAACTGGGTGGGGTCGACATTGTTAAGACGAAGAGACATTTATAAGAACCACACATATGGGAAAATTGTGAATTTATAAAAAAAAACAAGGTGACTTTTGAATAAAAATGAAATAACGCAAATGGTTATTAATAATTGGATTAATTTTGAAAGTTTATGGGCAAAAACTCATTAGATTGGGAAGGTTGATAGGTGACATCAATAACTCTAAGAAGCCTCATGAATAAAATAATTAAGGCAAAAAGGGATTAAAATGTGTCGCGATATATAACATATTAATGTTAGAAAAATGTTGGACTAAAGACACTTGAGGAAAATCATGAGATTTGGATTAATAATTGGAATATTAAACATAAGCAAGATTGGGTAATATTTCAAGATGGGATATAATAGTAATACGAATATATAAATCGTAAACTTCAAAATAAGATCTGAAGGTCCGTAAAACGGATCTATCAATGATATCAACAAACACCAAGTTTGTGCGAAATCCAAACTTGATGTGATTCAAGAATAAATACGAAGAAGAACATGAGAATCCCTTTTAACACGCCTTGCACACGATTCTATTACTCAAGAGCAAAATCGTCTAGTACAAGAACTCTTAAATCGCCTCTTTATCCGTCTAGGAAATTCTGTAACAATGAGGCTTAAACCCTAGTTTATGAAATAAACTAGTTTATATCACAAATTTAGGTCAAATTACTAATATGAACTAACCCGGTAAAGCCTAATTCATCACTATAGCCTGTTGCGTATGTTTGATGCATCAGTCTCACACTTTTAGGGCCTAATAATCTCTCCCTATAGTGATGCTATCAAATTGTCTTCATAACATGAATTCAGCAACGTCTTCAATAAAGTCTATGGTTGTTGCTATGTTGTAGGTATTGTTGAAGTTCTTGACTTCTGAACTCTCAGTACTAGGTCTCTTTCTTCTCCACTTGTGGTTAGCTTCATATCAGGATCACGATCAACATTCGATTGAACATCTTGTTAAAAAGAATGCAAGGGGAGGATTCTCAACAACTATTTTCTTGTTCGATCTATTCTCTTTCAAGCAAGTTCACAGGTACTTCTACATATGTATCGTCATCGTCAGACCTGTCTAAGTGATTGCCAATATGTAATTGTATATTGTAACTGTCTTGTTTGATCTGTCTAAGTATAATATACCTTAAGCATATCACGACCTGTCTAAATGTTACAATATACAATCACTTAGACAGTTACAATATACCATGGAACATTTTTCAACATGAACTTATTCAGACCTGTCTAAGTGATTGCCAATATGTTTGTCCAATTAAACTTTAACCCTTAACTTTCATTTTTCAAGTTCGTGATATGCTTAAGGTATATTATACTATAATACCCGTGTGTTCCATTCCATGACATGCCCCTATGGTCAAGGTATGCATAACAATTCATTGTAGCAGGTGAGTATATTGGAATTATCCTTCTGATTTTCAACGTCGGACCATTGATGATAGGTATGTGCCATCGTACAGTCAAGGCGACCAATGTTTGTGTCCATCGAGGGTTAGGAAATTACTTTTTGGTACGAGTTTTGCTTTATAAGCGCACAAAATTCTATCATTTTAAGATTTCTTCTTTTGGGTTTATCGCAACCCCCGAACCTACCCTGGGAGCGGGAGCTGCGAGCCAGTCAGATGGTCGGTGTTTATTAAATTTGCAGCGGACGTTTTCATAGTGATGAAGTTCAGCTATGTTTTCATGACTCATAGGAGGGAGTATGGCTGGTATGGGTTCATTGTAGGCAGGTATTGGTTCTCCATATGGTAAGTAGGGATTTGGTTCATTTATTAGGTTTTAGAAAGCCCAGTCATTGGTCTACCACTGTTCCAGTGGATCTGGTGCTGGTAACCTGGGTATTTCTTCAGGGTTGAATGTTGGTATTGGTTCAGGGTACATTGGTATTGGTGCTATGGGTTGTTCTGCGTATAATGGCAGTAGTTGGGGTTCTGGTTTTGCTAACAGATTAATGTCTATTTCGTTTTCTGCGGGTCGGAAAATATCACAATTAGCTAATCTTCTCTCTAGTTCTTCCCACAGAGGTCTTGTCACGGGTATCTGAGCAGTTCTTTCTACTAAGGTTATGGTTGCTTCTTGGTTTTTCCTTTTTCTTCTCTTTTCCCTTTTTCCTTTGTTGAACCATCCCCTTTTCTTGGGTGGAAAGGCTTAAGCTGATTTTGCCCGGAAGACAAAAGATTCTTCGGTGTCAGCCTCGTATCTGGATGCTGTCTCGGATGGTCCTTCATCCATTACAGAGTTAGACAAGTGCCGATAGCCGTCAGATGGATTTTGGTCACTCATATTGTGAACTCAAAATTTGTCAAAATAACATAAAAATCATAATACAGATATTGAGATTTATTTACACAGAATAACACATAAGTTATTATATTAATTTCCTAATATAATTGTTTAAGTTTAGGTATTAAAAGAACACCTAAAGGGCTTAAACCAGTGACTCTGATACCACCTTCTTTCGCAACCCCTGACCCTAGCCTGGGAGCGAGAGCCACGAGCCAGTCAGATGGTACCAGTGTTTATTATATTTGCAGCGGAATAAATCATAAAGATCGTAGTTAGGAAATAATTTCATAGTTTGTAAATGTCGCAACCCCCGTTCCCTATCTACCCGGGAACGGGTGGCCGCGGCCAGTTTCAGTGGTATCGATGTTTATCAGTTTGGCAGCGGAAATTTTCATTAGGACCGTAGTTAGGAAATATTTTATCACAGTAAAATACCACAATTTTATATTAATAAATACATGGGTAAAAACCCAAGTTTCAAGTACACACATTTTTATAGGGATAAACCCTATTTTATTTAACAAAATATCTTTTTTATTTTATGTAACTTTATAGCCACTTTTCTAAGCCTTCAGTGCTCTCCAGCTATCTTCTAATTTGGCTTTCACATTTTGTTACCTGAAACGCGTTTAAAAACATTTTGTCAGTGGGAAATACTAGTGAGTGAATCCCAGTTTAATCAAAACAGGTTTTATCCTTGTACAGTATTGAGGGCAATCCGCAATTACATTTGTTTACCATTCTACCTTAATTACCACCCACGGTACTGTCGACCCGACTTGTGGTCATGTTACTACTCACAGTGTAGTAACAAATTTTGTATACAAAACCCCAACATACCGACGATAATTGTAGAATTACAAATACTCAATCATTGTTTAATTATAATATAAAGCATTGAGGTTTTGTAAAACAGTTTGCAAAAAGGTTTACAAAAAGGAGATTACTCACATTGCTAGTTTAGACTTTTCATGATGGTTTCCTAGTTAAAATCTAATAATTAAACAATGCACATGTGTTAGTATCATAACCCAATATTTACATTAGTAATACCCTCCCCGAGATAGAACTCCAATGACTACTTCGAGCAGAACCACGACAGCCGTTACGGAGCACTAGATCAATCGGGCAGCGTATCTAATACGTAACCGGGGTTTATAATACTTACATCGAGGCAAAGCTTCACTACTTTAGTGGGTATAATACCCGTTTATGGCTTTTATACTATAGAAAAGAGAGAGAGAATTCGTTTTGAACATCGAAATGGAATGCCGATCGATCCTATTTATAGTGCTGATCAGGCACTTCCTCGCGGCCTGCGTAAACCAAACAAGGGTCCTTCGCGGCCCACGACATAGGGGAAATAGGCTCTAGCCTTGACTGGTCACAAGTGTAGACCCGACACGAACTCGACACGTGGCAGCTCCGGGTGAGGCTGCGTAGCCTAGTTGTCGCGCCCAGCGTAGCCCGAAGAGTAAGTCTTCGCAGCCCGTGAGCAATGACTGAATTTTGATTTTTATTTTATTTTAATTATATAAAGGTATTTAGGGTTAAATATCGTATACGGGGCGTATTTTAAAGCGTATAGGGATATTATAAATATATTAGGGGTGTCGGAAATATTTTAGGAGGGTTGTTATATCCTCCCCACCTTAATTTAGAACTCGTCCTCGAGGTCTACTGAAACAGGTGTGGATATTTCCTTTGCATCTCTGATTCAAGTTCCCATGTGAATTCTGGTCCTCTCTTGGAATCCTACTTCACTTTGACTAGAACTAATCTCTTGTGTTTGAAATTCTTGATTTTCTTGTCTTCAATTTGTAGAGGCTTTTCTACAAACTTAAGCTTTTCATTTACCTCTATATCCTTAAGAGGTATTACCAGTGATTCATCAGCTAAGTACTTTTTGAGATTGCATACATGGAATACATCATGTATTCCTGCCATTTCCTCTGGCAGTTGTAGCTGATAAGCCACAGGTCCTATTCTTCTGATAATCTCAAAAGCTCCAACATACCTGGAGCTTAGCTTTCCCCTTTTGATGAATCTGACAACTCCTTTCCAAGGTGAGACTTTTAATAACACCTTGTCACCTACTTGAAATTCCAACGGCTTTCGTCTGTTATCAACATAACTTTTCTGTCGATCACGTGCAGCTTTCTGTGACATCTGTGCTTGTTATCATTGTAAACACTTCAGTTATCAATGAAATAAAGTTATTTGATCCCAATGTTTTTTTTTTATGTTTTACATTTTTCATGTTTTGACTTTTATTCAATTTCAAATTCTATATCGCTTTCTAGAGAGTTATACGCAAACTGGTGCGTAAACGTAATCAGTTTAACGCGACAAATACTTTGGAACATCAACATATGCTTAACATACCTTAAATAACCTTACATAACTTAGAAATAAGTTTTGAAGGCTTTGGTATGGCAAAATCTAGTCTATTCGCTTACAGGGACTAAATTCGACAAACTGCGAAAGTATGCCGATTTGAACTGTAACGAACATTCCGGAACATGATCATAAGTTAAACACACCCTAAATATCCTTTACATAGCTTAGAAATAGGCTTTGAGGGGTTCGGTGTGCTAAAATAAACTTTATGCTCATTCAGGGACTAAAAGCGTCAAAAAGTGCATAAGTTTGCATTTTCGCGCATAACTTACGTTCTGAATATATTCGGACATCCAAAAATTTATGTAATCACTAAAATATTATTTTTTAGTGATTGGCTTGTCAAAAATCCATTCGTCGCGCAATTTGGACCGTTTTTGCGTCCGTTACGACTTCCGTCGTAATTAATCGAACAACGCAACCGTACGGCCAAACGAACCGACATCCGACATATTTTTGAGCATGTTTCATGTTCCCTATACTTTAACATCCTTATGGAGCTCAAAAATGGGTTTGACGGGTGTTAGAAGTGCCAAAACACGACGATACGCGCACAGGGGCCTGTTCTGCCAAATTTCAAAGTTGGCTTACCTGCAGGGTCCTTACGGACCGTATGCATATCTTCTTGCGGTCCGTAAGCAGGTCCCAGATCAGCAGAATGTTGTTTCCAGCTTGATCCAGCTGTTGGGCAGCTTTGCACATGGTTTTGGGGCATTTCTAGGGGCTCCCATGGTTTTGTTAAACTATGGGCTCGATGTGTACGGCTAGGATTGAATCTCGGTTTTCAAGAAACAATCCTAACGGTTGTACGAAAACTATAAATACCCCTCCACCCCATTTTCTCAAACCCACAATTTGAATCTGATTTATGCTCTCTAAGTGGAAGTATATGCTTCCTACCTGAGAGAAAATCGGGTCAAATCTTGCGGGGACCCTTTGTAAGTGTTACTTCGTTCTTTTATGCGTTTTTAGCTTGAAAGTCAAACTGCTTTTGACTTTTGGCATTGACCAGTTTATGGTCAATGCGAAGTTCATTCGAACTTCATAACGTGAGCGTAATCACGATGGTTATAGTCCCTAGTGACTATACCTACTGATTACCACGTTATCTAGGCTCAGTGACGAGTCGTGGTTTCGGCCAAAATGTGTAATTTTGCGTATTTTGTAACCAAACTACTCTATGGTATCAAAACCGTTTGTTTTGATATCAAAACCTGTTTTCTAACTTAACTAAACATGTTCTAGCATGTTTAGCTCGTCACTCTTATATTTGTGCTTGTCTAGGGTCGTAAGGGTAAGCGATCTAATCAATAGCTTATGCTTTCAAACCGACCCATTTGGTCGATCATTAGGATCCGACCAAATACTTTAGGTGACCATAGTTGTATAGGTAATAACTTTCCGAGGTTATACCTTATGGTCACGTCGTTTAAGTAGTTGTATGATAGGTAGTATATATGCCTTAGGTAAATTACCAAAATGCCCTTTTTACACCAAAATTCATTTTAAGCATATGTAACATAACTTTTGACATCTAAACTGATTTAGCAGCAATATTAGACATGTTAAGGCATATTTTACTTCTCATAGGACTAGTTAGGCGGTCCGAACGCGTTTTACGCGAACTACGCGTTAACGTAGCATAAGCTACCTAAACGGGTCGTAACGGGTCAAAAGCACTTAGGCTAGGTTTCGTTTTAGTATGTAGGCTTTGTTAAACCATGTTACATGAGTTCCTACACTCATTTGGTTTACGAACCCTCATGCTACCCGATCCTTCAAATAGGCCCGTTTATTAATGTAGTTACCTATATTAGGTGCCGTTTGATTCCGTAACCTTCTAGCTTTGCTTGGTGGATATCTAAAGTCTATTGAGAAATCTAAAGTGAGTACATAGACCCCTCTTTTACTGTTTTTCAAACGTTTTGGGGTGAAACACATGTGCCTACTTGTTACTCTCATGCTTTCCATGTTTTCATATCATATGCTTGTTATGTTCATTAGTACACTATTAGTACATGATTTTATTTTATTTTCTGCTTTGTATGTTAACTTAGCATATTTAGCACATTGATTTACATGACTTTTTCTGCTTTGTATGTTAACTTAGCATATTTAGCACATTGATTTACATGATTTTTTCTGCTTTGTATGTTAACTTAGCATACTTAGTACATTACTTTCATTACATGTTTGTTTTTGGTATGACATTTGGTTTGTACAATGGGTCTAAACTACATTCATTAACATTAGCTACGCCGCTCGGTAGTAAGTAATGGTACCATAGGACTTGACAAATCCCATTCCTGACATCCTAGGTTTGTTTGGGTGTAAGGAATGACTGAATCCGATAACATTTTACTTTGATAATCTTTACTCTAAGGTTATCTTGCTGTCTCAAGGCTTGAATGTATGCGTTAACTTACTGCATAAATGTTTGTATCAGTAAAGCATGCATTTATTTTACAAAACATAACTTTTAGTTTATTCAAAATACTTTGTTTTGTACATTTTTACTTGTGGTTTAAGTAGTCTCATTTTACTTACCATACATAACTTTTGTTTACACATTACATGACTTATATTCAACTTGAATTATACTATGACATTTGGCTATTAGACTAAAACATGGATATTTTACAATGTTGGTTGGTTGGTTTGAGTGACTTAAATAACGAGGCGTGTGAAATATGGTACAAGCATGGTGGATACGCCGCTGGTACTTCCTTTATATAAGTGCTTTTATGATATTACATATCGTAGCGTCATTTAAACCACTTCAGTTAAGACATATTACATTTACAACACATTTACATTTTCACTTAAACATTGTTTTACAAATAACTTGGTTTATACAAACTCTTTTTAATTGGTTATTCTTTTAACCACACACTACTCTTTTATGTATTCATATCATCTATTTTGCTATCATTTTTCAAATGATTTATAAAACAAAACAATTAACAAGGTTCATGACTGAATTTTTATTAAACATTTCTTAAACTCAAGTCATGAATCCTATTTTCAAAAAACCTATGTATCTCACAGGCATTTTTATGCTGACGTACCTATTTTCACATGTGTTTTCAGGAGCCGTCGCTTAGGATGATGATCGTGACACTAGGACGGACCTGTGCCTTAGAGACTTAAAATAAAGATAGACTTAGTTTAATTTTGTTGTGTACTCTTTGGTTCTTGTTTTGAAACAATGTATTCCACCTTTGGTTGTTGAATAAAATGAAATTTTAATTACCATGGTTGTGGAACAATAATTATGTTACAACACTCCCCGACGTTTCCGCCACGATTTGATGTTTTACGTGGTCGGGGTGTGACAGAAGAGTTGGTATCAGAGCCAATGGTTATAGGGAATTAGGTTATTAGTAATGCTTTGACCTAGACTATAACCTTTCTAGGACCCCAACACAAGTTGTCTTGTGTTTAGATTTTAAAAACATGCACTTCACCTATCCTTAGGTGATCACCAAAACAAGAACCCAATTTTCTAAAACGATTTTTGAAAATCAATCATCTGTTTTTTTAAATGATTTATTATATGGTTTTGAACTCTTTGATTTTTCATAATGATTTTGAAAATTTATCATCCGTTTTTGAATAATTCTTTTGGCCTTGTGCCTTCCAAGTTTTCAAAATCTCGTCAAAGTTTTGGGTTCTAAATAGTGTGAACACGTGCAAACTGGAAGGGTGAATGCCTGTACCCTGGGTTTTCTGTCTAAGGCTAGAGTGTTCGTACAAATCCACATAATTGGACCAGTCATTCTTACCTGGGAACTCTTGGGGTGAGTGTTCACTTATAGGCGAGAATGTCTTCGCGATACATTATTTTTGACCCATTTACTTTGATTAGTCACTGTGTGTCGTTTGTTTGCTTTGTGATACGGACAAATGACCACCATCTTTGCTTTCGTCGATTTTTGTTTCAACTCATTCTTTTCATCTAATCGTCTCACTCGTTCCCTTCATGTTTCCTCTTTTAGAATGCCTCCTCGACGCGAAAATCCGCTACCAAATGCCGAACTGGCAGAAATCATCGCGCAGCAAATGGCTGCTACGTTGCCAAATCTTATTGCTCAATGGAACCAAGCCAACAACAACAATAATGCTCCCTGCAATTTCAAGAGTTTTAACTCGGCTAAACCACTCAAGTTTAGTGGTACTGAAGGAGCAACTGGGCTCCTTCAATGGTTCGAGAGCATTGAGAATACTTTCCGTCATGTTCAGTGTCCTGATAATCGCAAAGTCGAGTTTGCTTCCAGTGTGTTTCAGAAGAGGGCTCTCACATGGTGGAACGGGGTTATGAGAGACCGTGGTGCTGAGGTTGCTTTGTCACAAACATGGGCTAAACTTAGGACTCTTATGATTAGGGAGTTTTGTCCTCGTCATGAGCTGCGAGCTTTGGAAAGAGAGTTTGATGATCTGAAGCAGGATAGTGGTGAGCACCGGGCATATACTGATAGGTATGAGGATCTGAGTTTGTTATGCCCAACAATGGTTACCCCACTCGAGAAGTCTATCGAGGGGTATATCGATGGCCTACCTGACTCCATACAAGACACCGTTACTGGTAGTAACCCTACCACAGTCCGTCAGTCAATCGAACTATCTGCGACATTGACCGAGTCACAGGTTCGAAGGGGTAAGCTACATAGAAAGGGTGACAAGGGTAAGAAGCAGTCATCTGACAAAGAGGATAGCAAGAAAGGTAAAAACAAGAAGGGTAAGGATTCTGGTTCCTCAAAGGGTTCAACGAAGCGTAAGGCTTCCCAAAACTACGCCGTTACTACACAGGCAAATCAAGCTGCACCAAATCAGCCTGCGCAACCACTTGCCAAGAAACCTTATCTTGGAAATGCACCTTTGTGCAACAGATGTAACGGTCATCATCAACCACACCTCCAGTGTCGTCATTGCACCAACTGCGGAAGATCTGGTCATCTTGCTGACACCTGCCGCATTCCTGCCAATCAGAATCGGGCAGTTCAGAACCTGGCTCAACAAGTTGCTCAGCCTCTTGCTCAGCAACAAGGTCAAGCTGCACGACCTCACTACCCACCAGGTTCTTGTTATAACTGTGGGGATCTGACCCACTACAGTAATCAATGTCCAAGATTGGTGAATGCGAATCCAGCTCAGGCTCAGGCTCGAGGTCGAGTCTTCAACATGAATGCATAAGAGGCGCAAGCAGACAATGAAGTGGTTAACGGTACGTTCTTTGTTAATAATTAACCCGCATCTGTTCTTTTTTATTTTGGTGCCGATAAGAGTTTTGTGTCATTATCTTTTGAGCCATTGCTCCGCGTGTCTAGAACGAAACTAGGTAAGCCTTTGATAGTAGAAGTTGTGAGTGGTGATCCCGTTGTTCTTGATTCTGTTCTTCGCAATTGCCAATTGAACCTTAACGACCATCTTTTTCCCATCGACCTCACGCCAATGCAACTTGGGAGTTTCGACATTATTGTGGGTATGGATTGGTTAGCTAAGCATCACGCAGAGGTAGTTTGTTTCGAGAAGATCATACGTGTGCCGCTTTTATCTGGTGAGATCCTACAGGTTCGTGGTGAGAAGCCTGCTAGTAGTCTCAAGCTCATGTCTTGTTTTCAAGCTCGGAGGTATCTGCGAAAGAACTATGTGGCCTTCTTGGCATATGTTGTAGCAGATGAAGGCAAAGGTAAGTCTATTCAAGATATCCCTGTCCTTCGGGATTATCCGGAACTATTTCCTGAGGAATTACCTGGATTACCCCAGCGCGCCAAGTCGAGTTCCGTATTGATCTTGTACCTGGTGCAAATCCTATTGCCAGATCTCCTTATCGTCTTGCACCGTCTGAGATGCAAGAGTTGTCTAAGCAGCTTCAGGAGCTTTCTGATAAAGGTTTTATTCGTCCTAGTTTTTCACCTTGGGGTGCTCCCGTTCTTTTTGTCAAGAAAAAGGATGGATCTTTCAGAATGTGCATCGATTACCGTGAGCTTAATAAGCTTACCATTAAGAATAGATATCCCCTACCTCGCATTGATGATCTCTTTGATCAATTACAACGTGCTTCTTATTTTTCGAAGATTGATCCGCGTTCTGGGTATCATCAGCTTCGTGTGCATGAAGAAGATATTCCCAAGACAGCTTTCCGCACTCGTTATGGGCATTATGAATTCATAGTTATGCCATTCGGTTTGACTAATGCTCCTGCTATTTTCATGGACTTGATGAATAGGGTTTGCAAGCCTTATTTAGATAAGTTCATCATCGTTTTTATTGATGACATTTTGATATACTCTAAGACGCAAGCTGATCATGAGCAACATCTTCGTCTTACTCTGGAACTCCTAAAGAAAGAGCAACTTTTCGCCAAGTTCTCCAAATGTGAATTTTGGCTTAAGGACGTTCAATTTTTGGGACATATCGTCAACGAACAAGGTATTTATGTAGATCCCTCCAAGATCAGTGCGATTAAGGATTGGGATACGCCTACTACTCCTACCGAAGTTCGTTCTTTTCTTCATCTCGCAGGTTATTACCGCCGCTTCATCGAAAACTTCTCAAAGATTGCAGTTCCCCTAACTGCTCTAACTCAGAAGAATAAACCCTTTGAATGGGGTTCTAAACAAGAAGAAGCATTTCTGACCTTGAAGCAGAAGCTTTGTGATGCGCCTATCCTATCTTTACCCGAAGGCAATGATGACTTTGTCGTGTACTGTGATGCATCCAATTTGGGACTTGGCTGTGTTCTAATGCAAAGGAACAAAGTCATAGCATGTGCATCAAGGAAGTTAAAGGTGCATGAGAAAAACTACACCACTCATGATCTTGAGTTGGGTGCAGTTGTCTTCGCTCTTAAGATCTGGAGACACTATTTGTATGGTACAAAATGTGTGGTTTTCACTGACCACAAAACTCTTCAGCATATCTTTAATCAGAAAGAAATCAATATGAGGCAAAGACGTTGGGTTGAGATTCTAAACGACTATGATTGCGAAATTCGCTACCATCCTGGTAAGGCGAATGTCGTGGCTGACACCTTGAGTCGTAAAGAACGTGTCAAGCTTCATTGTGTTCGTGTTCAATCTGATATTCAAGCTCGATCTGATATTCAAGCCCGCATCTCTCAGGCTCAACATGCTTGTGTTTCACAAGACTTGATGGGTAAGGAATTACCCTATCACATTAAGCCTGATCTTGAACTGAAGGACAATGGATCGTATTATTTCATGGACCGTTTGTGGGTCCCAAGCCTAGATGACCTTCGCACTTTGCTTATGGATGAAGCTCATAAGTCTCGTTATTCTATTCATCCTGGCTCAGATAAGATGTATAAGGATCTTCGTACTCAGTATTGGTGGACTGGTATGAAGAAAGACATTGCCTTGTATGTTTCAAAATGCCTTACTTGTCTTAAGGTCAAGGCTGAACACCAACATCCTTCTGGTTTACTGGAGCAACCAGAGATCCCAGTTTGGAAATGGGAAAACATCGCTATGGATCTCATTACTAAACTTTCGCGCACTAAGAAAGGTCATGATGCCATTTGGGTAGTTGTTGATCGTCTTACTAAGTCAGCGCATTTCTTGCCAATCCGTGAGGATTTTTCTGCTGAAAAGCTTGCAAAAATTTATGTGGATGAAATCGTAACTCGACATGGTGTTCCTTTGAACATTATTTCTGATAGAAATGCTCGTTTCTCTTCTCATTTTTGGAGAACCATGCAATCTGCTATGGGGACCCAACTTAATCTGAGCACTGCTTATCATCCACAAACAGATGGCCAAACTGAAAGAACAATCCAGACTTTGGAGGATATATGCTTAGAGCTTGTGTGATCGATTTTGGTGGTAGTTGGGATTCACATCTTCCATTGATTGAATTCTCCTACAACAACAGTTATCACTCCAGCATCAACATGGCTCCTTTCGAGGCTCTCTATGGTCGAAAATGTCGTTCACCAGTCTGCTGTAATGAAATAGGTGAGGCTCAACTTACTGGACCTGACCTCATTCTAGAGACAACAGATAAGGTTAAGAAAGTTCGTGATAACCTTCAGACAGATCGAAGCCGTCAAAAGTGTTGCTCGGACCAACGACGCAAGCCCTTGGAATTTCAAGTCGGTGATCATGTATTACTTAAGGTCTCACCTTGGAAAGGTGTGATCAGATTTGGAAAGAAAAGAAAACTTGCACCTAGATATGTTGGACCATTCAGGATCGTCGAAAGAATCGGTAAGGTAGCCTACAGACTTGAGTTACCTCCTGAACTTGGAAATGTTCATCCAACCTTCCACGTGTCCAATCTCAAGAAGTGTCTAGCTGATGAGAACCTCCACATACCACTTGACGAAATTCGTGTTGATAAAACACTACATTTTGTTGAGAAACATGTGGAAATCATGGACCGAATAGTCAAATGGCTTAAACGCAAGCGCATTCCTTTTGTTAAAGTTCGCTGGGAATCTAAGCGTGGACCTGAGTTTACTTGGGAATGTGAAGATCAAATGAAGGCGAAGTATCCGCATCTTTTCTCACGAGATTCCTCTAAACAAATTTCGGGACGAAATTTCCACAAGTAGGGGAGACTGTGACATCTGTTCTTGTTACCATTGTAAACAGTTTAGTTATCAATGAAATAAAGTTATTTGATCCCAATGTTTGTTTGTTTATGTTTTACATTTTTCATGTTTTGACTTTTATTCAATTTCAAACTCTATATCGCTTTCTAGAGAATTATACGCAAATTGGTGCGTAAACGTAATCAGTTTAACACGACAAACACTCCGGAACATCAAAATATGCTTAACATACTTTAAATAACCTTTACATAACTTAGAAATAAGTTTTGAAGGCTTTGGTATGGCAAAATCTAGTCTATTCGCTTACAGGGACTAAATTCGACAAACTGTGAAAGTATGCCGATTTGAACTGTAACAAACAATTCAGAACATGATCATAAGTTAAACACACCCTAAATATCCTTTACATAGCTTAGAAATAGGCTTTGAGGGGTTCGGTGTGCTAAAATAAACTTTATGCTCATTCAGGGGCTAAAAGCGTCAAAAAGTGCATAAGTTTGCATTTTCACGCATAACTTACGTTCTGAATATATCTGGACATCCAAAAATTTATGTAATCATTAAAATATTATGTTTTAGTGATTGGCTTGTCAAAAATCCATTCGTCGCGCAATTTGGACCGTTTTTGCGTCCGTTACGACTTCCGTCGTAATTAACCGAACAACGCAACCGTACGGCCAAACGAACCGACATCCAACATATTTTTGAGAATGTTTCATGTTCCCTATACTTTAACATCCTTATGGAGCTCAAAAATGGGTTTGGCGGGTGTTAGAAGTGCCAAAACACGACGGTACGCGCACAGGGGCCTGTTCTGCCAAATTTCAAAGTTGGCTGACCTGCAGGGTCCTTACGGACCGTATGCACATCTTCTTGTGGTCCGTAAGCAGGTCCCAGAATAGCAGAATGTTGTTTCCAGCTTGATCCAGCTGTTAGGCACCTTTGCACATGGTTTTGGGGCATTTCTAGGTGATCCCCTGGTTTTGTTAAACTATGGGCTCGATGTGTACGGCTAGGATTGAATCTCGGTTTTCAAGAAACGATCCTAACGGTTGTACGAAAACTATAAATACCCCTCCACCCCATTTTCTCAAACCCACAATTTGAATCTGATTTATGCTCTCTAAGTGGAAGTATATGCTTCCTACCTGAGAGAAAATCGGGTCAAATCTTGCGGGGACCCTTTGTAAGTGTTCCTTCGTTCTTTTATGCGTTTTTAGCTTGAAAGTCAAACTGCGTTTGACTTTCTGCATTGAACAGTTTATGGTCAATGCGAAGTTCGTTCGAACTTCATAACGTGAGCGTAATCACGATGGTTATAGTCCCTAGTGACTATACCTACTGATTACCACGTTATCTAGGCTCAGTGACGAGTCGTGGTTTCGGCCAAAATGCGTAATTGTGCGTATTTTGTAACCAAACTACTCTAGGGTATCAAAACCGTTTGGTTTGATATCAAAACCTGTTTTCTAACTTAACTAAACATGTTCTAGCATGTTTAGCTAGTCACTTTTAGATTTGTGCTTGTCTAGGGTCGTAAGGGTAAGCGATCTAATCAATCGCTTATGCTTTCGAACCCGACCCATTTGGTCAATCATTAGGATCCAACCAAATACTTTAGGTGACCATAGTTGTATAGGGAATAACCTTTCGAGGTTATTCCTTATGGTCACGTCGTTTAAGTAGTTGTAACATAACTTTTAACATCTAAACTGATTTAGGTAAATTACCAAAATGCCCTTTTTACGCCAAAATTCATTTTAAGCATATGTAACATAACTTTTAACATCTAAACTGATTTAGCAACAATATTAGACATGTTAAGGCATATTTCACTTGTCATAGGACTAGTTAGGCGGTCCGAACGCGTTTTACGTGAACGACGCGTTAAAGTAGCATAAGCTACCTAAACGGGTCGTAACGGGTCAAAAGCACTTAGGCTAGGTTTCGTTTTAGTATGTAGGCTTTGTTAAACCATGTTACATGAGTTCCTACACTCATTTGGTTTACGAACCCTCATGCTACCCGATCCTTCGAATAGGTCCGTTTATTAATGTAGTTACCTATATTAGGTGCCGTTTGATTCCGTAACCTTCTAGCTTTGCTTGGTGGATATCTAAAGTCTATTGAGCAATCTCAAGTGAGTACATAGACCCCCTTTTACTGTTTTTCAAACGTTTTGGGGTGAAACACATGTGCCTACTTGTTACTCTCATGCTTTCCATGTTTTCATATCATATGCTTGTTATGTTCTTTAGTACACTATTAATACATGATTTTATTTTATTTTCTACTTTGTATGTTAACTTAGCATATTTAGCACATTGATTTACATGACTTTTTCTGGTTTGTATGTTAACTTAGCATATTTAGCACATTGATTTACATGACTTTTTCTGCTTTGTATGTTAACTTAGCATACTTAGTACATTACTTTCATTACATGTTTGTTTTTGGTATGACATTTTGTTTGTACAACGGGTCTAAACTACATTCATTAACATTAGTTACGCCGCTCGGTAGTAACTAATGGGTACCATAGGACTTGACAAATCCCATTCCTGACATCCTAGGTTTGTTTGGGTGTAAGGAATGACTGAATCCGATAACATTTTACTTTGATAATATTTACTCTAAGGTTATCCTGCTGTCTCAAGGCTTGAATGTATGCGTTAACTTACCGCATAAATGTTTGTATCAGTAAAGCATGCATTTATTTTACAAAACATAACTTTTGGTTTATTCAAAATACTTTGTTTTGTACATTTTTACTTGTGGTTTAAGTAGTCTCATTTTACTTACCATACATAACTTTTGTTTACACATTACATGACTTATATTCAACTTGAATTATACTATGACATTTCACTATTAGACTAAAACATGGATATTTTACAATGTTGGTTGGTTTGAGTGACTTAAATAACGAGGCGTGTGAAATATGGTACAAGCATGGTGGTTACGCCGCTGGTACTTCCTATATATAAGTGCTTGTATGATATTACATATTGTAGCGTCATTTAAACCACTTCAGTTTAGACATATTACATTTACAACACATTTTCACTTAAACATTGTTTTACAAATAACTTGGTTTATACAAACTCTTTTTACTTGGTTATTCTTTTAACCACACACTACTCTTTTATGTATTCATATCATCTATTTTGCTATCGTTTTTCAAATGATTTATAAAACAAAACAATTCACAAGGTTCATGACTGAATTTTTATTAAACATTTCTTAAACTCAAGTCATGAATCCTATTTTCATAAAACCTATGTATCTCACAGGCATTTTTATGCTGACGTACCTATTTTCACATGTGTTTTCAGGAGATGTCGCTTAGGATGATGATCGTGACACTAGGGCGGACCTGTGCCTTAGAGACTTAAAATAAAGATAGACTTAGTTTAATTTTGTTGTGTACTCTTTGGTTCTTGTTTTGAAACAATGTATTCCACCTTTGGTTGTTGAATAAAATGAAATTTTAATTACCATGGTTGTGGAACAATAATTCTGTTACAACACTCCCCGACGTTTCCGCCACGATTTGATGTTTTACGTGGTCGGGGTGTGACACTTTCAGTCTTTCCTTGACTTGAATGATTTTTTCCGTTGTTTCTTGCACTATCTCGGGTCCAGATAGTTTCTTTTCTCCAATTTCTGCCCAACAGACTGGAGTTTTGCACTTTCGTCCATAAAGTGCTTCGAATGGTGCAGCATTGATACTGGTATGATAGCTGTTGTTATAAGAAAATTCTATTAATGGTAAGTGATCGTCCCAATTACCTCCGAAATCAATTACACAAGCTCTAAGCATATCTTCCATTGTATTAATTGTCCTTTCGCTTTGTCCGTCTGTTTGTAGATGATAAGCGGTGCTTAGTTTTAGCTTGGTTCCCATTGCTTTTTGGAAACTTGTCAAAAAATGAGAGGTAAAACGGCTATCTCTCTCAGAAGCAATGGATAGAGGAATACTATGTAATGAAACTATTTCATTTACATATAATTTGGCTAACTGTTTCATACTGAATGTTTCCTTCATTGGTAGGAAATGAGCAGACTTGGTTAATCTATCTACAATCACCTAGATTGTATCATTACCTTTTCTATTCTTGGGTAATTTGGTAACAAAATCCATTGTTATCAACTCCCATTTCCATATGGGCATTTCCAATTGCTGTAGCAAACCTGAGTGTTTCTGATGTTCAGCTTTTACCTGTGAACAGGTTAGACACTTAGCAACATAAGCTGCTATATCCTTTTTCATTCCTATCCACCAGAAATTCTTTCTTAAGTCTTGATACATCTTATCACCTCCAGGATGTATCGTATACTTAGACTTATGGACTTCGTCTAATATTTGGTGGCGTAGGTTTCCTAATTTAGGTATCCACATCCTTTTCTCATGGAATCTCCAAATTTCATCTGTTCCTTGTTCTAATTCCTTAATCATTCCTTTCAGTTTCTCAGTATCATTCTTGCTAACTGATTCCTAGGCTTCTCTAATCTGGTCATTTAAATCTACTTGTAGATTTAATTTAAGAGAACGTACTCTTTTTGGCTTTTCGTGATACTTTCTACTTAAAGCATCAGCAACTACGTTAGCCTTTCCTTCATGATACTGGATATTGCAATCATAATCACTAAGAAATTCCATCCAGCGTCTCTGTCTCATATTCAGCTCCTTTTGCCCAAAAATGTACCTTAAACTTTTATGATAAGTGAAGACAACGAATTTATTTCCATATAAATAGTGTCTCCAAATCTTAAGGGCAAAAATTATAGCTCCTAATTCTAAATCATGTGTTGTATAATTTTCTTCATGATTCTTAAGTTGTCTAGACGCGTACGCTATAACCTTCTGGCGTTGCATCAACACACATCCATAACCTAAATTAGAAGCGTCACAATAGACTTCAAAGTCTTCAGTTCCTTCTGGTAACGCTAGTATGGTTGCATTGGTTAATCTTTGCTTAAGAATTCTAAAGGCTTCTTCTTGTTTTGATCCCCATTCAAACTTAACAGATTTACAAGTTAGTTTAGTCAAGGGAATGGCTATTCTAGAAAAATCTCGAATGAACCTTCTATAATAACCGGCCAATCCTATAAAACTTCTAACCTCTGTTGGTGACTCAGGGACTTTCCATTTAGTAATTGCCTCAATCTTTGTGGAATCCACATGAATCCCTTCATGATTTACTAAATGTCCAAGAAACTGCACTTCTTTTTACCAGAATTCGCATTTTGAAAATTTAGCATAAAGCTTTTCTTTTCTCAGCAAATTTAAAAGTGTATGCAGATGTGCTGCATATTCCTTTTCACTTTTAGAGTAAATTAGAATATCATCTATAAAGACAATTATGAATTTATCCAAATATGGCTTACATATTCGGTTCATCATGTCCATAAATGCGGCTGGGGCATTGGTTAGACCAAATGGCATGACAGTAAATTCATAATGGCCATACCTTGTTCTGAAAGCGGTCTTAGGAATGTCTTCTTCCTGTACCTTTAATTGATGATATCCTGAGAGTAAATCGATTTTTGAGAAAAATCGAGCTCCTTGCAGTTGATCAAACAGATCATCGATTCTCGGTAATGGGTACCGATTTTTAATCGTGACCTTATTTAATTCACGGTAATCAATGCACATACGCATTGATCCGTCCTTCTTTTTGACAAACAAGATCGGTGCTCCCCACGGTGAAGAGCTTGGCTGTATGAATCCTTTCTCCAACAGTTTGTCTAACTGTTTCTTTAATTCTTGCATTTCTGCAGGTGCCAAATGGTAGGGTGCCTTGGCAATTGGTGTTGTTCCTGGTAGCAGATGAATTCTGAATTCGACTTCCCTGTCCGGCGGTAGTCCTGGTAGTTCTTCTGGGAGTACATCTGAAAATTGAGATACTACAGGGATATCTTTTAATTCTTTTCACTTAGTGTTAATGATTATGGAAATCATATACACTATTGATCCCTTTCTTACACAACTTGCGGTTTTCATCACAAAGATGAATTTTGTGTGTATGGCTGGCTTATCTCCTTTAATTGTGATCTTTTCACCTCTTGGTGAATTTACTTGTATTGACTTTTGATCACATAGAATACTGGCTTTATTGGCCGCTAACCAATCCATTCCTAATACAATATCAAATCCTGCCAGATTCATTGGGTAAAGATTTGCAATAAACTTTTGATTTAAAATTTCTATTCTTGCACCCTGCAAGACTTCAGAAATCTTAATAGTTTCTCCGTTTTCTGTTTCTACTAAACATTCTTGTTGGAGTTTAGTTAATGGTTGATTGAGAATTTTGCAAAATGAAGTATTAATAAAACTTTGGTTCGCACCGGAGTCAAATAATACTTTAGCAAAAACGTCATTAACTAAAAACGTACCGGCAATAACATCCGGAATCATCTTTGCTTCTTCAGTAGTTAGAACGAATGCTCTAGCATTCTTAGTATTCTTATTGTTCATGGCTAGAGCTAGTTTCGGACAATTCGTCCTGATATGTCCTTTTTCTCCACAGTTGAAGTACACTCCATTACTAGGTTTCTTCCTACAATCTTCATCCTTGTGTCAATCTTGCAGTAATTATAGTAGGTGGAGCATCTTCCAGAATGTTTCTTCTTATAGGCTTTGCAGTAAGGTGTAGAGGTAGAACCTATATTTTTCCCACGGTTGGAATTACCGTAGAGAAATTCCTGGGTAAGCCTTTGGGCTAGGTTCCTCCTCTGGTTCTCTTCTTGCATACGTGCCAGTTCATCTGTCAAGGTGTTTGCTAGTTCTACAGCTTCTTCTATGGTTGGTGGTCTAGTTGCCTTGACTACATGTCTAATCTCACCAATTAATCCCCAGATGTAATGGGAGATTAACACTGGTTCTGGTGATGCTAGAGTTGGCACTATTCTAGCATATTCAAAGAATGTAGTATTGTAACCCTTGCTGTCTACTCCAGTCATTCTAAGGTTTAAGAATTTATTAGCAATCTGCTCCTTTTCATTAGGAGGACATAATTTCCTTTCCACGATATTCTTAAATTCAATCCATTCCATACTATAAGTTCTATTACTTCCTCTAGTCTGGAGGATAATGTTCCACCATTCTAGAGCTGCATTCTTAAACAGGTTGGAAGCAAACATTATCTTATCTTCTTCTGCACACTTGCTTATTTTTAAGACTGCCTTAGTCTTTTCTAACCAGCGTAGAGCTGCAATGGTTCCTTCATTGCCAGAGAATTCTATTGGTTTACAAGACTAGAATTCTTTATAAGAACAACCATAAGACATGGTTCTTCTTCTTTTTGGAATTGGCAATTGAAGAAACGGCCCATTGTTCACGCTGTGATCAGGTTCAGTATGGGTTTGCTTACTTCCACTATTACTGTGGTTATTATTATCCGCGTCTCTAACATGTTGGATAATAGATGGCAGAGCATCTCTAATTCCTTGGGATACTATATGTCGAATAAGATTGTTATTTATCTGGTTTTCATTATTCTGGTTTTCCTGATTTGCATTGTCGGCCATCTGGATTTTAAACATTTACCAAGTATTAATATCACAAAATAGTATTGAATGCGAATAATCACAAAACAGCACATTGATCCAAAATCGTTGTCATTGCGACCTTTACTCTATTTTATATTATGCATCTTTATCTATTACAAACCATAACTGGAAATGAAAATACAATACTAGTATGCATCGATAATTATAAGATTATCTATCCTAGTTTGGAAAAACATTTTTTTTCAAACATACACACATATATATTTATATATTATTATTATTAATATTATTATTATTATTATTACGATAGGGGTTCATCCAGTATTGCATGTTGCGCTCGTCATATTTCTAGACGAGTCTCTCCCCTATCTGTGTCATCCTCTCACTTCCTTCTATTCATGGGTGGGGCTGGGGCTGGTATCGGGTCAGGAAACTGGGGCATGGGTTCTTCCTGAGGATACGGGTTCTCTAGAATCTCTCTGATATATTGGTCATTGTCATAATAGGGATCTAGAGGGTCAAGGTCTGGGTAGGGTCCTACTAGATCTTACATGGCTCCTCTATTGGGATTGGTTAGCGTTTCTGGTAATCCCTGTGGTCGTCAAACCACGGGTCATAATCTGGTGGAGGGGGTGCTGGAATTCTAGGGATTTCAGCTGGGTCTAGGTCAGATAGTGGGTTTTGGTCAGCTGGGTCAATCTCTACTTCCATGGATTGGGTTGGAAACAACTGCAGTGGTTGGGGTGCTATGAGTTGTTCTAGATTAGGGTCTGCAGCGGTGGTAGCTAATATGTGAAAATTAGCTAATCTCTTATTGAGTATGTCCTGGGTTTGCACATTCATTTCCCTATTGGCCACTGCTAAGGCCCTTTGCTGTTGCAATTTCCTCATCCTCTTTCTACGCTCATGAGCTCCACTGCTGAACCATCCTCTCTTCTTGGGAGGGAACGGCTCTTCAGATTGTGCTTTAAACATGAAACTCCCTTCTCCAATATCAGCCGAATACCCCGAGGGGTAGACTGTGAAGAGGTTCCTTCGTCCCTAGGAGTGTGGGACAACTGACGGTAAGCGTCCGAAGGTCCATGATAACTCATACTGTAAACTAACAATTTGTCAAATAACACAAAATAATACTATACACATATGCACGTATTTTGATTTATTATTTCCTAACAAGATTTATGATTTCAATGTCAGCAGAACACCTCGTTGGCTGAAATCAGTGGCTAAGCTCTGATACCACCTTCTGTCGCAACCCCCGTCCCCTATCTACCCGGGAACGGGCGGCCACGACCAGTTTCAGTGGTATCGATGTTTATCAGTTTGGCAGCGGAAATTTTCATCAGGACCGTAGTTAGGAAATATTTTATCAGAGTAAAATACCACACTTTTATATTAATAAATACATGGGTAAAAACCCAAGTTTCAAGTACACACATTTTTATAGGGATAAATCCTATTTTATTTAACAAAATATCTTCTTTATTTTAGGTAACTTTATAGCCACTTTTCCAAGCATTCAGTGCTCTCTAGCTGGGTTCTATTTTGGCTTTCACATTTTGTTACCTGAAACGCGTTTAAAAACATTTTGTCAGTGGGAAATACTGGTGAGTGAATCCCAGATTAATCCAAAAAGGTTTTATCCTTGTACAGTACTGAGGGCAATCAGCAATTACATTTGTTTTCCATTCTATCTTAGTTACCACCCACAGTACTATCGACCCGAGTTGTGGTCATGTTACTACTCATAGTGTAGTAACAAATTTTGTATACAAAACCCCAACATACCGACGATAATTGTAGAATTACAAATACCCAATCACTATTTAATTATAATATAAAGCATTGAGGTTTTGTAAAACAGTTTGCAAAGAGGTTTACAAAAAGGAGATTACTCACATTGCTAGTTTAGACTTTTCTTGATGGTTTCCTAGTTAAAATCTAATAATTAAACAATGCTCATGGGTTAGTATCATAACCCAATATTTACATTAGTAATACCCTCCCTGAGACCGAACTCCAACGACTACGTTGGGCAGAACCACGACAGTCGTTACAGAGCACTAGATCAATCGGGCAGTGTATCTAATACGTAACCGGGGGTTTTAATACTTATATCGAGGCAAAGCTTCACTACTTTAGTGGGTATAATACCCGTTTATGGCTTTTATACAATAGAAAAGAGAGAGAGAATTTGTTTTGAACATCGAAAATGGAATGCCGAACGATCCTATTTATAGTGCTGATCAGGCACTTCCTCGCCTGCCTGCGTAAACCACACAAGGGTCCTTCGCGGCCTGCGACATAGGGGAAATAGGCTCTAGCCTTGACTGGTCACAAGTGTAGACCCGGCATGAACTCGACACGTGGCAGCTCCGGGTGAGGCTGCGTAGCATAGTTGTCACGCCCCGCGTAGCCCGAAGAGTAAGTCTTTGCGGCACGCGAGTAATGTCTGAATTTTGATTTTTTATTTTATTTTAATTATATAAAGGTATTTAGGGTTAAATATCATACACGAGGCGTATTTTAAAGCGTATAGGGATATTATAAATATATTAGGGGTGTCGGAAATATTTTAGGAGGGTTGTTATAGTAAAACACCAAACTTTTAATATTAAACAAATGGGCTAAAACCCATATTCCATTTCAAATGTATTTATAGGGATAAACCCTAATTGCTGATAACATAATTTTCTTCTTCTTTATTTAGGTAATTATAGCCACTTTATTTAAGCCTTCAGTGCCCCATAGCTAGCTTCTATTACCTTCACAGTGGATTACCTGAAATGAATTTTGAAAACATTTTATCAGCAATAAATACTAGCGAGTTCATTCCATTTTATAAAAAGACACATTGTTATATTTTTACAGTATCAAGGGAAATTACATTGTTTATATCTACCATAAACTCAATCAGTATTTGTCAGACGCTGGTATTTCCGTCGTGATGGTGGTCATATCACTCATTGGCTAACTTTCGTCCAATAGTGAAGGTTATCAAGTAATGTATACAAAACCCCACATACCGGCAGTAATTGTAGAAAACAAAGACTTAATCACTGTAATTATAACTGAAAAACATTTAGGGTTTTGTAAAGCAGTTTTATAAAAAGAAAGAATGACTCACAATAATGTGAGAAAAGGAAGAATGACTCACAATAATGTGAGAAAAAGTAGAATGACTCACTTTGTAAACTTAGGGTTTAACTAAAAGCTTCATGATAATATTTCCTGGTGAATTTCCTGAGTTCCTATTAAAATATACAATGCACACATGTTAGTATAATTACCTAGTTCAACTTTATAGATACATCATGAGATCAAAACCCCAACGTAGTTAGCAAAGTATAGCCTTATTCAGGCAGCACCTTGACATCTGTTGTTGGGTTTAGGATTGATCGGACAAGGTACCGACTTAGTGATTAGGGGTTAAAACACTTACAACAGGACAAAGCTTTGCAATTAGGGGTATAATATTAAAAGAAATGGAGACAGAATGTGGAGATTTCATCAAAGGATTGTCAAAATGGTGTAAAAGTTTTTGTCCCACGCCAGGCTATTTATAGCCAAACTGGATCGGCCCCGCGCATCGCGCCAGGAAGGGAGATCCCTTCCATGTGTCGTGGTCCGGACCTATTTTTCCTAGGGTAGCCTTGTTGCATGTATAGGCCTGTGGTGTCGAGATTATCCAGATTTACACGCCCTAGGTACCTTTCGCGCGTCGCGGGAGATTTAGGGGATCCCCCATGTGTCTCCGGAGCCCCTGTTTCTAGTTTTTCATTTCGTGTCACGTCGTACATGTTTGGGGGTCTCTAATAGGGTTCTTTATAAGGTGTTTTAGAGTGTTGTTACATCCTCCCTACCTTGTTTTAAATCTCTTCCTCGAGATTTACTGGAACAAGTAAGGATACTTTCTTTTCATTTCAGATTCTAGCTCCCATGTGTATTCTGGTCATCTTTTTGAATCCCATTTACTTTGACCAGTACGTGTGACACCTGGGTCACTGCGACCATCAAACAAATGCCAAGCCAATGAAATATTGTATTTCATACTTGGGATCTGTATAAATATGTGTATCTTTTGCACATATAAATTCTTGTTCGATTTCAAGCTCTAAATCGCTTTCTGCAAGGTTATACGCGCACTGATGCGAAAATATAACCAGTTTAATGCAACGAACACTTTGGAATAGTGAAATAGGCTTAACGTACCTTAAATAACCTTTACATAACTTAGAAATAAGTTTTGAAGGCTTTGGTATGGCAAAATCAAGTTAAATCGCTTACAGGGACTAAACTTGACAAACTGCGAAAGTATGCCAATTTGAACTGTAACAGACATTTCGGAACATTACCATAAGTTAAACATACCATAAATATCCTTTACATAGCATAGAAATAGGCTTTGAAGTGTTCGGTATGCTAAAATAAACTTTTGGGTCATTCAGGGACTAAAAGTGTCAAAAAGTGCACAAGTTTGCATTTTCGCGCATAACTTACGTTCTGAATACATCCGGACATCCAAAAATTTATGTAAGCACTAAAATATTTTATTTTAGTGTTTGGTATAAGAAAAATCCATTCGTCACGTCATTTGGATCGTTTTTCGCGCTTATGCGCATTCCGTCGTAATTAACCGAACAACGCAATCGTACGGCCAAACGAACTGACATCCGGCATACTTTTGAGCATGTTTCATGTTCCCCATACTTTAACATCCTTATAAAGCTTAAAAATGGGTTTGACGGGTGTTAGAAGTGCCAAAACACGACGTTACGTGCACAGCGGCCTGTTCTGCCAATTTTCAAATTCTGGTCTGCAGGTCCTTGCGCACCTCAACACTCTGAGTGTTGCGGTGCGCAAGCAGGGGTCAGATATGCAGAAACTCATTTAATCTGCTGTTAACAGCCTTTAACCCCTCCAAAGGCCAAGGCCAAGTGTCAAACTCTTGTGGTGGGAGCAATATGAGTTACCACAACATTCCGACAAGTGTACGGCTTAGATCGTGCCCTCTTTTCCAAGAAACGATCCTAACGGTAAACCGAAAACTATAAATACCCACATCCACCCTTCACTTTTCCTCATAAGAATCTGATCTAATGTGCTCTAAGTTGAAACCTTTGTTTCATACCTGAGCTATTTTGATCTAGATTAGCATTCGGGGACCCTTTGTAAGTGTTCCTTCGTTCTTTTATTGTTTTTCGAGTCCGAAAGTCAAACTTTGTTTGACTTTCTACGTTGACCAGTTTATGGTCAATGCGAAGTTCGTTTGAACTTCGCAACGTGATTGTAATCACGATGGTTATAGTCCTTTGTGACTATGCCTACTGATTACCACGTTGTCTAGGGTCGTAAGGGTAAGCGATCTAATAAATCGCTTATACCTTTGAACCCGGCCCGTTTGGTCGATCTTTAGGATCCGACCAAACACATTAGGTGACCATAGCATATAGGGAATAACCTTCCGAGGTTATACCTTATGGTCGCTTCGTTTAAGTAGTTGTATGATAGGTAGTTTATATGCCTTAGGTAAATTACCAAAATACCCCTTTGATGCCAAAATTCATTTTAAACATATGTAACATCACTTTTGACATCTAAACTGATTTGACAACAATATTAGACATGTTAAGGCATATGTTACTTGTTATAGGACTAGTTAGGCGGTCCAAACGCGTTTTACGCGAACGACGTGTTAAAGTAGCATAAGTTTCCTAAACGGGTCGTAATGGGTCGTAAGCACTTAGGTTAGGTTTCATTTAGTATGTACGCCTTGTTAAACCATACTACATGAGTTCCAATACTCATTTGGTTTACGAGCCCTCATTCTATCCGATCTTCCGATATAGGTCCGGATTATTAACATAGTTACCTATATTAGGTGCCGTTTGATTCCGTGATCTCTAGCTTTGCTTGGTGGTTATCTTAGGACTTATGAGCAATCTCATGTGAGTACATAGACCCCTCTTTTACTGTTTTCCAAACTGTTTTGGGGTGAAACACATGTGCCTACTTGTTACTTTCATGCTATCATGTTTTCACATCATATACCTGCTACGTTTGTTAGTACATTATAGTACATGATTTCATTACATTTCATGCTATGTATGCCCATTGTGTGCGTACTTAGTACATTGTTTTACATTACATTTTATGCTATGTATGCCCATTGTGTGCGTACTTAGTACATTATTTTACATTACATTTTTTGCTATGTATGCCCATTGTGTGCATACTTAGTACATTGTTTTACATTACATTACATGCTATGTATGCCCATTGTGTGCGTACTTAGTACATTGCTTTACATTACATGCTATGTATGCCCATTGTGTGCATACTTAGTACATTGCCTTACATTACATGCTATGTATGCCCATTGTGTGCGTACTTAGTACATTGCCTTACATTACATGTTATGTATGCCCATTGTGTGCGTACTTAGTACATTGCCTTACATTACATGCTATGTATGCCCATTGTGTGCGTACTTAGTACATTGTTTTACATTGCATTTCTGTTTCATATGCTCATCCAGCATATGAACACATTATACTACATTTTGAACCATTGTAACCATTTGACTATGTGAACCGTCGTAACCCTTTGATTATATGAACCGTTTGTAACTATTGAACCGTGTGAACCAGTTGTATCTGTTGACATGATTTACATTTGACAATAGACATTTGACTATACATAAACATTTCTACAATTGTTAAACATTTTACTTTGGTGGTTTGGTTTGAGTAAGTGATTTAAGTAACGAGGCGTGTGTAATATGATACAAGCATGGTGGATACGCCGCTGGTACTTCCTATATATAAGTGTTTGTATGGTATTACATATCGTAGCGTTATTTGAATCATTTCAATTTGAGACATATGACATTTTATACAAATAACATACTTTTCACAAGACATTGTTTTACAAACAACTTATCTTATACAAACTCATTCTACATGGTTATTCATTTAATCATACATTATTCTCTTATTTATACATATCATCTGATCTTATCGTTTTTCAAATGATTTACAAGACAAAGCAAATTACAAGGTTCATGACTAAACATTTTCTCAAACATAAGTCATGAATCCTATTTTCTCAAAACCTATGTATCTCACAGGCATTTTTATGATGACGTACCTATTTTCACATGTGTTTTCAGGAGATGATGCATAGGACTTATCAAGACATACTTAGGCGGACCTGTGGCTTAGTGACTTAAAACGAGACAAGAACTAGTTAATTTTTGTTATATATACTCTTTGTTTCTTGTTTAAAACAATGTAACTCTCTTGTTTGATTAATAAAACGAAACTTTAATTGCCATGGATTTGAAACAATTAATTCTGTTACAACACTCCCCGACGTTTCCGCCACGTTTTGTATGTTCTACGTGGTCGGGGTGTGACAGTACGAGTCTCTTTTGCTTAAGATTCTTGATCTTTCTATCTTCAATTTGTATTGGTTTCTCCACAAATTTTACCTCTATGTCTTGAAGAGGTACTACCAATGATTCGTCAGCTAAACATTTCTTTAGGTTACATACATAGAATACATCATGTATGCCTGCCATCTCTTTAGGTAACTGTAGCTGATAAGCTACTGGTCCAATTCGTTTGATAATTTCAAAAGGTCCAACATACCTTGGGCTTAATTTTCCTCTCTTACCAAATCTGACAACTCCTTTCCATGGTGAGACTTTTAACAGTACCTTGTCTCCAACTTGAAACTCTAATGGCTTACGCCTATTATCTACATAACTCTTTTGATGGTCTCGTGCTGTTTTCAATCTTCCCTTGACTTGAATTGTTTTGTCAGTTGTTTCTTGTACAATTTCAGGTCATGACAATTGCTTTTCTCCAATTTCTACCCAACACACAGGTGTTTGGCATTTCTGTCCATAGAGTGCTTCAAATGGTGCAGCATTAATGTTTGTGATGTGTGCAAAATGCAACATATAAATTACATCAAGTGTGGCATAAAACTAACCCTTTTTTAGTACTAATGTTGGAAATAGTGTGCTTTTGTCTTCCTTTTGTATTTTCAGGATTAAATGAGCTCAAATTAACAAAAGAAGTAAAAAGGCAGCTAAATCTAACATAAATACAAGAAAAGGAACAAACGTGGCATGCCCGACCTCCCCGAAAGCATCTTCCCAAGCAAAATAAGAGAACAGAAGGCTGAACACGCCCCGTGCTCAGTAAACACGGGGGCGTGCCCAAGTGTCAGCATAAAAGACAAAGCTGTAGAAGCTTCCATCGCCCACCACGGGGCCGTGCTCAGCGGACACGGGGCCGTGGTCAACTGTAAGATTCGTAGAATCCAGGCAAATCTTGATAGTACAGATATGCTTCTGCACACGGGGTCGTGCCCAGCGGACACGGGACCGTGGTCAACTAATGCAGACAAAAGCAATTAATGAAGACAGAGAAGGAGGATGGACACGGGGCCGTGCCCACTGGACACGGGGCCGTGCCCGAGCTACTGTTCAAGCTATAAATAGGGGTGCTTGGCTCATTTGCAAACCATCCCTTGGCACACCACCTCTCTCACACTTCACCCACCACCCACCACCATCACAACACCATCATCCACCACCATCATCCATTGTCCATCATAGAGTGTGTGAGTCGTGAAGGGATCCAAGATTGATCGTAAGAGTTCTTGACAATCAAGGCCATGTTTGCCTAAGTCTCTTACATCACTTGGTGAATACAAAGTGTCTAGTGTAATACTTTTTATTTTTAATCTTTTCGCACTTTTTACTTGGTTATGTATTAATGACTTTAATAACTAGTTTCTTATGTTGAAGGTGATTCTTCCTTATCGTTTGTCCATGGTGTCTTGGCATTATTTTACTGTCTATATAAAATAAAAGATTTTCACCATTCATATCTCCACGGTCTATATGGAGGTATGTTGGCTACCTGGTCGGGGGTTAAGGGAACGGTTTGGTAAGAGTCTTGCCTTGTTCAGTGTATAGATCCTGCAAGGACCTGGGCCAAATTTAGTAGGACCTCCTTCAATACCCACCGGTATTGGATGGCGGGGGTCCAAACTCTTTGATCCCCTCATATGTAAGCTACTATTAATAACTTAATTAATTATCTTTCAATAATTCGACCCTTTAGGATTGTATTCTTGCTGACTCAAACTACTGGGTTGAGGGTAACGTCACCTTCAAAAGAGGGGCCTACTACAATAACTAAGATAATCTCTTAAATAGTGCAAAAGTGTGGAAATAATCAAAGGTTACACTAAACTCGAGTCGGAGCCAAGTGATTCATCTTGTCTATCTGCTTTTATTTTTATTTTTCAGCATTTTAGTTAGTTTTTATTTTTCTAGTTTAAAACTTTTTTTCTAAACTTTTGATTTGATTAGAAGTTGAGGATAAACTGGTACTAAAAGCTCTTGTGTCCTTGGACGACCTCGGTATCTTGCCAACACTATACTACGCTCATGATGGGTGCACTTGCCCATATGTGTGTTTGGTGTTAGTAAAATATCGTGTTTTATAAATTTAAAACTTGACTAACGTGTAAAAAGGGCTTAAAATATACTTAAATTTATATCACACTTTACGCACATCATGTTTTTGGCGCCGTTGCCGGGGACACAAGGATTTTAAGAAAGTTAGGAATCAACGGCCTAATTGTTTTTCTTATTTTTCTATTTTTTAGGATTTTTCTTAGTTTTTTTCAGTTTCTGCAGAGCTCAGCACGGGCCGTGCCTGGTCGGACACGGGCCGTGCCCAGCATTGTTACTGGCAGTTTTTATTTTCCGAGTTACAGAGAGCTGAGCACGGGGCCGTGTCGGTGCAACACGGGGCCGTGTCCAATTCCCCAGTAAGAGGGATCCGAAAAACAATCACTGTATCTCCGACCACGGGCCGTGTTCGCTGAGCACGGGGCCGTGGTGAACCTTCTGACCAACGTTCTTTTCTGTTTTTATTGCAGGACTTGGAACCCAGGCACCACATTTGAACTTCCTACATAGTGTATGAGCTCCAGTTCTAGTAGAGACATAAAAGAACCTCTAGAAGAACCCGAACGCTTTCTCAGAAAAGACTTAAAGCTAAAAACCAAGAGAAAGTTTCAGGGGATCCACTTCCAATGGCGGACCAACGTACCCTCATGGATTACCTATGACCCACTGTAGGTAATCTTGGCGCCGCTATCAATGCACCGATTGTCGAAGCCAATAGCTTCGAACTTCGGCCACATTTGATACAAATGCTTCAAAACTCCGCAACCTTCCATGGGCTTGCAGACGAGGATCCCATCTACATATTACTAATTTCTTAGAAATATGTGATACCTTTCGGATCAATGGAGCATCAAACGACGCCATCCGCCTTTGGATGTTCCCATTTTCACTAAAAGACCGAGCTAAGGCTTGGCTTAATATCCTCCCAGTTGGCTCGGTAAACACCTGGGATGAACTAGCCCAAAAGTTTCTATATAAGTATTTCCCTCCTGCTAAAACAGCTAAATTAATAACTGAAATTAATACATATTCACAAGAAGATGGGGAATCCTTATATGAAACTTGGGAAAGGTTCAAGGAGCTACTAAGAAAGTGTCCTCATCATGGTCTTGCAGTATGGCAACAAGTATCCACCTTCTACAATGGGTTGTTGCCACACACAAGACAAACACTTGATTCTAGCTCCGGGGGACTTTTAGGTAATCGTTGCCCAAATGAAATATATAATCAAATTGAGGTAATTGCTCAAACCAATTTTCAATGGCACACTCCTCGAGGCAATAAATCTATTGCCCCGGGCGCCCATAAGGTTGATGAAAGCACTTCTTTACAAGCCCAAATCGAGGCCCTTTCTTCAAAAATCAAAAGGTTAGAAATGACAAAAACAGTCTCGGTTATGGCTTGTGAAGGGTGTGGTGGGCCACATGAAAATTGGAGTTGTATGAAAGAATTAGATGATCAAACGGAAACGGTAAACTACATTGATAACAGACCTAGGCCATCGGGTCCTCCAACGGGTACCTGCAACCAAGGATGGCGTAACCACCCAAACCTTGGTTGGAGAGATCCCGACAATGGTAGTAACCAACAAAACCAACGAACTAACTTTCAACAACCACAAAGTTTTTCTCAACAACAAGGTGGATGAGAAAGGCTTGAAGATACTATATCTCGCCTCATCTCCGACACCGAAAAGAAAAACTCGGATCGATTTCAGCAATTGGAATCGAATTTTAGAAATCAACAAGCTAGCATTCAAAACATTGAAAAACAATTAAATCAAATAGCTCAAAATTTCTCAGAGAGGCCACAAGGCGCGTTACTGAGTAATACTGAGACCAATCCAAAGGCGCAAGTACATCTCATAACATTGAGAAACCGTACCGTGGGTCCCAAAGAGGCTCCACTCCCACAAACTGAAAGAAGCCAATCTAGCCAAACCACAACTCCACCCGCGCCCCAACAAGAAAAGGCTTCTCCACCAGTTCAAGAGCCTACTAAGACGCCTCCTGTTCCATACCCCGGTCGGTTAATTCGTCAAAAGACCGATGAGCAATTCGCAAAGTTCGAAAATTTACTAAAACAATTGCATGTTAATATTCCATTTATCGAAGTCCTAACTCAAATGCCTAAATATTCAAAATTTATGAGGGACTTCCTCACTCATAAAAGGAAAATTGAATCATTGCAATTAGTTAACTTAGGTGAAGAATGCTCAGCCTTACTACTCAACAAACTCCCGTAAAAGAAGCTTGACCCTGGAAGCTTCACAATTCCTTGCTCGATTGGGAAATCCCCCATTCATAATGCACTAGCCGATCTCGGGGCAAGCATCAACCTCATGCCCTCATCAATGTTCAATCAACTCGGCTTAGGAAAAACAAGTCCTACAAAAATAAGCATACAACTCGCCGATAGATCCGTCAAATATCCACAAGGTGTCGCTGAAAATCTATTGGTCAAGGTCGGCGAATTTGTCTTTCCGGCCGACTTTGTCATACTAGATATGGAGGAAGATACCGAAGTACCACTCATCCTAGGAAGGCCATTCCAAGCTACTGCCCAAGCAGTGGTAGATATGAATGATGGAACACTAACATTAAGGGTTGGGGACGAGGAAGTAAAGTTTGGAGTCGGAAAAAGAGTAGAAGACGAAGACCCGGTCAACTACATGAAGGTCATTGACTCAAGCTTGGATGATGCTCTCCGACGGTGTAGCATGGGATGCAAAACATCCCACTTGGGTAACATATGACCAGGCTTTGGGTCTAGCCAAGGACCCTTATAAACGTGGCGCACCACGGAGGCATTCCGCGGAACTATCCTTAGTTTAGTTTAGATTAATTTTTATGTTTTCTAGTTTAGTTTTAATTTTCAGGAATAAAACACACTCGGGATGGTGAAGGATAACAAGGGAAACTTGGACCAGCACCCCATGCACGAAAACAGGGCCATCCGACGAAACTTTCTTCATTACAGCAAGTTCAGCACGGGCCGTGCCTGCCCAACACGGCCCCGTGCTGCACAGTCTGCAGAAAATACCCAGTTAAGGTAAACTGGACACGGGCCGTGTTCACCCAACACGCCCCCGTGTCCAGGCTTCTGTTTCTTTTGTTCAACTTTTTGTTACTGGCACCTGAACACGGGGCCGTGCCCGGACACCACGGGGCCGTGACGAGACGCCCAGTAACATAAAATTTTGCTTTTTCACACCATTTACACATTCAATCAGCCTAAAAATTTATTTTTGGGACACAATGAGGACAATGTGAAATTTAAGTGTGGGGGAGATGCTAAAACTTTGAATCTTGCAAGTCCTAATTACAAGCCATACACAAAACTCTATTGGAACCGCTAATCACCCCAATTTTTTTTACTTGTCTAGGTTTAACTTGGGAATTTCAAATTCTAAAAAGGTTATATTTTTACAAATTTACAACCGATAGCGTCGTGATAAAAAGAACCAACATAAGAAAATTATGAAAAGGCATGACAAGCTTAGTTAAAATTTAATTATATATACTTGATCACATAAAAACCCATTCCCACAAAAGTGAGTTTTGAGCCTTTATTGAGCATACAAATACATATCTTTAAACTAAATGCTCATTTTTCGTTTCTTGTGTGAATAGCCGCTTGGTTCTTACAACTCTAGAACTTGCCACGACGATACATTCCCGGTCCTTACCAACTTAAACCCGAATAAGTAAATGATGAAGGCATTAGGACTAACCCTTTTTTATTTCTACACCATATTTTTTTCTTTTTTTTACCACCTACGCAAAATCCCCCTAGTTAACCCCTTTGAGCCTAAACCTTTTCTTTTCTTAACCAAAACCAAACACCCTTTCACCCACCAAAACCTTTTTTATTTTTAACCCTTTGTTTTAGTAACAAGCTCGGTTTTTCGTATGACTTTCAAAAAAAAAAGAAAAAAAATGTTGATGATGAAGCGAAAGAAATAAACAAGCAAGTTCATTAAAAATAACTTTGTTTGAATCATGGCTTCATCAAAATAAAAATTGCAAAAATAAAAAGTCTTTCGAAAACCGATGCTTTTTACGCTTTTCGCCCTTTTTCTACTAACCACTAACCCAACCACCTACCTTTAACCCAAGCCTAACCCTTCACCCAAAAGTCCTCTTGATATTTACAAAGGTATATAGTTAAAAAGGAGGAGGATTGATTGCTTGGCAAGCCTATGGTAGGAGTAAGTTTCACACCGCTCTCGAGTGATTCACTAAAATACATCTTCGGCCGAGTGTTGAGTGATCCCCCGTGATGTATGTGAACTTGTATATAAATAGAATTTTAAAGAGGCATGTTATGCCCTAATAAGTAATTTATCTTATGAAAAGTTTTAAATAAATCATGACGAATAGGATTGTAAATAAATAAAAAAATAAAACCTAATAAAGAATCTTGTAAATCCCGACACTCTATGACAGGCCCAAAAACCTTCTCTTCTACCCATTCCATTTGGGAGTGTAAAGCCACATTATAAAGAGTTTTGCTTGAGGACACGCAAAGATTCAAGTGTGGGGGTATTTGATGTGTGCAAAATGCAACATATAAATTACATCAATTGTGGCATAAAACTAACCTTTTTTAGTACTAATATTGGAAAAAGTGTGTTTTTGTCTTCCTTTTGTATTTTCAGGATTAAATGAGCCCAAATTAACAAAAGAAGTAAAAAGGCAGCTAAATCTAACATAAATACAAGAAAAGGAACAAACGTGGCATGCCCGACCTCCCCGAAAGCATCTTCCCAAGCAAAACAAGAGAACAGAAGGCTGAACACGCGTGCTAAGTAAACACGGGGGCGTGCCCAAGTGTCAGCATAAAAGACAAAGCTGTAGAAGCTTCCATCGCCCACCACGGGGCCGTGCTCAGCAGACACGGGGCCGTGGTCAACTATAAGATTCGCAGAATCCAGGAAAATCTTGATAGTACAGATATGCTTCTGCACACGGGGCCGTGCCCAGCGGACACGGGGCCGTGGTCAACTAATGCAGACAAAAGCAATTAATGAACACAGAGGAAGATGGACATGGGTCCGTGCCCACTGGACACGGGGCCGTGCCCGAGCTACTGTTCAGGCTATAAATAGGGGTGCTTGGCTCATTTGCAAACCATCCCTTGGCACACCACCTCTCTCACACGTCACCCACCACCCACCACCATCACACCACCATCATCCACCACCATCATCCACCACCATCATCCATTGTCCATCATAGAGTGTGTGAGTCGTCTCGGGATCCAAGATTGATCGTAAGAGTTCTTGACAATCAAAGCCATGTTTGCCTAAGTCTCTTACATCACTTGGTGAAGACAAAGTGTCTAATACTTTTTATTTTTAATATTTTCGCACTTTTTACTTGGTTATGTATTAATGACTTTAATAACTAGTTTCTTATGTTGAAGGTGATTCGTCCTTATCGTTTGTCCGTGGTGTCTTGGCATTATTTTACTGTCTATATAAAATAAAAGATTTTCACCATTCATATCTCCACGGTCTATATGGAGGTATGTTGGCTACCTGGTCGGGGGTTAAGGGAACGGTTTGGTAAGAGTCTTGCCTTGTTTAGTGTATAGATCATGCAAGGACCTGGGTCAAATTTAGTAGGACCTCATTCAATACCCACCGGTATTGGATGGCGGGGGTCCAAACTCTTTGATCCCCTCATATGTAAGCTACTATTAATACTTTAACCCGGCTACTTAGGACTGTACCCCTGCTAACTCGGACTACTTAGCCGAGGGTAACGTCACCTTCAAAAGAGGGGCCTACCATAATATGCATTAATAACTTAATTAATTATCTTTCAATAATCCGACCCTTTAGGATTGTATCCTTGCTGACTCAAACTACTGGGTTGAGGGTAACGTCACCTTCAAAAGAGGGGCCTACTACAATAACTAAGATAATCTCTTAAATAGTGCAAAAGTGCGGAAATAATCAAAGGTTACACTAAACTCGAGTCGGAGCCAAGTGATTCATCTTGTCTATCTGCTTTTATTTTAATTTTTCAGCATTTTAGTTAGTTTTTATTTTTCTAGTTTAAAACCTTTTTTCTAAACTTTTTTTTTATTAGACGTTGAGGATAAACTGGTACTAAAAGCTCTTGTGTCCTTGGACGACCTCGGTATCTTGCCAACACTATACTACGCTCACGATGGGTGCACTTGTCCATATGTGTGTTTGGTGTTAGTAAAATATCGTGTTTTATAATTTTAAAACTTGACTAACGTGTGGAAAGGCCTTAAAATATACTTAAATTTATATCACACTTTACGCACATCAGTTTGTATGATAGCTATTGTTGTAAGAAAATTCTATTAAAGGTAAGTGTTCATCCCAACTTCCTACAAAGTCTATCACATAGTCTCTGGGCATGTCCTCCATAGTCTGAATCGTCCTTTTACTCTGTCTGTCTATTTGAGGATAATAAGCTGTACTTAGATTCAATCTGGTTCCCATTGCTTTTTGAAAACTTGTCCAGAAATGAGAAGAAAATGACTATCTCTGTCGGTAACAATAGATAAAGGGATTCTATGAAGTGAGACTATTTCATCCACATACAGCTTGGCTAATTGTTCCATACTTTTGGCTTAAAGCATCAGCTACTATGTTAGCTTTTTCTGCGTGGTATTGGATATCACGATCATAATCGCTAAGGATTTCCATCCAGCGTCTTTGCCTCATGTTTAATTCTTTTTGCCCGAAAACATACCTTATACTTTTATGATCTGTGAAGACTGTGAACTTACTATCGTAAAGATAATGTCTCCAAATCTTGAGGGCAAAAATTATTGCTCCTGGCTCTAGATCATGCGTTGTATAATTTTCTTCATGCTTCTTTAGTTGTCTAGAGGCATACGCAATTACCTTCTGACGTTGCATCAACACACATCCAAATCCTAATTTAGATGCATCACAACAGATTATGAAGTCTTCAGTTCCTTTTGGTAAAGCAAGTATTGGTGCGTTAGTTAATATTTGCTTCAGATCTTGAATGCTTCCTCCTGTTTTGGTCCCCATTCAAACTTAACTGACTTACATGTTAGTTTTGTTATTGGAATGGCTATTCTAGAGAAATCTGGAATGAAACGTCTATAATATCCTGCCAATCCAAGAAAATTTCTTACTTCTGTTGGTGAATCAGGGACTTTCCATTTGGTAATAACTTTGATCTTCGTAGGATCTACATGAATTCCTTCATGATTAACTAAGTGTCCAAGAAATTGTACTTCTTGCAACAAGAATTCACATTTTGAGAACTTAGCATAAAGATTTTCTTTTCTCAATAATGATAGAAGTACTTGTAGATGATTGGCATGTTCTTGCTTACTCTTGAAGTAGATTAGTATATTATCTATGAAAACAATTATGAATTTATCCAAGTATGGTTTGCATATCCTATTCATCATGTCCATAAATGCTTATGGGGCATTTATCAAACCAAATGGAATGACGGTAAATTCATAATGACCATACCTTGTTTTGAAAGCAATCTTACGAATGTCTTTTCATGTACCTTCAGTTGGTGATATCCTGAGCGTAAGTCAATTTTTGAGAAAAATCGAGCTCCTTGAATTTGATCGAATAGATCATTGATTCTCGGTAGTGGATACCGATTTTTAGTCGTAATCTTATTCAATTCTTTGTAATCAATACATATGCACATCAATCCATCTTTCCTTTTGACGAATAACACCGGTGCTCTCCATGGCGATGAACTAGGTTGTATAAAACCTTTTTCTAATAATTCGTCTAATTGCTTCTTTAATTCCTGTATCTCTGTCAGAGCTAGACGATAGGGTGCTTTGGCAATTGGTGCAGTTCCTGGTATTAGGTGAATTATAAATTCAACCTCGCGATCTGGCGGTAGTCTAGGTAGTTCTTCTGGGAAAATCTTTTAACTCTTTTCCTTTAGTGCTAATGATTGCAGAAATCATATACAATATTTCTCCTTTTCGTGCATAGCTTGCAGCTTTCATCACTGAGATGAATTTTGTGGATGCTGTTGGCTTTTCTCCCTGAATTGTGATCCTTTCGCCAGTTGGCGTATGAACTTTTACAGAATTTTGATCACACAAAATTCGTGCATGATTGGCCTCAAACCAATCCATCCCTAATACGATATCGAATCCGGCTAGATTTATTGGTAAAAGGTTAGCGGTGAACTTATGTCCTAAAAATTCTATCTTTCCTTTCTGAAAGATTTCGCTTATGCTGATAGAATTTCCATTTGCCATTTCCACCGTACAAGCTTGGTGAAGTTTAGTTAGTGGTTGATTTAGTAATTCACAGAAAGTAGTATTTATTCAAACTTCGGTTTGCACCAGAGTCAAATAATACTTTAGCATAGATATCATGAACTAGAAACGTACCGACAATTACATCAGGAATCAACTCAGCTTCCTTGGCCGTCAGTACGAATGCTCTAGCATTCTTCTTTGGTCTTTCTGTTTCCTTTGCCTTGTTGTTAGCTGTTGTTGCTAGTTTTGGGCAATTTGGTCGGATATGACCTGCCTCACCGCAGTTGTAGCATATTTTGGCACTAGCTTTGTTTCTGCATTCTTCTTTCTTATGTCCTGACATCTTGTAGAAGTTGCAGGGCACCGCACACTTTCCTATGTGCTTCCTTTTACAGAACTTATAGAAAGGTGAAAAAGAAGATGAACCTTCTCCTTTCCCACGGTAGGAATTACCAGAACATAGTTTCTGGGTAATCCTCTGGGCTAGATTCTTCTTTCTGGTTTTCTTCCTGTGTGTGTACCAGTCCATCTGTTAAACTGTTAGCAAGCTCCACGGTTTCTTCAATTTTTTGTGATCTAGCTGCTTTAACCATATCCCTAGTATCACTGATTAATCCCCATGTGTAACGGGAGATTAATACTGGCTCTGGCGAAGCCAGTGTTGGTACTATCCTAGCATACTTAAAGAATTTGGTAGTAAATTCCCTACAATTTACCACAATCATTCTATGGTTTAGGAATTTATTGGCAATCTGCTCCATATCGTGAGGAGGGCTGAATTAACTTTCAACCATTTTCTTAAAGTTAGTCCACTCCATGTTATAGACCATGTCACTTCCCCTTGATTGAAGAATGGTATTCCACCACTCTAATGCTTCATCCTTGAAAAGATTAAAAGCATACATGATCTTATCCTCATCAGCACATTTACTAATTTTTAAGACTGCTTCAGTCTTTTCTACCCAGCGTAAGGCTGAAATGGCTCCTTTATTGCATGATAATTCGTTTGGTTTGCATGACAAGAATTCTTTGTAAGAATAACCATAAGAGATGGTTTTCTTTCATTTTGGAATCAGAGCTTTGATAAGAATACCGTTATCTCCATTCACACTGTGACTCGGCTCGGTGTGCGTATGTTTACTGCCTATTATAGTATTATCGTTTACCGGCGTTTTATTAATAGCGTCGATAATAAATGGCATTGCATCTATTATTCCTTGAGCTACTATGTGTTCTATTGCACTTTTATCCACTTGGTTCCCGTTATTGTTATTATTCTGAACTTCCTGATTTACTTCGTTTATCATCTGAATTACAAACATTATCAGGTGTTAATATCATAAAAGAATTTAAACATACAAATATTAAAACACATTGAATCAAAATCGTCGAACATTGCGACGTTGATGTGTGTAAAATGCAACATATAAATTACATCAAATGAGGCATATAACTAACCCTTTTTTAGTACTAATGTTGGAAAAAGTGTGCTTTTGTCTTCCTTTTGTATTTTCAGGATTAAATGAGCTTAAATGAACAAAAGAAGCAAAAATGCAGCTAAATCTAACATAAATACAATAAAAGGAATAAACATGGCATGCCCGACCCCTCGACAGCATCTTCCCAAGCAAAAACAAGACAACAGAAGGCTAAACACGCCCCGTGTCGAGCGGACACGGGCGTGCCCAAGTGTCTGCAGAAAAGACAAAGTTGTAGAAGCTTCTATTTCCTAACACGGGGGCGTGTCCAGCGGACACGGGGCCGTGGTCAACGCAAAGATTCGCAGAATCTGAGCAAATCTTGATAGTACAGATACGCTTCTGCACACGGGGCCGTGGTCAACTAATACAGCCAAACTTCAATTAATGAAGAAAGAGAAGATGGGTGGACACGGGGCCGTGCCCAGCGGACACGGGGCCGTGTCCGGGCTTCTGTGCAGGCTATAAATAGGGGTGCTTGGCTCACTTGCAAATCATCCCTTGGCAAACCACCACTCTCACACTTCACCCACACTCCACCACCATCACAACACCCACATCCACCACCATCATCCATCATCCATCATAGAGTGTGTGTAGTAGTCTCGGGATCGAAGATTGATCGTAAGAGTTCTTGACAATCAAAGGCCATGTTTGCCTAAGTCTCTTACATCACTTGGTGAAGACAAGCATTTAGTGTAATACTTTTGTTTTTTTTATTTTTTCGCACTTTTTATTTGGTTTTGTATTAATGACGTTAATAACTATTTTCTTATGTTGAAGGTGAAACTTCCTTATCATTTGTCCATGGTGTCTTGGCGTTATTTTACTGTCTATATAAATTAAAAGATTTACACCATTCATATCTCCACGGTCTATATGGAGATATGTTGGCTACCTGGTCGGGGGTTAAGGGAATGGTTTGGTAAAGTTCTTACCTTGTTCAGTGTATAGATCCTGCAAGGACCTGGGTCAAGCTTAGTAGGACCTCCTTCAATACCCACTGGTATTGGATGTAGGGGGTCCGAATTTCTTGATCCCCTCATATGTAAACCACTATTAATACATTAACCCGGCTACTTGGGATTGTATCCCTGCTGACTCAAACCACTTAGCCGAGGGTAACGTCACCTTCAAAAGAGGGGCCTGCCACATTACGCATTAATAACTTAATTAATTATCTTCCAATAATCCAACCCTTTAGGATTGTATCCTTGCTGACTCAAACTACTGGGTTGAGGGGAACATCAACTTCAAAAGAGGGACCTACTACTATAACTAAGATAATCTCTTAAAAAGTGCAAAAGTGCGGAAAACATCAAAGGTTACACTAAAGGCGAGTCGGATCCAAGTCATTCATCTTGTGTATCTATTTTTATTTTCAGCATTTTTAGTTAGTTTTCGTTTTCTTGTTTAAAACCTTTTTCTAAAATTTTGATTTGATTAGACGTTGAGGATAAACCGGTACTAAAAGCTCTTGTGTCCTTGGACGACCTCGGTATCTTACCAACGCTATACTACGATCACGATGGGTGCACTTTCCCATATGTGTGTTTAGTGTTAGTAAAATATCGTGTTTTATAAATTTAAAACTTGACTAAAGTGTTAAAAAGGGCAAAAAAATATAACTAAAACCATATAAAGCTACACACACATCAAGTTTTTGGCGCCGTTACAGGGGACACAAGGATTTTAAGAAAGCTTAAAATCGACAGCCTAATCAGTTTTTCAAAACTTTTTCTTAAAACGCGCGCATTTTTCTGCATTTTAGTTAGTTTTTGCACTTAAAGTAGATTTAACACGGGCCGTGCTGCACATTTTCTACAAAACACATAGATACAGAGTCTGAACACGGGGTCGTGCTCACTGAACACGCTCCCGTGCTGCACAAAACCAGTTAATTTTATTAAAACGCCCAGATACAGAATCTGAACACGGGCCGTGTCCACTGAACACGGGACCGTGTCCAGCCTCTGTTTCCATTTTTATTTTTGTTTTCTGGTCTCGAGACTCTGTTGTGGTCTGCTGAATGATTCTTATGGATCAATACTTAGGAGGCTACAACTACACCTATGAGGAGGATGATTATAGGGATGATTATTGCACCATTTGTGGTAACCCTCACTCGGTACAATATTGTGACCTCTTTGAACCATCCACTTCATACAACTATTATGAAGACCCAAGGTATGAACCTTCTCCCTCATACTCATATTTTGATGAACCAAGGTATGAGCCTTCATACTCATACTTTGAGGAACCAAGATATGAGCCTCCACCTTCATATGCTTATTATGAGGAACCATGGCGTGAACAACCCACCTCATATGAGTATTATGAAGAACAAAGTTACGACCCTTATCCTTCATATACTTACGATGAGGAACAATGGTGTGAACCATCTACCTTATATGAGTACTATGAGGAGCCAAGGATCGAGCTTCCGACTTCAAGCTTTGATGATACTCATTCAACTCAATTTGACGAACCACCAACTATTTCACCTGTAGCCGAAAAGATAATAGAACACCTTAAAACTATCGAGCGCTATATAAAAGAATCCCGAGCAAGGGAAGGGGAGTCCCGCGCAAAGGAAAAATTAAATAAAGAAGAGATAGTTGAAGGTGTAAAAATGGAAGAACAAGTAAGTGAAAAACCGACACATGAGTTAGACAAAATTGATGAAACGGTAAGCATTAAGTTAACAAATGATCAAACTATGCTAATGAAAGAAGATCCAATTGAAATTAGCATTACACCGGTTCCATGTTTTTTTTCAAAATTCCTTTATTAGTAATATCACAATTGATAAAGATCTTTGTGTTAATATAATGCCAAACTACATTTTCAAAAAATTAAGTATTGGTGATTTCTCTCCACTTCAAATACCCATTTTTCTATCTAATCGGAAAACAATAAAATCAATGGGGATAGTTGAAGATGTGTTAGTCCAAACAAATCACACGGTGGTTCCAACCGACTTTGTCATCCTTTATAACGCTCCACTTGTGTTGGGACAACCTTTTGTGAAAACCCACAAAGCTTTGATTAATGGGAAGAAAAACAACTTACCCATTCAATTAGGGGCCTTCAAAAGGTGTGTCGATCGAGAACGATCAATGAAATATTCAATCGGCAATGACGACCCCCTAATTGAAGATGAGCCAGAACCACCCGATAAGGAGGATCTAGCCAAGGACCCTTATAAACGTGGCGCACCACGGAGGCATTCCGCGGAACTATCCTTAGTTTTAGATTAGTTTAACTTTTATGTTTTCTAGTTTAGTTTTAATTTTCAGGAATAAAGCACACTCGAAATGGTGAAGGTTACTAAGGGAAACTTGAACCCACACCCCATGCACAAAAACAGAGCCTCCCGACAAATTTTTTCATTACAGCAAGTTCAGCACGGGGTCGTGCTCAACCCAACACGCCCCCGTGCCCGAGGATCTGCAGAAAATGCCCAGTTCAGGCAACTGGACACGGGGCCGTGCTCACTGAACACGCCCGTGCCCAGCCTTCTGTTTACTTTTGGTAGTGGCAGTCTGACCATAGGGTCGTTTCCAGCTGCCCAGTAACATTAAATTTTGTTTAACACTCCTTCTTACACATTCAGTCAACCTAAAAACTTAATTTTGGGACACATTGAGGACAATGTGTAATTTAAGTGTGGGGGGATGCTAAAACCTTGAATTTTGCAAGTCCTAATTACAAGCCTTACACAAAACTCTATTGGAACCGCTAAACACCCCAATTTTTTTCAAAAACTTTTTTTTTACTTGTCTTGGTTTGAATTGGGAATAACAAGTTCTAAAAAGGTTATATTTTTATAAATTTACAACCGATAGCGTCGTGAAAAAAAGAACCAACATAAGAAAATTATGAAACGGCATGACAAATCTAGTTAAAATTTGATTATATATACCTGATCACATTAAAAATCCATTCCCACAAAAAGTGAGTTTTGAGCCTTTATTGAGCATACAAATACACATCTTTAGACTAAATGCTCATCTTTCGTTTCTTGTGTGAATAGCCGCTTGGTTTCTTACGACTCTAGAACTTGCCATGACGATACATTCCCGGTCCTTACCAACTTAAACCCGAGTAAGTAAATGATGGAGGCATTAGGACTAACCCATTTTCTTTCAACAGCATTATTTTTTTTACCACCTACCCAAAATCCCCCTAGTTAACCCCTTTGAGCCTAAACCTTTTCATTTCTATACCCAAAACAAACACCCTTTACCCACCAAAACCTTTTTCATTTTCAACCCTTTATTTTAGTAACAAAGCTCAGTTTTCTTTTGACATCCTTATCAAAAAAATAGAGAAGAAAAGAAAATTGAAGTTAGCAATAAACAAACAAGCTCATCAAAAGAAACATTGTTTGAAAAATGCTTCATTAGAATAAAAAGTCACAAAAACAAAATGTTTTACGAAAACCGACGCTTTTTACACCTTTTTCGCCCTTTTCTACTAACCACTAACCCAAAATTACCTACCTTTAACCCAAGCCTAACCCTTCCCCAAAGTCCTCTTGATATTTACAAAGGTTTATAGTTAAACAGGAGGAGGATTGATTGCTTGGCAAGCATATGGTAGAAGTAAGTTCCATGCCGCTCTCGAGTGTTTCACAAAAATACATATTCGGCCGAGTGTTGAGTGATCTCCCGTGAGGTATGTGAACTTGTATATAAATGGAATTTTAAAGAGGCATGTTATGCCCAAATAAGTAATTTCTCTTATGTAATGTTCTAAATAAATCATAACGAATAGGATTGTAAATAACGTAAAAATAAAACCTAATAAAGAATCTTGGAATCCCGACACTCTATGACAAGCCCAAAACCTTCTCTTCTACCCATGCCATTTGGGTGTGTAGGCCACAAAATAAAGAGTTTTGCTTGAGGACAAGCAAAGATTCAAGTGTGGGGGTATTTGATGTGTGTAAAATGCAATATATAAATTACATCAAATGAGGCATAAAACTAATCCTTTTTAGTACTAATGATGGAAAAAAATGTGCTTTTGTCTTCCTTTTGTATTTTCAGGATTAAATGAGCTCAAATGAACAAATGAAGCAAAAATGCATCTAAATCTAACATAAATACAAGAAAAGTAATAAACGTGGCATGCCCGACCCCTCGACGGCATCTTCCCAAGCAAAAACAAGACAATAGAAGGCTGAACACGCCCCGTGTCGAGCGGACACGGGGGCGTGCCCAAGTATCTGCAGAAAAGACAAAGTTGTAGAAGCTTCTATTTCCCGACACGGGGGCGTGTCCAGCGGACACGGGGCCGTGGTCAACGCAAAGATTCGCAGAATCTGAGAAAATCTTGATAGTACAGATACGCTTCTTCACACGGGGCCATGCCCAGCGGACACGGGGCCGTGGTCAACTAATACAGCCAAACTACAATTAATGAAGAAAGAGAAGATGGGTGGACACGGGGCCGTGCCCAGCGGACACGGGGCCATGTCCGGGCTTCTGTGCAGGCTATAAATAGGGGTGCTTGGCTCACTTACAAATCATCCCTTGGCAAACCACCTCTCTCACACTTCACCCACACTCCACCACCATCATAACACCCACATCCACCACCATCATCCATCATCCATCATAGAGTGTGTGTAGTACTCTTGGGATCCAAGATTGATCTTAAAAGTTTTGGACAATCAAATGCCATGTTTGCCTAAGTCTCTTACATCACTTGGTGAAGACAAGCATTTAGTGTAATACTTTTTTTTTTTTTTTTTTCGCACCTTTTATTTGGTTTTGTATTAATGACTTTAATAACTAGTTTCTTATGTTGAAGGTGAAACTTCCTTATCATTTGTCCGTGGTGTCTTGGCGTTATTTTACTGTCTATATAAAATACAAGATTTACACCATTCATATCTCCACGGTCTATATGGAGATATGTAGGCTACCTTGTCGGGGGTTAAGGGAATGGTTTGGTAAGGTTCTTGCCTTGTTCAGTGTATAGATCCTGCAAGGACCTGGGTCAAGCTTAGTAGGACCTTCTTTAATACCCACTGGTATTAGATGGCGGGGCTCCAAATTTTCCTTGATCCCCTCATATGTAAACTATTATTAATACATTAACCCGACTACTTGGGATTGTATCCCTGCTGACTCAAACCACTTAGCCGAGAGTAACGTCACCTTCAAAAGAGGGGCCTACCACATTACGCATTAATAACTTAATTAATTATCTTCCAATAATCTGTCACACCCCTTTCTAAGGCGAAAGCACGAGGTGTGATCATGAAAGGTTCTCATTGCATACGAATGGTAAACATACTACATGCTCGTAAAAATAACTTCAAATACCAATGACATTACATAACTGAAAACATTGTTTAAGTGTTTACATTACAAGACAACATATTGTCTAAAAAGTCTACATCTTTATTCAACGATAAGCATAAACAACATCCAAGAGCATGAGTAAGACCACGCGCACATCCACTTTAGTTACCTGAAATACATGTGAGTTTTTGGAAAAACGTCAACATAATGTTGGTGTGAATTCATGCAGTTCTTGTATTGAACGTTTGTATACTTTGTATGAAAAACATGGTATGTCTCTTGTATAAATCAAGTATTTCTGTATGTTGTTAATGGGTTGCAAGGCCATTAACATGTGACACGACATTGGAAGCATCCAAACCATAGGCATTTTTCTAGTTGTCGATTCACGACTGAGACACAAAAGCACTACTCGGTACTCGTTCTCACCAAGAGTGTGGCTGCCCAAAAACCCGTTAGATCTAACCTTTTGTTCAGCGGTCTAGGTATATTGTTGATTAATGGTGCTTATGGTACCCTATTCGTTACACGATTTCTCGTATCATTTCTTGTATCATTTCTCGTATCATTTCTCGTATCATTTCTCAATTCCATAGATAGATAGCAACATCGCTTTTATGTCTCGGCCACCAATAGTAGTCTTTAAAGTCTTGATACATTTTGTCCGATCCTGGATGGATCGAGTATTTGGACTTGTGAGCTTCATTAAGGATGACTTCTCGAATACCGCCATAGAGCGGAACCCAAATATGCTCCTTAAAGTACAAGGTTCCCTCTTTGTTTGGCACCAAATTCTTCAGCATACCTCGGAGGTATTCAGTTCTACGATTCTCCATCTTGAGGGCTTCTTGTTGTGCGTCACGAATGCGTGCAGTGAGGCTCGTTTGAATAGTCATTTCCAATGCTCGAACCCTTAGGGTCTTAATCCTTTCTTTTCGGCTTAACGCGTCTGCTACAACGTTTGCCTTTCCTGGATGGTACTTAATCTCACAGTCATAATCGTTCAGCAACTCAACCCAACGTCGTTGACGCATATTTAATTCCTTCTGATCAAATATGTGTTGTAGGCTTTTGTGATCTGTGAAGATTGTACATCGAGTACCATATAAATAGTGTTGCCAGATTTTCAAGGCGAATACCACCACGCCTAGCTCCAGGTCGTGAGTGGTATAGTTTCTTTCATGCACCTTTAACTGTCTTGAAGCGTAAGCGATGACTTTTTGGCGTTGCATGAGCACACAGCCCAAACCTTGACGCGAAGCGTCGCAGTATACCACGAAGTCTTCTCTGCCTTCGGGTAAGGATAGTATTGGTGCATCGCATAGCTTATTTTTGAGCAGTTGGAAGGCTTCTTCCTGCTTATCACCCCAGTCGTACTTCTTGTCTTTCTGCGTAAGGGTAGTTAGCGGTTGAGCTATCTTTGAGAAATTCTCGATGAATCGCCGATAATAGCCCGCTAAGCCCAAAAATTGTCGAACTTCAGTCGGGGTTTTGGGGGCTTCCCAATTATTTATTACTTCAATCTTGGATGGGTCTACATGAATGCCTTTCTCGTTCACAACGTGACCAAGAAATTGTACTTCGCAAATCCAAAATTCGCATTTTGAGAACTTTGCATAAAGTTTTCCTTTTTTCAGTAGTTCAAGAATGGTCCTGAGGTGTTGCTCGTGCTCTTCTCTCGTTCGTGAGTAAATCAGGATATCATCGATAAATACAATCACGAATTTATTGAGATATGGTTTGCATACGCGGTTCATCAGATCCATAAATACCGCTGGCGCGTTCGTCAGTCCGAATGGCATCACCAGGAATTCGTAATGCGCATAACGCGTTCGGAATGCAGTCTTTGGTACGCTTTCCTCTTGGATTCTTAACTGATGGTATCCAGATCGAAGGTCGATCTTGGAATAGTAGCTCGATCCTTGCAATTGATCAAATAAGTCATCAATCCTCGGTAGTGGGTACCGATTTTTGATAGTGAGCTTATTCAGTTCTCTGTAATCGATACACATCCACAAAGTTCCATCCTTCTTCTTTACGAACAATACTGGAGCTCCCCATGGCGAGAAGGTTGGCCTTATGAATCCTTTATCCAACAACTCCTGGAGTTGTGTAGATAATTCTTGCATCTCGGATGGTGCAAGCCGATAGGGTGCCTTGGCTACAGGAGCGGCTCCTGGAACCAAGCCTATACGGAATTCGACTAGTCGTTGTGGAGGTAGTCCTAGCAGATCTTCGGGAAAAACATCAGGGAATTCCTTCACCACAGGAATGTCTTCGAGTTTCGGCTCCTCAGCCTTCTTATCTACAACGTGCGCCAGGAAAGCAACACACCCTTTCCTTAAGCACTTATGTGCCTTCATACAACTGATGATCCGCAGAGGCGCGTCTCGTTTTTCTCCATGTACGATGAGAGTTTCAACATTCACCAAAGTGATGCAAATGATTTTCTCATGACAAACAACTCCAGCTTTGTTCTTGGAAAACCAGTCCATTCCGACCACTACATCGAAGCTACCCAATTGAATAGGTAAGAGGTCGATGCTAAATCTTTGCTTACCAAGTTCTAATGTTCAACCTCTAACAACTTCACTCGTTTCAACAAGTTTACCATTAGCTAGTTCTATGGAATAAGGGATATCTAATCTACTAGATTCTATTCCAAGCATACGTTTAAATTCCACAGACATGAAGCTAAAATCGGCACCAGTGTCAAATAGTATGGATGCAAAGTGATTGTTAACGAGAAACGTACCGGTGACCACATTAGGGTCCTTGCGTGCATTCTTTGCTCCAATCACAAATGCCCGAGCTTGAGCGTTGTTTCCCCTTGGGCAATCTTTTATGAAATGATCTTTGCTTCCACAACTGAAGCATCCTTGGTTTTGCCCAGCTCCATTACCATTCTGATTACCATTGCCATTTCCATTTCCACCATTCCTATTACCAGCACCGTTGCGATTTCCATTTCCGTTCCTTCCTTTTCCCCAACAGTCTTCTGTTTGATGACCCAACCTACAAAATTTGTCGCATCTTGGAATGCGACAAGCTCCTTCATGATGATACTTACATTTTTGGCATTTAGGCAGGGTGACTTGGTATCCTTTGGCTGCAGTATCATTTGCCGCTGCAAATGTTCTCGCCTCCTTAGGTGGGTTAGGGTCACGCTTCTTGTTGTTTGGACCCTTGTTGCTGCGGGTTGCTTGATTTAGATTCGTATGCTTCCTTTTCTTATCACCCGACGACTCAGCAGGCATCTCGGTATTCTCAGTAGGGTTCAGTGATAGCTTCTTCATACGGACAGCATCTTCAGTAAGGCTGGCTGCCAGAGTTACAGCCTCAGTGATCGTTTGAGGTTTGGCCGAAGTTACCATGCTGCGAAACTCTGAGGCCAATCCCCAAATGTAGCATTCAACTCGCTTAAATTCAGGTGTCACCATGTAGGGGATCACCCTTGACAGATCGTGGAACCTTCGGGTATAACCAGTAATGTCAGCACCTTCCATGGTTAAGTGCCAGAACTCAGTCTCCAACCTTTGGAGTTCAGCACGTGAGCAGTACTTTTATCTCATACGTTCCTTTAATTCATCCCACGTCATGTCATATGCGGCATCATCACGCAGAGTCTGGACTTGCAAATTCCACCAAGTCAGAGCTTCATCAACAAACAACCCAGTAGCAAAAGTGACTTGTTGATCCGTGGTACATTTGCTCATACGGATGGTGGCTTCAGTCTTCTCCGTCCAGCGTACAAACGCCACTGCACCTCCAGTGCCATCGTAGTTCAGCGGCTTGCAGTCGAGAAACTGCTTGAAAGTGCAGCCCTGAGCTGCGTTGCCTCCAGATGAATCTCCATTCCCATTGCGTCTAGCATTGCTCGGTCCTCCACTTTGTTCAGTACGGTTCGCCTCGTACTGGGCGATAGCTGCGGAGATCCTTTCTTCTAGTAGGGCGTTTAGCTCTTCAGCAGTTCTTGGCAGTGGGGGAGGAGGAGGTTGATCATGAGCGTTCACAGCTCTTCTGGGTGCCATGTTCTGTCGGAGCATAACACAACAGGGTTAGACATTTGTTTGATATCGTCATACGAGACAGCAGTAGTATATATACACACAGGAATATACCACATAAGTGACATCAAACAATCCGCCAAGCGTATAAATCAATTCATATAGTAACAAGCATGTATAATTAGATAAACACCTTACTTTACATTGGCGGTTCTTGTCTTTATACCCTAAATCATTACTCTTAAAAGAGTGTTTAATAGGCTGGGGGAAGGGTGTTCATGTTTGACCTTTTCTTGCACTGAGGGAATCTATACGTGACAAGACTTGCTGTGGTTTCTGTGCACTGAATTCCATAATTATGTATGCATCTATAATTATGTAACTCCTTGCACAGTCTGCACAGTTCGTTTCATCCTCGTATTACTTCCTTCCGATAGGCCATTGTTTTCAGGTAAAGTCACGAGTACCTGAGATATTCTATTTCTAGTATATGTATATATCAATTATCACACATGGTTGCAAGTAATTTCTAGTCAAAGATAAGTGCTACTCCAGTGCACCCTAAGTCTCATAGTGTCTTATCTTGACTCTTTGTAAACAGTTTCAGGTAGTGGATGTCGCAGAAAGTTTTATGCAATGAAAACTCTTTGAAAAATTGTTTTCGTGAAAGGATCCTAGAGATTGTAGACTAGACTCGAGAAGGAATCCTGGTTCACTACAATCGCCGCTCTGATACCAATCTGTCACACCCCTTTCTAAGGCGGAAGCACGAGGTGTGATCATGAAAGGTTCTCATTGCATACGAATGGTAAACATACTACATGCTCGTAAAAATAACTTCAAATACCAATGACATTAAATAACTGAAAACATTGTTTAAGTTTTTACATCACAAGACAACATATTGTCTGAAAAGTCTACATCTTTATTCAACGATAAGCATAAACAACATCCAAGAGAATGAGTAAGACCGCGCGCACATCCACTTTAGTTGCCTGAAATACATGTGAGTTTTTGGAAAAACGTCAACATAATGTTGGTGTGAATTCATGCAGTTCTTGTATTGAACGTTTGTATACTTTTTATGAAAAACATGGTATGTAACTTGTATAAATCAAGTATTTCTGTATGTATCAAGTTGTTAATGGGTTGCAAGGCCATTAACATGTGACACGACATAGGAAGCATCCAAACCATAGGCATTTTTCTATTTGTCGATTCACGACTGAGACACAAAAGCACTACTCGGTACTCGTTCTCACCAAGAGTGTAGCTGCCCGCAAACCCGTTAGATCTAACCTTTTGTTCTGCGGTCTAGGTATATTGTTGATTAATGGTGCTTATGGTACCCTATTCGTGACACGATTTCTCGTATCATTTCTTGTATCATTTGTAGTATCATTTCTCGTATCATTTCTCAATTCCATCGTACCATTTGTAAATATTGTAACATGTATTTCACCCCCGAAGTTATAAAACTGAAAACAGTTAAAAGAAAAGGGGGAGCATGAACTCACAACTTTGCGTTTCTTGCGTCGTAAACTTCACCGGGTTTACTTATATAGCGTCGTGACCTATACGTGTTTTATTAACGTTAGTCACTAGACTTGTATCGCACAAGTACAAGTCACCGTCTTTTTATGTATTTGTTCTTGTTGTTAAAAATAATTTATATTTTTAACTATGTATCTTACTTATATTATTTTCTCAAAAATAAATATAAGTTTCTTGTATTTATCACCCGAATTATGTATTTTGTCCAAAACTTCATTTCATGTTCATAACTTGTCCAAGTTATATAATCTATCAAGTAATATATTTTTCTTGTATTTGTCTAAGCATGTTGTATGTGTACTTTTGTCTTTTCACTCCTTAGGAGTATTTAGCGTATTTTTAAGTCTTAATACACTATTACATGTAATACATACTACATACACTTAGCACAAAATTTTGGTGATCAATAAATATATATATTTTTCTCAAAAATATACATACTTAATATCAGTTTTAATCTTGAAGAAATCATCATTTCTTAACACAAAAAATTAGGGAAACCTTGGTACATATTCTTAGATACATTTTTAGGGAATAAGTTTCTCAAAAACTTATATTTTTCTAAGTGTCAAAATTTCTCAAAATTTATAGAAATTTTGACAGAGTTTCCCCTAAAAATGGAGGTTTCCCATGTTTTCAAAACATGTATTTATTTTCTTTTAAATCATCACAACAATCATCAACTCATTTAACACTTACCGAGTGTCAAAATCAAGTATATTACACTATATCATGAACTTGAAGTTTTTGTAAAAACTTGTAGTAATTTACCATGTTATTTAGTAGGTTTTGTTACCCTTAAAAACATGATTATTTGTTTGTAAATCTCATTCTTGAAAGATTTAGCCATTTACAACTTGTAAGGTGATTTTTCTAGAAATATTTCTTTTGTATTTTTCTTGTTACACACATGTTTCTAGTCTTGTTTCAACACAAAAAAAAAATATGGTTAGTTTATTTAGAAACCATGACTTTGTAGATCTCATAAATAAACTTGGTTTCTTGAGAAAATCATTTGGAAATCATCTATTTACAATATTTGTATTTTGTTTAAACCATCTTTACATATGAAGATCACATAAAGTATGATGATCTTGGTCTTTCACAAGATCACCACTTTAACTTACTAGATCATGTGTTTAATCACAATCTAGTAGTATCACTAACACTAATAATCAATCAACAAGAAGCAAATCAACATTTTCAACATGTATTCTTATGTATTTAAGCTTATGTTAAAGTATCATGATCATGTTCTTTTGTGTTCTTCAAGTTTATCATTGTTCATCATCTTTTAACAAATCAAAATGAGAAGTAAAAACTAGTAACAAGAAGCTTACAACTAGCTCAAAAGCTAGGGAAGATCACTAGAGAAAAAGATGATGAAAGATGGTGTATGAAAGCAATGGATGAAGGTTCTTCAAGTTCTTCAAGCACCAAGCTCCACAAGACACCTTCTAACACTTAAAATGAGCTTGAAATTGGATGAATGGTGGTTGAATATGGTGGTGGTGGTGGCGACACTTCTAGGCCGAGAGGGAGAGAGAGAGTATGAGGGAGGTGTGTTGGTGTGAAGTGATGAAATGGTTATACTTATACATCTTCACAAGATCTTACCATACCAAATTGAATCCAAGAGAGATATAGTGAATCAATGGAAATCTAGGAAAGATCAAATAAGATATGGGCAAGATTTTGGCAAATATTTGGTGGGGGGCACCCCCTTTGTAACCGTAGACAAGGATGGGGGGGGCAAAGTGTAATTTCCAACTCTAATTTATAAATAAGTTAAGTTTCAAGGGTAAAGTCTAGGGACTTGATGTGTTATTAAGTTATAAGAGGTGTTATGGTGTTTAGGGACCATAACTAGTTCAGAAACATTAAAACAATGCTTCTAGTAATATTTTTATGTTCCGGGTAATGTCCGGTTATTCGGTTAAATACCGGTTCGTTAAAGTGCTAAATTGCACCGTTTAGTGTCCTTTATGTATCCTTTTGTATCCCTTTTAATTCCCAACACTTAGAAGGGTATTCTGGATAATAAAACATGAATTTTGCATCATATTTATGTATTAAAAAGCTGATTATAGCTGATTTGTGCAGAATTCTGCATTTAAAGTGCGTTTCTGGTGCTTTTTAGTGCATATTCTAGCTTTTGGAAAGTCTATATGTTAACCCTTGTATATACTCTTGGGTTTTAATGTATTTTTGACGTTGGACCTACACCTAGGCCCCAATTCTATCGTCTGACTGCTTTCTGCAGAATTGTTGACACAATGTGTCTTACCGGTGAGTTTACTAGTATTTCTGACGCAATGCTATCATTAATGCATAAAGCAATTTCTTGTAGTATAAAACGTGCATGAATTCACAAGTATATCATGTAACCAAACAATGTTGACAATTAAGCACATAATTTCAGTTATTAAGTATTAATCAAATTGTACGAAAATTACCGGTATTGTGCCAGTTGTCACAAAACCAACCATTTAGGATTGTATCCTGCTGACTCAAACTACTGGGTTGAGGGTAACGTCACCTTCAAATCTCTTAAAAAGTGCAAAAGTGCGGAAAACATCAAAGGTTACACTAAAGGCGAGTCGGATCCAAGTGATTCATCTTGTCTATCTGTTTTTATTTTATTTTTATTTTCAGCATTTTTAGTTAGTTTTCATTTTCTTGTTTAAAACATTTTCTCTAAAATTTTAATTTGATTAGACGTTGAGGATAAACCGGTACTAAAAGCTCTTGTGTCCTTGGACGACCTCGGTATCTTACCAACGCTATACTACGCTCACGATGGGTGCACTTGCCCATATGTGTGTTTAGTGTTAGTAAAATATCGTGTTTTATAAATTTAAAACTTGACTAAAGTGTTAAAAATGGCGAAAAATATAACTAAAAACATATAACGCTACACACGCATCAACGTTTACTCTTTAAATATATTATGCATCCATACAAACTACAACTGAAATTCTAAATGTTAGTAACTATATGCGTCGATATATATATATATATATATATATATATATATATATATATAGAATTGCGCTAAAATAAGAACCACCTCGAGTTGTAAGAACCGTGAGAACTTTTTGATCCGGGGCGAGGTGGACCAAATTTTTTTCATAAACGTAGATGCGTGTATTATAAACACATTTGTAAAAAAAAATGTCGTGTGTGTAGTTTTGAGCACCACAAGTTTGTGTTTACGGGTACCGTAAATTTTCCGGTGAGATTTACGGTACCCGTAAACACAAACTTGTGGTGCTCAAAACTACAGACACGACAATTTTTTTTTTGAATTTTTTTTTACAAATGTGTTTATAATACACGCAACTACGTTTATGAAAAAAAAATTGGTCCACCTCGCCCCGTACGGTGTAGTTCTCATGGTGCTTACAACTCGAGGTGGTTCTCATTTTAGCGGTCCCCTATATATATATTATACATTATATATTATTATTAGTATTGATTATATATATATATATATATATATATATATGACTAAAAAGGAAAGTATTTATATATAGTATAGTATATTGGGTTTGTGGTTTCTCAGAACTGCATTTCTCTCTTGGCGTATTTCTAGACGAGATTCTCTCCTATGGCCCGAATCCTATTTTCTTCGTCAATAACTTCTTCGCCATAATGACGAAGTTCAGCTACATTTTCATGACTCAAAGGACGGAGTATGGTTGGTTTGGGTTCATTGTAGGTTGGTATTGGTTCTCCATAGGTAAGTAGGGATTTGGTTCGTTTATCAAGTTTTGGAAAGCCTAGCCGTTGGTCCAGCACTATTCCAATGGATCTGGTGCTGGTAACCTGTGTATTTCCTTGGGGTTGAACGCTGGTATTGGTAGTCGGTTTTCTTATATTGGTTATGGGTACATTGGTATTGGTGTTATTGGTTGTTCTGGGTATAATGGCAGTAGTTGGGGTTCTGGTTTTGCTAACAGATTAAGGTCTATTTCGTTTTCTGCGGGTCGGAAAATATCACAATCAGCTACTCTTCTATCTAGTTCTTCCCATAGAGGTCTTGTCACGGGTATCTGAGCAGTTCTTTCTACTAAGGTTATGGTTGCTTCTTGATTTTTCCGTTTTCTTCTCTTTTCCCTTTTCCCTTGTTGAACCACCCACTTTTCTTGGGTGGAAAGGCGTCAGATGGATTTTTGGAGTCAGATGAAGGCAAAAGATTCTTCGGTGTCATCCTCGTATCCAGATGCTGTCCCGGATGGTCCTTCATCCATTTCGGAGTCAGATAAGTGCCGATAGGCGTCAGATGGATTTTTGTCACTCATACTTTAAACTCAAAATTTGTCAAAATAATATAAAAATCATAATATAGATATTGAGATTTATTTACACAGAATAACACATAAGTTATTATAATAATTTCCTAACATAATTGTTTAAGTTTAGGTATTAAAAGAAGACCTAAATGGCTTAAACCAGTGGCTCTGATACCACCTTCTTTCGCAACCCCCCGACCCTACCCTTGGAGCGGGAGACAAAATATTTGTATATGCACCCATTTTTAATTGAACGGGGCTTATTATGAAGCACTAACTTCCGAGGTTCGCTCTTCACTTTTGAGGAGTGAACTGAGCTCTCTTTGCGAGCTGATGAATGTGGTTTCGTATGGGACTTTGAGCAAGTAGCACGCGACTCTTTATGATTTTCCATGTAAGTATTTACGGCCTTGCCGACTGTTCCATTGATCATGGCCTGTAGATCAGCACCACTGATATTTGTGTTTGCAGTATTATTTACATTTACATTTGCATCATTGTTTCTATTTGCAGTACTGTTGTATGCTTCGTCGGAATCCACCATTTGAAGCTTTTGGTACTAAAAACCAATAATAACAACTGCTTAGTTGCAAAATGATTGTTAGTCATCGTATTTGATGATTAACAAGCCATGGTATCATTAAACCATATTGGCTATTATGTTTTAACTTTCTTATTGTATGTTATATGAAAATACATCAATTATATTTAGCCTAGGTCACAAAGGACCATCAATGGCATTTAAGGCTTGGACCGAGTCCATTACCTTTTAGACAAGGGGATCACAGTGTCACAACTGTCCTTGTCATATTGAAAATTATGAATAGGTCGAAGGCTTGCCTCAAAGGACTTTTAAAAATATGGGTCAGAGGCCCGTCCTGAAAGATATATATAGGTGTAGCACATAGGCTTGTCACAAAGGACGTTGAAGTGTTGGTACAAAGGCCGTCTCAACAGAAATTAACATATGGCACATAGGCCCGTCACGAAGGACATAAAATGATATGGCATAAAGCCTAGTCCTGAAGGACATAAATAATCATATTTCACGAAGACCTTGTCGCAAAGGACATATAGATATGACACAAAATGGCATCGTCACAAGGAAATTATAAGATATGGCACAAAAGGCCTTGTCACAAAGGATGTTAACATGTAGCATGTTAGCTTGTCACGAACGACAAAATATAGCACATTGGCTTGTCATAAAGGAGTTTAAAATATAGCACATTGGCTTGTCACGAAGGACATTTAGAATGTGGCACATTGGCTTGTCACGAAGTACATTAATTTATAAGCCGCAATCTTATTGGATCAGGGGCTTCAAGGCTTGAACATAGTTCTTCACCTTTGGACAGGGAGTCATAGACTACAACTGTCATCGTCTTGAAAGACGATCCATTTTGGTACATAGGCAAATCAATTGACATCACTAATGGATGTTTATATATATATATATAATCATCATAATTGATGATATCAGTAGTGATCATATCGATCTTATATACTATAAGGCTTGGGCACCGCCCACTGCCTTGGACAGTGAACCATAATGGTCACAACTGTTAATGTCTCAAATGGACAATATAATATAGCCCGTTGGCAAAACATCTCTATGGATGTTTAAATAATATGATCATCGTATTAGATGATATTAGTTATGATCGCATTGATCATATAGACTATGAGGCTTGAGCATAGCTCACCACCTTAGACAGGGAATCATAACAGATCACAATTGTCATTGTCTTTTTGGACAATATATATAGCCCGTAGGCACTTCATCACTAATGGATGTTAATATTATGATCATCTTTTCGATGATATTATTCATGATCAACTAGATCATATAGGCTTTAAGGCTTGAATGTAGTCCAAATACCTTGACGGCTGGTGTGGTTTCTCAAGTCACACTGCCAGGAATGTTAACATTTTTTGAATGCTAACATAGAATAATTGTCTTTGATAGAAGGGGTATCTCCCTTAACTATCATAGTAAAAGGAATTATTACCCTTAACTACTAAAAATTTTGGCCAATTAATGTGGTCTTGCAACTTAGCAGGGTTAAACCATTAAGAAGATCTTTTGGAATATTTTGCAGATCGATGAAAGTGTGAATTAAAATCAAGATAATCGCTTGAACATAGGTTGTAATGAATACATATATAAAAATTCCAAAATTTTCCATAATTCATTAGGAAATTACAATAGTGCCTTAATCAGGACTTTTAGTAACTAATTTGTCCACACATGGAGTTTTAAAGCAACTCAAGTCCACGCAGGCACTAAAAGGAAAATATAAGTCCGTATAGGGTGATGTGTTGTGAAACACACACTTTTATTCTATGTATTTTGTTTAGTTTAGTAAGTAATTATAGTCGTTTTTATTAGTTTTATTGTATATTTTATTATTTATTATTATTATTACAGGTTTCGGTGTGAAAAAGGAATAAAAACGAGCTAAAACGATCATGTCAATCATCATGTTTTAAAGTTAGAAATCTAAGTTAACAAGAATTGTCAATTGGATTTAACTAGTTCTAAGACCCGCGCGCATTGCGGCGCGGGTACATTGCAAACGTCGAATGGATTAGTCCAAGCGTTATGTGATGCGTTAAACATATGAAAATGCATGTTTCGGCGTATCCGATTGAACTCTTTGTAACCTATACAAGAATTGCGATTGGATTGAAACGTAAAGTAAAGCGAATTTATACCGTACAATCTTAACATATTATATGCAACCTGACTAACTCGAATTTATACCATCAAGTCTATATTTGATCCGACTTGTTTTCAAATAAAGTTTACGTGTTATGTCGAAACGTAGACCAACTCGAATTTATACCGTCATATCAAGACGTATCGTTTCTGAACAAAATTGACATCGAAACGTAAATAAAAAGTAAGCATGAAAACGTATTATATTTGACCTGACTCGTTTCCAAACAAAATTATCGTCGAAACGTAGACCAACACGAATTTATACTAACACATACATAAAAATAAGAATACAACAAATTAAATTTTTTGGGTTAACGAATGAAGGTATTAAGAAAAAACAGATTATATATATATTCTCGATTGGGTCAAAATGACATTTTACAAAGTTTATAAAAAAATAAGGAGTTGAAAATTACATTTTCCAAACTTAAGGGGCTAAGAAGAGGTACAAAGTGAAATTTGAAAGAGTTGGAGATAAAAGAGGAATGTCAAAGGGCAAAAACTAAACTTTGTAAAAGTTGAGGGTTGAAAGAGGAATGTCAAAATCAAGACATATTAATATTTGACCAAAATCGTTTCCGAACAAAATTGACATCGAAACGTAAATAAAAAGTAAGCACATAAATATATTATGTTTGACATGACTTGTTTCTAAATAAAAATTTCATTGAAACGTAGACCAACACAAATTTATACTAACACTTACATAGGTATTAAGGAAAAATCAAATTATATTTACCCTCGTTGGGTTAGTATAACATTTTATAAAGTTCATAAAATTCAAAGGGTTAATAGTTACATCTCCTAAACTTTAGGGGCTAAGAAGACGTACAAACTAAAATGTGGAAAAGTTAAGGATAAAATAGGAATGTCATAGGGTAAAAACTGAAATCTGAAAAAGTGTTAAAATAGAATTGAAAAAAGGCTTGTCGTAGAAGAGAAATGTCAATTGTCAATAGGTAAAAACCAAAATTTGAAAAAGTTGAGGGTTGAAAGAGGAAAGTCCTCCACAGACTTTCCTCTTTAAGATTATCTATAATATAATATAATTGGGCATGGAAGTAAATGAAACAAAAAGGCAGAATACTTGGATGAATAGAAATATGAATTGCCATATATGCCTTTAGTGAAATTGTGATATTACAAGCATGCCACCACCATCCACTTTTCTTTTATCTTGGAGCTTATTCACGCATAGATGCCCAGCCCATTTTTTTTTTATATTAGGGATCCATATGTTATGGGCCTAGAATTGTGACACTTTTGAGTTTAAATCAAAAGGAAGTCTGTTGGGCTGTGGTGGGATCGATCAAAAAAAGGCAATTAAATAGAGAAAGAGGAGTATACGGCAGACTAGAGGGGAACGACATCAGCGGCAAAAAAAAAAAAAAAAAAAGAGAGACGAATCGAGGAGGGAGTTATTTATTTGTTCAAAGCTTCAAAGCCGCGATTCAAGATTCGGGTTTGATTTGCAATTTATTATTTTTTTGGTTTTGTTAGACTTTGTGTTTTACAAACTATTAAATATGATTTGTTTATCGTATGAAATTTGTTTCTTTTTAGTGGTTATGTTTCTTGGCTAAACTTTTCATGCTACCTAAGCCTAGATGAACTATGATTTAATGTTTTGACTATTCGATTTTGACTAATGATTAAATTGAGATGATTTACATATTCCTGTTTTGTGATTGTTTATGAATTTGTGTCCTTGTCTTGGTTGTGATTGGGTGTTTGGTTAGGTGATCTTGTTAGTCTGGTGTGGAACTATTTAGATCATTCTAGGTTCGTTAATCTATTAGGTTTTCGGTCTAGAGCTTGAGATTAGACATAATTCAAGTTTAACTAAATTAATTAAAATCAACTGAGTATAGTGTGCATCCTTTTCTGGCAACTCTAGGGACGAGTCAGGATTGCTAGGTTATTAGCTAGGTGTTGTTTGGTAGTTTGGGTGACTGATAGCTCGGATCCGACTATTTATTCGCGTTTAGGGTTTCCCAGGTTTTCAATTACTTAGGAGGTTTAGCTTCATGACCGGAGGATTTTAGCACAATAGTTGTTTTTAATCTGACAGTCGTGGGATTCGGTGTCAATAGCTCGAGTCGTTTCCAATTTAGCACTTCATCACTTTGTTCCAACTTGTATTTTGGTTGATCATCCTTAGTGGGAGGTTTTCTGGGTAGATTCGGAGCTTTAGCCATTGGTCAGGACTAGAGGTCATGGGTTGGTAATAGGGATTCGAAGCCTGGGTAGTTCTTTCTCATCACTGTCTTCTTCCCGTCACTTCACCATCTTGCTTGTTTGTTCTGTTCTCTTGTTTACTCGCTTTAGTTTAATTTAGATAGTAGTTAATTAAAACCCCCAAAACAATTAAAACCAATTAAGTAATTAGTTGAGTCAGAGTCTAGTTTAGCGTCGCTAGTGTCTCGTGGGTTCGATACTTGGACTTCATTAGGCTTTACTACGTACGATAGGTACACTTGCCTGTCATTGGTCTAGCATTTAAAGAGTCTTAGTTTATAAATTTAAAACTAGGGTGTCTAGATTAGGTTTAGTTTTTATAGACCGCATTCAGCACATCATAGGGACTATAAGATATGTCCACATTGGGATTATTATGATATATTATGTCCACGAAGGGACTTTATTAAACAATTGTCCTCGAAGGGACTGTAATGAAATATCATGTCCACAAGGGACTTTAATGAAATAACATGTCCATGAAAGGATTATAGTGGAGTATAATGTCCACGAAGGGATTATTTTAAAAGGTAATGTCAATGAAGGGACTATATTGAAATATAATGTCCACGAAGGGACTATATTGAAATATAATGTCCACGTAGTGACTATATTGAAATACAATGTCCACGAAGGGACTATGATAGACAAACGTCTATACAGTTTCTTGTCAGAAGAGGTAGGCCCACACAGGGACTATGATGAAATAATATGTCCACAAAGGACTACAATAAGTAAATGCCCATACAGGGACTTAAAGGAAAATGAAATATAATGAAAGAAGGATTTTCAAATGCCTTCCTTGCTTCATTCTGATTGTTTCTTTTCTTTGTTCACCGCGCATGGTAGTGACACTGAAAACCATAGCGAATAAAGTAATCATTCCAAATCAGGATCCGTTATAGAAGTAGAATCCAAGGATTCAATGGTTAGAAGAAAAATAGTTTGGATCACGAATTGGGTTTTAACTGATATAATCCAAGTCTGGGATTCCAAAACTTAGAGATAGGAAAACATGGATCATTAGCATCCACAGAAATTATCCTCAAAATGGGAGCCTTAGGGACCTCTGGTATGGACTCCACAGATACAGACTTTAAAATTTGAGCCTCAGGGACTTCCAGTATGGACTCCGAAGTCTGATTAATAGTTTCCTTAGGTTTGGTTTTTGGGAATGAATCCATAAAGGTCTTCTTCCAAACCGGTCGCATGCTTATCCTAGCCGTGATATGAAGCTTGTCATTCCTTTGGCTTCGGATGAGAAGTATCTCCATCAACGGCTTCTTTGCTTGGTGAATTCAAAATACACAAAATCGAAAACAATGTTTACTTAATAGCGATGAGAGGATTCCTATGTTAAGTCTAGACTCAGAAGGTCTAAGGAATATGCTACTGTGTTATTTGAGATTAAACACGTAAATGCTAGTGTTTAATTCACTCAAACGTTGGCTCTAATACCAACCTGTCACACCCCGATATTTACAGCTCAGCCCGATGGGGCCGGTGGGGAGTATCGTGACGTAAGATTGGTATCGTCATAGTGAAACATACACATAAATGGTGTGTCTTAAATTTGCAATTAAATGAGTCAAGGATATCCAGGAAACGGTCGCATTAACCCCCAATGTTTCAGTCAAGCAATATGAATTAAAACGAGTTATTTGAATTTCCCAACACATTGGTCTTCGAATCCCATACCCAACCATGCGGTAAATATTTTACCGTATCCTAAGCCCGTATAGGGGAAAATAGGTTAAGAGTATTTACCTGAGCTAGCTCCTGTCTTAAATTGCAAGAATTATATTAACTCAGCCGTATTCAATTAAGTAAGCATAGGTACAATTTACTAGAAGGCTCTAGTCTAGAATGATAGTATAAATAACTAATTAGAATGCTAACGGGTTTTATTAAAGTCGTAGACTTAGACCGACTAGCTTAAAGTATAAAAAACGGTACGATACGCTTGATTAAGCGATGACCGGAATAGAATGTAATTTAGAGCCAACAAGTATGAAGACGTGTAAAATATGGGTAGACTAAATACATTCTGGATTTTGAAGTAAAAATGATAAGGTTAAACCCGTTTCGGTAAACTTACGTAAACTAGTTACGTAAGTCTAACCGTATGCATATAAGCGATAACGAGTAACCGGATGAGTCATGAACAAGTTCCATATGCCAATATACTTTAAACAAGTTATAATTTTAGTAGGATATCAATTTGTATGCCCGTTAAGGTTTTAAAATCAAACTATGCCTCATAAGGGCGTTTTGGTCATTTTACGATGTATAAAAGAAACTTGCGTACAATCTGATGTTATGACCATAAAAATTATGTGAAAATACTTTATTTATGATATAATATCAGTAGGATATAAAAAATATGTGTGTTTTATAGTTTAAGACCCAATTATGCTCCGTAGGGGCATTTTGGTAATTTCACACATAGTCTTGAAAGCTAATTTGGGAATCTAAATTTTTATCATGTACCTACTGTAAAAATATTTAAGATGATTTATAAAATCAGTAGGTAACAGTCTTGGTTGGTAGTTATGGTTTAAAACCATACTACGCACCGAAACAGCGTTAAAGTCGTTAAATGACGATATGTGCGATGTTTAAGGAAAACTGATGTTATGACCATGTTTATATGATCCAAATATGTTAATTAATATAACGTATCAGTGGTCAAAAGGTTTTGTATGAAAATTATGCTTTAAAACCAATTTAGGTGCAAAAAAGGGCATTATCGTCATTTAGGGACATAATCCAAGAACGTATGCATAAACTCAGTTTGTGAACTGAATAGATATCGCAAAATATCCTAATTATGATATTAAATCAGTAGGCAATGAGTTTGGTATGAGAAATTATGCATAAAACTGATCTACGCGCCTAAAGGGCATTTTGGCTAATTTAAAGCATAATTTACGACATTATATGCAAACTCATTTTATGATCACATTTATAACATTAAAATATGTTAAACATGTTAACATATCAACACCTAAATCACTTGCAAGCTTATTGGTGTCTAAAACCTTATTTTTGCTAAAAAGGGCATAATAGTCAAAGTACGGCATAATAACGGAACATGTGCAAAAACTCAGATTTCTACTATGATCGTGTAATATAACCTTATAGGGTTATGCTACATCATATTACAATCATAACGGAACCTTAAATCAGTAGCAACCTAATTCTAATTCGGTTCATAATTGAAAGTCAAAGCAGAAGTCAAAATTCGCGACTTTTGGTTGCGAACCGACCCTAAAACTGGAATTGACGAGCCGAACATGTTTACGCATGTTCTAATAATTATTACCAAGTTTTTTAAGTGATAAAACATATTTTAGAACGCTTCTAAACTCAGATCGTAATTATTCCAAAAACTGACCCGTTGACTTTTTAAAACATTAATTCGTTGACTCGTCAATTGACCAAGCAAACGTGATTCTTAGGAGGTTCCCTTTTGTGGGATTAACACCTACCTAATTACGATCACGTAGCTATATTCGTTGCGAACAATGGCTTGACCATTTAAGGTCTAACTGAAAGTCAAAGCGTTTATCGTAAACGTTTGACTTTTCGGCTTTAAAAGCCTAATAAACGAACTACCCACGAAAGGAACACTTACAAGTGGTCCTAGGGACTGAAAAGAACTCAAAGGATGCTCCCAATTACTTAGGAACTTCCAAGATTGAAAGATAGATATAAAGAAAGGAAGGTGCAAGTGTGAATGAAAGAATTCATCACCTATTTATAGATTTTGAGATTGAACAAGATCTTGCCAAGTGTCACACCCCGATATTTCCACATATAATCGGTGGGCCCAGTGGGGAGTATCGTGATGTAGTTGATATTATCATGGTCAAATATACACAGTTTATAGCACAACGAAAGTCTTGGAGGAAAATTACTATTACAAACCGAAATGTAAAATACAAATGAAATAATATACAGACAGTTGTAAGATAGGATCCACAGGCGGATCTAAAATATAATACAAAATGTTGTTCAACAGACTTAAGCATTAAGAACTTGCAAGATTCCTTAAGTAATGCCCAGAAGCCTCCAGCCAATTACGATTAGTACCTGTTACTTATTCTTTTGGAAAATACATCAGTTTACACTGGTAAATACAATTAACCGACTCTTTTGAAAATGTTTATGAAAATTGATTTAAATGCACAAGGCACAAATATTCTTTTATAAGTTGGGACAATTATATAAAATAATCTTGTATACAGATTTAAATGTTTGTCATACGTTCAGGGCCCGATATGGAAACCGAGACAAGATTAATAGACACACCACTAATATAGTCCCACAAGGAGTTATCCTCACGTTATGGTTATATCTTTACACATACGCAACTGTCAGGTGTATGCCTATACCCCGTGCTTAAGTCGTGGCCATTTTCAAATGAAATGTGCCGAGGATATCCGGGACACGGTCGTATTAACCCCCAAAGGATATCAAACAAAACAGATTAAAACGGGTTATGTCAATGAATTAACCACTAATCGATTAAAAATTCCATACCCGACCAATCGGTAACAATTTACCGTATCCCAAGCCCATATAAGGGAAAATAAGTTAAAAGTATTTACCTAAGCGTAGAATGCAAGCTTTTGTACACTCAGCAGAATATTCTACTCAAACAAGTGTAAGTATCTTTTACCGGGCACCTAATCTGGAACGAATGTTATATTAACCTATGAGATTACTAACGGGTCTTATTTTAGTAGTAAACTTAGACCGGTTAGTTTAAGGAAAGGTT